>CAJVGC010000432.1:2622882-2683530 GCA_910822075.1 Senecio squalidus
TTCTTTATCTATTTTATTCTTGTATTTATATATGTATCAAGAATTAACAAAAGATTGATAATTAAATGAAAGGGTAGTTTGGTATTTTTAGATGAAATAAGGACGACCGGCAATAAAAGAACAGCTTAAAAGGATCATTAATGCTAAAAAAATTTCGAAATGACGATACGTGAAAAAGTGACCAATCACAAGGACGATTTGTGACATTCTCTCTAAAATTAGGCTCTAATATGGGTGGAAAATTTGATTTGGTTTGTTTAATTAAATGACATGTGTCTAACATAAGAGTTATTTATTATATAATTAGTTTATTCCTTGTGTAATACACGGGGTTTATATAATTAAGTTATATTAAAATGACATTCATAATAAAATTAGTAATATATATATCTAAAAGAGTAAATTACATAGATCGTCCCTAAGGTTTATATGAAATTACGGTTATTGTCCCTAAGTTTAAAAAGTTGCATGGTATGTCCCAAAGTTTAGAGTAATTACGGATTTTGTCCCTAATTTGGATGTCCGTTAATTTCCACCGTTAGTGTCCCTCACGTGTTAAACACGTGAGGGGTATTTTCGTCATTTCGCAGTCTTCTTCCCCAAAATAAAATAAACCCTAAGAAAATAAGCCTAATTCCTCCATTTCCACCTTCACCAATCCAAAACTTTTAACCTAACACCATTTTCTCAAAACCCTAATTCCTCCATTTCCACCTTCACCTATCCAAAACCAAAGAATCGGCCATCACAAGAACACCATCACAAGAACCAAGCAAAAAATCCTCCAAAAAAGAAGCCGCAAAATCCCTCCGCCGCCGTCAAGAAGCCGCCGCTGCCGCATCCACTGCCGCCGTCGCCGCCGCCGCTGCTGCAGATCTCAGGTGGTGATGGTGGTGCTAATGGTGGGTTGTAGAGTCGAAAAATTAGTGATGGTGGTGCTGATGGTGGTGCTTATAACACGCAAAATTAGTGATGGTGGTGCTAATGGTGGTAATCGTTGCTGCTTGTTGCAGAGAAGGAAAGTTAGAAATGGTGGTGCTAATGGTGCTTGTTGATGCTTTCGTTGCTGCTTATCGATGTACACCCAAAATGGGTTTAATAAAAAAGCTATTGAATTAGCTTTTTGTATGACGAAAAATAGGAGTAAACAGAATTTTAGGGTTTATTTTATTTTGGGGAAGAAGACTGTGAAATGACGAAAATACCCCTCACGTGTTTAACACGTGAGGGACACTAACGGTGGAAATTAACGGACATCCAAATTAGGGACAAAATCCGTAATTACTCTAAACTTTGGGACATACCATGCAACTTTTTAAACTTAGGGACAATAACCGTAATTTCATATAAACCTTAGGGACGATCTATGTAATTTACTCTATCTAAAAATATGACATCATCAACTAATAAACTTGTGTAAGTGGACAACCTAGAAAAATTGTCACATCACCTTTATGATGTAAGCTAGAACTCTCATTTATTGGTATAGAAGATATAGATATAGATATAGATATAGATTAAGGGAGAAATATAAAGAAAATATAAGTATATTACAATTTTTTCAGTGAAAAAATGAATATATAACACTTAGGTGCTGTTCTTTTGAACCAAAGGTTTTTCCTCTGAATAATCAGAGCTGGTCCAAAACTCTGAATCTGAATCAATATTCAAAACTCTGAATCTGAATAATCCCCGTGAAAATCTTGGGAGTCCGAGAAGATTTGATCTCCGGTGGCTACCACCAAAATGGTGAGAAGAAGAGAGAGAACAGGAAAGGGATGTTAGGGTTGGATTTTTTGAGTGGGTGGCTGGAATAAAAATAAAAAAAAGACCTAACCAGAGATGAAAAAAAGATATTTTATGTAGGATTGTATAAGAGGTAAAAAGAGGTATTTTGTCTCTGGTTGAAAAAAAAAAAAACAACAAATGTTTTAAAACCTCTGACCGGGTCAGAGTTCAGAGCCTATTAAGACTTTTTTTTCAAAAAAGAACAACACCTTAGTTAAACGAGTTGGTGGGTTGCAAATGGGTTTGGAAGGACAACCCTAACTCAACCCATTTATTAAACGTATTACACATGTTGACCCGCTTATAATCCCCACCCGGTTAAACCCAACCCAAACCCACTTATTTTCGTGGTGTTCATGTCGTGGTATTCGAAATTGCCACCCCTAAAGTAATAGATGTTAGCGTCTCACCTGCACCAATATTATTGGAATACAAGGGTTTTGTTTTGTACATACAGCCTTCCCTAAATTAGTTGGGGTTAGCTCAAATTTAAACGATCCTTTTGACATGGTTGTCGCCGATTACAAGATCAGGAGTCTATAATGTACTTAAGAGGTAAGAAAACGGATGGGTCTGTGGGTTGGGTTGAGTTGCATTTAGTAACTGGTCAAATGGGTTGGGGTCTAAACATGTGACCCGAAAAACATACAAAATATGAAACCTGCCTTCATGGACCCGAACAACATAATTTCAGTTAGCAAATTAAGCTCGACAATCTACAGCCTGCCATCCTAGATTGGTACACTACTACACTACGACAATTAAAAGTTATTACCGGTGTTACAAAACCAATGGCGACAAAATAGAGGTGTTAAGTGTCGGCACATCTACCATGATATATAAGCCTATAAAATTGGTTGTTTTACCCATAAGTCTTTTTCCGCTTTCGATTCCAAGATGTTGTTACTTAACTTCTTTTCAACAAGATCGAGAACTCTTGCGCACCTTTCAGCCTTTACGAACCGTTCTTGTGCATCCACGAGCTCTGCACATCTCTCTTTCAGATCCATTTGGGCAGCCTTTTTAACGAGAACAGTGGTTCCTTTCGTTTCCATAAGCAAAATAGAGTTTTCCTTGGCCTTCTTCCTTTTGCGAATGGCTTCCAAGTGAGCTCGAAGCCATGATACATTAATTTTAGCTGCCTCTAAAGCTGACACCTGGCTATCTAGTTCTCCCATCTCAGAAATAACGGTCGTAAAATCACTAGTTTCAATTCGCCTAACAGCTTCACAAACACCCTCAAGAAAAGTTGCTCTCATCGAGGCTGGTTTGAATACACATTCAGCTGCAATGTCACCGTATTTCTTGAAAATGGCTTCGAGTACCGGTGCAATATTGTTCTTCACCATATAGCCTTGGACACATATTATGTCAGATTGAGGAGACGGGGCCTTTTTGGGAATTGGTTGTTGTGGCTGTAAGCAATAGATATTACACGAAACCATATATTATTTGTTTAGTAACATGGATTTGAGTCAAGGGGACAATTTTTGACCCATTTACCTATGAATCGGTTGATTTGAGTTGTGTTTTATCTCAAACGGGTAAAGTGGTTTGAACAAGTGATACTACCCGCTTGACCATATTAGCTTGTCCTATAATAAGTGTCTACTCCTTATATATAAATGTCTACGTGTTTTTGTCTAGCGGATAACTTGCGACTGGCGGAGTAATATTGGTTTTAAAATGAGGATTAACACATTAATTTTATAATCTATTTAAAAAAATAGACAAGTGTTTGCAGGTCAGCCTAATCCGACCCTTTTTTACCCTTACTATGAGATGACCCGTTACAACCCCAACCCATCAGAATACGATTACCATAAATTGATTAGAATGTGTTTCAAAATGCATAAAAACAACCTAAACCATTTATATTACATACTAGATTTTCATTGAAATAATAATTATATCCGTCGATCACAAACGAATAAGAATAGAGCATTATGTTGGTCTGTTGAGAGAAATTCTTGATAATCCATGTAAACGTATTCATTCTCAACGTATGTGATTCCTCGACTTGTTCCTTCTTGGGTGTGCTATTAACTTCTAATTAATCCAAATTGGGAAACCATAAGTTGAAATGGCTTATAATGGATAAGCTCATAAGCAAACTTTTGATGAGTGTTTTGAAGCTTTTTTTAAGTTAACAAGAGCTTACCAAAAACCCCTCCCAAAAAAAAAAACCCCTAAACAGACACCCCCATAGTATAACTTAGGGGGTGTTTGTGTAAGCTTATTTTTTGGACTTAGGCTTATGATTTATAAGTAGCTTATGGCTTATAAAATATAAGCTTTTAAATTTTTATGAAGTATTTAGAGTAGCTTATGACTAAGGCAATAATGTTTGATAAGCCCAAATAGCTACACAAAAGCACTAAAATGGGCTTATCTCTCTTATTTTTATTTTTATTTTTTTGGTATAAGGGAAATTACCCCGGTAAATTATATTAACACCAAAAACCAATAGAGTACAATGGAATGTGGCTGAAATACCACATTAACCTCAAGACTAGCCTGAACATACTAAGACAAGATGACAAACCATCTGTCTACATACTAAGCAATACAAGAAAAGAGTACTAAACAACGAAATCGCCTAAATCAGAAGAGATTCCGGGATATTCCAATTCTTCAACAGATCCAAAGCCGCTCTCGAATTCTTGAATCTACATGACATTAGTCTGGCACGAACATCAGCCAAAATATTATCCACAAGAACATTGACCGTTCTCTTGGATCCCGTATATAACCTTTCATTTCTTTCGCGCCAAATGAAATACATGGCAGCAGCCAGAACCAGAACCAGCTTGGCTATAACACTTGCCGACGACCGACGATGAGCAAAAGGAAGAATGGATCCAACAATATCAGTGAGACATGGAGGACTACTCTGAAGACCAGCCTGCCCCCGAACTTGAAACCAAACTTGCCTGGCATATGGACAATCGAAAAAAAGATGAGCATGAGAATCCGGCTGAGCTTCACAAAGAGTACAATGAGAAACCAGCGAAGCAGACACATCCCAAGAGCGAAGGACATCCTGAGTTCTGAGCTTGCCTTTGATTGCAAGCCAAACAAGAAAAGCATGTTTTGGAATATTATTCGAGAACCAAACCACATCTGCCCAAGGGACCGGATTATGGTACGGACGAATAGTATTCCAAACATCCCGAACCGAGAACGTCTGAACTGATCCAGACCTATCCCTCCACTCCAGACTATCCTGCATCCCAGTACTAAAATTAGGAGTAGGGATAGAGCGAAGAGAAGGGTAAGCAGTGCCAAGGTCTGGAGGCCAGACCAAAGAGCCAGACGCCATAATATCTGCAACCTTGGATGAAATGGAAAGATCCGCCCCATACATGTCCCTAGTGGACACAAAATCCGCGATGGGACTCAAATCACACCACTTGTCATACCAAATCGAAGTACCATTACCATCACCAATCTTATGCCAAATAAAGTCACGAACAACTGGCCGTAGCTGTAACAGCTTTCTCCATCCCCATGACATAGAACCACGGCATGGAATAGTCCAGAAGTTACGATCCCTTATCTTGTGCAATTGGGTCCAAGCAACCCATAAGGACTCCTTACGCATAAGAAGCTTCCAAAGCTGACTAACCATAAGAGCTTGGTTAAAGAGATCTAGCTGCCGAATCCCAAGACCACCTTCAGATTTAGGCAAGCAAACATCATCCCAAGCCACCTTTGCTTTCCCCCTGCGATATTCTGTGACATTCGCGAATTTCACGGTATTATTTCTATCGTCGCGTATTCGTTTTATTTATCTATATTCGTGTTTTGACCCTATTGTAATTCTTTTATGTTTATCGTATTCGTATTTTATGAGTATCGTATTTGTATTTTATGTGTATTTGCGTTATCGGGTATATAGTATGTGATTCGGATCTTTATGTCGGGAACGTATAGTCTTAAGTGCCTTTAGTATAAGTCTAGTATGCTCTTATGATAAGTTTAGGGGAATTATGCCTTAATTAAATGATTAAAATTAACGTTTAAAAATATTTCATTTTTGGGCTTTTCGGAAATCTTATTACAAAACTAGTCCTTTTTCATAAATTCATTACAAAAATGGTCCTATTCAAATTTTGTCTCATCTATGCCCTATGTTTTTGTCTTTACCCGTTTCTTTCCTTTCTTCCCAAGTCATTCTAACCTACACTTTCTCTCTCTAAAACTCTAAAAAACTCCATTAAACCCCAACTTCTTTCTAGATTATCCGGCGATCCAACCGTCAAAACTTAGATCCGAGACCGGATTCTTGTTCCTTATCATCATCTTCATATATCCTCCGAATTTCATCACGATCAAGTAAGTATTTCTCCGTTTTGATTTTAAACTTTTATCCATTTTTATACAATAACGTAAATCACATTTTTAACCATTGAAACCGAGATTTTATCGAATATTATTGTATGTTATTGCAATCTGGACATAGGGTATTAATTGTAGATCAAACGGACATCAAAAACTCTCAAAACTCGATTTTCCGGTCATCTTCCTCGCAAATTCCGGCCATGCACGTAATTATCTTACTCTGCACGTAACACCTTAATTTCGTGCACGAAATTGTCCCTATGGTCACGTAATATTCACCTGGTCACGTAAGTTGAAGTTCGTGCACGTAATTCCGGTGTTGATCACGTAATTCCGTTTATGTCACGTAATTCAGGTTATCACCACGTAATTTCCATGATTGCACGTAACTTGGTTATTTCACGTAATTGCTGCTCAGGCTCACGTAATTTCGCTTATGATCACGAAATTTCAATTACATTCACGATACACCTTGATTTGCATGTAAGTTCACTTGCTGCTCACCAAATATTACTTACACTCACGTAATTCTCATGCATGCACGTAATTCCTAATGTTTAATCACATAATTATACATAGGTGCATGCAATCACAATTACGTTCACGAAATACCAAGTGAGTCACGTAATACATGCATGCTCACAATTTCTAGTTTGTGGCGCACGTGACTTCTCCATGCATGTGATTCCTTATAATTCCCATAATTTACTTAACATGCATTTAAAAACACTCGTAATCCCGTTAACTCGATATTCCTTTGGTTATTTTAAAATCCGTATAAAACGTTAATCATTAAGGCATAACCCTACTAGACTTAGAGATACTTAGACATATTTTATTTTACATGATGTATAGGGCACTTAGACGTTGAAGCGTGACGGTATTATTGTATTTCCCGACACATATAAAGATTTGGATTGCTTTGCTATCAGTGAGTTATTCGTTGCCCTTTTTACTGCTTTTACATTTTTGGGCATGATTAGCGTTAAACAAATATATTTTATAGTATGTATGTATTTTGGTTATGTAATATGGTATATATTTTGGATATGGATGCCTTAGGTTAGCATTACCCAACTCGTTCCGCCTTTGTGGTAGAACGAGGCCCCGTATACACACCTGTTTAGCTTTTGCCGCCGGAAGTATATATAGCGCTATATGGGTCTGACAAACCCTCATTCTAACACGATATTAGGATAAGGGAGGAGCCCTGTCCGTGTTAGCAATGTTACTACCGAGTATTTATTTGATTTATCGAGGACAACCTAGCGTAATGCACTAGGTGGGGTTAGTTGCCTTTATTTATTGTTGAGGTTCAGGTGTATCGTATTAACCAAAGATCATATTATCCTATCCAGTATGATATTATGCTATGAACTCAGTATGGTTCGATTTGACTACTGAGTATAGCATTATGATATCAACTCAGTATGGTTCGATTTGACTACTGAGTATGGTATTACTTTATAAACCGAGTATGATATTTTATAAACTGAGTATGGTATTATTTTATAAATTGAATATGGTATTTTTATAAATTGATTATGGTACTTTATGCATCAAGTATGAGTATTTTATCAAAAGGTTTTGTATACTTCAAACATATTTTTTTTAATATCTTTTCAAAATGACTTATCTCCAAGCCTTATCTTTTCTGGGTCAAAACTTATTGAAAACTTTTATACTAATATGTTTTCATTTACTATTGCGATTAATTCACCAACTTTATGTTGACGTCGTATTTTTAACGCTTTTCAGGGATTTGAGGTTGCTTTATGATTTCTATGCTTTATCTGGCTACGTGGGTTTTGCTGGAATATATCCTGTTTATTGTAACTCTTTAGTATCCCAGACTATGTAGCCGTATTTTTGATATTTCGGATGACTGTAACAAACATTCAACTTTCAAACTCTTTTATCTATGTTGAATATGTTTGGTTATTTATGTTTGATGTAACCTTGAATCTCTGATACCGTATACACTGTACACCTCGGTTCCGCCATTTCTATGCGGGGTGTGACAGAAGTTGGTATCAGAGCCAATGGTTATAGCGAACTAAGTGACCTTACTGAATCACTTAGACTATGACCTAGGCTTTTGGACCTATCTGATTTACTCTATGTGCGCAATTCTTTCTTATGTGGGCCTGTATGCGATCTATATGCTTCATGTGCTTTCGTTTTGCTTTTATGTTTTGAGGTCTGCTCGTTTTAGTCGCACATCCGGTTATCGTTCTTATTTATTCTGTTGACGTTCGTAGAAGATGCCGTCTAAGAGAACTGCTAAGAGAAGATCGAAGAGGCGACGTCGCGCCAGTACTAGAGCGAGTGCTGCTGCTCAGAATATCACTGCGGTCCCCAATGCTAATACCGCTATTTCGGATATCAGTCATTTGATTGCGGAGCAGATTGCAGCGGCAATACCCGTGATCGTGGCACAGCTTAGAGGTACTGAAAATGTGTTTGACATGGCTAGTCGGTTGACCGCAAGTGCGAGTCGTAGTGGTACTCTCCAGCCAGATGTGAGCCGAAGAGATGTTGGTAGGCATGAAGGGAAAGATATGCGTACTTCGAGGAAGAGAAGCCGTAATCATTATCAGAGACCTACAGCTTCTCAAGTATATGCGTTGACGAGTCCTGGAGCTGGTTATCAGGACAGACGCCCTAGGTGTGGTACATGTGGCAGTGTGCATGCAGCTGATGTGGCGTGTTGGGTCTGTAAACGCTGCAAGAAGCTAGGTCACCTCGAGCAATATTGTAGAATACCTGCTGGAGCTTGTTATGAGTGTGGAGAAATGGGTCACCGTCGTCGTCAGTGTCCCAAGCTTGTATCATCTACTCCCCTTCCTACTACTAGTGCTGGTACTATGGAGCCTTCTGAAGCTCATCAGGATCCTACCGTAGTCACTGGTGCATTTCCTGTCTATGATTATTCTACTTTTATCTTATTTGATTCGGGTACCGATAGAAGCTTTATTTCTAGTGACTTCCGTCCCTTAAGTAAATCGTGCCTCTAGTCCTTTAGGGCCTGCGTATGATGTAGAAATAGCCGATGGTAGATGTGCCTGTGTTAGAGGAGTTATTCGTGACATTTCCCTCGTTTTAGCCGATATTCCTTTTCCATCGACCTTATTCTGGTGAAACTCGGTAGTTTCGACGTCGTAGTCGGTATGGATTGGCTAGCGAAGCTTAAAGGCGAGATAGTCTGTTATGAGAAGTTTATTCGTATTCAGAAACCGGATGGAGATCAGTTGATTGTACACGGAGACAAGGCTGGGAAACGTTTTAAAGTCATTCCAAGTTTGAAAGTTCGCGAGTATGTCCGTCAAGGTTGTTCCTTATATCTTGCTCACTTGGTGAAGAAAGACTCTGCGGTAAAGATTGATGGTATGCCTATTGTTCGCGAGTATTCCGACGTATTTCCCGACGATTTACCTGGAGTCCCTCCCCAGAGACAAATCGACTTTCGTATTGATCTTATTCCTGGAGCAGTACCTGTTGCTAAAGCTCCGTATCGTTTGGCTTCTCCCGATATACTCGAGTTGTCGAAACAATTTCAGGAATTGGTAGATAAAGGTTTTATTCGTCCTAGTTTCTCCCCGTGGGGTGCTCCTGTTCTCTTTGTTAAGAAGAAGGATGGCTCCATGCGTTTATGTATTGATTATCGGGAGTTAAACAAGTTGACTGTGAAGAACTGTTATCCCCTTCCTCGTATTGATGACTTATTTGATCAACTTCAGGGTTCTTGCTATTTCTCTAGGATCGATCTTCACTCTGGTGATCATCAGTTGAGAGTTCTGGAAGATGATATACCTAAGACTGCTTTTCGTACTCGGTATGGTCATTATGAGTTCATGGTGATGCCGTTTGGTTTGACAAACGCCCCTGCAGCATTCATGGATCTAATGAACCGTATTTGTCGTCCGTATCTTGACAAGTTCGTTATCGTATCCATCGACGACATTCTTATCTATTCCCGAAGTCGCAAGGAACATGAAGAGCATTTGCGTCTTGTTCTGGAAGTGCTTCGAAGAGAGAAGTTGTATGCGAAATTCTCTAAGTGCGAGTTCTGGTTATCTGAAGTTAAATTTCTTGGCCACGTGGTTAGCGCGAAGGGTATTCACGTTGATCCTGCTAAGATTGAAGCTGTTAAGAGTTGGGTTACACCAAAGTCGCCGACCGAAATCCGTTCATTTTGGGTCTTGCTGGGTATTACCGCCGGTTTATCGAGAACTCCTCCAAGATCGCTTCACCTATGACAAAGTTGACACAGAAGAGTGAACCATTCGTTTGGAGTTCCGATCAGGAGGAAGCCTTTCAGATATTGAAGCAGCGGTTGCGTAACGCGCCTATTTTGAGTCTGCCAGTTGGTTCCGAGAATTTTGTTGTTTACTGCGACGCTTCGCACAAGGGTCTGGGTTGTGTGCTTATGCAGAATGGTAAAGTTATAGCTTGCGCTTCGCGTCAGTTGAAAGTCCATGAGCAGAATTACACGACACATGATCTAGAGTTGGGAGCCGTCGTATTCGCATTGAAGATTTGGAGACATTATCTGTATGGGACCAAGTGTACTGTATTTATCGACCACAAGAGTCTTCAGCACATATTCGATCAGAAGATGCTGAACATGAGACAACGACGCTGGGTTGAGTTACTGAACGACTATGATCGCGACATTCGCTACCACCCTGGTAAGGCGAACATTGTTGCTGATGCACTAAGTCGTAAAGGAACAGTCAAAACTGTCCGTATTCGTTCTATGGTGATATCTATTCAGACGAGCTTGAAGGCTCGGATTATTCAAGCACAGGAAGGTATTATGACTGAAGACCGTGTTAAGGGTGAAAGATTGTATAAACTAGCATTGGAGTTAGAACCGAAGGAGGATGGAGTTCTGTATTTTCTCGAACGTATTTGGGTTCCGGTTAGTATCCGTCAGTTGATTCTGGACGAAGCCCATAAGACGAATTATTCCATTCATCCGGGTTCCGACAAGATGTATCACGACTTGAAAGATTTTTATTGGTGGCCGGGTATGAAGCGCGAAATCGCCGAGTATGTTAGCCGTTGTTTGACTTGTTCTAAGGTGAAGATTGAGTATCAGAAACCGTCTGGTCTACTTCAACAACCGAAGATTCCTGAGTGGAAATGGGAGCGGATTACTATGGATTTTGTTACGAAGCTCCCGAGATCTTCGAAAGGTTATGACAGTATTTGGGTTATAGTTGATCGTTTGACGAAGTCTGCTCACTTCTTACCGATTCGTGAGAACTATCCGATGGAGAGATTCGTACGTTTGTATATTTCCGAGATCGTATCGAAACATGGTGTTCCAGTATCTATTATTTCCGATCGGGATGCTCGTTTCACTTCTCGATTTTGGAAGACATTTCAGACTGCTATGGGCACACGGTTAGATATGAGTACCGCCTATCATCCTCAGACCGATGGTCAGAGTGAGAGAACGATTCAGACTATGGAAGATATGCTACGAGCTTGCGCTATTGATTTTGGTGGTAGTTGGGATGTGCATTTGCCGTGATTGAGTTCTCGTACATCAACAACTATCACACGAGTATCAAGTGTGCACCGTTTGAAGCTTGGTATGGCCGTAAATGTCGATCACCTGTATGTTGGGCAGAAGTTGGGGATAGTCAGTTATCCGGTCCGGAGATTATTCAAGAGACCACTGACAAGATCTTAGCCCGCATCGGCCCAGCTGCGTATCGATTAGAATTGCCGGCAGAACTGAGCAGCGTACATATTGTATTTCATGTATCTCAGTTGAAGAAGTGCCTGGCCGACGAGACGTTATTAGTTCCACTTGAGCAACTCCAGATTGACGATAAACTTCACTTCGTTGAGGAACCGATCGAGATCGTTGATAAGGATGTTAAGCAACTTCGACGAAGTAAGATTCCTATAGTCAAAGTTCGCTGGAATTCCCGCTTTGGTGCTGAGTTCACGTGGGAACGCGAAGATGAAATTCTGCGGAAGTATCCTCACCTTTCTCCTGGAAGTAGTACCCAGTGATAATTTCGAGGACGAAATTCTTTTTACTTGGGGAGACTGTGACATTCGCGAATTTCACGGTATTATTTCTATCGTCGCGTATTCGTTTTATTTATCTATATTCGTGTTTTGACCCTATTGTAATTCTTTTATGTTTATCGTATTCGTATTTTATGAGTATCGTATTTGTATTTTATGTGTATTTGCGTTATCGGGTATATAGTATGTGATTCGGATCTTTATGTCGGGAACGTATAGTCTTAAGTGCCTTTAGTATAAGTCTAGTATGCTCTTATGATAAGTTTAGGGGAATTATGCCTTAATTAAATGATTAAAATTAACGTTTAAAAATATTTCATTTTTGGGCTTTTCGGAAATCTTATTACAAAACTAGTCCTTTTTCATAAATTCATTACAAAAATGGTCCTATTCAAATTTTGTCTCATCTATGCCCTATGTTTTTGTCTTTACCCGTTTCTTTCCTTTCTTCCCAAGTCATTCTAACCTACACTTTCTCTCTCTAAAACTCTAAAAAACTCCATTAAACCCCAAACTTCTTTCTAGATTATCCGGCGATCCAACCGTCAAAACTTAGATCCGAGACCGGATTCTTGTTCCTTATCATCATCTTCATATATCCTCCGAATTTCATCACGATCAAGTAAGTATTTCTCCGTTTTGATTTTAAACTTTTATCCATTTTTATACAATAACGTAAATCACATTTTTAACCATTGAAACCGAGATTTTATCGAATATTATTGTATGTTATTGCAATCTGGACATAGGGTATTAATTGTAGATCAAACGGACATCAAAAACTCTCAAAACTCGATTTTCCGGTCATCTTCCTCGCAAATTCCGGCCATGCACGTAATTATCTTACTCTGCACGTAACACCTTAATTTCGTGCACGAAATTGTCCCTATGGTCACGTAATATTCACCTGGTCACGTAAGTTGAAGTTCGTGCACGTAATTCCGGTGTTGATCACGTAATTCCGTTTATGTCACGTAATTCAGGTTATCACCACGTAATTTCCATGATTGCACGTAACTTGGTTATTTCACGTAATTGCTGCTCAGGCTCACGTAATTTCGCTTATGATCACGAAATTTCAATTACATTCACGATACACCTTGATTTGCATGTAAGTTCACTTGCTGCTCACCAAATATTACTTACACTCACGTAATTCTCATGCATGCACGTAATTCCTAATGTTTAATCACATAATTATACATAGGTGCATGCAATCACAATTACGTTCACGAAATACCAAGTGAGTCACGTAATACATGCATGCTCACAATTTCTAGTTTGTGGTGCACGTGACTTCTCCATGCATGTGATTCCTTATAATTCCCATAATTTACTTAACATGCATTTAAAAAAACACTCGTAATCCCGTTAACTCGATATTCCTTTGGTTATTTTAAAATCCGTATAAAACGTTAATCATTAAGGCATAACCCTACTAGACTTAGAGATACTTAGACATATTTTATTTTACATGATGTATAGGGCACTTAGACGTTGAAGCGTGACGGTATTATTGTATTTCCCGACACATATAAAGATTTGGATTGCTTTGCTATCTGTGAGTTATTCGTTGCCCTTTTTACTGCTTTTACATTTTTGGGCATGATTAGCGTTAAACAAATATATTTTATAGTATGTATGTATTTTGGTTATGTAATATGGTATATATTTTGGATATGGATGCCTTAGGTTAGCATTACCCAACTCGTTCCGCCTTTGTGGTAGAACGAGGCCCCGTATACACACCTGTTTAGCTTTTGCCGCCGGAAGTATATATAGCGCTATATGGGTCTGACAAACCCTCATTCTAACACGATATTAGGATAAGGGAGGAGCCCTGTCCGTGTTAGCAATGTTACGAACGAGTATTTATTTGATTTATCGAGGACAACCTAGCGTAATGCACTAGGTGGGGTTAGTTGCCTTTATTTATTGTTGAGGTTCAGGTGTATCGTATTAACCAAAGATCATATTATCCTATCCAGTATGATATTATGCTATGAACTCAGTATGGTTCGATTTGACTACTGAGTATAGCATTATGATATCAACTCAGTATGGTTCGATTTGACTACTGAGTATGGTATTACTTTATAAACCGAGTATGATATTTTATAAACTGAGTATGGTATAATTTTATAAATTGAATATGGTATTTTTATAAATTGATTATGGTACTTTATGCATCAAGTATGAGTATTTTATCAAAAGGTTTTGTATACTTCAAACATATTTTTTTTAATATCTTTTCAAAATGACTTATCTCCAAGCCTTATCTTTTCTGGGTCAAAACTTATTGAAAACTTTTATACTAATATGTTTTCATTTACTATTGCGATTAATTCACCAACTTTATGTTGACGTCGTATTTTTAACGCTTTTCAGGGATTTGAGGTTGCTTTATGATTTCTATGCTTTATCTGGCTACGTGGGTTTTGCTGGAATATATCCTGTTTATTGTAACTCTTTAGTATCCCAGACTATGTAGCCGTATTTTTGATATTTCGGATGACTGTAACAAACATTCAACTTTCAAACTCTTTTATCTATGTTGAATATGTTTGGTTATTTATGTTTGATGTAACCTTGAATCTCTGATACCGTATACACTGTACACCTCGGTTCCGCCATTTCTATGCGGGGTGTGACATATTCGCCATTACTCCATAGAAATGTCCTCATAATCTGCTGAATTTCCAGAAGAACACGAGTGGGAAGAATGAAGACCGAAGCCCAATAAACATGCATGGATGAGAGAACAGACTTAACCAGTTGTAAACGACCCGCAATGGATAAAGATTTGTTCTTCCAATCAGAAACCCGAGCCTCAACCTTAGCGATCAGTTCTTTGCAATCCTTATACACCAGTCTCGAAGGGACAAGCGGAACACCAAGATACTTAACCGGGAGTCGCCCCTCCTCAAACGGCATAATCTGAAGAATGCCTAACTTTGTATGATTAAGCACATTACAAAAATAGGCAGTACTCTTAGGCAAACTAGGGGTCAAACCAGAGACATCCCGAAACTCATTCAGAGAATCCATAATAATCTTAGCCGATTATTATCTCTCTTACATAAGCTAATAAACTTATAAGCCGCTTCTATAAGCTAAAACAAACACCCCCTTAAAAGAAGACAAGGTCTAGGAACTAAGGTACCATGTTCGATTCCTAAGAGTAAAAAAAGAAAAACCCCTTGTGGCCACGCGATGACTATTCGCATAGCGGGTCGAAAACCTAGGTGAATCAAAAAACTTAATAAACACAAAAGGTGAAAAGCGAAAGGAAGCAATAACAACCTTCTCCTGTAATACGATGAGTAGCATCAACAAGACCTTCAACATGTTGCTATCATATCAAAGAATAAAAAAAATTAAAATAACTGAAAATAAGAATAATAAAGGGGTATGAGCTTATGTAAATCTTGATAAGCTCATAAGTCCAATTTTGCTGACTTACGAGCTTATCAAGTTGAGCTTATGGTTTATTTAAGCTCGTAAACTCAACTTTATCTAAGCTCATAAGCTCATAAGCCAGAAAAATTGGACTTATAAGCTTATCAAAATTTATATAAGCTCATAAGTCCATTACATAAGCCGAAACAAACACCCGTTGTAGAGACATACATTTACCATTTTTCTGCTGATTCAACGGTCTTCTTCTAGAGTGAAAACCGAAAGTGTGTTTGATTTAAAAGTATGATAATGAACAACAGCTGTTTGGTTATTGAACTACTGTATATTATTTGCCAACACGGACAAAAAATTAAAAAATTTGCATAAACCAAATATTTAAAAGCAAAAAACATGAAACAAAAAAAAAAAAAAATCTTAAATTAAAAATTAACGATTAATTAAAATGAAAATATAATCACCTTAAGGGTAAAATGCCGAAAAATGTAATATAAAATACACATTTTACATTCGAGGGTATGTAAAAAAATTTGGAACAAAAGGATTAGAAAATCGAATTTGGGGTAATAAAGGATTATTTGCGAAAGTTAAGTTTTTAACCTGTTTTCAACATGTAAAACATTAAATAACGTGTCTTTTTTTTTCTTCTAAAAGTCACGAGAAATTAGAGAAAATAACATCTTAAAAAAGAGTTTTGATCATATCTGAAAATTTAGGCTTGAAACTTCATTTTAACGAATAATAATTTTAGAAAATCTTTTTTTAAAACAAATTAGATTTTATAATCCTTTTTCGTTCTAAATATTTTTATGTACCTCCAATTGTCAAAATTTGTATTTTATGTTATCTTTTTTGACATTTTTCCCTATTTATAATATAATTTAGAAAGAAAAATGACCAAACCTAAAATTTCGAATTAAAAGATTAATAATAAATAAATAAATAATTTAATAATAATTAAACACGGATTAAGTTCCTAAGTTCCTCTCGTATTATGGTCAAACATAAGAGTCATGTTTTCTTAGAAACAAAAAATATGAATCGATATAAAAAAACAAATAGGTCCTGCAAATTGACTAAAAAGTAACCTCTCTCATGTTTGACTATAACATAAGACTATTACAATGTCACCGTGTTTCTAGAAAATGGCTTTAGGTACAGGTGCAATGTTGCTCGAGTATAGCCATGAATATACAACTTAAATAAGCCATAAGTTCAATCTACTAATAAAAAATACCAAAACATGTGTATAAACATAAATGTGTATATGTTGTTATAATTATAAACAACATGTGTATAAACGTAAATGTAAATATGTTATTATTCGTATAACATTGTTTTTTCATCATAACTTCAAATCTACATAATCATAATGTTTACAATTCAATTTTTATATATGTTAAGAAAATAATCTAATAAACTATAGATAAAAAAACAAAACCCACTAAAAGTTTGTGAAAATAAATCCGAATGAAATAAGTGTCTCGCTTACATCTAGTATATAGGATAAATTATTAAAAAATCATCTACTGGTTTATTTTAATTTACGAATTTAGTTCCCAAGCATTAAAAACTACATCTCCAATTTAGTTAGGGAAAGTAATTACATTTTCGTTCCTAAACTCTAACAGAAATCTATTTTAGAACGGAATATTAATTAACAATAATTTTAACAAATATCTTTGACAAATATCTATTTTATTGACGAAAAACGTAATTAGTTTCAAAAAAAAATACTATTGCCAAGAACTTCCTAACCCATAATCTTCATTTTTCCCTTTTCATGCTAGGTGAGTACCCTTTTTAAACAAACTCCTGCAATGGCGTCCACATTGTGTGCTTGTTCTTCTTCGGTCGATGAGCTCGAAACCGAGCTCATCGACGTCGGAAAGATGCTATTACATCTTCCATATTCAAATGCTGACCTTCTCAACCTTCTTCAGGTAACAAGTATTGTTTCCTTTTTGTTTCATACAATATATATCTTTTAATGGTTTATTTATAATACTTTAAGTTGATGGTAATAAATTAATGAATTTAATTATTGTTTGTTAATATTTTTTTAATAAGGTCTTTTCTAACTCGTTTAGTGTCGTTAAATAAGGTGTTTGTTTGGCTTTATTAAACGGGCTTATGAACTTATGTATTTTTTTATAAGTTTGTAAGCTCATTTTTTCCGACCTATGAGCTTATGGCTTATTTAAAGTCATAAGCTAACTTGATAAGCTCATAAGCCAAAAAAATGAGCTTATGAAAAATTATATAAGCTCGTAAGCCGGTTATATAAGCCGAAACAAACACCCTCTTAAATTACCAATGGTCAGAAATACCAAGTTCGAATCCCGTTTGGATATTTATCGGCCCAAAAAGCCATTGTCCAAAAAATGTTTGTTTATATTAGTCTTGGTTTATTTGTTAATTATTTGTTTTAAGAAATATAGTAGAAACCATATAAAGCTATTGGTACCACTTAAATTTATTAATTAAAAGAATTATTAATTAATCGAGTATAAAAATGCAATGATTCTTCGAATCGGGACCTTGAAAATATATTAATTTATCGAGTTTATTAATTAATCGAGTATTAATTTATCGAGTTTCTGCTGTAACAACAACAACAATACCCAACCCCGTCGAGGACGGGGTATGAGGAAGGTAGGATGTAGGGCAAATGCCGCAAATCATACATGTACCCGCGGGTAGAGAGACTGCTTCCTGGGAGACCTCTGGCAAATGTGAAAGGGGGGCAAGGTATGTTAGGCGGTCAAGAGGCCGTCGAGTGATGTGTGAAAGATTAGAGAGGTGTGACCCTACGAATGCCCAAATAGCACAAATTAGAATCAAAGGGCCTTGGTCTGACGGTATGTGTGGTTGGAAGTGTGTGTCTTCGTCTTTGAGGTCGATTGTCCGAGTGTGACAAATATTAAAAAAAATTTGAAGAAAAATAATTAAAAGGTGGTTTATTAACAATAGGTATAGGTATTTATGTAAATAGTATTTTTTTTTTTACTATATGCATACCAAGGGTAAAAATGTAAAGTGTGCACATTTTCGTCAAGGCTATACTCGAGCTCAACTAGACTTAAACCGAGTCGATTCTGAAAAAAGTTAGCCTATGTGATTGTGTTTCCTACATTTTTATTATATCTGGTTATAGCATTATACAATACTGATGTTTTAACTGATACTTTTGTTGCTACATTAATTATTTCGTAAAATAGCAAACGGAGAAAATTCTCTCTACAGTTGAACAAACGCCACCTGAATCGATAATACAAGCAATGCAGCCAATAATTGAGACACTGATTAGTAACGAAATGATGAAACATGCTGATATGAATGTGAATATCTCAGTTGCAACTTGCATATGTGAAGTCATGAGAATTATGGCACCGGAAAACCCCTGCAATGATGAACAAATGAAAGTACGAAACATCTGAACGAGCTTTTAATAACTCATCGAGATTATTTAGAATATCATTATAGTCCAAAGTAACTGTTATTTGCATGTTGGTGTTGGGCAGGATTTCTTTGAAATGGTTGTAATCACGTTCGAGAGACTTTCTTCTGCATTTGGTGGATGTTATACTAGAATGACTAGAGTTTTAAAAATATTTAGCAGTATCAGATTGTCGGTACTGATGTTGGACCTGGAGACGGACGCTCACGGATTAATAGTCCGATTATTTACACAGTTTTTAACCGTTGCTGAGTAACAACTCTGTTTCTCTCTTTCTCATTGATACTTTATTTTTAATAATTACCTTAGAAGAATAAAAACGATATTAAAGTGTAACTTTATGTATTTTTTTTTTTTTGTAGCTCCAGTTCGTCTGCAATTTTACTCAAGATGGAGAAAATTATGTCAATGATCATAGAGGAAAGCGGGGAGCTTGCACCTGAGCTTTTACGGTTCCTAGTTTCCCGTGTGAAAAATAGTAATCAGGTGATTCTTAATTTGTTATGTTTCTAATATTTACTAAATAAGGTTCTTTGTTTACCACTAAGCGTTCTTTTTTGTTCTTTTTGTGCAGATTGCTTCACCTGTTTGTTGGCAACTGGTCGAAAAAGTTCTTGTGAACTGTGCTACTGAACATAAACCGCATTTCCCAAATATGGGACGGGATATGACTATTGCTCTTTACGATTATTCTAAAATGGTTGGACAAGTCTGTAAAATTGAATCAGAAAATAACGTTAACTTGAGGAAGGATACAACTCACATGATAAAAGTTGAGTGTTTAGAGACTCTAAGGCGTTGTCGACAAGAAAAGAATACGCTTTCATCAAATGGTCCACCAATGGGAATGAAGTCTGAAACAGAGGTGAACGGAAAACGCAAGAGAAACGATACTCCATCGAAGGAACAGGTAATACAGTCTGCTGCTTCTGGAAATAGTTCTAGTTAGAGATGCCAAAACGGGTGGGTTGGTTAACGGGTAGTTTTTAGAACAGATCAAACCACTTGCTTTAACGTGTTGGTTAGCATTTTTTATATACTTTGTATGTTGACTAATGTTAGTTGGTATATCTGTTTTAGTCTGGTGATGAAGAAAACTTAGACGTCAAGCGAGAATCATGTGACTTGGTTGAAGACGTGTCTGCAATCTCAGATTCTGTATATATCTCCCTAACTCTCTTTATACTTGGAACTTCTTTACTGCACTCCGATGTTATTAAACTAATTTATATAATTTTGCCGGAGGTGCAAATTTTACCAAAATGGATAAATCTTTGTGTTTGTCACGGGTGTTTACGTTTTCCTTCAAAAATGATTGATAAGTTGAAGAGTGTTGCGCCGATTCTTATATTTATCCATTTCGTACAGATGGAAAATCTTTCTTCTCCTCAATCTGGCATAAGTTGTGTCCACGGCTACAACATGAAGAAGAGTGTTGCGCCGATTCTTGAATCCATTTTCAAGAAACACGGTGACATTGCTGCTGACTGTGTATTTAAAAATACGTTGGTGAGAACATCTTTTCTTGAAGTTGTTTGTGAGGTTACAAGAAAAATTGAAACCAACAACTTCACTAATATGGAAGAAATCGAGAGTGTAGTTTTAGAGGCGGAGACAGCCAACATCAATGTGTCATGGCTTCAAGCTCGCTTGGAAGACATGAAAAAGCCAAAACTGCTTATGGAAATGAAAGCAAACATCATTTTGGCTGAAAGGTCGGCCCAAATGGACTTGAAAGAGAGACTTGCAGAGCTCGTGGCTGCACAAGAACGGCTTGAAAAGGCTGAAAGGTGCGAGAAAGTACTCGGTCTTGTTAAAAAGAAGCTAAATGCCAATATTTCGCAATCTAAAGCATAAAAAGTCTTCTGTGTAAACAAATCATTTTATAGGCTAGTTAAATCATGTTATGTCGTGTAACTAATAGAAAACCGCTCAGGTCACACCTGCAAGTCTATTATTGGAATACGAGGGTGATGTTTTGTACGTATAATCTTCCTTAAAGTTGTTGGTATTTGCTTGTTTATACATGATCCTTTTAACTCTCATAAAAGTTACACGATCACTATAATGTGCTTTAAAGGTAGCAAAACGATGGGTCGGTGGGTTGAGTTGGGTCTAAACAGATCAGGTTAAGTTGCCTGACAACATTTATATAGATAATTAATATACGAATTCAGACCTGTTTGGAACTCTTCACAAGGAAATAACGAAGAATATATGAAACCTACCTTCACGAACATGAACAATGTATTTTCAAGTAACAAATTAAGCTCGACAGCCTACTACCTACTATCCTAGATTAGTACTCCTTCATTGCGAGAAATCATTGTTATTGCCATGGTTACAAGTGATTGTTACAAACAACTATATAGATAAAACTTAACCCGTCTTTAGAAAAGGCGGCATTAAAATTGGTGTTTTTGCCCATGAGTCTTTTTCGGCTTTCAATTCTGAGATATCATCACTTAGCTTCTTTTCAACAAGATCAAGTACTCTCACGCACATTTCGGCCTTCACAAACCGTTCTTGTGCATCTATGACCTCTGCACATCTCTCTTTCAAATCCATTTGGGCAGCTCTTTTAACCAAGACGGTGGTTCCTTTCGTTTTCAACCAACTCCCACTTTTCAGTCTTGAGGTCTAAGAGTTCTTCCTCGCCATCATCAACATACAATACCTATAAGCATATAGCAACAAACAGTAGAACAAAGAACGCAAAAATTGCAAAGGAACAATTTAGAGCAAATGTTGGTCAACATCAGACCTTTTTCCTTCGGTTAAATGATTTCACAACTCCTGCAGCAAAATATGTTCGAGATTCATGAGTATCACGCAAGTGTTAGATACTTACGTTTTATCTGCATGCGACCAAATTGTCATCATACTCACCAGATTGAGCCTGAATCATAATACAAATAGCATAAACTGAATAAAATGGAAACGGGTCAACCTGGTTAAACAGGTCAATAGTCACCCAAGCGCGTTCAAAATGCATAAACAACCTAAATCGTTTATTTCGAAGATCAGTTTATCATTATACAATATTTGTTTTAATCATATTATATACATTAATATATGTAAATTTGTTTGCAGATTTGATACACGTTTTGACCCGTTAACCAACCCGCCCTCTAACAAGAATATAAAAGTTGACATAAAGCAGAATTTACGGGCTCTCTTGTTCGTTTATTGACAAATGAAACTAAGGTTCTGTCATTCCCTACATTGCTATCAATTTCACAACATTCTTGTTTGTAAGAATTTCGTCTTTGACGCCAATGAAATGACTAAAATACCCTTGCGCATTTTAGTGATTTTGTTATGACAGATAATGATGTTTAGACTCCCCTATAAAGTTTGTAAGAATTTCGTCTTTGATCCAAATGAAATGACTAAAATACCCTTTCTTCTCCTTTTAATCCCAAAGGGCATTTTAGTCATTTTATTGTGACAAATAACGACAAACTGTTCCGAATAGCCAACTATAAGATCCATAATTTTATAGAGCTAAAGGACAAGATAAAGTTGTATATTTCTCCCTTTCACGATTCGAACAAATTAGTGAGTCAAGATGGCTTGGAACGAGTCGGTTATTAACTCACGAGTTTTGATCCGAGTCATGTATAACTGCAAGTTATACTACTTAGTTGCCTCTTTTAATGTGTAAAATGAGTTGACTCGGACGAGTCGAATCATGACTCGGACGAGTCGACTCATGACTTGTATGAGTTTAACAAGTAGATAAAATGTTTAAAGTTGGACCAAAAGTCAATTAAAGTTAAAGTAATTAAATTACTACTAAAGATAGTTTTCATAAAGTCTAAACAACATGCTTTACCGTTTACGATAACAATGGTTGTCCGTTAATAATTAACTAGTTTATTGACCCGCGTAATACGTGAACAGTTATATCAAAAAAATATAATGCCAATAATTTTTATGTGTATGAATAGAAAAATATGTTTTGTATCTTTTAGATATAAATTTAAAATACAGTTGTTAGATTAATTAAAATAGAAAGACTAATTAGTTCTATTTCGTTATTAGTATAAACATAAGGGTTAGATTATTTAAGGTAAAAGGGTTAAAACAAAAATTATTAATGATAAATATTATTAAAATGATCTAATGGTCGAAATTAAAATTATAAACTCATTTAATGGTTATTACTTTGTCAAGTGACATGATATTGATCGACATTTATTTTAAATGATGACATTAACATATAAAAAATATTAAATCTTATAAGTTTTAATATAAATTGACAATCAGTATAATTTTTCAAATTACGTTAAAAAATTTGTTATTCTGATGAAACCATCATAACAATTTGTTGTGTTTCATACTAAAGTTTAACTTTATCGATCATTTTTGAAGGAAAACGTAAACACCCGTGACAAACTAGATTGACGAATTATTTAAATCGCTTATGTTTCTATTTTATCATTTTCTTCCTCGAGTAAGTTTCATTTTCGTAATTTCTTTGTAAGTCTACCATTTCTATAAATAATAATCGTATTATTACGTTGTAAATTACATCAGCTGTTAATATTTTTTACTTCAACTAACCTTAAGTTTAAAGAGTTATAGCACTCCTTCACTTAAGGGAACTAATTACGTTTACATTCCTAAATTCTAATGGATATTAATTTCAAGGACGAAATATATAACTGGTTAGCGGTGATTTTTAACAAATAACCATTTTGAAAACGAAAAATGTATTTAGTTTCCCCAAAACGGACGAATAATGTAAATTTGTATACTTAAAAAACTTTTAGTACTTTAAGACATACCGTATGTACGATTTATATAATTTACTCTACTATTAATAAATACTCCCGATCAATATATTTAGATGACGAGTCTATAAAGATCACAAGATCACAACTCTATAATATACTCGAGGTGGCAAAACAGATGGTTCAGTGGGTTGGGTTTAGTAACAAGTCAAATGGTTTGCGGTCTAAACATGGTAGACTTGTTTGACCATTAAACCTCCGCGATGAACATGGCTCTAATGAACGTGAATCTTTGACACTTCTCGAGACCTTGTTTACAAAATCATATTATAAACATGACTCGAGCATAAATGCAAAATCTAACCGAATCCCATTATGCTTTTTTAGCATCTCAACTCAAACTTTTCAAATTATCGCCATTTTTAATCGAATTCCATATCAGATGATCACCTTCCATCATTATCACATTCAACTGTATATCGAACCAAAATCCAAAATTTTCAACCAAATACTCAAACAAAACAATCTATCCGTGGTGTGTAATGAGAGTCGCATAACCATTAAAAAAACAGATTTCACATCATTTAATGACCCTATAACACTCGTTTAACCCATGAGTCTTTCTCTGCTTTAGCTTCCAAGATGTTGTTACTTAGCTTCTTATCAACAAGATCGAGTACACTCACGCACTTTTCAGCTTTTTGAACCCATTCTTGTGCATCCACGAGCTCTGCACGTCTCTCTATCAGATCCATTTGAGCAGCTCTTTTAACCAAAACGGTTTTTGTTTTCGTTTCCATAAGCACATAAGAATTTTTCTTCGCCTCCTTCCTTTTCTGAATAGCTTCCAAATGAGCTCGTAGCCACGATACATCAACTTTCGCTCCCTCTAAAGCTGACATCTGGCATTCAATTTCTTCCATCTCAGCAACGGTTGTTGTCAAACCACTTTTTCCAATTCGCATGACAACTTCACACACAGACTCGAGTAAAGATGATCTTGTAGAAGCTGGTTTGAATACACAATCAGATGCAATATCACCGTATTTCTTGAGAATTGCTTCTAGTATCGGTGCAATGTTGTTCTTCACCTTGTAGCCTTGGACACGTATTATGTCGGATAGAGGAGACGAAACCTTTTCAGGCACCACTGGTTTTGGCTGTAGGCAACCGATATTACAGAAAACCATAATATCAATAACATGGAGTGGAGTGGAGTAGAGGTGACATTTTCGACCCGTTTACTTATTAATTAGTTGATTTAGGTTGTGTTTTATCTTAAACGGGTCAAATGGGTCGAACAAGTTAAATTGGTTGAAGGTCGCCCAAAGTCTATTTCAACGCTCATAACTTCCTTAATGTTTTATTCAAAGATGTAGATTATTATTGTAATCCAAAACAACGTACACATTACTATATCAACTAAGTACGTATAATTAATGGAGTTTCCCGTTTTACCCCTAATTAATTTAAAATCATAAGTCTCAGAGAAAGTATCCGATAATTCTTAAATTGCGTGTTTTTTTCTAATGAATGATTACTGGGAGACAGTATTACTGTACCTAATCCGACCCGTTTTGACCCCAACCCATTTTGACTCTAGAAGTGAGTAGAAGAAATTTCAGAGTATAAAGAGAGGAAGGGAGATACGTACCCAATCCGACTTAGAAGGCACGTTTTTAACCAAATCCCCCTTTTCTGTCTTGAGATTTAAGAGTTCTTTCTCGCGATCATCATACGGTAACTAAAAAGATATAATAATAAAGTTAACTAACCCACGCTGGTTTCGCCACATTCAACTAAAAAAAAATTTCCAGAAGCAGAAGATGGTAGTACCTGTTTTTTTGCTGGCGGGTCATTTCTCTTGCGTTTTCCCTTCACTTCTGTTTTCCGTAGAGTAACATCAGCTTGGATAATGCATGTATCATTCATAAGAAACCCTTGACTAGCGTCATACAGATCAGTAACAGGCATGAAAGATGTGAACCCCCAATCGTTATCCCTTGCATTGAACTCGTGTTGTGTGTCTGTCCATTAACAAGAATCAAATAAGACATACATTTCTTTACGGTTAACTGATAAAAATATACCTTTCTTTATGGACAACTTTTCGTTCATTTGATTAACAACAGCCAAACTGAACTGCGCATGTCGACTCCAACCATTTGGCAAGGCGGAGTAATCAGTTACTTCTAAGTACATAGACAAATAGTCCACATAATTTCCCTTGGGAAATATAAGCACCCGCCTGCAAATAATAAACACGAATATAACACATACTGCAAATATAAACCGAAACCATTAGGATTTAGCTAACTGCACCATTTATATCCGTCAACCACAAACGTATCAGAGTAGAGCATTTTGTTCGTTTGTTGCGAAAATTTCTCAATAGTCCATCTAAACCTCCACAACGTATGAGATTCGTCAACTGATTCGTTCTCTGCTACGCTACGGACTTCTTTTGCTTAAATAATCCAAATTACAAAATCAAAACTTTATTATTTCATTCATTTTTAACAAAATAATAAACTAAACGGACTGTTTGTTTAAGCTTATTTCGTGGGTTTAAGCTTATTTTGTGGGTTTAAGCTTATTTTCGGTAATAACTTAATAGTAAATCCTAAACTTATAAGCTTATTCAAACACTACAATAATTTTATTATTCTTTCTAAATAAGCTAATAAGTTGGGGTGTTTGTTTAAGCTTATTTCGTGGGTTTAAGCTTATTTCTTGGGTTTAAGCTTATTTTCGGTAATAACTTAACAGTAAATCCTAAACTTATAAGCTTATTCAAACACTACAATAATTTTATTATTCTTTCTAAATAAGCTAATAAGTTGGGGGTCTGTTTTAGCTTATTTTATGGGCTTATGAGCTTATTTTGTAGAGCACGAGTTTTAGTAAACAAGTAGAGCTCGACTCGACTCGTTTACACCGATAGCTTCAAGATGTAGTGATTAACAAACCTTGTTTCATAGGGTGAGTAGTAACAGGATCTTGTTGCTGAAAAATTAAAAAAATAAAAAAACTTTGTATAAAAAAATAACTCCAATTTATATAAAAATAATAGAGAAATATACATCTAGCGGTGGTTGTTGAGTTGCCATTTGTTGTTGTGTTGATTACCGTCCGATCAAATACAAAAACATAGTTTTCGAAGAGACAAATCAGAATGGCGAACCATTTTGTAAGATTTTTCTTTAATTTTTGAATACTAAATTATAAGTCGGTTCTTATAAAATAAACTTTATGATAAAATACGTAAAAATAAATAAAAAAATTATTTATAAGGTTTAAAATTTTGTAATATCTTTCATTTTAACCATATTTTAAACTTTAAAAAATAAGTTTTGTTGTATATCAAAAAAAATTAGTAGTTTTATTGTTGTGGATCAAATTTGAATATTTACTATACAAAAACCATGAACTTGATCACAATCCCTAAACGACATATATTTTGATACATATCAAAACTTGCTTTTTTAAACTTTGTTATAATTGAATAAATAAATATAATATAAATTTACACATATTTTACATTATTTTTTTATTTATTTATTTATTTTACTTTAAATATTGTTTTATAAAAACCTGCTCGTACTAAACTATATATTTTTGTTTACATTATCTTTGAAGGATGTAAAAGATTTTATTTTTTAGTGTACGCTTTTCTAAGTTACATTTTACTTTTATATTGTGAATTATAAAAACGAAATGAATCTTTTCTTTTTTGGTTGTGTAGTAATATATTTTATTGTTGTTGCGTAATTAAAATATATAAGGATTCTTTTTAGAGTTGTATTATATATTTTTAGAGCTTAAATATTTAACTTCTTATTCGTTTTTAAATTATCTCGTTTGTAGAATACTCATGACCGAAAGCACGAGAAATGATCTTGTTTAGGGTAATTTAAATATATTAGTATGATCTAGGGTAGTTCAAACATGATGTCGTTGAATATGGTTCAAAAATATTGAATTACCTGAACCGAACCGATTTACCCATAATATATGATAAATAAGACATTTTTCTTTCAAAACATATACACTCTTGAGTATTTTTGTTATTATAAGCGATCAAATACCGATTTCTTATTATTGATAAAGTTGCATTTACAATCTTTCGAATGACTAAAACATGAAGACGATACCAACGTGCTTTTGACCTATCAATGTCATTACTTAAAAATGCCTTTACGGACTTATAAATTTCCATTCCTCGTACCACTCTCCCTTAAAGCAGTCTTGTTACCCTCGGGTAGAGGTATGACTTTGTACGTCTCACCTCCCTCATACCCCGTCTTTGACGGGACTGAGTATTGTTGTTGTTGTTGTTGTAGACTAACTGGCAAAAAAGTTATTATTGCCTTCTAAGAACACATAACTTGATGACTAATTAATTCACTCGACAATCACTGATTTAGCTAATTAACCAAAATCCCATTTCTTATAATAATAATAATTTTCGACTGATTTTGATCGTTTAATCTTATCTTCCATGAAATTTTATACCTTAAGGCTCATAAAGAACAAACCTGTGGAATAACCCAACGCATACACTATCGAGAACAACTAACGTCAAACAAATCAATATATTCAAACGGCTGGGTCAGTGAGTTGGGTTTAGTAACAGGTCTACGGTGTTCCGACACAAACAGCCAGCTATGGCTCTAACTGAGCATCATAAATCTTAAAACAGTAAATCGGAGAATTTATCTTTAAAAACATTCAACATCTATTATAGTAATGGTGCCAAAATAAGGGTGTTACCTGTCGACTACACATGAGCATCATAAATCTTAAAACATCTATTTAATTAGCCTACAACACTCGTTTAACCCATGAGTCTTTTTCCGCTGTAGCTTCCAAGATGTTGTTACTTAGCTTCGTTTCAACAAGATCGAGTACTCTCACACACTTTTCAGCTTCTTGAAACCATTCTTGTGCATCCACGAGCGCTGCACGTCTCTCTATCAGATCCATTTGAGCAGCTCTTTTAACCAAAACGGTTTTTGTTTTCGTTTGCATAAGCACAGAAGAGTTTTTCTTCGCCTCCTTCCTTTTCTGAATAGCTTCCAAATGAGCTCGAAGCCACGATACATTAATTTTGGCTCCCTCTAAAGCTGACACCTGGCATTCTATTTCTTCCATCTCAGAAACGATTGTTTTAAAGTCACTTCTTTCAATTTGCATGACAACTTCACACACAGACTCGAGTAAAGATGATCTTGTAGAAGCCGGTTTGAATACACAATCAGATGCAATATCACCGTATTTCTTGAAAACGGCTTCTAGTACAGTTGCAATGCTGTTCTTCACCTTGTAGCCTTGGACACGTATTATGTCAGATTGAGAGAGGGGAACCGTTTCAGGCACCAGTGGTTTTACCTGTAGGAAACCGATATTATACGAAACCGTAATGAGTAGAGGTGACATTTTGACCCATTTTACTAATGATTCGGTTGATTTGGTAAACGGGTCAAATGGGTCGAACATGTCAAATTGTTTGAGTGACGTCAAAAAGTCTACTTTTAATACTTATAACCTCCTAAATATTTTATTCGAAGATGTAGATTATTAACGTTCACTCTACTTTATTCCCAAAACAATTACCTATTTCTGTGAATGTATACGTATAACTGTTCGAGTTTCCATTTTACCTCAAATAAAATTGAAATAACAAGTCTCAAAGAAAGCATCTACTAATTGGTAAAACGGTAAAACTGTCATTATGCAAAATGCAAGTTGTTCAAATTTTACTTTTCTTAAATTGCGTGTTTTTGTCTAATGGGTGATTATTTGGGTCAGACAGTATTACTGTTTTTGCAATGATGATTAACACGTTAATCTAATCCGACCCGTTCTAACCTCAACCCATTTTGACTCTAGAATTGAGTAAAAGAAGTTTCAGAATATACAGAAAGGAAGGGAGATACGTACAGCATCTGGCTTAGAACACACGTTTTTAACCAATACCCACTTTTCTGCCTTGAGATTTATGAGTTCTATCTCGCCATCGTCATACAATAACTAAAAAGATATAACAATGATGTTAGTCAACCTATAAAGTATATCGAAGATGCTAACGGACATAATGGAGCAAATGTGTGTCAACATCATACCTCGTGCTTCTTTTCCGTACTGTTAAAAGACTTCACAACTCCATGGTAATAACTGCAGCAAAAGATGTTTGTATTAAAAGGTCGAAAAAAGATTTATGAATATCACACAAGCGCTACTATACTTACACTTGATCGTTAGGCCACCAAATTTTTATCCTGCTCCCCACTAAATTTTCACCATACTCAATGGGACGAGTCTGAATCAAAATATGATTAGCATAAATTGAATAAAGAGTTTTGTTCATGTTAAATTCCAGATGGGTACAACTTTTAAAACGGTCAAAACAGAAATTGGTCAACTGTCACCCAAATGGCCAAATGCGTTTCAAAATGCATAAAACAACTAAACCGTTTATTTCAAATACCAGAGGAAGTGTATTACCTGTTTTTCCGATTGAGTGTCAATTCTCTTGCGTTTTCCCTTCACTTCTGTTTTCCGTACAGCAACATCAGCTCGAATGATGACTGTATCATTCATAAGAAACCCTTTACTCGTGTCATACAGATCAGTAACAGGCATGAAAGATCTAAACCCCCAATTACTGTCCCTTGTATCGAACTGGTATTCTGCGTCTGTCACAGTCACTCAACAAGATTCAGAATTTTAAGACATAAATACATTTCTTTACGGTTAACATGTAAAACAAATACCTCTCTTTACGGTTAACTTGTTGTGCATTTGATTAACAAGAGTTAAAGTGAAGTGTACATGTCGACTCCAACCATCTGGCAAAGCCGAGTCATCAGTTAAGGTCAAGTATAACGACAAATAATCCACCTTGTTTCCCTTGGGAAATATAAGCACACGCCTGCCAATAATGAACAAAAAAATATCAAATACATGCAAATAACCAAAAAACGATAAGGAAATAAGGATATAACTATGATTTACCATTTACATCCGTCAACCACAAACGTATCAGAATACAGCTTTTTGTTATTGGCCTGTTGTTGAGAAAAATTCTCAATAGTCCACGTAAACTTCGACGTCTCCTTAGATTCCTTAACTGGTTCATTCACTACTACGCTACGAACTCGTGCTAAATAAATGCAAATTACAAAACCAAAACTTGATTATTTTTTTTCATTCTTTAAGATATAATTTTAAAGTAAAAAAAGTATTACGTTCGAGTGTGAATTGTTTAAGCTTATGTTTCATAACCAGCTGTGAGTTAGCTTATCTTAATACAGTAGAAACTCGTTAAATTAATACTCTATTAATTAATAAATTCTCTAAAAATAATATATTCATTACATTTTTATACTCGATTAATTTAGGTGATCACATTAGTATTAATTTATAGAGTTTCAACTGTAAGTTAACAAAAAACGTGAAACATGTAAATAAGCATATTAGAGGTACAACCGTAAGTAAGCTCGTAAACCTAAACTTATAACTCTATAGCTAATAAGTTAAAACAAACACTTCCATAAGCGAAAGCGAAAAGCGATAACAACCTTTTCGTTCCATAGGGTGAGTAGAATCAGAAGAAACAGGACCTTGAACAGGTTGCTGTAAAATTAAACAAATGAAAAACTTTACATTAAAAAGAAACCCCAAATTATATATTTAGGGGGTGTTTGTTTCGGCTTATTAAACGGGCTTATTAGCTTATATAATTTTTCATAAGCTCATAAGCTCATTTTTTTTCCTGCTTATGAGGTTATGAAGCTGAGCTTATGGCCTATTTAAAGTCATAGGCTCAACTTGATAAGCTCATAAACCGAAAAAAAGCTCATAAACCGAAAAAAATGGACTAACGAGCTTATGAAAAATTACATAAGCTATAAGCCAAAACAAACATCCCCTAAAAAGTAAAAAAAATAATAAAAAAATAATAAAAAATAAAAAAGTTTATAATTAAAAAAGTTTATATACATTTAAGGGTTTTGGAGTAACCATTGTTGTGGTAATTAGCGTCTGATGAAATGAGGGTTTCTAGTGATGAAGGAGAATGGCGCCCTAATAAAAACAAAATAAAAGTATATTTTCTTAAAAGATTATATTTCAAAAAATGGAGTAGGTTAGGTGGATTGTTCTTAATGTTTATCGTTTTCTTAAATTACATATTTTTACGGATTATAAGTTTTGTTTTTAAGATTTTTAAAGTATATGAATCGTTTATATGGAAAACCTTTTTGAACGGATATTGTTTATGGTATGGGCGGTTTTAATTGCATTAGTTATTACGATATTCGTGCAAAGGATTTTCTACATTTTCTACATGGATGATAAACATATTTTCAAAAACAATGTGTGAAACCTACTATCTAAACAGACAATTTATACAATTAACTCTAGAGTTTAAAATTTCACGTTTTAATATTTTAAAATTCTTCTCATGGAAAATTAAACTTTTTATATTGTCAGGTTTTATAAAGTACATACTTATATTATTTCTACTATGATCACAATACGAATACGAATTTAACCCCTGCCATCGTGGACTTTGTAGGAAAATTCAACAAACACAATTGCAGAGATCTGACGCGGCACAAATATAGTGTCATACATTAACAACATTTGATGTAAGTGGCTTATGGTTACTATGATGGTGCATAAAGTTTCTGTGAGTTTGTGTAACAACGCAAATATCTTTTACCTTAAAGGTGTAAGATCATTTGAAGTTTAGTGACATTGTAAGGTGACTTAAAGGGTGATCTATGCAAAAAAAGAAAAAAGTTAAAAGAAGGAAATCGAGAAATTGTAATACACGAAGAACACCGTAATTTACTCTAGACGGTAAAATTTCATGTTATATAAAAGAGAAATGATGATAGCCTCTTACAATATTCTTGTACAAACATAATCGCGACGTTTGAATAAATCAAAAGATAAGATGATGAGAGAAAATTAGTAAATTATACTTGTATTGTTTTTTTTATTATATTAAGAAAAATTATAATATTTTAAATGAATAAAATCATGTTTGGTTCTACCTTTTTATAGTTAAATAATTCATACCATAATTTATATTAAGAGTAACTTTAGTAAAATTAGCTGAAGATAAAGTTTGAGCTTAAGATGAAAATAGAGTTTTAGTTTATGGCTTAAGCTTGGAATGTCGCTTTTAGGGACTTAAGATTTTATTTATATAGATGTGTTTGGTAATATAGCTTAAGTTGAAACTTAAAATTGTAAAATGACAAAGATGAACAAAATTATAAAGATTCATATTGCTAACACAATTAGGGTGTGTTTGACGTAAGTAGCAGGAGTTGGAGTTTAGGTTGGAGCCGGAGCTTGAGTTTATGGTAGAGTCTAGAGCTTAAATATGGAAATAAAATACAGTACATGTTTGGTAAGTAGCTGGAACTTAAATTTATTAGAGTAAAAAAATATAAAATGGTATACAAGAATATATGTTTTAATTAAAATGAAGGGTATCTATGTCATTTAGTTTATTGGTTTATCTATTTCAAGTGACTTATATTTTTCATAAATACATCGAACCAAACAATGCTTATAAAATAATTTATCAAAAACGATAAGCTTAAACCCTAATAAGCCCTAAAACCCGTCCGCTAAACATACCCTTTAATTACATCGATATATAAAAATCTCAAGCCACTTTTAAAAGCTATGGCTTCTGATTTTGGGGCTTAACGTTTTATAAACCCTTTTAAAAAATATTATCCAAACAAAGCTTAAAGTAACTAAGGTTTTGTTCCGTTTTGTTAATTATATTTTTCTTTTTATCTAATTTGATATTAATAAGAGTTTAATGTACGATTTTAAATAAAATAAAATAAGAGTTTCGATCGAATTGCAAAAAACATTAAAAACATCTTTTGTGTAAGTATCATCTCTCATTAGTTAATAATTTTAAGTTAAATATTTAGTACATAAGTAATTATCGGTTTCAAATCATGAGTTAATAATAATACATGATTTGATTAACCTAAATTTTGATGGTTTTTAATTTTTTAATTTATTAAGAACCTTTGTTAAAATCTAATAAAATGACGAGCTAGTTTTGGAAGTCCAAAATCTCTATTATAATAGTAAGTCGGTAACTAATGTCTTTGTGAAACTAAGGAAACAAAAACCGGAAAAAACCCCGAACCATTCGAATAACTGATGGTTTAGTATGGTTTCCGGGTTTTTTAAAAAGTCAAATTCACCGTTCGAGTTGGTTTTATAAACAAACTCGAACCAAAATAGTTTGGGCTACATACACGTAAACTTGTATAGTTTTGGGCCGAAAAGAAAATGGGCTCTTTTTCTTAGTTGGGCTCAATGCTTCAAAATGAAATGGCAAATTAGAACACTCTTTTTTATTTTATTGTTTCCAAAATTTCTTTTATAAAAGAACAGAAATATTTTTCAATATAAACGTGTTTTTATAATTTCTATTCATTTTCTTTAGAAAATAAAACTACTTTTCTTTTTTTAATAAAAGTAGACATGAAAAAATTGAAAAACACAACCTAAATATTCGAGTCCTATTCATAAATAATGAGGTATAAAAATAAACTTTATAGAAGATTTTTTCTAGCAATAACGTTTTGAACTGCTATAAAAACTCTTACTTTTTCTTGAAGATTTTTCAATTCACACTTACGTCTATACTTTTAAAAATTGAAGTTATAAACAATAATTATGTTAAAACCATGTTAATTTGTGAATTACCACGGTTTCCCATTTTGGCCATATTTTTTTTTTGAAAATTATTGTTACATTTTTATGCACATTTTTGAAATAAATTATAATAAAAATATTCTTACAAGCATAAAATAGACCAATTATTAGAAACGATACCGGTGGATTGTAGGCGTGGATCTTTTACTCACAATCCGGGCCTACGAATTTTTCATACCCGCTAATCCACGGATAATTTTTGATAGGTTTAGTTTTATACCCATATTCACGACCCAGATTATCCATGTCTATAGATAAATCTATAAAACTATATTTACTAGTCGAACGATTACCATTTTTGTGTAGTAAAAAAGCAAGTTCGAAAATCCCAATAAACCTTTAAATAAGATATACCCAACAACACATCAACCTAACTAACAAGTATAAGGGTGCGTTTGTTTGGGCTTATATAAGCGGCTTATGGATTATTGTTATTTCGGTTTATGTTTCATAAACCCAATTTTTCCGGCTTATATAACTAATTATGAGCTTATTAGTGTTTATTATGTCATAATAACAGTAATAAGCCCATAAACGATTACATAAATCGAAAAATCCAGACTTAACCGAAAGTCATCATCTTATATAATTCCAAACAAACACCCATAAAGAAACACACACACATTTGAAAATGGCGACAAGATTATTGTCGTTGTCCGGTTGTTCACTGAAAACGGAGCTAAAAAATGTCGGGAAAAAGCTATTAAATCTCCCATCTTCAAACACCCACCTCATCAACCTTCTTCAGGTTTTTATTTATTTATTTATTTATTTTATTTAATTTATGTTGTTTTTATAGATTTTACCTATTATACTTTTTTGAAAATTATTGTTTAAGTTCAAATTAGTAAGACTTAAAATTATAAATTTCGTACCTAAGTTTTAAAAAATGCATAATCTTTTATTTACGGAAACTAAGTAACCTTTTGGTCCCTAAAAAGGATGTTCTTAAAATTTTGCGTGAAATCATAGTTAACTAATTAGATATTCCGTCACTAAAATGGATGTCTGTTGGGAATTAGTTTTCGTAAGTGGAATGGAGGTTTTTATACATAAAGGTCGAAATCCGTAATTATAGTTAAAACTATGAGAAAATTACATATATAATCACTTGAGAATTCAAAAATACCAAAATAATCATCACGTCCTCGCGACTTTTTTGGTCATCGCGACATTTTTCTCGGCCCAATTTATGACCAATCATTTATATTATTTTCAATCTCGCGATGACAAAAAATGGCGCGGGAAAAATGGCGCTAATTAGACGATTATTTTGATATTTTTGAATTCTCAAGTGATTATATTATATATATATATGTGATTTTCTCTAAAACTATTTATGTAAATAACTCAATTAGTAATGTATAACATTAGGCTTAATAATCTTTACATAAGGAGTTGAGTTCAAAATTTGTAGCGCGTGAGAATCGAATCTTAATCTTCTTTGGGGACATGTAACCCGAGACACTTGTTTTTGGTAAGGTGTCCTTTAATCTTTTATAATTTAGTCTTGTTTTGACCCAAACCCGTTTTGACATGTAACTCGTATGTCTAAAATTCGTGTGAAAGATGCGTAAAGTTAGGTAAATGGTTTTTTTTTTTTTTAGGTTTAGTTACCATTTTAAAGTTAAGTATAGGGTTATTGTCGAAAAACCCCCATATACTTTCACAAAAACTCCATTTTATACATTTTTGTTTTTTAACCGAACATGTCGACAATGAAATGTAAAAGAGTACTGAAATGGGCTGTTTTTTGTCCGAAATTTGGTTATGTTTTAGACGCGGTTTTGTATTAAACTGAACCGCGAACCAGTTACATTTAGCTTTCTATTTAAGAAAGTAACTAAAAAGAACAATGTTGGTTATGTAGATATAAATATCAGTTTTGTAACTGTTGAAACGATTTTACGAAAACTTATATAACCTCTTTAAATTAGCTTTTTCCCAAATACCTCGTAACACATCTCCTTAAAATAAAAGTTGTTGGGTAATGTACGTTTTTTGTTCGTTTAAGTCGATACCATCGAAATTACTGGTTAAAACCGTCTCATGTAGCAATGAACCAGCTGAATTTAGGTGTTTGGTTAAGGGAGTAAGTTAAATGTATTTTTTTTGTTTGAAAGTTTAGTTACTGTTATTATAAGTAAAGTGACTTAACTGAAGAAAAATATTACGATACAAATGAACATTTTTGAAAAGTACAATGACCATATATAGATGGTTTTCATGTCTACTCATATTTTGTTACTAAAATTAACATATTTCAACGGGGTTGTATTTTTGTAGCAAGTGGAGGAAGTTTTAGCTCGGGTGCAACGATTGCCACCCGAGTTGATATTAAATGCAATGAGTCCAATAAGTAAGGCAATGATCAGTAAAAAGCTCGTGGGACATACTAATATGGATGTGAATATCTCTGTTTCATGTTGCATTTGTGAGATCTTGAGAATTACGGCACCCAACGTCCCTTACACTGATAGACAGATGAAGGTACGAAACATCTGAATGAGCTTGCTTTTCTAACGACAAGTTTTGTCATATTAGTTATTAATTAATAAAAAGATTTTAACAGTTGACGAAGTGAGTTTACTTGTTGGTGAACAGGCGTTTCTTGACTTGGCAGTGATGACGTTCGTGAAACTGTCCTTTCATTCTGGTGGATGCTATACAAGAATGACTAAATTTCTCGCAATATGTAGCAATTTCAGATTGTCATTGTTGACGACAGACCTCCAGCTGGACAAATTAGTAGTTCAACTATTTAAACAGTTTTTAACCAATGCTGAGTATGAAATCTATGTTTTTTAGCAATAAACTTCCTTTTTAGTACGGAAAATTACACGTAAATGGAAAGCACATTTAGCCAGTTTTATGTTAGGGAACATTTACGACCCTATGTTATAAGTTTATAATCAAATGGGGAACCCGCTTACAGGTTAAGGGTTATCAGTAAACAGGTCTTTATTTGATTAAAACTTTATGGATATTGGAAAATGTATACATAGACCACCGAAGTATCAAGTATTCAAGCGTTTTCACTACGGCCAATGTACTCTTTTATAAACTAGCCATATTTTTCTGGTTTCGTTTAGCATGCTTTCAGTTTCAGAATCTTTTATTAACTTTTAAACTCAACTGAGTTTTTTCTTTCTTCTGACTTTTAACTTTTAAGCGCCAATTCGCCTGCTACTGTTCACGAGATGGAAGAATTTATGACAATGATCATTGAGGAAAGTGAAGTAATTAATCTCGAGCTTGTAAAACTCCTAGTCACAAGTGTGAAAAAGAATAATCAGGTAATCATTATCAAAAATATTTATTTCATTATATTCAATCATCTCTAAGTACATGTTATTTTATACTTAAGCGTTCTTATTCCGTATTCGTCTTGCAGATTATTTCTCCTGTTTGTTATCAACTAGGAGAAAACGTTATCAAGAACTGTTCTGCCCAGCTTAGACCACATCTCCCAGATATGGTACAGGATTTTTCTTAATGATCTTAATACGGGATTTTTTCTTACTTTTAAATAACGTTTGTCAATTCTGATATACTAACATGTCTATTCCAGGGGACTAAAGAAATTATTCCATATAGAACTGAAAAAAGCAAGTTGGAAAAGGATACAACTCGCAAGATAAAACTCGAGTATCTAGAAGATACCATTGACCTTTCATCTGACGATTCACAAGTGCCATCAAGATTTGTAACAGACGTGAATGGAAAACGCAAGAGAAGTGACAGTCCAGTAAAAAAACAGCTAATATATACTGCTGAGCGTGGTGAAAATTTGGTGGGGAGCAGGATAAAAGTTTGGTGGCCTGCAGATGAGATGTAAGTATCATAGCACACGAGTTAGATTCATAAATCTTTGAGGCTTATTTAATGCGAGTGTTTTTTACTGCAGGTATTACGAAGGAGTTGTAAAATTCTTTGACTGTATTGAAAGGAGGCATGAGGTGTGATATTGTAAAACATTTCCTCCAAGTTGTCGATAAACGTTTTTTATATACTTTATATGTTGACTTACGTTTATGGCTGTATTTCTTAGGTATTGTATGATGATGGTGATGAAGAATTCTTAGACCTCAAGTATGAACGGTGGGAGTTGGTTGAAAATGTGTCAGCAATGCCGGAATCTGTATATATCTATCTTCCTCCCTTTCTATATACTATGAAAATTATACTACTTGACTCTAGAAGTGGCAAGGTTGGGTTTAGATGGGTCATTTCTAATGCGGGTTACACGGGTCGGGTTGAGTTGTCCAGGGAACTTTTCTTGTCTAATTTTATAACGGATTTCTTCTGTCATAAGACTTTTGTTTCATTACAGATGTAGTCCACTAGTCCCTACTTTTTAATGTTAATACGAGTTTAGTTCCTACTTTCCTTGTTTCATCATGAATACGAAGTACTAGATCCGTCATGAAATGTCAAAAGTAAGAACCGAACTCGCAAAAAGATTACTCTATAAGTCTAAACCGTATGGACTATTTATGTAATTTTACTCTAAATAAAATGGTATTACAAATTTCAATAGTATCCTTTTCCCACAGGTGAAACCACCACCACCGCGAAGAAAAGTTTCTTCTCCTCAATCTGGCATGATCTGTGTCAACGGATACAATGTGAAGCAAAGTCTTGCGCCGATTCTTGAAACCATTTTCAAGAAACATGGTGACATTGCAGCTAAATGTGTATTCAAAAATACGTTAGTTCGAGCATCTTTCCTTGAAGTTGTTTGTGAAGTAGTGAGACAAATTGAAACCAACAATTGTACTAAGATGGAAGAAATCGAGAGTGAAGTTTCAGAAGCGGAATCAGCCAACATTAACATGTCATGGCTTCGAGCTCACTTGGAAACCACTAACAAAACTTTACTTATGGAAACGAAAACAAACACTACTTTGGTTGAAAAAGCTGCCCGTATGGATGTGAAAGAGAGATTAGCAGAGCTCGTTGTTGCAACACAACGGTTTAAAAATGCTGAAAGGTGCGTGAAAGTACTCAATCTTGTCAAAGAGAAGGTAAATGAAAACATATTACAGTTAAATGCTGAAAAACGACGTGGATAAGATTTAGCCTAGTTATATCATGTTATTTTGTGTAATACTAATTAATACGGAGTGGCTGATTCTTAGTATCACCCTTGATCCGTTTTGTTTATAGCTAATTTTGTTCTGTTAGCTAATTTTGAATCCTGAGATCCGCGGTTTTCTACTTTTCTGTATGTGATGGTGATCACGCTGCTTATATGATCAGATATTTCAAATCGGTCTTTCATTATATGCATAATGTGCGACTCTTCAACTTATTGAGTCTACCCTTTTTGTTTTCGTGCAACTATAAGTTGGATCGCAACACAATCCATAAAAAGTAATACAAGAGGTGTGGACCGTGTGCGGTTTAACCTATAGTTGCACGCGAGATGCTTGTTGTAGCAAGACAATTCAATAGCTTCAAAATGGAAAATTAGTATTGTAGTTTGTTTATTAGAGATAATCATGTATTTGTTGCATTGACAAACCAACATTTAACTCCAGACTTCGTATGCACGACCAAAATGTCACGTTTTACCCCAATTTTCTTTTTTTTCTTCCAAATTTTAGTTTTTATCTATCATTTTTAGGTTACGGTATTAAATAAGGTTACTGTGCGCTCATTTCAATTGATCGTTAATTTTTAGCATAAGTGTTTTCTTTTTGGATTACTTTTTTTCTTTTCAAATATTTAATTACCATTTAACTTTTGTATTACGCTACAAAATAAAATTTATTTCTCTTATTTGTTAATTTTGAATTTTGGCTTAAAAAAGAGAAAGATTTTTATAATCCACAAAACCCTCATTTTTATGTAACCAGTCCAACCACCATGTCATTCAGTACTATACCACGACCACCTCCGGCCACCTCACACCACCGTCAGCCACCGGAAACCACCATCATCACCGAGCACTAAAGCTCCTCCGGCCACCCTAGTCCATATAATTAATAACATCCGGTATGAATCTTAATGTTGTTCAAAGTGTCTATATATTCATAACATTTTGTTTAATATTATGCATTAATTTGAGTAGCCATTGTTAGTTAGACATATAGATACAAAGTCTGTATGTATCGACATTCAGTTAGAGATTTGTGTTTTAGTTGGTATTAATTGAATTAATCACCAGAATAATCACCTATCACTTACACTTTACAAAAATAATCACCTGATTCGACGAATTTCTCGCGACACTTTATCGTTGCGAGAAGTACATTAAACAAAATCAGACCAATAAAAATCAGACATGTCGTCGCGAAAATGAATATTGACGCGAGAAATGAATAGTGTCGCGACAACGTGTCGAATTTTGAGAAATGAATAGTGCCGCGACAACGTGTCGAATTTTTATTGGTCCGATTAAAATATGTGTACTTTCGCGACGAAAAAAATGTCGCGAGAAATCCGTCGCGAATTAGGTGATTATTTTTGTAAAGTGCAAGTGATAGGTGATTATTTTGGTAATTTGCTCATTGTGTTTTAGTTGGTATTAATTCCTCTTGAGATTATATTCTATGGGCATGTTTTCTTTCCTTGTTCCGTTCATGCTTTCAAATGATGACCTTGGGTGAGTCTTTTTCACTAGTAATTGTTGTCGTTTGTTTGATTGTAGATTGATAAAATATGGGCAGGACAAAGGAACGTGCGTGGAGAAACACAGACGTACACGTAACTAAGAAACAAAAGATACTCCCCTTTAGATCTAATAAAGCCGAGACACGATATAACAGCTATACTAGCAGACAGACGCTATTTATGGAAAGAGGTTTTACATTTTCAGAATATAACCCACTCGTTACTCAAGTTATACAAGCCCATGAATGGGAAACCTTTTGCCAACACCCTTCTTATGCTTCTATTCCCTTTGTTAGAGAATTTTACGCCAATTATGATGCTACAAAACCCAACTCAGTATACGTTCGTGGTAAACTAATAGATGTATCTTCGTCGGCTATCAACTCTTTTTTCTCCCTCACTGACCATCAAAATACCTTCTTTGGATGTTCCTCAAATTTATCTTTTATCAAAATGCGTGAGATTCTGAAAGAGTTGACTCAACCTGGAACTCAATGGGCATCAAAGGAAGATATGACTTTCCCACGGCGTTCTCTCAAGGCGGGTCCGAAGATTTGGAATAACTTCATAAAATATAACCTTCTTCCATCTTCTCATGATAAAATAGTGGACAAAGATACGGCTATTTTGTTGTACTGTATTATGGCTGGAAAACCGATTAATGTGGGAGAAGTGATAGCAAAACAGATAGGGGTTTGTGCTGGTTTAAATGAAGGTGGTTTGTGGTTCCCCGCTCTTATCACACGGTTATGTACACAAAGTAATGTATCCCTATCCCATACTATACAGATGAAAGAACATTCCGATCCTCTGTATGTTAACAGCCAATCAGATGATGAAACAAGCGGATCAGATGAAGAAACGAACCAAGGAGATGAACAAATAAGCCACTCAGATCAAGAATCACGCGAATCAGATCAAAAAATAAGCCAAGGAGATCAAGAAATAAACCAATTAGATCATGATCCTTTGTCTCCTATTACTATTTCAAGTGACCAGTCTCGGGATGACATTATGCAGGTGATTTTTTTTTTAAATGTTACAGTTCGCCTAATTCAGTTTAGATGAAGTCCAAGTTATAGGCGAACTCCAGTTTTAGGTGAATTTGATTAAATTAATGTGATTTATATCAGATTTGACTGAGGTCATAATCGCCTAAATCTGGTCAAATTCAGCTAAAATGAATTTCGTCTATAACCTGGATTTCCTTTAAACTGAATTTTAGACGAACTTAAAATGCCAAAAATGTTGCATTTTTTAAAATAGGTGTATAAAAAAGCGATATAATAGTAATTCTCCCTTTTGAATAACTTAGTTGATTTCGGTTAACAAATAGAACCGCCCATTTGACCTGATAGAGGCATAGTGTAACCCAAATTGACCCGTTTACCCATAAATGATTCGAAAGTGCCACGATGAATATTAGTCCTTCAATAACAAACATGAGCAACTTTTCATTCCAATTATACTTTGTATGTAGATCTCAAGCGGGAAAAGTGATGATGATGAACTCCTAGACGTTGAGTACGAATCTTGTGAGCTAGCTGAAGACGTGTCTCCTATGTCGGATTGTGTATATATCTATTATCTCCCTATCTCTCTTTATAAGCGGGAACTTTTTTTTATCATCAGTTGTTTAAGCACGCTTATTCTATACATTACTAGGATTTATATTAGAAAGGGCAATTTTGGCCCAAAATGGACGAAACTGGGTGAATTTGGGATTTTTTTAGTCTTTTGGGCGAACAAGATATCCAAACGGGTAAGAAAAAAGAATCTCCTTGAGAATTTGCAGGTAAAACAGGTCGGGTCAGGTTTTATTGACAAGTGAATATCCGTCCCTACTTTATATCTACCCTTATTATTGATTTTTATGCTTTTGTTGAAATGTATTGAGCAATGTATTCATCAAGTAATGAAGAAACAGAATAGCAAAACCGATCTTTTCAATTGAAAAATCTTACGTAGGACCTGCACGATCCATTCAAACCGTTTTAAACAATTTGAAAATTTTACCCAGATCATGGTAGTGGCAAGGTATAATTTGAATCGACTAATTTACCCATAAATGTGTTGAAATTGTCTCTTTCAGTTCTTGACCTCGAAAAGAAACATGCACAACTCTTTATTCCAATTATGCTAATCGTATTTTGGATTATACAAATCTTTATAATGCTTCAGGCTCAATCTGTTGAGCATGGTGAAAAATTGGTGGGGAGCAGGATAAAAGTTTGGTGGCCTGAAGATAAAACGTAAGCATCATAGCACTCGAGTGGTATGCAAGAATTTTTGATCGTCTTTTGATGTGAACATCTTTTACTGCAGTTATTACGAAGGAGTTGTGAAGTCTTTTAACAGTAGAAGAAAGAAGCACAAGGTTGACAAATATTTGCTTTAAGTTTTTCCTAGTATCTTTCTGCGTACTGTATAGGTTGACTAACGTTTGTTGTTATGTCTTTTTTAGGTATTGTATGATGTTGGTGATGAAGAATGCTTAGACCTAAAGAAGGAACAATGGGGGCTGATTGATAATGTGTCTCCTATGCCGGATTGTGTATATATCTCCTTCACTATTTATACTTTGGAACTTCTTTTACTTTATTCTAGAGTTGACGAGATGTGCGAATTTGATGAAATAACATGTCAAAGGCAACGAAATAACTTCGGAACTTCTATTACTTTAATATCATGGTAAAAGCAATGAAATAACTTAAAATCGACCCGTTGTCCCATAAACGGGTTAAAAAGCTCACCTTTAATTATAGTCCTCTGTAAACAAACATGGCCGTCTCGTTTTCTCACCTATGCTAATTATATTTTGAAATATACAAATCTTTTTACTGCCTCAGGCTCAATCTGTTAAGCATGGCGAAAATTTGGTGGGGAGCAATATAGAAGTTTCGAGCTCTTTACCTAAAATTCATGAAGGAATTGCGAAATCTTTTGGCAGTAGTGAAAAGAAGCACGAGGTGATATGTTGGCAAACATGTGCTCTAAGTTGTTTATAAGCATTTTTCTTCATACTTTTTATGTTGACAAACTTTTGTTGCTTTATCTTGTTAGGTATTAATTGATGATAATGACGATGGTATTGAAGAACTTTTAAACCTCACGAAGGAACATGCTGAGTTAGCTGAAAACGTGTCTCCTATGACGGAATGTGTATATATCTCCTTCTCTATCTATACTATGGAATTTTTTACTCAATTCTAGAGTTGGGAATATGGGTGGGTCGTGTAAGAAGCCAACATGGGTTAGGGTATAAAATGGTCATTTCTAGTATATGTCAAAACAGTCCGGGTCAACCCACAAACACTTTTGTGTAAACTAAAAAGTCTAAAGTTTAATAAGGGGTTATGTATGTGAACGGCACCCAACTATTCAACTCTATTCAAACCCAGATTTAGACTTCTAGTGTGAAAAATGCGTAAGAATTTGCAGGTCTGCATTGACCTTTTATCGGGTTTTCGAATTATGTATTTTTTTTAATGAAACAATGTAAGAGACATTTTATATCAGAGAAAATAGAAAAATCAAAATGTCAACCCAATCTGTTTGACTCGTTACCCAACCCGCCCCACCCTTTTTTGCCACTTCTAATTAGCATCCCATATATACAGCTACAAAGTGGCATAATTTGTGTTCAAGGCTACAAAGTGAAGGAAAGTGTTGGACCGATCCTCAAATCTATTTTTGAGAAACACGGTGATATTGCAGCCGAATGTGTATTCAAAACAGCTTCTGTGAGATCATCTTTGCTTGAGTCTGTTTGTGAAGTTGTCACGCGGATTCAAACCAATGATTATACTGAGAAAATGAATGAAATAGAATGGAAGGTGTCAGATGCAGCGGCAGCTAATATTAATGTGTCGTGGATTCGAGCTCACTTGGATACCATTCACAAAAGGAAGGACTCCATGAAAAAGTCGAGTTTCCTTATGGAAACGAAAGCCAATACGGTTTTGGCTACACTAGCTGCCCAAAAGGATCTAATTGAGAAATGTGAAGAGCTCGTGGCAGCACAAGAACGATTTGCAAACGCTGAAAGGTGCGTGCGAGTACTCCTTGTTGATAAGAATTTAAATAATGATATTTTGGAGTCTAAGGCTGGAGAAGACTCGTGGGTGGAACAACCAATTTTATAGTTGGCTAATTAAAGCAGTATGTTTATATCTGGTTTTCTCGGCTCTGGCAGATGTAAATATGTTAATAGTCATCGTAAATCATCCGTAGGTTTAAAAGTTGCATCAAGTTATGTGTTTGATGGTTAAGGTAAATTTTTGAATGTGTAAATTGCAATCAGATACTGTTTGTATGCTGAAAAAATGTTAAAAAAAAATTCCGGGAACAAAGTATATGTCCTACAAGGTTTGCCAACTACACGTCTTATCGCCCTAAAAAATAATACGTTTTTCGTGACATTTTATGCCATTCAGAACGGGTATGGGCGAACATGAAACTTTTTAATTTCATCGTTGAAGAGTGTCTATACCTTATTGATGCGTAGGGTTTAGATGGTAGGAGTTCTAAGCTTAAGTTTGTTGCTTATCAAGCATTCCAATCTATGTGTTTCAATTTACTGCAAACCTCTTCGTTTCTCTGCAGAATACAAGGATCAAACAATTCGATAGAAGCTTTTAGCCATTTCGTTTTAATATAATCTAACTCAATTTGTTAATCACGTACAAAAACCGAATACAATACAAATACATAACGCCCGTCCTTAACTCGTACTGTCCTAAATTGGACAACTTTGAAATTACTTGCTGAACATATATAACTCTTTTTATGAAAGGAAGAATCGAGACAAAAACTATTACAATCAATATACATATATCACGAGATGAATGAGAAACCAAATTCAAACACACATTGTAAATTTATACATTCTGAGTCAAGCTACACATAGCGATACACTGATACCTTTAGGTGGGTGTTAAGAAAACCTGAAAATTGAGAAACAGAGCTGAAACGATTGATTCAAAACCGATACACTGCTTTTGAAAATCATCTATATATTATTATGTTTGTCTAGGTGGTTTGTTTGCGGTTTGGAGTCCAACCAGAACATGATTCTCACCTTCACGAGGTGAGAATCATACTCATTCCATCCGCGAGTGAGGATTAAAGAATAATTCTGGAATACTATGGTTTCCCCTCCAGCATCTCACCACTCACCAACTGTTGCCAAAACATAAATTGCACCAGATATATTTGGTATGAATTACCGATAAAGTAGTTGTGTAGTCATGAGTATTGTGATTTGATAACTGTCTTTTAAGATGGATTCACGTGTCGTCAACAAGCTTTATGATAATTGTTTTAATCCCTTTAAAAAAAATAGAGTTCCGATGCCTCCAAATGAAATAATAATAATCACAACAAGAATCTTCTTAGAGAGTTGATCGAGATTTGACGACTAGGCTGCAAGGAGATCCGATTTAACTCTGGAAGAAACGTCTATACTTGTATTCCAACCTTTTCTAGTCTTGCCGACTTTGTTAGGCAATGAACAATGGACAAGAATGCGGTCAACCAATTCAATGTTTTTGTCCTAAAAAGGACATCTCACGGAATGGAGGTCACACCCCGATGATCAAGGTAGTCTTTGTAGGAAGCAAGTTAGACCAAAACCTCTAAGCTAGAATGTTAAGCTTAATTGAAGCAAGCTTTCCCACTTAGAATCCATCCGATTTAATGAAAGAGTCGTATTTTGTAAGAATGCTATATTCTTAATTAGGAAAAGAAACTTGATTTGTTAAGAAACTAAAATCTAAAAGTTGAATATGGTTTTACGATCAAGACAAATTAAACTTTGTACATCGACTAGAAAGATCCCTTAAATTTTTCTCAAACGACATAATTTCATTAAAATGGTACTCTATGAGGGCGCTACATGCAAAAATGATACAAATACATCAAGTTGAAATAATAAAAAAATTTGGATCGCAAATCCAATCGAACCAATTATATTTGAATTATTTTTAGTCCTGTTAAAATCCATAGGAATGAGAGAGTGATTTATTTGTAGATCCATTCTATATTTCTTGTGTTGGGGCGAATCTTAAAAGCCATGTCATTTCTATGCTTCCAAAGACCCAAATCTCCGTTTGGATAGTCTCATCTAACATATATTTTCCCTTTCCGATGAGGTTACTAGTGTCGGCAAATCAGAACAGAGAACTTAAGTCATTGCACGTTACCGATGTTAGACTTCACCTTTTAAGTTTTGCCAATGAACGTTCGAACATCCTAATATTGCATTTCGAAAAGAGATGTCATTTCATTTTATTTCAAAAAGGCATAGTAAGTAGAGATGGTTTATGTACAAATACTTAACTATTAACTTATATGTGGTGCCAATTTGAAATTTGATAAAACTTTTATAGAAGGCGAGTTGAGAGGTATACAACCCCATAGGACTCACATAATTATAATTATCGGTACCCGTGAACCTGACCGCGTTTATCCACCTTATTTCAGGGCACTGTCCCGTCAGAACAAATATATTAGCCAAAGGGGCCTTGAACACTTAAGGCCAAAGGCTTTATATAAGAGAGACCGTAAAAGGGTTAGTAAACATTTGAAATGAGGGCTATTTTTAGTGATTAAACCACCAAGGACTAATTTATTTAGGTCGAATCTATCAAACCATCTAGTGCAATTAATTGTTTTGATTAGGTCGTATCTATCAAACCACCGGTGTTGGGGTTAGAAATTGACTGGATGAAGCTATGGAGTCTTGAAGAGTGGATTGAATAAAGATGATTTTAGTTCGTGGAGGGTCCGAACTAAAATCATGAATAATCCGAAGTGAAGATTTCAGTTCGGGGAACATGTTAGTTCAGATATTTCGAACTGACTGAAGTTCCTCCGAACTGAATTCAAGCTGAAGAATAACTTAAGTCAACACTGGTCAACATTGAAGATATTAGTTCGTGGATGAAGACTTTGACTCCGAATTGAAGTGAACTTCCTCATAACTAAAATTAAGATGTAGACTTAATGTATAATTTAATTGTGTGTTTAGATTTTTGTGTATAAATAGAGTGATAGATTGTTAGATTCAGTTGTCTTTGAACCCGGACTCTCCATGAGTACCGTTGAGCTTGATCATGTCAGTTGTAACAGCTCGAATCCAAAACAGTTTCACTCTATCAATGAAATCCTAAACAGTTTGTGCATATTGTTCTATTGAGTTCTTTCAATTTCAGTTGTTAGCTTCAGTTTTCCTTTTTGATTCAACTCAGGTCATGAGATTCCGCATCATGACCTGTTTCAATTTGATTCACTGAATTTTGGAGAAATTCAACACCTGTCAATTGGTAACTAATTGTTTAGGGATGGATTGGGTGATCAACCTTATAAGTTAAATATGGGAATAAAATAATAGTGTATATCATAGGACAAATCATCTATATATTATGATGTTTGTCTAGGTGACTTGTTTGCGGTTTGAAATCCAACCAGAACATGATTGTCACCTTCAAGAGGTGAGAATCATACTCATTCCATCCCCGAGTGAGGATTAAAGAATAATTATGGAATACCATGGTTTCCCCGCAACATCTCACCAAATGTTGTCAAAACATAAATTGCACCGGATATATTTGGTATGAATTGTCGATAAAGGAGTTGTGTAGTCATGACTATCCTGATTAGATAACTGGATTTTAAGATGGATTCAAGTGTCGTCAACAATCTTTTATGATAAGTGTTTTAATAACTTCAAAAACATGCCTCCAAATGAAATAATAATCACAACAAGAATCTTCTTGGAAAGTTGATCGAGATTTGACGACTAGGCTGCAAGGAGAACCGATTTAACTCTGGACGAAACGTTAATACTTGTATTTCAACCTCGTCCAATCTTGCACGGCAACAAACAATGGAAATGTTATCAATGACTTTGTCATAAACAAGACATCTCGCGGAATGGAGGTCACACCTAGACGATCAAAGTCAGGTTTGTAGGAAGCATGTTACACCAAACCCTCAAACTAGAATTTTAAGCATTATATAAGCACACTTATCTCCAACCATCCGATTTGATGAAAGAGTCATATATTGTAAGAATGTTATCTTCTTAATTCGGAAAAGAAACTTGATTTGTGAAGAACCTAACATCTAAATTTGAATATGGTTTCACAATCCACTCTATGCAAGACAAATTAAACTTTAAATTTTTGTAGAACGACATAATTTCATTAAAATGGTACTCTATCAGGGCGCTACATGCAAAAATGATACAAATACATCAGTTGAAATTATAAAACAATTTGGATCGCAAATTCAGTCGAACCAATTATAATTGTATTATTTTTACTCATGTTAAAAAATCCTTAAGAATGAGAGAAGAGTAATTTATTTGTAGATCCATTACATATTTCTTGTGCATGGGCGAATCTTAAAAGTCGTGTCATTTCTATGCTTCCAGAGACCTAAATCGCAGTTTGGATAGTCTCATCTAACATATATTTTCCATTTCCTGTGAGGTTACTAGTGTCTGCAAATCAGAACAGAGAACGTAAGTCATTGCACGTTACCGATGTTGGACTTCACCTTTTAAATTTTGCCAATGAACTTCGGACATCCTAAAATTGCATTCCGAAAAGAGATGTCATTTCATTTTATTTCAATAAAAGGAATATCGAGTTTAATACAAACAAACATAGAAAGTTCATAATTATAAAATTAAAGAGATAGAACATTTTAGAAGCAACACTCAAAATGTTATAAAACCCTAATTTTGTACATAGTAATATAAAGATGGTTAATGTACCAATGTTTATAACTATTAAGTGATAGGTGGTGGCAATTTGAAATTGGATAAAACTTTTATAAAAGGTGAGTTGAGAGGTATCAAGTTCGATTCCAACTGACATACCCGATAGGACTGGCATAATTATAATCACTAGTACCGTGAACCAAACCACGTTTATCCACCTTATTTCAATTACCAGATACAATCCCGTTAGAACAAATAATATCTACTAGCGAAAGGCCCTTAAACACTAAGGTCAAAAGCCTTATATTAGAGAAGCGTTAAAGGATTATTAAACATTTGTAATGAGGGCTATTTTGAGTGATCAAACTATCGGGTACTAATTTCTTTAGGTCGAATTCGTCAAAACCATCTAGTGCAATTAATTTTTTTGTTTAGATCGTACCTATCAAACCATCGGTCACTAATTTTTTAGGGATGGATTGGGTGATCAACATTTTAAGTTACATATGGAAATAAAATAATAGTGTCTATCATAGGGCAAGTCATCTATACATTATGATGTTTCTAGGTGACTTGTTTGCGGTTTGAAGTTCATCTCCTTGAGTGAGGACTAAGAATAATTATGGCATCTCAGCAATTGTTTGCCAAAACAATTAATTGCACCAGATCTATTTGGTATGCATTGCTAATGAAGAGTTGTGTAGTACACATGCATTAAAACACTATCTTCCTCGGTTTTCATTGTCGAACACGATAAAACTTGTAACCCAATATTCTGTCTTGTCTTTCCCGAAAAAAAATAAGTTTTCGCTATGTATAGATAGATTGCCCTAGTCCCTTATAGCACACAAAATCACACACATCAGTAGAAATTAATTAAATGAGACTGTGGATCGACTACATAGAGCTGAATAAGCTGACGGTGAAGAATCGTTATCCTTTGCCGCGTATTGATGATTTGTTCGACCAACTTCAGGGTTCATGCTTATTTTCGAAGATTGACTTAAGATCCGGTTATCACCAGTTGAGAGTTCAGGAGGATGATATTCCGAAGACAGCTTTCTCAGGACACGATACGGTCATTTTGAGTTCCTGTTATGCTGTTTGGATGGTCTCCTCTAGCAACGTTTTCCCTGTCCGGTGAGGTTAGTCGGCAAATTAGAACATTGAACTTAAGTCATTGCACGTTACTAATGTAACACTCCACCTTTTGAGTTTTGCCAATGAACTTTCTAACATCCTAATATTGTATTCCAAAAAGAAACGGTTTACGGTTTCTAGCACCGCATGACCTCATCTCAAATCTGGCATCTCGATTTTAAATTAGATTTTCTATATTTATTTTAATTTCATATTATTTCAATAAAGGTATAATAAGATTAACTAGATTATTGTCCCGCGATAGCGCATAAAAAGATAAAAATTGAATCGTAAACTTTATGTTTATGTAGATTTTAAGTTATTATGAGAGGAAAATGTTACACGTATAATAACATACATATCTATACGTTTATACACATGTTGTTTATAGTTATTATAACATATACACCTTTACGTTTTGATAGTTTGTATCAGAAGATTTTAAAATAACAATAACATAAACTATAGTTTAAATTGAACGATTTTATAAATAAATTAGAATTATGTTTTTTATTTCAGTGGAGACGGAATGAAATAGAAAATGTAACTATTTATTGTAAGTGGGTGTAAATGAAAATAATATTTGATGACATTATTCAATCTGAACTAACGGCCGAAAATCAAAAAAAATTAACCGGACCTTACTTCGAAATATGTCATTTAACTCTTTTATTATATATTACAAATTTGAGATATAAACAAATATATAAACTAATTAATTATAAAATAAAAAGTACAGAACATTCTAGAAGAACTAGTAACTATGTTTATAAAACCTAATCTTGTACTATTGTTTTGTCAGACATCAGCCGCAGGTTTACCTAGCCGTATCAAACCCTAAAATGTCTACCACCTCATTCTCTATGTTTCAAGAACACAGACCTCCGGATTTCACTGTTAGTGTCTTTTCTTCTTATTTCTTTTGTTCATTTTCATTATGACAAGTGCATGCTAACTTACAATATGTTTCCTCTTTTAGGGGATAGAAGAACGATCATCGTTCATTGTTCATAGCATCTCAGTTAAAAAATCCGTTAGGTAATGTTTAGATCTATGCAAATAACCTCTTTTCTTAACTTTTGAGCAGAGTTTTGTGGATCTAATATATAATTTTATTGACAAGTCACGTTTCTTTCCTATGTGGTACAGAAATCTTATAATGACTGAAGATCAAATCAGTCGATTGCAAACGAGGAATCTCAGACTACCGAATCTGCTTTGCTAATATTTTCTATACTTGTATGTATTCGATCTCTCTTATGTATAATACACTGTCTAGTAATTTATATTTTTGTAGTAGAGTACATTAACTGACTGAAATTCGTTCGATATACTGATTTGAATGGTGTGTGTTAATGCTATTTGTAGTTCTCGCTGCGGAAAGGTTATCTGGAATCAAACCATAAAACATATAAATTACAACATTTGGAATGTTGATGATCATGGTAAGGGTTGTTATTATGTCCGTTCTTGTACAAAACAAACAGAATATGTATTTTTTGGTGTTTATTTTATTTACCCCAATATTTTCTATATTTTATAGGTTTTTCAAGTTTGAAAAGGGTGAAAACAAATTACCATGATCAACGTGCGTGAAATACCCGATGATTGCGAATCGGTTGAATTTTCACGCCTACTCGTGCGCATTAGGTATGTGTGGATTTGAAATTAGCATTTTAATTATGTTTTCATTTATAGCTATTTACCACTAATGATAATGAATAACATAATCTAGTATCTTTGTCATTGTTGATTTGATTTGATGTGTAGATACAAAGCATATAAATGTATATAATAAAGGTTAAAGTTGTCTGAATGTAACGTACTTCCCTTAAATGTGTGTTTGATTTCATTTACGTTTTTTTGTTCATATGGGTCACTAACTTTTGAAAAACTGGTTAAGAGTACAGGGATTAAAAATACTTACAAACCTTAAAATGATGACTTAAAACGAAATTATAATAAGTTCGGTGAACTACACAACCGTTTTTAAGAGTAGCTAACTTCTATTGTGAAAACAGGGAGTTGATTAGACATCCTTGGGAAACAAATCCGCAAATATGTTCGCCTTCTGGATCAACAAGTGATCATAATGATTCACATCCTGATGATTCCGAAGATCATGAATGTATATGTAAGTGACAAAGTGAATCATATGTAGAATCTGATATGTCAGTTACATATGTTTTTATATGCTAATTTTAGTCCCTTTTATATTTTATTTTTATATTAGAAGCGGAAAGAAAAGGTGAAGGTCAATGCGGCAACATGAGACTCCTCCTAAGGCAGCAACACAATGTAAGCAATATCTAACAAATAGATATGTTTTCTGAACGGTAAATAACATATGAACGTCTCAAACGAGATTTGAACTCACAACTCTTGGTTGTTTCAAATGAGGTTTGAAAACACAATCTCTTCTGATTGAGGAACATTTAGTAGCAATATCAATAGCTATAATCGTCAACTTTTTTTATTCCCTTTATAGAACCTATTACGCATAAAAAAAATACATTATATGACGATAATTTTATCATCTACATATTCTCTTGGCTAAATCTGATATTGTTGGATGGGTAGCATTTTTGAAGGTGGGAATCTAAATGTCTTTTTCGCCTTTCAAAATTTATCAATCCGATCAGGGCCGTCCCGTGGATTTTGGGTGCCCTGCTCGGCTAAGCAAATGAGGCCCCTTAAATACAAATAGTCTAAATACTTAAAAAAAGTTAACAAAAAATTGATAAATTGTAAGAATATTCAAGATAAAAATCAAATGACGCCCCTTAAATACGAATAGTCTAAATAGTTTTAAAAAAGTTTACTAAAAATAAGATAACATTTTAGAATTTAAAATGTAAATTATTGATAGGTCAACTATCAAAAAGGGCTAAATCCCTAATTAAATATTTGAGAGGCTAAAGTGGATATTTAGACAATAATAGAGGGTTACTTTTGTAAAATATAGTTAAATCATCTCGTCTTCTTCCTAATAATGTACCAGCAACTTTCCCCATTAAAACATTAAGCAAAGCTTTTGTTTTCTATATTTTGGCTTTAATTTTTACTTCTGAACTATGTAAAATGAGTTTTAAACATGGTATAACATAGCTTACTTGGATTAAATCTTCCGAAAAATAGTTTATACCCGACATATATCAAAATCTGGGCCCCTTCAAAAACCGAGGCCCTGTGCGATTGTGCACCCTGAACATGCTCAAATCCGGCCCTGAATCCGATACTTTATATGATTCCACCCCCTGTAGGATCCTGTCGAAAAAGATGCCAAAAATATAGTGCCCTGTTTACTAAAGAATACAAAAGTAAAGTCATATTTTAGATATAAAACCCCAGAATAAAAAACGGGATTCACTAATTGTCTGTCGCGGATATGTCTATTTTTTGAGCTATTATCTATCATCAACGTGGTGATGGAAATTTTTTCATTAATGGCAGGAAATACCTTTTTGATTTCAGAAGTGTTCTCTTGACCGTCAAGACAAGCAGCACCCGAATTCTTCCGCTTAACAGCTTGAGAAGTCCCTCGTTTCCCTTTTATGGCACCACGGTTCTTACAATTTTCCGTACATCCTTTATCTTTTCGATAGATGTGTTCAATGTATCATCATTGGAATCGTCTTCAGGGTCAACTTCAAGAAAAGAACCTTCAATTCCGTTATCCAGGTCTGACAACATGGGGTATTTTTGGAGTTTCTTACCCTCCAAATTCCTATGTTGCCTATTATTCTTAAAAAGCATGGGATCTTCGCGGACTCTTTTTTTATTCTTGCAATTAGGACCGTTCAGGTCACTAGAAGCAGGCTCTGAGGGTCCGTCAAACAGGTTTGAGAATAGGCGGAAATTTTTGAAGTTTCTTACACTCCAAATTCCTATGTTGCGTATTATTCGTACAAGGCATTGGATCTTTGCGGACTCTTTCTTTATTCTTGCAATTAGGATCATTCAGCTCACTAGAAGCAGACTCCGACGGTCCCCCATTAATCTGAATGATGAGGCAAGCACTTTGTACTAACAATATCGATATGAATAATAACCATACATAATGTCATTTTCATATTTATAACTCGAAACAACTTATTTATACAATGCAGTATGTTCTTGACGCTCTTCGCGTCGGTGACAAACTAAAATTGCCTACCACTCGGCAACTCCCAACTGATATGTAAGGTATGTTTGTTCTTTTTGTCAAAGGGAGTGTTTGGGATTGCGTTTTGAAATAAATTATATGATTACTGCAAATAATCAGTTTCGAGTAGGTTAGTGGGTGTTTGGGATTGCATTTGCAAAATAGATTTGAACTTACAAAATAGCGTTTTGCCGAACACTATTTTATGATTATCTGTGTTTTTCAGACGCGAGGACATGGTATGGTGCTTGCCTATGTGTTACACTATTCCGTTAATAGTGTATGTGTTACACTATTCCATGAATAATGTCTATAGACACATATTTGGATAAGATATTATATATCCAAATTATATATAAGGAATGAAGCCTGTTTTTATAAAAAAAAAGTTTGACCCATTTGCTTATGAATGAGTCGTTTTGTTTATATGTTATCTCTAATGAGTGAAAGAGGTATAACAAAAGAAATCATGACTAAAAAGGAAACATGTCAAAGGATCGAAGGTCATCCTAAGTGTATTTTTAGTCATATTTTACACTTTCTTATTTATAAAAGAAATAGAAATTAAAAGGTTTTAAACAAAAGTATTTCGTGTGAAACCAACCTGACCCAACCCATTTTGACCCGAATAAAAGAATTACCCATCATCCAACCCGCTCGATTTGCCTATTTTCCACATCCAATCAAAATTGAACGTTCTTAAAATTTATAATAATAGTTTTGGCAACGACTATGAATGTATGTAAATCATGAAACACTTTGTACAATCGTAACTAACTTTTTTTCTTTCCTTTTTTTAGATTTGGATTATGATTCAAGCTAAACAATAAGAGACGGGCGTGTAGAATTAAGAAACATACACCGTTGACATGAAGAAAATGTCAACAAAAGCTGCAAAAACTAAATATAATCAATAAAACCCAAAAATCTCCAAAAAGCGGACACACCGTAGGATTTTGGACTTATTATCATAACTTGAAGATGAATACGCGGAAACTCCTAATGAATACGTGGAAATTCCTGATGAATACTTGGAAATTCCTTTTCCGTTTGATTTCGAAGATGACAACACTTAAATCTCGTCAAGAAAATGAAAAGATGGAAAAGCTAATCTCAATATCAACAAGAAAAAAAAGAACGCAAAGCTTGTAAAACCAAAGAATCACCACGAGTGGTTAACCAGGGTGTAGCGAACCATGCGGTTCAGGGTCAGTAAGTGGCCGATTTAGTATGGCTAAACCATTTAACGAAGGACACCGTACAAGGTCTCGTAGGCCATCTGGTTTATTGCTAGCAATGGGGCGAGCTGAAATGAATAACCCGTTGAAATGTGGGCCCAACAGATTTGGACTTGTTTTTTCATTTGGTTATTTTCGTCGTTTTTATTGTATTTTATTACTTTTGTTTTCTATGTGATACCGATGATGAATGATATTGGTAAACTAGTATAGTACCCGCACGTTGCAGCGGTGGATAAAATAGTATATTTTACAAAATTATATTAAGGAATATAACTACGGAAACTAAATACATAGAATGATAAAAATAAAACCATGACAAAAAATTTAAACTACAATCACAATTTGAAAAATGAAAATACACAATTCATTTAAAAATAACATTAACTTTTTAAAACACATGTAATTTATTCATTGTTTAAACTTTTAAATAGACTTTGAGGTTTATACTATGTCCCGTTTAGAATTTTTTGCAGTTTCACTACTATATTTGTATTTTCACGTGATATCTCTCTTGATAAAACGACATAGAGATGTTTAGAAGATAGCTTACGTACTCATGTGTAATAATTAAGGAAAATATTGGTCATGTTGTTTTAAATATTGTTGCTCGGAGTATCGTTGGTGGTAGTTGGGGCAAATGTTGCTTTGAGCATCCTTTCTTGGGGTAGTGTTGTGATTTTGCGCATTGGTGTTATTGTTTTCAGAGTTTATTTTGAATTGAACAATGTCTTGCTTACAAATTTTGAATTGTGAAAATGCAAGTTATGTAGTGTTAGTATGTCATAACTAATTTTTTGCTTAGTTTGTGTGTGTTTGTCACATATCATCTAGTTTTGAGAATTCCAATTTATAAAAGCCGTGACACACCGTCTACTTTTGAGGTTCCAATTCATAAAATCCGAGACACACCATCTACACCAATAGGAAAGTTCTAGAACTTGCTAATGTTACACCAAACCATCCTATAAAAGTGTAATCATTAACCTGGACAAATTTAAAGTTGTAGAAAAAAATAAATGTTAAAGCCCGTGTTAACGCCTACTCGCCTTGATCATACCTCAACAACTCCCAGACAACTAAAAGAAAATATTAATGAATAATTTCTTCTCTTGAATTCTATGAACAACCTCCACTCACGTATTTTCTAAAAATATACTTTAGTAACTTCGTCAAACGAGTTAACGAATAGATTTTTGACACACATATTATAAACAATAAGGGATAAAAGGTGTTTCGGTAAATCCTGGAGATTAGAGATAGATTATGAGTTTAGATGTTATACCAACTTGAAGTACGAAGAAAATGAAGATGAAGGTGGATGATTATACGATTTCCTTGCTTCCTTTCCTTCCTTGAGCTTGAAACTTGAATAAAGCTTGAAAAATGGGTAAGAATTAGTATAGTTTTGTATAGATTATGAAAGGTAAGAAAGAAAAGAAAAAAAAAATGCAAACTTACTTGGAAAATGATCTTGGACGATTGTAGAGAGAAGGAAGAGAGAAATTGAGTGGAAAAATGATGAAGTGAAATGAAAGGAGTAGGAAGATATTTAAGAAGAAAATTGGTGGTGGAAATGAAGGAGACAAGAGATCCAGATTCGACTATTAGAGTTCTACTACATGAAGATCTGACAACACATAAGGCATACCCTAAGAAGAATAAACATTTTCAATTACATATGCACATGTTTACAAAAAACTAGCCATACTCTTCAACTGTGTTCCACATTTTCATCCATAAGTCCTATTATCCTCACATTTGAAATATTCATCCATAAGTCCTATTAGACTTTGTACATCGACTAGAAATCTATAAGTTTGATAAAAGCTTTGCTAGCTCTTAAATTTGACTAGAAAGTAAATTTTATTAAAATGGTACTCTAGAAAGGCGCTATATGCAAAAATGATACAAATACATCAAGTTCAAAAAAGGAAACAATTTGGATTTCGAATCCCGTAGACCAATTACAATTTTTTATTTTACGGGAATCCATTTTCTATAAAAATGGGGTTCCCTTGAAGGAACTGTAAGACATCCATAGGAATAAGAGAAGAGTAATTAATTCATAGATCCGTTAAATATTTCTTGTGCTAGGACAAATCTTAAAAGTCATGTCATTTCAATCCTTTCAAAGACCCAAATAGCTGTTTGGATTGTCTCACCTAGCAACGTTTCCCATGTCTTAGCGAGGTTACTAGTCTTGGATAGACTCCACCTTACGAGTTTTGCCAATGAACTTTCTAACATCCTAATGTTGCATTCCAAAAAGATATGGTTTTCGATTTCTAGCACCTTATGACCTCATCACAAACCGGACATCTCGATTTTAAATAAGATTTTCTTACTTTCATTTCATATTATTTCAAAATCAAAAAAGGCATAATAACAAGATAAGTACAAACAAACATAGAAAGTTATTAATTATAAAATAAAAGGGATAGAAAATTGTATTATAAAACCCTAAAATGTCTACCATCTTATTCTCTATGTTTTATCAAAGATATCGGCTGCAGGTAGCCGTATCAAACCCTAAAATGTCTACCACCTTATTGTTTCAACAAAACAGACCTCCGGATTTCAGTGTTAGTGGCTTTTCATCGTATTTCTTTTGTTCATTTTTGTTATGGCAAGTGCATGCTAACTTATAATCTGTATGTAGGGGATCGAAGAACAATCATTATTCATTGTTCATAGCAATTCAATGAACAAATCCGTTAGGTAAATGTTTAGATCTAATGCTAATAATCTCTTTCCCTAAATTTTGAGCAGAATTTTGTGGATCTAATATATAATTTTATTGACAAGTAATGTTTTTTTCCTATGTGGTACAGCAATCTATTAATTAATGAGAATCAATCAGTCAATTGCAAATGGAGAATCTCCGACGACCGAATCTGCTTTGCTAATATTTCCTATACTTGTATGTCTTCGATCTCTCTTATGTATAATTTGTTTTATTAATACAACTGAAATTCGTTCAATTTGGCTTATTTGACTGGTGTGTGTTAATGATATTTGTAGCCCTCGCTGCGGAAAGGTTCTCTAGAGTCAAACCCATAAAACATATTGTAAATTACAACATTCGTCGGAAAGGTTGTGAGGTTGGAGCAAAAGATAGATCCCCTCATGACAATGTTCCTACTGATTCACCCCTACAGTTATGAGGTAGTTACCGTTTTAGTGTAACATTTGTAATTTCTCTAAATAAAATTAAATTTGGTATGTTTTGTTGTCAGACTACGAGCCGGAACTGTAGTTTTTTCTACAGACACCACAACAATCTGCTGCAGAAGAGCGAAGGTAGTTTTAAGTTCCAGTCTTTATTTCTATGTGGTTATTTATTTTTATTTTGCGTTTTGTTTTCCATCTTTTCTTGATTTATTGTTCCTGGAATATTTTGCAGTTACGGAAGATTATTCATGTCCATTCTGCTTATTAAAATGTGGAAGTTACAACGTACTTACTTATCTGTTTAGGCTTCCTATAGTTATTTTTATAAGGTATGATCATGATATGGTTTTTTGATGTCTTTCAGGGTCTAAAATCTCACTTAACTGCATCACATGCCTACCACTCGGCAACTCCCAACTGTTACGCTAAGGTATGTTTTGTTCTTTTTGTCAAAGGAGTGTTTGGGATTGCGTTTTGAAATAAATATATGATTACTGCAAATAATCAGTTTCGAGTAGGTGATTGCATTTGCAAAATATATTTGAATTTACAAAATAGCGTTTGCCGAACACTATTTTATGATCATCTGCGTTTTTCAGATGCGAGGAGCAGATAATCTACCTCAAAACGCAATCCCAGACACTTAGGTAATTAAAACTGATTATTATCTTCCATATCTCGCAAAATCTCCAGTAACTTTTGCGACATGTCTAAAGATTTTGCGAGATATGGAAATGAAATGGAGACTGTTTTTATCTTCATTTCCCATCACCCAACCCGCCCGATTTGCCTATTTTCCACATCTAATCAAAATTGAACGTTCTTAAAATTTATAATAACAGTTTTGGCAACGACTATGAGTGTATGTAAATCGTGAAACACTTTGTACAATCGTAACTAACTTTTTGTCTTTCCTTTTTTTAGATTCGGATTATGATTCAAGCAGAACAATAAGACGGGCGTGCAGAACTGAGAAACATACACCGTTGCCGACATGGAAGAAAATGTCAACAAAGCTGCAAAAACTAAATATAATTGGA
>CAJVGC010000432.1:2683630-2829781 GCA_910822075.1 Senecio squalidus
TTAGGCAGTTGATTTTGGATGAGGGTCATAAGTCCAATTATTCCGTTCATCCTGGAGCGGATAAGATGTACCATGACCTGAAGGAGTTCTATTGGTGGCCTGGTATGAAGCGGGCGATTGCCGAGTATGTGGGCAAGTGTTTGACGTGCTCAAAGGTCAAGGCTCAGAATCAAAAGCCTTCCGGCCTTCTTCAGCAGCCCGAGATCCCACAGTGGAAGTGGGAGAGGATCACGATGGATTTTGTTACGAAACTTCCTAGGTCTACAGGAGGTTATGATACTATCTGGGTTATAGTCGATCGGCTGACTAAGTCAGCGCACTTTCTTCCTATTCGTGAAGAATACCGAGTAGAGAAATTATCTAGATTGTACATCGACGAGCTTGTGGCTAGACATGGCATTCCAGTATCAGTTATTTCAGACCGTGATGCACGATTTACTTCGAGGTTTTGGCAGTCATTACAGCGAGCTTTGGGTACTAGATTGGATATGAGTACGGCTTATCATCCTCAGACAGATGGTCAGAGTGAGCGCACTATTCAGACATTGGAGGATATACTTCGAGCGTGTGCGTTGGATTTTGGTGGGAGTTGGGATCGACACTTACCATTGGTCGAGTTCTCGTATAATAATAGTTACCACTCCAGCATCAACTGCGCACCATTTGAGGCTCTTTACGGTAGGAAGTGTAGATCTCCGATTTGTTGGGCCGAGGTAGGAGATAGCCAGATTACCGGTCCCGAGTTGATCCAGGAGACGACTGATAAGATCTTCAGGATCAAGGATCGTCTGATAGCCGCGAAAGACCGTCAGAAGAAGTATGCAGATATACGCCGGAGACCTTTGGAGTTCTAGGTCGGGGATATGGTGTTGTTGAAAGTTTCTCTGTGGAAGGGTGTGTTCCGATTCGAGAAGCGCAGCAAGTTGAGTCCACGTTTTACAGGACCTTTCAGGATTTTGGCTCGTGTTGGTCCAGTGGCCTACCGTCTTGAGTTGCCACCTGAGTTGTGCGGTGTGCACAACGTATTTCATGTATCGCATCTCAAGAAGTGCCTTGCTGAGACTTTGATCGTACCACTGGAGAAACTACGTTTGGATGATTCGCTCCATGTGATAGAGGAGCCGGTGGAGATTGTTGACCGAGATGTCAAACGGTTACGGCGGAGTCGGATTCCGATAGTGAAGGTCCGATGGAACTCGAAGATTGGAGCTGAGTTTACTTGGGAGCGAGAGGACGAGATGCAGAAGAAGTATCCCCATCTATTTACCAGTAGCAGTGATCAGTAGTCATTTCGAGGACGAAATTCTTTTTACTGGGGGAGGCTGTGACAATCCGTCTTTTCGAGGTATTTTCCATTTATTGTTTATTACTCTTTTTATTCGCAATGATTTGGACCCTTGCATTTCGCTTTATTTTACTCACGTTTTATGTGTTTGAGTCGGGTTTATGTGTTTTATTACTTTGTCTCTCGAGACGGAAGCTTTAGAATCACCTAAGTGCCTAATAGTTAGTATACTCGCGTTATTGAAGTAGTGTGTTTACGCCATGAAAGTCGGTTAAGAAAATCATATTTCGAAATTTCATTACAAAGTTAGTCCTCTAACTTATTCTATTACAAAGTTACTCCTTTAACGGAACATGTTACAAATCTGGTCCTTCTAACGGAGATGTTAACGGAGGGCAGTTAAATGTTGGGAACTGCGGCGTTGTGACCCTTACAACGACGTTGTAAAGGGGTTTTCTCATACGCTGCGTCGTTGTGAAGCCAACAACGACGCACACCCTATATTTTTGGCTAATTGCCAAATCGACTTTTGGGTCAAATTCTCAAAATGTAAACAACTTTAACCACGTGAATTCTGCTGTAAATTGCCTTATTTGGGAATGATGGGTAAGTTTGTGAATCTATAGATGGTTTACAACTCCCATGTTACCAAAACTTCAATTTTACATCTAAACATTCTATCACTTTTTCTCATATTCTCACTTCATTCAAACTCACCTTTTCTCTCAACAATTCCAGAGAAATAAGAGTTCATAACATCACATTTGAAGTGAGAATCCAAGGGAGAAAGTTAGAGAAATCATCTCTTGTTAACACTCTTCAATTCCACACTTTTCGGTAGGTAAGTTCTTAAGATTTTCCTTCTTTTTCCTACTCTTCCTTTCATTTTGATAGAAGTTTCTTAACACAAACCTTATTTCCTTTGTCCTACCAAGTTTTACTTCCAATGACATCCTTGAAGATGGAGAGTTTCGGTGATTTCCTTTGAAGAAACGTTATTTCGGTTTTGGTATGTAAACTCTCCAAACTCTCTCTTTTTCCTTCTCCATTTGGAAACTTCTAACACAATTTTGTTCATGTGTGAAATGGAAGCTCTCTTGTTCTCACTCTTTGCCTTGGAAAGTTGGTCACCATCTCGGAGGAAAATCCACTTATAGTTTCGGTAAGAAACTTCTCCGAAAATCCTTATCTTCTTTCTTTTAGGACTTTTACTAACCGGTGGACTTTTGTGTTTTTGGAGTTGACTACCTCCTCACCACCACCATCAAGTCCCTCTTTAAAATCTTGCAAGTCCCTAATATCTACACGTCTTGCGGGTGAAATCGGTAAAATCGTTATTTCCTCTTATCTACTTCATTTCAATTTATCTATTTTCGGTAAAGCCTTGTAAAATTGGTTAGGTTAACATATTAGACCAACACATATCATTCTTGAAGTTGTGGACTTAAAACATGTAAAATATGTTAAAATGTGTTATTAACCGAAAATAACTTATTTATGTTTATAATATGTAAAACTACACATATAAGTATATATGACACTTGGTAAATGTTATTTGAACCTAAACTAAGTTTCGGACAGTTTGTATTTTAACTCTAAGACGCCAAACGAACCAGATTACGCCTAAAACGAACTTTTCACAAAGCTGGAAACACCCCTGTGCGCCGTCCCCTTGGACTCAACGGCGCAGCGGGTCGCTTTTGGGTTTTTGTCCGAAATATTTACACCACAGCGGCGTCCTAACACCCTCAACGGCGTAGTGAAACATAAATCCAAATATTTTGACTTTTTCCAAACTTTAAACACTTGTATTAATAACCTATTATGTATAAAAGTAATATATAACGTCGAATTAACGTCTTTGGACTCAAAGACACCACCGCAATCTTAAACGTTATCAAATTTATTTAAAACGAACGTTTTACTTACTTTTTTACGTCAAAATCATTTAAAACCATTCTAAATCTTTTTACTATATTACTTTGAAATAAACAACTTTTTACTCCTAAATTGTCAAAGTTAACTTATATTCTAAAAATCGTTGACTTTGACTTTTTCTTCAAAATCGTTGACTTTGACTTTTTCTTCAAAATTGTTGACTTTTGACTTATCTTAATCAACATCTCTAATTTTGACCTTTCCTTCCAATTGTTGACTTTGACTTTGACCAAGTCAACATCTTTGACTTTGACAAAGTCAACATCTTTGACTTTGACAAAGTCAACATCTTTGACTTTGACCAAGTCAACATCTTTGACTTTGACCAAGTCAACATATTTGACTTTGACCAAGTCAACATATTTGACTTTGACCAAGTCAACATTTTGATGTTGACTTTGGTCGATCTCAATAAACTTTGGTAACAGTATTCCTTTCAACTGATGTTCCTGGTAGTCATTCTTTGGGGCTCGGAATGTTATTCCTTTCTAATAGTCTTTATGACGTGAAATTAACGATATTTTCCTATCGTCTCTATCGACGCGGAACATCGTCACCTGGATCCGTCATCACGACACGACTTGGAAATCGTTGGAATACTTTTATAAATCTTAAACATTAAACTTAACTGACAAGGCTAAACCGTACTATGTTGTTCGAGATACTTAGACTATATTGTATTGTTATAGGGCACTTAGGCGGCGGAGTTCTAGCTCCCTATTGATTTTATACCAGATATCTTGCCGAGCTTATTTTGTGAGTTATTCGTAGCCCCTTTTCTCTTACTATTTTGGGCTGAAAAGCGTATTTTGAACTATTGTATGATGTATATCTTGTTTGCCTAGTGTATTAGTATCACCTTAGATTAAGATGCTCCTTAGGCTTTGGTAAGCCCCCCTTATACACTTGTTAGCTTTTGCCCACGGTTGCATATATATAGATCTATATGGGTTTGACCTACCCTCATTGCTCGATAGGACGTCCCTATGAGTGGATGTTATGGCCGTATGATTGTTTGTTGCCTTTGGCTTAGCATCGCCTTAGGTTAGGGGATTGGTGGTCAGGTTCAGTGTATGTTTAATCTTTGGTATCTATACTCACACTAGGGTTATAAATCAAGATATGCTTTTGAAACTTAAATTGATTATTAAATCTTTTATTGGGTCAACTTTTATTTAATATTGCGAATAATTCACCAACATTGTGTTGATGTCGTTTTAACGCTTTTTCAGGAGTTTGAGGATTTTAGTTGATCATGCCTTGCACATTTTGGGATCATATATTTGTTGAAATTGGAATTCGTTTTGCTTGATGTAATTCCTGTATGATCGGCGTATTGACATTTGTATTGTATTTGTATTTGACATTTGGGTTACTTTGACTATGTATTGTATTCGTAAACTTTGAGGCATGATTAATATGATTCGATGTTTTGTTTATGGTTGTATTGTTGTAATCCTTAACTCTTGATATCATTAACTGGAACGCTCCGTGTTTCCGCTTTAAGCGGGGTGTGACGGTTTCCATGAATCCATTAGCTAACGCATACTTTCGAATGTTGTAATGAAGGATAATCAATATGGTAACCAAGTTTATTAACCTAAAAAGTATCAAATGTAATACTACTCAGCTTATTGGTATTAAGACTTATCGGTGATCAATAGAAGAATATAAACTTCTGATGATAACCATCTTGCTAGAATTATAGAGCAACACGAACCACAACACTATCAACTAACTTTATAAAATTTAGATTATAAATCAAATATTTGATAAATTTACTCCATCAAATAACGTTTAAAGTTAAAAAATAATGGTTACATGAATATAAATTTTATATCAATTAATTTAAATTGCCTTTATTTTATACGTGTATACTTTTTTTTATGAAATTATAATATAATTGATTAAATGAAATTAAAATTAGTTTATATGTTATATTCATTAAGGGATATATTACTAATTACATTACTTAAAATTTAATATTTTAATAAAAAGTGAAAATGTTTTATATATTAGTAAAGATAAAGATAAAAATAGTTATTATTATTTATTAGTTATTGTTGTAATTAAGAAAATGTCACTAACTGTAAAGTGCTTTAAATGATAAATTTTGTGAAATATATAAAAATGGTAGAAAAATAATTTCAATTACTTAAAATTTAAGAGATTAAGACTTTGAGAGAAATGGTTTATAATATAGTAAAGATGAATACAAATACATTGTTGCTATTTAATTACCCACAAGTTTTATAGTCTTGATAGATAGTTAAAATGACAATTCATAGTCACCGAGACAAGACATCCAACATACAACGCAACTACTAGATTGTTAGTTAGTTATATCCGAACTCAATTTAGTTGAACGAAAAGACCATTAATCACTTTCAATTTCGAGGTTAGAATTGCAACGTGTTAAATTAAAAGAAGTTAAGCAAAAACAATCACGTAATAAGCATGTCACTTCATGATTGATGATTGTTTAAGAAAATAACAAACAAACGTAAGTGGTTATTACTGATGGTTTAAGTTTTGGGTATTTGATAATGACCAAAAATAAATTTACATCAATAATTTGGTTGATTAATATGTGATGTACTATGTTACCAGTTGTTTAAAATGTTACAAGTGATATCCGAGTTTCATACATCTCTTTTAAATTACAACTTTTAAAATTCATTCTAGAACTTGGTTAAACCAATGATGTTTTTTTTTTTTGTGGGAATATGGCAAGATTATAGTCATAATACTTCTTTAAAAACATCAACTCTATTTATCACACGAACCCAAGAAGCATATATCGCAAAAGAGACAACAAAACCTGAATATCCGAAACCTAAATAGAAACTACCGAAAATTGAGTTCTACTTATTTTTATTTTTTCCAACATATATTGTTATAATTTTCTTTCTACATCAATAACCCTTGTTTTATGTGTTTGTGTGTGTGTGTGTGTGTGTGTGTGTTTGTTTGTTTGTTTGTTTGTTTGTTTGTTTGTTTTTAAGATAATAATAAAAATAAAAGGATATGTTTTAAGGTTCAATAATTTAGAACTCTTCCTCAACTACTATGTAAGGATATGATGAGGTGATGTTGATTGACCAAAAAAAGACGATCGCTAAAATTTAAATACTTATCTAGTCATTACTTAGAACATGTAGCATTAAAGAACATCTAACTAGAGCTAGAAAAGAAACAATTATATCATTTGCGGATAATTACGTGTTTTGAGATTTTTTTTATAATGAACATCAATTTTTATATCATTAATGAATTTATTAATTGTAAATGAAAATGTATTCAGAATTTATGATTCCCTATATTCCTATTCATATGAAAATATTTGTATTCACTTATCCTTAACATTTGTATATGGCAAGCTTAACCATTTGCCTAATAAATCTACTTCCGCTCTGTGTATATTTTCAAACATGTTGATTTATGCTTGAGATCAAGCCCTAGCACAGTATAGACACGATTGGAACGCGCTCAAAGTTAGCTTAATGAAAGCTTGATTGATTTGCAACAATAACTCCAAGGTTTAGTTGTTTAGATTATAATCGAACCTACCCGACTATACGTACCTAAAAAAAGTAAAAAAATGAAAAAATAATTTGTGATATGTGAAATTTTAAATTATATTTATTTATTCAATTACAACAAAATTTAAAAAATCAAGTTTTTTATATGCATCAATATATATGTCATTTAGGGGTTGTGAATTAAAATCATGATTAAATATTCAAATTTGATACATAACAATAAAACTACCGGTTTTTGATGTACACAAAAACTTCATTTTTAAAAGTTTCAAATATGATTAAAATGAACGATAATACAAAATTTTAACGTTATAAATAATTTTTTATTTTTTTTGTACTTAGTTTATCTTAAAGTTTGGTTTACAAGAACCAATATATATATATATATATATATATATATATATATATATATATATATATATATATATATATATATATATATATATATATATATAATAAAAGAGTGGCCTTAAATGCCACATGGCGAAATAATGTCCCTTGGATGAGTTATCTTCTTTCATTTCAGCCGTTAGATCAGATTGATGATGTCATCAAAGACTATTTCTATTTTACACCATTTTACAATACATAATTACATTTTCTCTTTTATATATATATATTGACTAGAGTTGAAATTGTTTTTATTGAATTATATATATATATATATATGTAGGAGGAGGTTTTTTTAAACCAATACTTAAAGTAAAATAAGTAAAAAAATACTAAAAAATTATTTATTATAATTTTGTATTATGTTTATTTATTAAATTATAAGAAACTTTAAAAAAACAAGTTTTGATATGCATCAAAATATATGTCGTTTAGTGGTTGTGCATCAAATTAATTGTTTTTGTACACTAAATATTCAAATTTGATGTACAACAATAAAACTACCAATTTTCTGATGTACAACAAAACTTCGTTTTTTAAAGTTTGAGATATGGTTATTGTTGGGATAGGGTATTTATTGCTCACAAGGGATATGGCTGATGTGTAAAAATCGAGTTATATTATTTTATAAAAATAGGATTATTACTTTAGTTATGATTATCACACAATACAGGCAAGAATACCCGATCATATAATAATATAGCTTTAGTAAGTCCGGAATCGAACACAGGGAACAATGTATTAATATTTATTTAATCTAAACTATTTAATTAACCTAAAGAAAGCAGTAAAAGGGGGGCGTTTTAGTTCTGAGAGAACGTATTTCGATCAAGTAATTACCTAAATCAAAATAATAATTAATTAACTAAAGTGGTTTTTGAATGAAAATATGTTTGAAAATGTTTTCAAGATATAATCAGATATTTTAAAAGCAGTGTTCACTTGGATTTAATGTTTCACTTGAATTATGAATTAAGTTTATGTATGAATTGGTTTAACTGTGATTTCTTCATTAAATAGACTTCCTATTAGAGTCTTCTAATCCTACAAATTAAGGAAAGATGGCACGAACATCGTCGTCGTACATCAAGAGCTATCTTAGATTTATCCACCCTAATTTGTGCCTTTAATTCACTATTGTTAACAATTTAATCTGATGACTACGAATTAAAAAAAGTCTCAACTATTCAGTTACGATATAATTGTCATGTTCGTTTAATTTATTAGGTTACTATTATTCTTAGCCTATCTCAATTAAGTCTCAAGCTATAATTATTCAACAAGTTAAACAATTATAAATAACTAATAAACCTATATGAACGCTAGTTATGATATAAGTTTATTAATCACGCTAAGTAGCTAACCTAATAACTTCAAATAAACAAGGATTACGATTAAACGATAACAATAATGGAAAAACCAATTACTTCAAACATAGAACTTAGTAATTCATAATAACAAGCTAAACAATCCAAGCAAACACTTAATGGAATTAGTTCATGATGGATTGAAAGAAATCAGCGAAACAAACAAATATTAAAGACATATTGTTGTAAGATTAAGCTAAAATTAACAAACCAAGATGAACGATTCTTCAAACACGATTAAACGACGTTAATTGTGGCTTCTAAACACTTCTAGGACTCCAAAAACCCTTCTTTTCAGCTGTTTTGTCGACTTTGATGGTGGAAAAGTGGAAAAAGGGATCCCCAATTCGTAACCCTAAAGTTTGCTTAAATAGGGGTCTGGCCGACCTTCCAGCCGCCGGCTAAAATAACTCAGCCGCCGGATGGATTGGTCTGATGAACTTTCTTCCAAAATATAAATTGTAGCTCTCTCTTTCCTCTTTCTTCTCCAATTTGAATCACCTAAATCGGACATCGTATGAAGAAGTTATGATCAAAACAGTGAAGGTGTATAAAACACTTTTCTCGCATGATCTTCAACTTTGATTCTTCATAGTTTTTCTTCATTTAAGCTCCGTTTTCTACCGATTTTAACTCCTTTTTGTTCCATGATCCAATTTTAACTCTTATCTACATATATATACGAAAACACTACCCAAATCATAACAAAATGCGAAAAACAAGAGTATTAAAGAGAAATATGATTAAGAAAATGTCAATTATTTTAAGCATATCAAATTCCCCACACTTGAATCCTACTTGTCCTCAAGTAGACTATCAGATTTAGAACAAAACAATCATCTTCAATAAAAATAAAATACTCAATGAATCAAGTAAATTACAAAAATTTTGATTTACGAAGATGAATTTAACAATTACCAAGCCAATATTTAAATGCATAACTAAACATCTCACGATTTGGGAAGTATAACACTCAATCACTCGAAAAGCTAATCTAAGTGTAATATATGTTAAATCGCTCAAAGCTCAGTCATGACAAGTATTCTATCATAGGTGTCACACCCCGCAAAATGGCGGAACCAAGGTGTACAGAGAATACGGTATCAGAGATTCAAAGGTTACATCAACATAAGTAAACCAAACATAATCAACATAGATAAAGAAGTTTAAAATAGCATACTTATTACAATCATCCGAAAATATCAAAATACGGCTACAGCGTTTGGGATACTAAGGAATTAACAAAAGCAAAATAAATTCCACGCAAGTAATCCACGTAGCCAAGCAATGCATAACGTCAAAAAGTGTAACCTCAAATCCCTGAAAAGCGTTAAAATACGACGTCAAAATAAAGTTGGTGAATTATTCGCAATAGTAAATAAAAACATAATAGTATAAAAGATTCAAAAATGTTTTGACCCATAAGTGATATAATTTGAAGATAAGTCCTTTGAAAATGATGTTTCAAAATATACGTGAAGTATACAAAACCTTTGATAAAATACTCATACATATACCATAAAAATACCATAATTGAATCGTAACATACATACTAGATAGATGATAGCTTTAGGTACATACGGTACACCTGAACCATAACAATACTGGCAACTAACCCCACCTAGTGTCTTAAGCTAGGTTGTCCTCGAAATCAACGGTCATAACATTACTAACACGTACAGGGCGCATCCATCATCCATCGTGTTAGAAATGAGGGTTTGTTAGACCCATATAGCGCTATATATATAAACCGGCGGCTAAAAGCTAACAGGTGTGTATACGGGGCCTCATACTACCACAAAGGCGGTACAAGTTTGGGTAAGACTCATCTAAAGCATTCATATCCATAATACATACCATAATACATATAACATAAAAATACATTTATACAACGCTAATCATGCCCAAACAGTGTAAAAGCGGTAAAAAGGGCAACGAATAACTCACTGAATAGCAATGCAATCCAAACACGATACGTCGGGAAATAATCAAATACGGTCAAGCTCCTACGTCTAAGTGCCCTAAACATCACGTAAATAAACATGTCTAAGTATCTCTAAGTCTAGTGGGGTATGCCTTAACGATTAACGTTTTATACGGGTTTTAACATGACCAACAGGAACATCGATTTAACAGAATTACAAACGTTTCGGAAAGTTCGGCAAGCTAGTTACGCATCACGTAACTTAGGAGTTACGCAACACGTAACTAGGACTTACGTGACAAGTTAATTACGTGAGCTAGAAGTTACGGGATTTCAGAAGTTACGTGATTCATAAGTTACGTGACATCCAAGGTACTTACGTGCTCAATTACGTGATTAAGAAGCAAGTTACGTGCTCAGGAGTTAATTACGTGATCCAGAAGTATGTTACGTGCTCAGTTACGTTCACGTAACACAGTTACGTGACGTAACTGGGTTTTTACGAAAAATTACATTCGGGATTCGATTTCTGAGTGTTTTAGGTGTCAAAATCATCCCATATTGGAAACCTATGTCCAGAATACGTTTAGGTACAATAATCCTCAATAAAATCCGAGTTTTGATGGTAAAAAGTGATGTTTTCGAGTTTGACTAAATAAAATAAAGTTTAAAACAAAATTGGAGAAATACTTACCCGATCGGAATGAAATTTGGAGGAATGATAGAGATGAATATGGGGAACAATATACTAGCTCGACAATGAATTCCGACGTCGGATCTCGAGATATGTTAGAGAGAAGATAGGGTTTTGTGTGTGTGTTTTTAGAGAGAGAGAGTGAGATGGGGAAAATGGGGAAGAAAAGGTAGGTGAAATGAATAAGACAAAATGGGTATAAGACAAATGGGTTGGTGGGGGACTAAAATTGTAATAGAAATCTCCCATAGGACTAGTTTTGTAATAAAATTTCTGAAAGGACTAAAGTTGTAATACTTTTTAAATGTTAATCTTAATCGTATATATAAGGCATAAAACCCATAAACTTATCATAAGAGCATACTAGACTTATACTAAAGGCACTTAGAACTAAACGTTCCCGACATAACGATTCGAACCACATAAAATACAAATACGATACTCATAATATACGAGAAATACGAATACAATACTCATAAAATACGAATACGATAAAACATAAAAAGGAATACAATAGGGTCAAAACATAATCATAAATAAATAAAACGAATACGGGTCGATAGAAATATACCTAGAAATTCGCGAATGTCACAGTCTCCCCAAGTAAAAAGAAATTTCGTCCTCGAAATTATCACTTGGTACTACTTCCGGGGGAAAGGTGAGGATACTTCCGCAGAATTTCATCTTCGCGTTCCCACGTGAACTCAGCTCCAAAACGGGAATTCCAACGAACCTTGACAATCGGGATCTTACTTCGTCGTAGACGCTTAACATCACTAGCAACGATCTCGATCGGTTCCTCAACGAAATGAAGCTTATCATCAATCTGGAGTTTCTCAAGCGGAACTAATAACGTCTCGTCAGCCAGACATTTCTTCAACTGAGACACATGAAATACATTGTGTACGCTGCTCAGTTCTGCCGGCAAATCTAATCGATACGCAGCTGGGCCGATGCGGGCTAAAATCTTAAACGGACCCGTGTATCTCGGACTCAGCTTGCTGCGCTTCTGGAATCGGACAACCCCTTTCCATGGAGATACCTTCAATAATACCATATCTCCAACACTGAACTCAAGAGGCTTCCTGCGCTTATCAGCATACTTTTTCTGTCGACCTCTTGCAGTAATTAATCGTTCCTTGATCTTGAAGATCTTGTCAGTGGTCTCTTGTATAATCTCCGGACCAGAAATCTGACTATCTCCAATTTCTGCCCAACATACAGGCGATCGACACTTACGGCCATACAAAGCTTCAAAAGGTGCACACTTGATACTCGTGTGATAGTTGTTGTTGTACGAGAACTCAATCAGCGGCAAATGAACATCCCAAGTACCACCAAAATCAATTGCGCAAGCTCGTAGCATATCTTCCAAGGTCTGAATAGTTCTCTCACTCTGACCATCGGTCTGCGGATGATAGGCGGTACTCATATCTAGCCTTGTACCCATAGCAGTCTGGAATGACTTCCAAAATCGTGAGGTGAAACGAGCATCACGATCGGAAATAATCGATATGGGGACTCCGTATTTGGATACAATCTCTGCGATATATAAACGCACGAATCTCTCCATCGGATAATTCTCACGAATCGGTAGGAAATGAGCAGACTTCGTCAATCGATCAACAATAACCCAGATACTGTCATAACCACTCGAAGATCTCGGAAGCTTCGTAACAAAATCCATAGTAATACGCTCCCATTTCCACTCGGGAATCTTCGGTTGTTGGAGTAGCCCAGACGGTTTCTGATACTCAATCTTCACTTTGGAACAGGTCAAACATCGACTAACATACTCGGCGATCTCACGCTTCATACCCGGCCACCAATAAAACTCTTTCAAGTCGTGATACATTTTGTCGGAACCCGGATGAATGGAATAGTTCGACTTATGGGCTTCGTCCAGAATCAACTGACGGATACTAACCGGAACCCAAATACGCTCGAGGAAGTACAGAACTCCATCCTCCTTCGGTTCTAATTCCAACGCCAACTTATACAATCTTTCCTCTTTAACACGGTCCTCTGTCATAATACCCTCTTGTGCGTGAATAATCCGAGCCTTCAAGCTCGTCTGAATAGATACCATCATAGAACGGATACGAACTGGTTTGACTGTTTCTTTACGACTTAGTGCATCAGCAACAACGTTCGCCTTACCAGGGTGGTAGCGAATGTCGCAATCATAGTCGTTCAATAACTCAACCCAGCGTCGTTGTCTCATGTTCAGCATCTTCTGATCGAATATGTGCTGAAGACTCTTGTGGTCGGTAAATACAGTACACTTGGTCCCATACAGATAATGTCTCCAAATCTTCAATGCGAATACGACGGCTCCCAATTCTAGATCATGTGTCGTGTAATTCTGCTCATGGACTTTCAACTGACGCGAAGCGTAAGCTATAACTTTACCATTCTGCATAAGCACACAACCCAGACCCTTGTGCGAAACGTCGCAATAAACAACAAAATTCTTGGAACCAACTGGCAGACTAAGAATAGGAGCGTCACACAACCGCTGCTTCAATACCTGAAAGGCTCTCTCCTGATCGGAACCCCAAACAAATGGTTCACTCTTCTGTGTCAACTTTGTCATAGGTGAAGCGATTTTAGAGAAGTTCTCGATGAATCGGCGATAATACCCAGCAAGACCCAAAAACGAACGGATTTCGGTCGGAGACTTTGGTGCAACCCAGCTTTTAACAGCTTCAATCTTAGCAGGATCAACGTGAATACCCTTCGCGCTAACCACGTGGCCAAGGAATTGAACTTCGGATAACCAGAACTCGCACTTAGAAAATTTCGCATACAACTTTTCTTTTCGAAGCACTTCTAGAACAAGACGCAAATGCTCTTCATGTTCCTTGCGACTTCGGGAATAGATAAGAATGTCGTCGATGAATACGATAACGAATTTGTCAAGATACGGACGACAAATACGGTTCATTAGATCCATGAATGCTGCAGGGGCGTTTGTCAAACCAAACGGCATCACCATGAACTCATAATGACCATATCGAGTACGAAAAGCGGTCTTAGGTATATCATCTTCCTGAACTCTCAACTGATGATAACCCGAGCGAAGATCGATTTTAGAGAAATAGCAAGAACCCTGAAGTTGATCGAATAAGTCGTCAATACGAGGAAGGGGATAACGGTTCTTCACAGTCAGTTTGTTTAACTCCCGATAATCAATACATAAACGCATGGAGCCATCCTTCTTCTTAACAAAGAGGACAGGAGCACCCCACGGGGAGAAACTAGGACGGATAAAACCCTTATCGACCAGTTCCTGAATTTGCTTTGACAACTCGAGCATCTCGGAAGGAGCCAAACGATACGGAGCTTTAGCAACAGGTGCTGCTCCAGGAACAAGATCAATACGAAAATCGGTTTGTCTCTGGGGAGGAACTCCAGGTAAATCTTCGGGAAAAACGTCAGAATACTCGCGAACGATCGGTACACCATCAATCTTTATCGCAGAATCTTTCTTCACCAAATGAGCGAGATATAAGGAACAGCCTTGGCGGACATACTCGCGAACTTTCAAACTTGAGATGACTTTAAGACGTTTCCCAGCCTTGTCTCCGTGTACAATCAACTGATCTCCATCCGGCTTCTGAATACGAATAAGTTTCTCATAACAGACTATCTCGCCTTTATGCTTAGCTAACCAATCCATACCGACTACGACATCGAAACTACCGAGTTTCATTGGAATAAGGTCGATGGAGAAAGGAATATCGGCTATTACGAGGGGAATATCACGAATAACTTCTCTAACACAAGCACATCTACCATCAGCTATTTCTACTTCGTAAGCAGGCTCTAAAGGACTAGAAGTACGGTTTACTAAGGGGCGGAAATCACTAGATATAAAGCTTCTATCGGCACCCGAATCAAACAAGATAAAAGCAGGATAATCATCGACAAGAAATGTACCAGTGACTACGGTAGGATCTTGATGAGCTTCAGAAGATTCCATGGCGAAAGCTCGGCTCTTGGCAGGATTTCCTCTTGCACTAGTACCAGCACCATGAGTAGGAAGGGGAGTAGATGATACAAGCTTGGGACACTGATGATGGCGGTGACCTACTTCTCCACATTCAAAACACGCTCCAGTAGCTCTTCCACAAAACTGCTCGGTGTGGCCTAACTTCTTGCACCGTTTACAGACCCAGCAAGCCACATTTGCTGCATGCGCACTACCGCATGTACCACACTTCGGGCGCACGCCCTGATATCCAGCTCCAGAACCCGTCAACGCATACACCTGAGGAAGTTGGGGTCTCTGATCATGACCACGACTTCTCTTCCTCGAGTTACCCATATCCCTCCTATCAGATCTACCAGAATCTCTTCGGCTCACAACCGGCTGAAGAACACCACCGCGAATCATACTTGCGGTCAACCGTCCAGCAATATCAACCGCACTCTGTAGAGTACCCGGAAGGTGAGAAATAATGTGGTCTCGCATAGTCTGGGGCAGCCCTTGGGTGAAGCATTCGATTCTTTCATTCTCCGTGCGAACCAAACGAGGAGCCAAAACACACAAATCGTAGAATCTATTCACATACCCACGAAAATCAGAACCTTGCATAGTCAGGTTCCATAGCTCATTCTCCAACCTCTGCGTCTCAGATGTCGGCACATACTCCTTCTTCATCATGACCTTCAAGTTTTCCCAACTCATCAAGGTAACAGCAGCCCGGCCCTGAACCCGTTTCACCGAGTTCCACCAAGTTAGGGCTTTACCCTGGAACAAGAATGTAGCATACTTAACCTTGCTCTCCTCAGCACATCCCGAGACATCAAATACCGACTCGATCCTCTCAAACCACTGTAGGGTAGCAACCGCATCTTCAGTACCCCTAAATTCAGTAGGTCTGCAATCCAGAAAGGTCTTATACGAACAGCCTCGGGGTGGATCCTCAATAACGATACTCGGTCCACCGACTCCCACGTGCACTGCTCTTCCCACATCAGAACCATCGCGTCCAGACGCCGTACCTTCTGATCCAACACTCGGCATCACAGGTTCTTCAAACCCGATGTCGGCATCCTGCACCGGTGTCTCCTTGAGCTGTGCCACAATCACGGGTATAGCTGCCGCAATCTGCTCCGCAATCAACTGACTGATGTTCGGAGTAGTGGTATTAGCATTGGGGACATCAGTGGTATTCTGAGGCGTAGCACCCGCTCTCACACTGGCGCGACCTCGTCTCGTCGACCTTCTCGTAGCAGTGACGGCCGGAGTAGACCTAGTAGAAGTTCTCTTAGGCGGCATCTTCTACGAATGTCAAACAGAATAAATCAGAACGATAACCGGATGTGCGACTAAAACAAGCAGGCCTCAAAACATAAAATGCAACACAAAAGCACATAAAGCATACGAATCACATACAGGCCCACAAAAGAAAGAATTGCGCACATAGAGTAAATCAGATAGGTCCAAAAGCCTAGGTCATAGTCTAAGTGATTCCGTAAGGTCACTTAGTTCGCTATAACCTTTGGCTCTGATACCAACTTCTGTCACACCCCGCAAAATGGCGGAACCGAGGTGTACAGAGAATACGGTATTAGAGATTCAAAGGTTACATCAACATAAGTAAACCAAACATAATCAACATAGATAAAGAAGTTTAAAATAGCATACTTATTACAATCATCCGAAAATATCAAAATACGGCTACAGCGTTTGGGATACTAAGGAATTAACAAAAGCAAAATAAATTCCACGCAAGTAATCCACGTAGCCAAGCAATGCATAACGTCAAAAAGTGTAACCTCAAATCCCTGAAAAGCGTTAAAATACGACGTCAACATAAAGTTGGTGAATTATTCGCAATAGTAAATAAAAACATAATAGTATAAAAGATTCAAAAATGTTTTGACCCATAAGTGATATAATTTGAAGATAACTCCTTTGAAAATGATGTTTCAAAATATACGTGAAGTATACAAAACCTTTGATAAAATACTCATACATATACCATAAAAATACCATAATTGAATCGTAACATACATACTGGATAGATGATAGCTTTAGGTACATACGGTACACCTGAACCATAACAATACTGGCAACTAACCCCACCTAGTGTCTTAAGCTAGGTTGTCCTCGAAATCAACGGTCATAACATTACTAACACGGACAGGGCGCATCCATCATCCATCGTGTTAGAAATGAGGGTTTGTTAGACCCATATAGCGCTATATATATAAACCGGCGGCTAAAAGCTAACAGGTGTGTATACGGGGCCTCATACTACCACAAAGGCGGTACAAGTTTGGGTAAGACTCATCTAAAGCATTCATATCCATAATACATACCATAATACATATAACATAAAAATACATTTATACAACGCTAATCATGCCCAAACAGTGTAAAAGCGGTAAAAAGGGCAACGAATAACTCACTGAATAGCAATGCAATCCAAACACGATACGTCGGGAAATAATCAAATACGGTCAAGCTCCCACGTCTAAGTGCCCTAAACATCACGTAAATAAACATGTCTAAGTATCTCTAAGTCTAGTGGGGTATGCCTTAACGATTAACGTTTTATACGGGTTTTAACATGACCAACAGGAACATCGATTTAACAGAATTACAAACGTTTCGGAAAGTTCGGCAAGCTAGTTACGCATCACGTAACTTAGGAGTTACGCAACACGTAACTAGGACTTACGTGACAAGTTAATTACGTGAGCCAGAAGTTACGGGATTTCAGAAGTTACGTGATTCATAAGTTACGTGACATCCAAGGTACTTACGTGCTCAATTACGTGATTAAGAAGCAAGTTACGTGCTCAGGAGTTAATTACGTGATCCAGAAGTATGTTACGTGCTCAGTTACGTTCACGTAACACAGTTACATGACGTAACTGGGTTTATACGAAAAATTACATTCGGGATTCGATTTCTGAGTGTTTTAGGTGTCAAAATCATCCCATATTGGAAACCTATGTCCAGAATACGTTTAGGTACAATAATCCTCAATAAAATCCGAGTTTTGATGGTAAAAAGTGATGTTTTCGAGTTTGACTAAATAAAATAAAGTTTAAAACAAAATTGGAGAAATACTTACCCGATCAGAATGAAATTTGGAGGAATGATAGAGATGAATATGGGGAACAATATACTAGCTCGACAATGAATTCCGACGTCGGATCTCGAGATATGTTAGAGAGAAGATAGGGTTTTGTGTGTGTGTTTTTAGAGAGAGAGAGTGAGATGGGGAAAATGGGGAAGAAAAGGTAGGTGAAATGAATAAGACAAAATGGGTATAAGACAAATGGGTTGGTGGGGGACTAAAATTGTAATAGAAATCTCCCATAGGACTAGTTTTGTAATAAAATTTCTGAAAGGACTAAAGTTGTAATACTTTTTAAATGTTAATCTTAATCGTATAGATAAGGCATAAAACCCCTAAACTTATCATAAGAGCATACTAGACTTATACTAAAGGCACTTAGAACTAAACGTTCCCGACATAACGATTCGAACCACATAAAATACAAATACGATACTCATAATATACGAGAAATACGAATACAATACTCATAAAATACGAATTCGATAAAACATAAAAAGGAATACAATAGGGTCAAAACATAATCATAAATAAATAAAACGAATACGGGTCGATAGAAATATACCTAGAAATTCGCGAATGTCACAATAGGCTTGAAAACGATACGCTTCTCCACCAATAGAGTCTAAGTAACTAGTTAAGAGGGCTTATGGTTGTAACACTTGGTGAAGGATAAAATGATGGAAAAATGGAATGAAAGTAAATTATAGTGAATGATATGAAACAAATAAATTCTAATTAGTCTACAAATCCAAATATTTTAGTCAAAAACCATATTACTTTCAAAACTCGATTGATTATCCCTGATGGCTCATTCTGATGAAACTCCAAAGACCAAATTTCGCCTTAATTCTTCAACGGTTCGATTGAGAATTTTATTTCTCGCAAAGTTCGTTAAATCACTTCAACAATCATTGGTTACCTAGTACGGGCTTTAATAAATATATATATATATATTTTTTTATATTAAAGACACCGCTCAAAAGGTCCATCAAAATTATGAATAACTCTTAATACTTACATCCACATGTGACTTCCTTCGTGAACTCAAGTAAATTAAACAACTCCATGCCATCATATATAACAATTCGTCTAATAATCAACCAAGTTATGAAAGAGGAAAATTTTCAACAAAAATATCTGGATTAAACGACTTAAACATTTAGGCTCAATTTATGGAATATATATGTGGAAAGGGTGATAAAAGAAAAAGGTTTGGCGCAAATATGGTATCTAAACGTCAAAAACACTAAAAATGAGTGTTCGATAGGTAGTGTGAGTCAAATAACCAGTGTAGCTACTGACTATAAGAAACGAATAGGCCAATCAACGGTTTAACAATCCTAATTCTTTTGCCTCTTTCCTAGTTACCGATAAGTTAAAAACCTATGCTCATTCATAGCCTCGAAGCGTATACAGTGTCAAGTTCTAAAGTCTACAAGTCACCGGCACACTCATACAAAAATGAAGATAAAAACATATAAAGTGTATGCTATAATGGCTCAAATCCTCACAAAAATGTAACATGGTTGGTGCGCTCAGTTATGCAACTAGTTAAACTAATTACGAAATTTTCAAAAATTTGCACCTAAAGACAAGTAGACTTCTTTTCTACCCCCTCCCCACACTTGAACTGTACAATGCCCTCATTGTACTAAAACTTAAACAAATTGTGAGAAAAGAAAATAGAAAAGAAGAAAAGAAACTCCCCCTTGTCGACCAAACTCGTACCACGTTCAAAATATTCCGTCCACTTCGTTGGCTTGCATATCAAATACCTACTAAAACAAAACATAAAATGAAAATAAAAATAAAATAGAAAATAAAACAAACAACGGGTTGCCTCCCGAAAGCGCTTCTTTATTAACGAGTCTTTAGCTCGACTTTCCCCACACTTAAGTGTTGCCAATGTGAAGGTCGAGGTTTCCTCGCCTTTCTTCTTCGTGTAAACTCCAACATGCAACAATTCCTCCTTCAAAACATGTCCAAAGTGATCATCAAAAAGTAACGTCTCGTCTCCAACATCGAGGGCTTTGTTATGTTTCACCCAAGCATCGTGCCACTCCTTCGTCTCCCTAAGTAGCACAACTTTAATTCCAACGCCTATGATTTTTATATCATGCTTACTCATAACATCCTCCATGTAATTTGGACCTCCTTGATATATTTCACGAAATGTATCCTGCACATACTTATTCCTATCCCAGATTGTTAGTAAAAATGGATCGATAAAATTAGAAAATGTACCTCTAGTATAAAAATCCTCCAAGGATGGTGTTTCTTCCATTAAGTACATATCAGAGGGTCCTTTGATCAACGTCTCAAACTCAAGTACCTTATGTAAAGAACGACAAGTCTCAAAAACCGAAAACATGGAACATGTATACTCAGTCTCCGACTGAAATGGTTTAACCTTCGGTTGGAAGTTCAATCGTCGAGTGGTCAAATCCAGCCGCTGGCTGGAATTCTCAGTTCCGGTTTCTAGCGTTTCATTGTTTTGTTGTACTTGTTTCCTTTCATGTTCTTCCTCCAGCTGTAAAATCTCATCTGTTGCTTCCAACAACAATGAATATAAAGCATCACTATCCAATTTTTCCAGTTTATTTATTTCATCCAAAGCCTTATTCACACTTAACACCTGCATGTTAGTCTCAACAACACTATTCAAAGAAAAAGAAAAAAAACTTAACTTCCAAAAAATAAATCTTCCCGAACGGATCGATTAACTAAAAGTTCAAAAATAACAAATAAAAATCGCAACAGTTCCCCGGCAGCGGCGCCAAAAACTTGATGTGTAAAAATCGAGTTATATTATTTTATAAAAATAGTATTATTACTTTAGTTATGATTATCACACAATACAGGGAAGAATACCCGATCATATAATAATATAGCTTTAGTAAGTCCGGAATCGAACACAGGGAACATTGTATTAATATTTATTTAATCTAAACTATTTAATTAACCTAAAGAAAGCAGTAAAAGGGAGGCCTTTTAGTTCTGAGAGAACGTATTTCGATCAAGTAATTACCTAAATCAAAATAATAATTAATTAACTAAAGTGGTTTTTGAATGAAAAGATGTTTGAAAATGTTTTCAAGATGTAATCAGATATTTTAAAAGCAGTGTTCACTTGGATTTAATGTTTCACTTGAATTATGAATTAAGTTTATGTATGAATTGGTTTAACTGTGATTTCTTCATTAACTAGACTTCCTATTAGAGTCGTCTAATCCTACAAATTAAGGAAAGATGGCACGAACATCGTCGTCGTACATCAAGAGCTATCTTAGATTTATCCACCCTAATTTGTGCCTTTAATTCACTATTGTTAACAATTTAATCTGATGACTACGAATTAACAAAAGTCTCAACTATCCAGTTACGATATAATTGTCATGTTCGTTTAATTTATTAGGTTACTATTATTCTTAGCCTATCTCAATTAAGTCTCAAGCTATAATTATTCAACAAGTTAAACAATTATAAATAACTAATAAACCTATATGAACGCTAGTTATGATATAAGTTTATTAATCACGCTAAGTAGCTAACCTAATAACTTCAAATAAACAAGGATTACGATTAAACGATAACAATAATGGAAAAACCAATTACTTCAAACATAGAACTTAGTAATTCATAATAACAAGCTAAACAATCCAAGCAAACACTTAATGGAATTAGTTCATGATGGATTGAAAGAAATCAGCGAAACAAACAAATATTAAAGACATATTGTTGTAAGATTAAGCTAAAATTAACAAACCAAGATGAACGATTCTTCAAACACGATTAAACGACGTTAATTGTGGCTTCTAAACACTTCTAGGACTCCAAAAACCCTTCTTTGCAGCTGTTTTGTCGACTTTGATGGTGGAAAAGTGGAAAAAGGGATCCCCAATTCGTAACCCTAAAGTTTGCTTAAATAGGGGTCTGGCCGACCTTCCAGCCTCCGGCTAAAATAACTCAGCCGCCGGCTGGATTGGTCTGATGAACTTTCTTCCAAAATATAAATTGTAGCTCTCTCTTTCCTCTTCTTCTCCAATTTGAATCACCTAAATCGGACATCGTATGAAGAAGTTATGATCAAAACAGTGAAGGTGTATAAAACACTTTTCTCGCATGATCTTCAACTTTGATTCTTCATAGTTTTTCTTCATTTAAGCTCCGTTTTCTACCGATTTTAACTCCTTTTTGTTCCATGATCCAAGTTTAACTCTTATCTACATATATACGAAAACACTACCCAAATCATAACAAAATGCGAAAAACAAGAGTATTAAAGAGAAATATGATTAAGAAAATGTCAATTATTTTAAGCATATCAATGGCCCTTCGTCCGGTCACCCGCCGATGGGACCTTATGATTAAAGAGTAGAGGCTGCGGCAGGTCAGAAGGGTGGACAAACATATCAGAGAGTGGGAGCATTAAAAGAAGTATGGCATTAATGATGGACAAGACAGAGTCGGTCATAGCATTTAATGAAGGAGAGCGTGGGAGACAAAGCGCCGTCCACGCGCTTGCATTAAATGACTGAGGCAACTGACTGAGAGATGTGGAAGGGAATGAGCCACGTCGCTGGCAGGCATGGGAAGTTGAAGACAGAACAGGGACGGACCGGTCCTTCGGTGATAATCCGCTGGGTAAGGACCGGACACTGACCATATAAATAGAGGACAAAAAGGGAATAGAAGGCAGATTTTTCTGTAGTATCAATCATTTTGTATGTAACAAGTTCCTCAAAAAATATCATTCTACGCATTCAATTGTCAATCATTATAACATTGAATGCCCTTGTGAACATACTTAATTCAATACTCGTGTATACCTTTTATACTCCCTTCGTCAGTCAGCCGGACGAAGGGTCGCAGGTGTAAAGTTTTACTTTAACATTGGTGCCATCCGTGGGACCCGTTTGTCAATCAGCGATAGATCGAGGGAAGACATGGAAAAAGTACCCATAGATCAGCAAGAAGAAGGGAGAGTCCAATCCGTTACCCAAGAGTCTGCTGAGGACACGGGGCCACCTCCGACATTCACCCCAATAGCAAACGAGCAAACAAGTCCGATTACGCCGGAATTTGTAAGCAAAAACTTCAATAACCTAAGAGCCATGATGAACAAGCATGCCCAGAAAGAGCGCAGAAGAGGAAATCTTGTCGAACTTTCATACGGAGATGCAGAAGAAATAGAGCATGAGGAAAGCTCAACCCCGAATGATCACTCGAATCAAAGCCGGATGTTGCGATCCAGAAGGGCGTCAGACAGAGAACCGACGACCGCAGTGCCCAACAACAGGCAAACAGGGACGTTCGCTAGCCTTCTTAACGCCCAGCACCCAAACGGGGGCAATCGGCCCGAGGCAGGACTGTTTAATTTTGGCATGCCACACCCTCAGACGCAATTCCCTCAGTACCAGCCTGTGCAGCTCCCTGAGTTTGGACAGCCGTTGTATGGGTCTCAACCCAACATGGGAGGTCCCCCTTACTTATGGCAACTACCCCCAGTCATTCAGCAACCTGTCCCTGAAGCGGATGACCTGTCCAAACCATACCATAGGTCGAAAGATACCAAGTTCACAAAACGCATAGCTAACTTCAAGTTTCCTCCAAGAATAAAGATGCCTGCAAACGTCAAGATGTACGACGGATCGCAAGACCAAAACGATCATCTAAGTGTTTTTTCCGGAGCCGCGGAGGTAGAACAGTGGTCTATGCCTGTTTGGTGCCACATGTTCGTCCAAACTCTGTTGGGATCGGCGCGATTGTGGTATGACAGCCTACCCACAGAGAGCGTGGATGGTTTTGAAGATCTACAGCATAAATTTAGAAACAACTTCATGCAACAGCGAAGGTGTGAGAGGAAGTCGGTAGAGATGCACAACATCAAACAGAAAGAACACGAGAGTCTCAGAACCTTTATAGAACGCTTCAATAAGGAAAGTTTAGAGATAAAAGGGGCTACGGAGGACATGCGTGTCTCTGGTTTTATGCATGCCATAAAAAATACTCAGCTCATAGAAGCTTTGAATAACAAGGTCCCTGACACCGTGGAGGAAATGATGACAAGGGTAAGAGATTTCATTAGAGGGAAAGAGGCAGCTAACCTCAGCCGGGAGATCAGTTCTAGCAAGACCCACAGGGAAGACAGAAATTGGAAGTCTGGGAATACCACCCGACCGGAGGGTCCGGGACCACAAAGAAGCGAAGGGAAGCAGCCGGAGCAGCGTAATCGGGGCCCATACCCTAACCCCTATACGACTACTGATTATAGGAGAAAGGAAGTATTCACAGCACTCACAAAGACCCCCTGTGAGATCCTATCAACGGAGGAGGTAGGAAAGAATTTCCCTGCCCCCCATCCGATGTTGGAAAACAAGGAAAGGAAATTGTCAGATAAGTTTTGTGAATTCCATTTAGACCATGGGCATAATACTAATGACTACTACCACCTAAAAAGAAAGATCGAAGAGGCAGTCAAATCAGGAGAACTGGCACACTTGATCAAGGATATAAAGAAGGGAGTACCACAAGGCAACAGGAATAACCGAAGGGGGAGAGATGACCACTCTCAAGAAACCAAGACACGGACTGTCAACATGATAAAAAAGGATTCGCAACCTTTGAAAAGAAAAGAACCAGATCCGGCCTGGATGAATCAGGAAATAGCGTTCCCTCCCCGGAGTGAATGTTGTCCTACCTTGGATCCCATCATAGTGGAAGGACGAATGGAAAACGCCATCGTTCCCAAGGTATATGTGGACACGGGAAGCTCCACAGAAGTTATTTATGAACATTTCTTTTGGCAACTTCGGAGGTCGGTTCAAGCGCGCATAAGGCGGCCTGAGTCGGCACTCCAAGGGTTCAACAACGACATGACGTGGCCCTTAGGAGAAATAACTCTCCCCTTGACATTGGGAGAATATCCACGCATGAGGACCGAGTGGATGAATTTTGCAGTTGTTCAAGCGCCAGCCCCTTTCGACATCATCCTGGGGAGACCAGGATTGTATCAGCTGGGAGCGGTACCGTCACCCTTTCATGGATTGATGAAGTTTCCCACTCCCCATGGTGTAGCGACGGTTCGTACCAAAAGACGAAGAGAAAAATGGTGTGCTTCTGCGGAAAGGTCAGATAACTTACCGGAGATAAGCCCTGATCCGGAAGAAAAGCTTGTCATCAACCCTAAATTCCCGGAGCAAACTATCGCCATTGGGTCGCATTTATCCAGATCTTGTAAGGAGAAGTTATTTACTTTACTCAGTAGCAATATGTGTAACGCCCCAATCATATAAAGCGTACAAAATAATATCAAAAGGAACTTAAAGGAAAAAGGGCGCTAATCTTATTCAAAGTCAAACAAGAGTCAAAAGACAAAGTTAACCGAAATTCCTCAAAAGGTATAAATAAAACAAAAGATCAAGAGCACTAAAGTTTGAGAAACTCTAAGGCAAAGGTGCTAAGTCCACTCCAACTCTACACTCTTCCCTCGTTCCCAAAGCCCACTTGATCACCTGTCGTAAAAGAAAGAAGAAAAAGGAATACGACTGAGCCAAAGCCCAGTGAGCGGATAAAAGAGACAAGAGTATAGTATGACATGCAAAGACTTATTTCAAATACAAAATTATTATCAAAACGAACTTATTTTCAAAGCAAAGTACAAATATATATATATAAAATCCCAAAGTATATAATACAACATATATCAAATGTAAAAAGGCTAAATTTCATAAAATAATGCACTAAGAGTCAAACAAATATGTAACAAATATCAATGAAATCATAGGGTAGCTACTCCACTAATCATTCATTTCGGTGCAAACGTTTCGTATGACACTACGATAAACGTCCACCATCAAACACACAAAATTCCTAGGATCGATCCATACGCCTCTTATAACAAATAATAATAAGTGCACCTTACCACAATCCGGGTAAACAAAAAGAGACGCCGTAGATATAGCAAAATACACCGCTACGGTCGATGCCACATTATTGGTGTCACAATAACGCGCCCATGGGACCTCCATGGATAGGTTACTCTTAGGCATATTTTAAGAAACCGTTTTGACCGACTTATGTAATATATATTTTTAAATACTTTTACAACTTTTCAAAGTGATAAATAGACATTCGAAATATATTTTAGAAAGCCATTTAAAAATGTACGCAAGTACCTAAACTTAAAATGTTTATGAGTATGGCTTTTTATTCGTTTAAAATTCACGTGTCTAACCCAACCGTTTGGCTAATTCTTGTCACGAGTCACCATAACAAGATTGTCAAAGCTTTACAAATAACAAAGTAACGAACACTTATCGGGACGTGCAAAGCCACACGGAATGAGGGACAATCTATACGAATCACCGTACCGATCGCCACACTCACACGTGTTCTTTACCGAGCTATTTCGGGACAATATCGAGGCTGTTTCGGGGTTGTTTACTAGCTGTTTCGGGGTTGAAAACTCGCTGTTTTGGGGCTGAATACGGGCTGTTTCGGGTGCTGATTTCTCGCTGTTTCGGGGCTGAATTTTGGTCAGTTTAGGGGCTGTTTGGGGACAGTTTATAGGGCTGTTTGGTTGCTGATTTTTGGACAGTTTAGGGGCTGTTCGAAACTTATATAGGTGCTGTTCGGGAGCAGTTTAGAGGCTGATTTCAGGTTGTTTCGGGGGCTGAAATGGGGCTAAATTAGGCGCTGTTCGAGGACTGTTTTCGGGTTGTTCAAAGGCTGTTTTGGGGACTGTTTTGGGGCAACTTAGGGGCTGTTTCGGGAGCAGTTTAGGGGGCTGATCGGGCTATTTCGGTTGGGTCCTTAATGACACGGGCTTTACTTAATTTACAAAGACCAACGTATTATGATTTCCCAATATACAAGCATGATTTGCAACTTCGTTAATACATCTAAAATGAGGAAAATCATAACACACTTAAAGACTCACAAACAAAACAAGTTTACAAATAAGCATGTCATACCAATAATCTTTACGCACAAATCAAACAAAGTTTTGAGAGGAAAGATGTTACCGAAGTGATCCTAGTACCACCTAGAGTATCCGTACCTTATCTCCAATAACCACAATAGCAAAACGAGAGAATCACCGAAAGAATACGATCACCGAATCAAATCTATCAATTATAAGTGTATGAGTACGAAACATATTTATATGGAGAGTATGTAATATCCTTAATTTCCTTAGATTATAAATATATGTATATCCATATTTATATATTAATATGCTAAGTAGTATAATTCTAAAGTTTAAGAAAACTCGTTTTAATTTTTGTCAAATGGGACAAACATCTATTTGTCCATAAGCAAAACTTGTTTTTCTTACATTATTTTTGTTTTGTTCATGTGAAGTTTAATAGTAATAACATTATCTATATTATTAGAAGGCTATTATGTGATAAAATAAGTAACGAGATGGAGTACAAAATATCATTTTCAAACAAATATTTTCGTAAAATTTCTTATTCGACTTGTTAACTTTTTAAAAAGTTCATTCTTAAGATGAAACAAGTAATGATATTATAAGACGAAAGTGGAAATCTAACCTTGGACAAAAACAATTATATTAGACTCCCCTCCTTCAAAATGATAGACTAATTTCCTCTTTTCTTGGCCAATTCCACCAAAAGGATATATGTTTTTCAATTGAAAAGAAAATGTATATAGAAGTTGATATAATATTTTTAATGGGACCTTTCAAGTGAACTCCATTCTAATTTATGATAATGAAGGTGTAAAGCCAACGAAAACTTTACTAAGTATTATTATCATCATTACTATACTTAGTTAATTTATTTATTAACACATTTAACCTCACAATGTCGACCACTTATATGATACATTAGTGGTTAGTTTATTTAGTAGTAGTTTAGTATAGTGTTTCGATTAATATAGTATCGATTTTTTTTTTTTTTTTTTTTTTTTTTTTTTTTTCGGATATTACAACTCCACCTACTAAAAAAAAAATTTCGTCCTCGAAATTGATAGAAGTTATGAAAATGGAACGCACCAAATATCGAAGAGATGAGGGTGCTCGGCCCGCATGGTTTCCTCGAGTTCCCAAGTGGCCTCGCTATCCGAATGATTCTTCCATTGAACCTTAACGAAAGGAATGGAGCTTCTACGAGTAACTCGCTCGTCGCGATCTATTATAGCCTCAGGCTCCTCGACATAAGAAAGATCGGGTCGAATATCAGAAAAAGGATATTGCACCACGTGCAATGGATGATAGTTATAACCCCGCAACTGAGAAACGTGAAATACGTTATGAACATGAGATAGTTGAGGCGGCAAAGCTAAACGATAAGATACTTCACCAACTCGATCCAATATTTCAAACGGTCCAATATAACGAGGACTGAGCTTTCCCTTCAAACCAAAACGTCGTATACCCTTCCATGGTGACACTTTTAAAAACACCTTATCACCCACACCAAACTCCAATAGCCGTCGGTGTTTATCGGCATACACTTTCTGTCTCGATTGTGCTTCCTTAAGTCGATTCGTAGCCATAGCAACCTTTTCATTAGTAACTCTAACCAACTCGGGCCCTTCAATCAATTTCTCTCCAGCTTCACTCCAACAAATCGGCGCTCTACATTTCCGACCATAAAGCATCTCATATGGTGCCATACGAATACTAGACTGCCAACTATTATTGTACGCAAATTCCACCAAACATAAGTACTCGTCCCAATTTCCCTTCCAATCTAGGGCACAAGCTCGAAGCATATCCTCCAGAGTTTGTATAGTACGCTCAGACTGTCCATCAGTTTGTGGATGAAAAGCAGTACTAAGCTTCAACCGAGTACCCCAAGCTTTATGTAATCCTTTCCAAAATCTAGAGGTAAACCGAGGATCACGATCGGATACGATAGATGACGGAACACCATGCAATCTCACAATTTCCTGCTGAAAAAGCTCGGATAACTTATCTACCGAATAATCCATACGAATAGGCAAGAAGTGTGCTGATTTGGTCAATCTATCAACCACAACCCAAATAGCATCGTGCCTTTTAAAAGTCTTCGGCAACCCACACACAAAATCCATAGAGATGTCATCCCATTTCCACACGGGAATGTCCAACGGCTGCAACAAACCACTAACCCGTTGGTGCTCAATCTTTACTTGTTGGCAGGTAAGGCACCTCCCTACATATCTAGCAACATCTTTCTTCATGCCACTCCACCAAAAGTGTTGTTTTAAATCCTGATACATTTTGGTCGAACCAGGATGTATAGCAAAAGGTGAGCTGTGAGCCTCGGACAATAGAGCCTCACGAATAGCATCATCATTGGGAACGCACAGTCGGTCCCCACACCAAATGACCCCCTCATCATCTTCCCTGAACTCTTTCAATTTACCCTCTTCCAAATTCTGAAACATAGCCCACAAATCCCCATCATCCAACTGAGCCTCTTTTATCCTTGCAATCAAGTTGGACTCGAACTTCAAGTTCGCCAACATCCCGGATGCTCCTCTTTTACTCAATCCCATATCAAGTCTTTCGAATTCTCGAATGTGAGTAACCAAACAAGAGATACTACCAAATGTCTTTCTACTCAACGCGTCGGCTACTACGTTCGCTTTTCCCGGATGGTATTGAATGTTCGCATCGTAATCCTTCAATAACTCAAGCCACCTTCGTTGTCTCATGTTTAATTCTTTCTGCGTGAATATGTATTTGAGACTCTTGTGATCGGTGAAAATGTCACAAGTTTCTCCATAAAGATAATGCCTCCAAATCTTCAACGCAAAAATCACGGCAGCTAACTCCAAATCATGAGTAGGGTAATTAACCTCATAGGGTTTCAACTGCCTCGAGGCGTAAGCAATTACCTTGCCATGTTGCATCAAAACACAACCCAAACCATGTTTAGACGCATCGCTATAGATTTGAAAACCTCCACTTCCCGATGGTAAAGTAAGAATAGGAGCCGATACAAGTCTCTTCTTCAATTCATCGAAGCTCTTTTGTCGTTCTTCGGTCCACTCAAATTTTACCCCTTTTCTCATCAACTGGGTAAGTGGCAAAGCAATTACCGAAAAACCTTCGACAAAGCGTCGATAATAACCAGCTAAGCCAAGAAAACTTCGAATCTCAGTAACAGAAGTAGGTCTTGACCAATTTGTAATTGCCTCAATCTTTGATGGATCCATCATTATACCCTCGGCGGATACAATATGACCCAAGAAAGCAACTCGTTGCAACCAAAATTCACATTTAGAGAACTTCGCAAATAATTTCTTACTTCGAAGGGTTTCGAGTACAATACGAAGATGATTCTCATGCTCTTCTTTACTATTTGAAAATACCAAGATATCATCAATGAAGACGATGACAAACTTATCCAAATACTCATGGAACACACGGTTCATCAAATCCATGAATACCGCAGGGGCATTAGTCAACCCAAACGGCATCACCAAAAACTCATAGTGCCCATAGCGAGTGCGGAAAGCAGTCTTAGGGATATCTTCCTCTTTAACACGAAGTTGATGATATCCTGACCGAAGATCAATTTTTGAGAAATACTTTGACCCTTGCAACTGGTCAAACAAATCATCAATACGTGGAAGAGGATAACGGTTTCGGATAGTAATACGATTCAACTCGCGATAATCAATGCAAAGTCTCATGCTACCATCCTTCTTCTTAACAAACAAAACTGGTGCACCCCACGGTGACACGCTCGGTCGAACAAATCCACAATCAATCAATCCTTGTAGTTGTTCCTTGAGTTCTTGCAACTCGAGTGGTGCCATACGGTAAGGAGCTTTTGATATCGGTTGAGAACCAGGAATTAAATCAATCGAAAACTCAACTTCACGAATTGGCGGCAAGCCCTCTAATTCATCGGGAAATACATCGGCGAACTCGCGAACAACATCAATATTTTCAATCGTGGGATTTTCGATAGACAAATTATGAATTGAGGCCAAATAACCAACACAACCATGTGAGAGGAGCTTTTGCGTCTTAAGTGCTGAGATAACCTTAATAGATTTTACTGGAACCTCACCATTATAGACACAAACGGGGTTTAGATGATTTCCAAACAAAATCCGCTTAGAAGAACATCCAATGGTCGCATCATGTCGAGATAACCAATCCATGCCAAGAATAATATCAAAATCATGCATGGTCATAGGAAGAAGATCTGCGGGAAATATACAGTCATTGAATTCCAAAGGACAGTCTTGGAAGACACGATCAATAATCTCAATACTACCCATCGGTGTAGAGATCGACACAGGAGAAGGTAACGAAGACGGAGAGACTTTCAAATATTTCGAGCTCTTAACCGATACTATGGAGTGCGTAGAGCCGGTATCAAACAAAACAAAGAAGGCACGAAAGTCGATAAACACATGACCAATAATAGTTCCTAACGGCAACAAAAACGTATGAACAAATAAATGAATAATTCGAAGGGAACATTTCCAAAATGAAATAGGATTGAAATATACCTGCCGTGTCAGCAGCCTGAGCAGCAGTCATGGCAAAAACGCGTCCACCGGTAGTTGGCGGAGGGTTCCTCGGAACAAACCCCGGTCTAGGATTCTTACAATCCTTAGCTATGTGACCAGTCTCTCCACAAGCAAAGCATGAACCAGCGCTACGATAACAAACCCTCCCCGGATGTGTCTTTCCACAAGACCTACAAGGTGCGTTAGCATTAACACCACCATTTCCGTTACCCCTTTGCTGCCCTTGGGGACGGTACACTTGCAATTGACCACGGTTATTATTATTTGGCCCGTTATCAATCCTTAGCTGATTTCCTCCATTATTCCCATTGTTACCACGATATCCTTGGTACCCAGTTTGCTGAACTTGCCTGTTATTCGGTGGAGGCACAGAACGTAGTGGTTGGGCATTCTTAAACCTCTTGTTTTTACCATCATCAGTCTTGGTAGCCAAAAACTCGGCTCGCTCCATCTCCAAATTCCGAGCACAATCGGCTGCCTCGGCCACGTCAAAACACCTCAAGTTAATCAATTTAGAGCGGTAACGCCCATGAATAGCCCATTTGTACTTACGGGCTTGATCCTGAGCAGACCCAGCAGCGGCCCCAATCAAACCCACTAGCCTCAAAAACCTCTTCGTGAAATCACCAACAGACTCGTCACTCCCTTGTTTAATGTTAGCATACTCCCGAATCACAGCTTCCTTTTCCGCCTCAGAGAAGTACTGACGGAAATACAACTCCTTAAACGTAAGCCAATCCAATGTGTCCTCAAAATCGATACCTCCCTTCGCTTGTCTCAAAGCAATCCACCAACGTTGGGCATCCCCTTCTAGCTTATAAACAGCTAGTGGAACCCAATACCTCTCATCACAATCAAGCACCCGAAATATCTTCTCAATGTGAGTAATCCAGTTCTCGGCTTCCACAGGAGTGCTAGCAGTACTGAATGACAAAGGACGTTGTTTTTGGAACCGTCCTAACCATACATGAATAGCATCCCCCGTTACACCTTTCTCATTCTCATACTCATCCTCGTTTCTACGCTTATTATCATTGTCACCAAAATCTCCTTGATTACGAATAGCATTGAGAGCGTTAGCCACAATGTTTGGTAACAAGTTTGTGATGGTTTCGTTGATCTTGTTGCTTATCTCCTCCTCACTCATCCCCTTCCTTTTCGGTTCACTCGTCCCCTTTCTTTTCGGTGCCATCTATCGAACGAGACGAGAATACAATGGTTACTATTAGTAGGGGAAAGGAAAAAAAAAATAACAAAAGAATATTTAAAGCGGAAACAAAAAAAAATTATCAAAACGGAAAGGAAATCCTAAGCCAAATTCTACCCAAATCTCACAGGTCATAACTTAAGACTTAAGTTTCTACAGGAAAGAGCCGAAGCTCTGATACCATTCTGTAACGCCCCAATCTTATAAAGCGTACAAAATAATATCAAAAGGAACTTAAAGGAAAAAGGGCGCTAATCTTATTCAAAGTCAAACAAGAGTCAAAAGACAAAGTTAACCGACATTCCTCAAAAGGTACTAATAAAACAAAAGATCAAAAGCACTAAAGCTTGAGAAACTCTAAGGCAAAGGTGCTAAGTCCACTTCAACTCTACACTCTTCCCTCGTTCCCAAAGCCCACTTGATCACCTGTCGTAAAAGAAAGAAGAAAAAGGAATACGACTGAGCCAAAGCCCAGTGAGCGGATAAAAGAGACAAGAGTATAGTATGACATGCAAAGACTTATTTCAAATACAAACTTATTATCAAAACGAACTTATTTTCAAAGCAAAGTACAAATATATATATATATATATATATATATATATATACAAAATCCCGAAGTATATAATACAACATATATCAAATGTAAAAAGGCTAAATTTCATAAAATAATGCACTAAGAGTCAAACAAATATGTAACAAATATCAATGAAATCATAGGGTAGCTACTCCACTAATCATTCATTTCGGTGCAAACGTTTCGTATGACACTACGATAAACGTCCACCATCAAACACACAAAATTCCTAGGATCGATCCATACGCCTCTTATAACAAATAATAATAAGTGCACCTTACCACAATCCGGGTAAACAAAAAGAGACGCCGTAGATATAGCAAAATACACCGCTACGGTCGATGCCACATTATTGGTGTCACAATAACGCGCCCATGGGACCTCCATGGATAGGTTACTCTTAGGCATATTTTAAGAAACCGTTTTGACCGACTTATGTAATATATATTTTTAAATACTTTTACAACTTTTCAAAGTGATAAATAGACATTCGAAATATATTTTAGAAAGCCATTTAAAAATGTACGCAAGTACCTAAACTTAAAATGTTTATGAGTATGGCTTTTTATTCGTTTAAAATTCACGTGTCTAACCCAACCGTTTGGCTAATTCTTGTCACGAGTCACCATAACAAGATTGTCAAAGCTTTACAAATAACAAAGTAACGAACACTTATCGGGACGTGCAAAGCCACACGGAATGAGGGACAATCTATACGAATCACCGTACCGATCGCCACACTCACACGTGTTCTTTACCGAGCTATTTCGGGACAATATCGAGGCTGTTTCGGGGTTGTTTACTAGCTGTTTCGGGGTTGAAAACTCGCTGTTTTGGGGCTGAATACGGGCTGTTTCGGGTGCTGATTTCTCGCTGTTTCGGGGCTGAATTTTGGTCAGTTTAGGGGCTGTTTGGGGACAGTTTATAGGGCTGTTTGGTTGCTGATTTTTGGACAGTTTAGGGGCTGTTCGGAACTTATATAGGTGCTGTTCGGGAGCAGTTTAGAGGCTGATTTCAGGTTGTTTCGGGGGCTGAAATGGGGCTAAATTAGGCGCTGTTCGGGGACTGTTTTCGGGTTGTTCAAAGGCTGTTTTGGGGACTGTTTTGGGGCAACTTAGGGGCTGTTTCGGGAGCAGTTTAGGGGGCTGATCGGGCTGTTTCGGTTGGGTCCTTAATGACACGGTTTTTACTTAATTTACAAAGACCAACGTATTATGATTTCCCAATATACAAGCATGATTTGCAACTTCGTCAATACATCTAAAATGAGGAAAATCATAACACACTTAAAGACTCACAAACAAAACAAGTTTACAAATAAGCATGTCATACCAATAATCTTTACGCACAAATCAAACAAAGTTTTGAGAGGAAAGATGTTACCGAAGTGATCCTAGTACCACCTAGAGTATCCGTACCTTATCTCCAATAACCACAATAGCAAAACGAGAGAATCACCGAAAGAATACGATCACCGAATCAAATCTATCAATTATAAGTGTATGAGTACGAAACATATTTATATGGAGAGTATGTAATATCCTTAATTTCCTTAGATTATAAATATATGTATATCCATATTTATATATTAATATGCTAAGTAGTATAATTCTAAAGTTTAAGAAAACTCGTTTTAATTTTTGTCAAATGGGACAAACATCTATTTGTCCATAAGCAAAACTTGTTTTTCTTACATTATTTTTGTTTTGTTCATGTGAAGTTTAATAGTAATAACATTATCTATATTATTAGAAGGCTATTATGTGATAAAATAAGTAACGAGATGGAGTACAAAATATCATTTTCAAACAAATATTTTCGTAAAATTTCTTATTCGACTTGTTAACTTTTTAAAAAGTTCATTCTTAAGATGAAACAAGTAATGATATTATAAGACGAAAGTGGAAATCTAACCTTGGACAAAAACAATTATATTAGACTCCCCTCCTTCAAAATGATAGACTAATTTCCTCTTTTCTTGGCCAATTCCACCAAAAGGATATATGTTTTTCAATTGAAAAGAAAATGTATATAGAAGTTGATATAATATTTTTAATGGGACCTTTCAAGTGAACTCCATTCTAATTTATGATAATGAAGGTGTAAAGCCAACGAAAACTTTACTAAGTATTATTATCATCATTACTATACTTAGTTAATTTATTTATTAACACATTTAACCTCACAATGTCGACCACTTATATGATACATTAGTGGTTAGTTTATTTAGTAGTAGTTTAGTATAGTGTTTCGATTAATATAGTATCGTTTTTTTTTTTTTTTTTTTTTTTTTTTTTTTCGGATATTACAACCACCAAGGCCATATAAGTTTAAAGCAACACTAAGTTTATAGGCATCATAATCTAAACATGCATAATCAAGATATATAAAATTTAGTTAACGCTAGACATGCCCGAAGTAAAATTTATTAAACGGTAAAAGGGCATCCAATAACTCACGAATCAGCGATAAGTATGTCGGGTAGACACAAACTGGAGAATAATACTCCACCGCCTAAGTGCCCTAGCATAAGACATAAAAGGTCTAAGTATCTCTAATGTAATAGGTTTAGCCTCGTATATAATTAACGTTATATTAAATGTTAGAATTTAGTAGAGTTTAGACGAATAACGAATATTTAGAATTAAAGTCGTCGAATCCACCGGCGATAAGTCGTAGCGAAGTGACGAATAAAAAGTATTTAACATTTAAAGTCGATAATGACATCAATGAGTTAAGTTTATAAATATGATTAGATAGGAATGATACCCGAGCCTAGAGTGACTACCAGGAGTGTCGTTGAAAGGAGTATTAGATTCAGTGAAAGTCAACCAAAGTCAAAGTCAACCACAATCAAAGTCAACTATGGTCAAAGTCAACTAAGTCAAAGTTAACTAAGTCAAAGTTAACCAAAGTCAATACTAAGGATAGGTGACTTGGTCAAAGTCAACGAAAGTCAACCGTTTTAAAGAGAAGTCAAAGTCAACGAAAGTCAACCCTTGACAAATTTGAATATTTCAAAGATGTGAGTTTGAATATTTAAGTAAAATATGATTAAAGGTCAGTTTGTAAAAGTTATATAAAAGTTTAAGTTTGAAAATCGAAGTTTTAATCGTTTTCGGAGAGGTAACCGTTTTAGACGATAATAAGACGTTTTAATGTTTATAAAGGTAAATAATATATAGTTTTAGATTGCGGTAGTGTCCTTGAGTCCAAAGACGTTATTTTGACGTTATATAATACCTTTATATATAATTGATTACTTATATATAAGTTTAAAGTTGATTAAGAGTGTGAAATACGTTAAGAGCCTTTGTTGAATATTTAACAAAAATCGAATTTTTTGGGGAACAGACCCTCGGTGCTGCGCACCAAGGGGGTGGTGCTTAGCACCGAGCCATTTTCCAAATTTATGAAATTTACGTTTTAGCCGAAATCTGATTCGTTTGACGTTTTATGATAAAAAGGTAAACTGTCCGAAAGTTAAATTAGGTTCAAATAACATTTACAAGGTGTTATATATATGTATGTGTGTAGTTTATACATAATAATATAGTAAATAGGTTATTTTCGGTTTATAACACATTTTAACATATTTTACACATTTTAAGTCCAATTTTTCCGAGAGTAGTAAATGTTGGTCTAATATGTTTACCTAACCATTTTCAAGGCTTAACCGAAAAGTAAAGATAATAATGAAAAGAAGGAAAAGGGTTTAAAGGTAATAATAAGTTTAACGATTTCACCCGCAAGAATTCTACCAACCTTGAGATATATATGACCCGGAAGAAGAGGACTTCGGTGGTGGTGGTGAGGAGATGTTTGGCTCCCAAACACAAAACACTCACCATTAGTAAGGGTCTCAAATGAAAGTTAGTAGATGGATTTTCGGAGGAATTTACTTACCAAGGTTCACGATGAAGCTTTTATCTGAAAAGGTAGCCAAACTTCAAAAGTAATAGTTGGAATATGAAAGTAAAAGACCTCCATTAACACACCAATAAAAAGTGCGTTAGAGATTTCCACTAGAAAGAAGAAGATGAAAAGGTTTCGGAAAGAGTACTTACTAAAACCAAAAATGGCGGTTCTTCAAAGAAGTCACCGAAACTCCTCGACTTCAAGATGGAAATGGATGTATGAACTTGTAAGGCAAGGTAAATAAGACTTGTGTTAGAAAAATTCTAATAATATGGGAGAAAGAGTAGTAAAATGGAGGAATTTAGCAAAGATTAACTTACCGAATTGGTGGTTTTGTGAAGAAACTCTTGGGTGATGAAGTTGTGAACTTCTTAACTTAAGTTTCTCTTCAAAACACTTGTGAAAATGTTCTCATTTCTCTGGAAAGTTGACAGGAAATGTGTCAAGAGTGAAATGAAATTGTGTGATGAAAAGTGGAAATATGTTTGTTGTAAAAGTTTGAGTTTGGAAAGAGAAAAGGTCTCAACCCTTTTAGAGATCCACAATGGGATCAAACACACCCAAATAGGGCATTTTGCAGAAGAAATCACGTGCTAAAAGTTGTGGAATCTCAAGGTTTTGACCCAAAAAGTCGTTTGGAATTTAGTTGATTTTGGGGGTGGTGCTTAGCACCAAAGGGGTGGTGCTGCGCACCGTGCCCTTTTTGGTCAATTCCGTTATCTTTTCGTTAAAGGATCAGATTTGTAACAGATTCCGTTAGTTCTCCGTTAAAGGACTAACCTTGTAATAGATTTTTAGTTTGAGGGTAAATTTTGTAACTTTTTAAACATTAATTTTCTCGAAAAGACGAAGGCTTTAAAATACTAATATTAACCTACGAGAATACTTAATATTGCTGGGCACTTAGGTACTATAACGTTTACGTCACGAAGGACGAAACAATGATTTAAATCCCGACTAAACAAATATCGCGTGAAACAAAATAAATACTAATAATAATAGGGTCAAAATAGAATAAATAAAAATAACGCTAGATGATAAAACGCAAAAGTGTTACGAAATTTGCGGTTGTCACAGTCTCCCCAAGTAAAAAGAATTTCGTCCTCGAAATTACTTAAGAGTAAGACTCTGGACAAAGGCATAAGGAAGGATGTGGATAAAATCACAACATCTCCGGATGACTCCAGGAAAAGTAACTGGATAGATATGAATAAAAAGATATACATAAATATGAAACGAGCTAAAAAGCTACATCGCGGTTCTCCAAAGGACGTGGAATGCGAAGCGCGAGTTACGAGCGAACAAATAGAATGTGGAGCGACCTAAGGGCGACTCCTCGTCTGCTATCTTCGAATAGTCGTAGTCCTCCGCTCGAAAAGGAAAGTAATTAGAGATTTACGAGAATGATATTTAAAGAATAAACAAGTGATGAACTCGAATTGTCTTGCGAATCAAATAAAATTCTATCCACAGATATCCGACAAACTTGGCGAGACACAAGTGAGACTTGCATTTGCGATCATACGAAGTTCCGAAAATCACGGATTCTAATGATGATCAAGAGAAATTAATGCGTTGTCATTCTTTGTCTCTAGGTGATGAACTGAACTAAAGAAACGTTCATTCTTCTGTGATCGAATCAATTGAGCTTTCGAGCTCTCTGCACAGGAATAATTACAAACGTAGGCAAATGGGTTGGATTGTCTTTATACGACGAAACACATCAGTGTTCTCACTAACTTGAATCGGGAGATATAAATTTTCACAGTCACGTTCCAACGCAACTCTTCTCCAAGATGATATTATTAACAACTCCTCGAATTGTCGTATACAGGAAATTCTTGAATCTAGCGTATACGGTACGCCTTATCCTACTAGTATCTTGATAAAATTATCGGTACTCACCGGCCGATTTAGAATGGGAAATATAACACCGCTTGTTCCAATCAATGGAAAGCATTCTCCTGACCGGGACCATCAAATGCGGTTCGAACTGTTGCAAACGCTTCGTCATCAAAGGCGATATTTGGGGGGATTCTCGACGAATTTATGAAAGGAATCGATTATTTTCATGATGAATGAATATCGTTAGGTGCTCATGGTAGAAGTTATCTTCTTCACGGTGTAGACATTGGCACGAATCTAATAAGTATTCATTGCGTTAAACACGTGGTCGATAAACTGAATCCTCATACCAATAAATCTTGCACCTTGAATACTTAGCGTACGGACGCTTCTTCTGAAATGAATTTAAATTAGGGTAGGGTATTCTGTATGCTCTTCACGGCTACGAGGTTTAGTACAAACGTCGTTGATAGGGAACATTACGAATTTGACGAGATACGAATGGCAAATACGATTTCTTAAAATTTTACGAGAGCCGCTTGCGCGTTTGTCAGATCAGACGGCATTGTATGAACTCGTAATTATCGTAAGGAGAATGGAAATAGTCTTGAGTACGTCGTCCTTTATTGATGATAATCAGACCGAAGATCAACTTCTGTAGGGTAATAAGAATTACTCAAATGAGTCATCAGTTGAAGGGATAAAATTATCGGTTATCTACCGTTAGCTTATAAAGCTTTCAATAATAAATCTCAACTATATCGACTCATTTTCTTCTTTGAAGATTTCACATGTGCGCTTTACGGATAGTGGCTAAGGCGTATAATATTGTCATCCGGTAATTTAATAACCCTGACTAGGCAAACTCTGCCGCTTCCGAAGGCGTTAAGAAATCAAGGGGCTTCATCAAAGCGTAGTTCCAAGAATAAGGTAAATGCTAAATTTCAGGTTGTCAACTTAGAAGAAGTTCAGGATCTCTACGGAAATGCATTCGTTTACTCACGAGTATTGGGCTAATTTCTCATCCTCAATACCATACACATCTTCAATGGGTGGATAAGGTAAGTCGAATAGCCTTAACCAATATGCTCGCGATTCTTCAGTTATAAGATGGTTTGAAATATGAATTGACGAAGATGAAATCGCGAAGGCGAAAAGGACAAAGGAAAGGTGATCGTGAAAATGAACTGATATGAGCGATGAGACAATCCCGAACATGAAACGAACGATGAATTAATAAAGCTCAGGCATGACGGGGTAGTATCACGATTACTCACATCGAGGGGAGTTTAGAAATATGAGATGACCAGACGGTCGGAAACACGAAATGACGGAGATGTAATTACGATAGCGAAGAGGTGACGGATAAATCAAAGGCATGGTATGAATAGAGATACGTCGAAGGATACATAGAGAACAAAGTTTTATATCGAAAATAGGGTATGGAACGAAAGAATCGTTAATGATATGTAAAGGAAGGATCGTATAAGCCCGGATATGAAGTGAACAAGGAATGATCATGTGTTTGTGCTAAAAGGAAAAAAAGGCGATTACAAGGTGACGAGGACATTCGATAACACCGGCATCGGCTCCAAACGGATTTGTAGTATAGATCGGGTAACGGATCACTGTTTGTAAAGGCACACGAATCATCTTTTGTGGTACACGAACTTGGCACGATTCGCAGAAAGTCACTCCATGATAGAAAGGATATTGGGGATTCCAGCTTCGACGAGGGAATTTGATAGAACCTGAACGGTCAATAAGGCAAAAAGGTAGTTCCGACGAAGTCTTCGAAGTTCTTCCACAGCCAATCGTCTGTCAACTCTGCATTGTAGATGAAGTCTAACTTATTGGGGTTACGAAGAAGTAAGGCGTGGAAAAGTTACGAGTCGAAATCTTCTCATTTCTTCTAAGGATAACACGAGTCGAAAGTCAAAAGACGTGAAACTGATGAAGATAGGGAGAAATGAAAATAGGAATAAGGTTAGTTGATTAAGTAAAAGAGTAAGGTGAGTCACTAATCATGCTTAGATAATTTAATTATAGGCTATAGCAAGACTTAGTAATCCTCTCACGGAAAAAGGAAGGTTCAAAATAATAGGTTGCAACAATAGTACAAGAGTGTTAAAGAAAGTAGTCATAATGATGGTCGCGCTAGAATAAACAAGACGTAATACTGTCACACCCCGCTAAAAGCGGAACGCGGAATGTTCCAGTTAATGATATCAAGAGTCAAGGATTACAACATACAACCGTAAACAAAACATCAAAATATATTAATCATGCCTCAAGGTTTTAAAATACAATACATAACCGAATGTGAAACCAAAGTCAAGTACAAATACAATACAAATGTCGAATACTCGGATCATAAAGGAATTACATCAAGCAAAACGAATTCCAAATACAAGTAATATATGATCCCAAAATGTGCAAGGCATGATCAACTAAAATCCTCAAACTCCTGAAAAAGCGTTAAAAACGACATCAACACAATGTTGGTGAATTATTCGCAATAAGTAAATAAGATTTGACCCAATAAAAGATTTAATAAACCAATTTAAGTTTCAAAGCATATCTTGATGTATAACCCTAGTGTGAGTATAGATACCAAAGATTAATATACACTGAACCTGACCACAATCCCCTAACCTAAGGCGATGCAATACCAAAGGCAACAAATAATCATACGGCCATAACATTCACTCGTAGGGATATCCTCTCGAGTAATGAGGGTTGGTCAAACCCATATAGATCTATATATATGCAACCGTGGGCAAATAGCTAACAAGTGTATGAGGGGGGCTTACCAAAAGCCTAAGAAGCATCCTAATCTAAGGTGATACTAATACACTAGGCATACAAGATATACATCATATAATAGTTCAAAAAAGCTTTCCAGCCCAAAATAGTAAGAGAAAAGGGGCTACGAATAACTCACAAAATAAGCTCGGCAAGAGATCGGGTAATAATCAATAAGAAGCTAATAATCCGCCGCCTAAGTGCCCTAAATCAATATAACAAAGTCTAAGTATCTCAATAACATAGTTCGGTTTAGCCTTGTCGGTTAAGTTTAGAGTTTAAGGTTAATTAAAGTATTCCAACGATTTCCAAGTCGAGTCGTGATGACGGTACAAGGTGACGATGTTCCGCGCCGATAGAGACGATAGGAAAAATATCGATAATTTCACGTCATAAAGACTTTTAGAAGGGAATAACATTCCGAGCCGAACTTGACTAACAGGAAGGTCGATTGAAAGGAATACTGTTACCAAAGTTTATTGAAATCGACCAAAGTCAACGTCGAAGATGTTGACTTGGTCAAAGTCAAAGATGTTGACTTGGTCAAAGTCAAAGTCAACAATTTGGAAGGAAAAGTCAAAATTAGAGATGTTGATTTAGAAAAGTCAAAGTCAACGATTTTTTTATAGAATGGAAATCAACTTTGACATTTTAAGAGTAAAAAGACTTTTATTTCAAAAATAAGGTAAAAATTGAGTTATAACGGTTTTAAAACGATTTGTTGTAAAACATAAGTAAAACGTTGGTTCAAATAATTCGATAATGTTTAATATTGCGGTAATGTCTTTGAGTCCAAAGACGGTATTTGGCTTATATAGTACTTTTATACATAATATATTACCGATATAAGTTTAAGGTTGCAATAGGTTACGAGTCCAAGTCGATTAGTAACGAAAAATGAAATTTTTGGAGGTCAGACCCCTAGGTGCTGCGCACCTATGGGTAGGTGTAAGCACCGGGCCATTTTCCAGATTTATGAAATTTACGTTTTAGCCGAAATCTGATTCGTTTGACGTTTTAGCGTGAAAGTGTAAACTGATCAAATGTTAGTTTAGGTTCATTTAGCATTTACCAAGTGTCATATATGTCTAAATGTGTGGTTTTACATATATTTATCATAAAATACGTTAATTTCGGTAATTAGCACATCTTAACATATTTTACCCGTTTTAAGTCCAAATTTCCGAGAACGAAAGGTGTTGGTCTAATATGTTAACCTAACCATTTTCAAGGCTTTAAACCGAAGTTAAAGATAATGAAAAGAAGTAGTTAAGAGTTTGTAATGATTTTACCGATTTCACCCGCAAGACGTGTAGGTGTTGGAAACTTGCAAGGATTCGGAGAAAGGACTTTGATGGTGGTGGTGAGGAGGTGATAAGCTCCATAACATGAAAATATCCACCATTAGTCAAGGTCTTAAAAGAAAGGATGTAAAAGGATTTTCGGAGGAGTTTACTTACCAAACTTGAGGTGGAGTTCTTCACCGAAAAAGTAGCAAAAACTCCAATGGTAGTGGTAGTAATATGAGGAATGAAAAGGGAAAACTTTCTATAACGTTTTCTTCAAGGAATGTCACCGGAATTTCCCATCTTCAAGTATGTCAACGGAGGTGAGGCGAAAAGTGTAGAATCAAAGAGTGTTTGCAAGTGGTGATTTCTCCATTTTTCTCACTTGGATTCTTACTTCAATAAGGGTGTAAAAAGAGTCTTAATTCTCTGGGAATGGTTGAGTGAAAACAAGTTTAGATGAAGTAAGAATGAAAGAGAAAGTGGTAAAGTAATTTGATGTAAACTTGAGAATTTGGAATGAGAGAGTGTCCAAACATGTTTAGAGATCCACAATGGGATCAAACACACCCAAATAGGGCATTTTGCAGAAGGTTTCACGTGCTAAAAGGTTTGGCATCTCAAGGATTTGACTCAAAAAGCCGAAATGGATTTTAGCCATTTTTGGCCTAGGTGCTTAGCACCTCCCTCATAGGTGCTGGGCACCGAGGGTTTTCTTGGCTGAAAATGTTAAGTCATGGTTAAAGGACCAGATTTGTAACAGATTCCGTTAGTTCTCCGTTAAAGGACTAACTTTGTAATAGAATTAGTTAGAGGACTAACTTTGTAATGAAATTTCGAATTATGATTTTCTTAACCGACGATTATGGCGTAAACGCAATACTTTAATAACGTGAGAATACTAGATATTAGGCACTTAGGTGATTCTAAAGCTTCCGTCTCGAGAGACAAAGTAATAAAACACATAAACCCGACTCAAATGCAATAAACGTGAGTAAAATAAAGCGAAACACAAGGGTCCAAATCATTGCGAATAAAAAGAGTAATAATCGGTAAATAAAATATACCTCGAAAAGACGGATTGTCACAGCATCCCCCAGTAAAAAGGAATTTCGTCCTCGAAATTCTACTGAACACTGCTGCTAGCAAAAAGATGTGGGTACTTCTTCTGCATCTCGTCCTCCCGCTCCCAAGTAAACTCAGCTCCAATCTTCGAGTTCCATCGAACCTTCACTATCGGAATCCGACTCCGCTGTAACTGTTTGACATCTCGGTCAACAATCTCCACCGGCTCCTCTATCACATGAAGCGAGTCATCCAACTGTAGTTTCTCCAGTGGTACAATCAGGGTCTCATCAGCAAGGCACTTCTTGAGATGCGATACATGAAATACGTTGTGCACACCGCACAACTCAGGTGGCAACTCAAGTCGATAAGCCACTGGACCAACACGGGACAAAATCTTGAAGGGACCCGTAAAACGTGGACTAAGCTTGCTGCGTTTCTCAAATCGAAACACACCCTTCCACGGAGAAACTTTCAACAACACCATATCCCCAACCTGAAACTCCAAAGGTCTCCTACGCAAATCCGCGTACTTCTTCTGACGGTCTCGGGCGGCTATCAAACGATCCTTGATCCTGAAGATCTTATCCGTCGTCTCCTGAATCAACTCGGGACCCGTAATCTGGCTATCTCCTATCTCTGCCCAACATATCGGAGATCTACACTTCCTACCGTAAAGGGCCTCAAATGGAGCACAGTTGATGCTGGAGTGGTAACTATTATTATACGAGAACTCGACCAATGGTAAATGTCGATCCCAACTCCCACCAAAATCTAACACACAAGCCCGAAGCATATCCTCCAATATTGTCTGAATAGTACGCTCACTCTGACCATCAGTCTGAGGATGATAAGCCGTACTCATATCCAATCGGGTACCCAAAGATCGCTGTAAAGACTGCCAAAACCTCGAAGTGAATCGTGCGTCACGGTCTGAAATAACTGATACTGGAATGCCATGCTTGGCCACAATCTCGTCGATGTACAATCTAGATAACTTTTCTACTCGGTAATCTTCACGAATAGGAAGAAAGTGCGCTGACTTAGTCAGCCGATCGACAATAACCCATATAGTATCATAACCTCCTGTAGATCTAGGAAGTTTCGTAACAAAATCCATCGTGATCCGCTCCCACTTCCACTGTGGAATCTCGGGCTGCTGGAGAAGGCCGGAAGGCTTCTGATTCTGAGCCTTGACCTTTGAACATGTCAAACACTTGCCCACATACTCGGCAATCGCCCGCTTAATGCCAGGCCACCAATAGAACTCCTTCAGGTCATGGTACATCTTATCCGCTCCAGGATGAACGGAATAATTCGACTTATGACCCTCATCCAAGATCAACTGCCTAAGACTAACGGGAATCCAAATACGATCCATGAAGTACATCACCCCGTCGTCCTTCGGCTCCAACTGTCGTGCCAAACTGAATAAACCCTCATCCTTAAGGCGATCCTCGGTGAGAGCCTCCTGCTGAGCCTGAGTAATACGAGCCTTCAAGCTCGACTGAATAGAAACCATCATAGCACGAATCCTCACCGGCTTAACCGACTCCTTGCGACTCAACGCATCGGCTACAACATTCGCCTTACCCGGATGGTAGCGAATCTCACAATCATAATCGTTGAGCAACTCAACCCATCGACGTTGCCTCATATTCAACATCTTTTGATCAAAGATGTGTTGTAACGACTTATGATCGGTGAATACGGTACACTTAGTACCATAAAGATAATGACGCCAGATCTTAAAAGCAAAAACTACTACGCCCAACTCGAGATCGTGTGTCGTGTAATTCTGCTCATGAATCTTCAACTGACGAGAGGCATAGGCAATCACTTTCCCATTCTGCATCAGTACGCAACCGAGTCCCTTATGCGAAGCGTCGCAATACACCACAAAATTCTCGGTACCCTCGGGAAGACTCAATATAGGCGCATTACACAACCGCTTCTTCAATGACTGAAAAGCTTCCTCCTGCTCTTCACCCCAAACAAACTCCTCACTCTTCTGGGTCAATTTAGTCATAGGCGAGGCTATCTTCGAGAAATTCTCGATGAAACGACGATAGTAGCCTGCCAAACCCAAGAATGACCGGATCTCAATGGGTGTCTTCGGAGCGACCCAATCTCTAACGGCTTCAATCTTGGCAGGATCAACGTGAATGCCCTCACCGCTGACCACGTGGCCAAGAAACTGAACCGCTGATAACCAAAACTCGCACTTAGAGAACTTAGCGTAAAGTTTCTCCTGTCTAAGCAACTCCATCACTAGTCTCAAATGCTCCTCGTGCTCTTCCCGGCTACGAGAATATATCAGAATGTCGTCGATGAAAACGATCACGAACTTGTCGAGGTAGGGACGACATATACGGTTCATCATGTCCATGAAAGCTGGCAGCGCATTCGTGAGACCGAAAGGCATAACCAAAAACTCGAAGTGACCATAACGTGTCCTGAAGGCGGTCTTTCGGAATGTCCTCCACCTGCACTCTCAACTGATGATATCCGGATCGTAAATCAATCTTCGAAAAGAAACATGAACCCTGAAGCTGGATCGAATATGTCATCTATACGTGGCAAGGGATACCGATTCTTCACCGTCAGCTTATTCAGCTCCCTGTAGTCGATACACAACCTCATAGATCCATCCTCTTCTTAACCGAAGAGTACTCGGCGCGCCCCCAAGGAGAGAAACTCGGTCTAACAAAGCCTTTATCCACCAACTCCTGAATCTGCTTCGATAGCTCTAAACATCTTCCGAAGGTGCAAACCGATAAGGAGCCTTCGCCACCGGCGCTGCTCCGGGAACCAAGTCTATGCGAAACTCTACCTGCTACTAGGGGGTAAACCAGGTAAGTCCTCTGGAAATACATCGGGAAAGTCACGAACCACCGGCTGCTCCTCAATCTGCCCCGCGATATCTTTCTTCACAAGGTGTGCAAGAAAAAGTGTGCAATCCCGCTTGATGTACTCCCGAACCTTCATACAAGAAACATTCTTAAGGCGCTTCCCCGCCTTAATTCCCCTGAACTAACAACGGACCACCAACTGGCAACGGAATGCGAATCATCTTCTCGAAACATACGATCTCTGCACGGTGTGTCGCCAACCAATCCTACCATAAAAACATCGAAACTACCCAGCGTGATAGGAATTAAGTCAATAGGAAAAGTATGATCCTCAAAGCTAATCCTACAAGCACTAAGTATCTCTATGGCACGTAAATGCTTACCATCGGCTAGCTCTATCTCATAAGTAGGCACTAACGGTCTAGAAGTACTAGTAATCATGGTCCTAAACTCGGTAGATATAAAACTCCTATCGGCACCAGAGTCAAATAAAATAAAAGCAGGCAGATCACAAATAAGAAAGGTACCCGTGACAACGCTGGGATCCTGCTGTGCCTCATGTGCGCCCATAACAAAAGCTCTACCACGTGAGCCTGAACCAGAAGTAGTACCAGTACCGATCGACGCTAGCTTGGGACACCTGTCCCGACGATGCTCAGTAGACCCACACTCAAAACACTTGTCCTTCTGGGCACGGAAATACCTATCAGTGTGTCCTAACTTCTTGCACTTCTTGCACTCCCAACACTTCACCTCCTGAGAATGATGATTTCCGCACCGTCCACACTTCGGATACTTGCTCTGAGTATCCGGGGTCACCGCAGCATAAAACTGCACTACGTGAGGTGTATCCTGCCTCCTACTCTTCTTCCTCGAATCACTGTGACGGAATCCCCCACTCCGTTTCCCTCCGGAGTGATGCACAGGTGCCATAGGTGGTAATCTACCATCGCGGACCGCGTTATGAGTCAACGTGATCGCGAGCTCCACTGCGCTCTGAAATGTACACGGCTTCGATGACATAACATTATCCCGGATCTCCTGGGATAATCCACGGATGTAACGACTAATCCTCTTAGGTTCCGGACGAACCAAATGTGGTACCAACTTGGATAAGGTATAAAACTGTGTAGTGTATCCCGAAATGTCTGACCCAATCATCTCTAGCCTCCAAAATACCTCCTCAAGCCTCTCAAGCTCTGCCTCAGGCACATACTCAGTAAGGATCAACTCCTTCAACGCATCCCACGTCATCATATCAGTCTCCATCCGACCACGGACTCCCACAATGTTATTCCACCAAGTCAATGCTGTGCCCTGTAGAACAAACGTAGCATATCGGACTTTATCCTCCTCTGCGCAACCAATCGTACTGAAAATAGACTCCAGTTTCTCCATCCACTGAATCGTACCAATCGCTCCCTCAGTACCTCTGAACTCGGGAGCCTAGCACCCCATAAATGTCTTCAACGAACATCCCCTCCGTGGAGTGTCGTCATGAGTACGACGGGTAGAATCATCCGCTCTACCTGATCCAGAACCTCCAATATGTATACCCGCCCCGGGTCCACCAAAACCAGTAATCACAACATCAGGACCGCCGTGTCCAGAACCACCAGAACCAGTACCCGTACCCTCTGGACCTCCACCCGTAGCTATAGGCTCGGGGCCACCATGATCTGATCCTCCAGTACCCGTACCGTCACTGCTATGCACCGTACTCTCCCTAATCAGAGCAATAATAGTAGGTAGCATCTCCGCTATCTGCTGAGCAACAAGCTGAGCCAAATCTGGTGTAGTCTCTGGACCCGTACCATCATTCTCCGTAACAGGAGTAGTCCTCGTGACTGGAGTAGGACCGCTAGTCCTCGCAACTGGGGTAGGACCTCTAGCCTTCGCGGTTGGTTGTACGCGTCTCGTCGACTTCCTCGTACCGGTAGTCCTCTTAGGCGGCATCGTCCTAAAAGTAAAAACGTGTTAAGCATGATTGGCGATAAAATGGAGTTAGATAGTAAAAGCAAAACGAGAAACAATTAAACACGTAAGGCAAATAAAGCACACGTAGTAAATCAGCGAAAAATCGATTGTAAAGCCTCCGGTCATAGTCCAAGTGATTTCCTTCATAAAGCCACTTGGTTCGCTATAACCATTGGCTCTGATACCAATTTCTGTCACACCCCGCTAAAAGCGGAACGCGGAATGTTTCAGTTAATGATATCAAGAGTCAAGGATTACAACATACAACCGTAAACAAAACATCAAAATATATTAATCATGCCTCAAGGTTTTAAAATACAATACATAACCGAATGTGAAACCAAAGTCAAGTACAAATACAATACAAATGTCGAATACTCGGATCATAAAGGAATTACATCAAGCAAAACGAATTCCAAATACAAGTAATATATGATCCCAAAATGTGCAAGGCATGATCAACTAAAATCCTCAAACTCCTGAAAAAGCGTTAAAAACGACATCAACACAATGTTGGTGAATTATTCGCAATAAGTAAATAAGATTTGACCCAATAAAAGATTTAATAAACCAATTTAAGTTTCAAAGCATATCTTGATGTATAACCCTAGTGTGAGTATAGATACCAAAGATTAATATACACTGAACCTGACCACAATCCCCTAACCTAAGGCGATGCAATACCAAAGGCAACAAATAATCATACGGCCATAACATTCACTCGTAGGGATATCCTCTCGAGTAATGAGGGTTGGTCAAACCCATATAGATCTATATATATATGCAACCGTGGGCAAATAGCTAACAAGTGTATGAGGGGGGCTTACCAAAAGCCTAAGAAGCATCCTAATCTAAGGTGATACTAATACACTAGGCATACAAGATATACATCATATAATAGTTCAAAAAACGCTTTCCAGCCCAAAATAGTAAGAGAAAAGGGGCTACGAATAACTCACAAAATAAGCTCGGCAAGAGATCGGGTAATAATCAATAAGAAGCTAATAATCCGCCGCCTAAGTGCCCTAAATCAATATAACTAAGTATCTCAATAACATAGTTCGGTTTAGCCTTGTCGGTTAAGTTTAGAGTTTAAGGTTAATTAAAGTATTCCAACGATTTCCAAGTCGAGTCGTGATGACGGTACAAGGTGACGATGTTCCGCGCCGATAGAGACGATAGGAAAATATCGATAATTTCACGTCATAAAGACTTTTAGAAGGGAATAACATTCCGAGCCGAACTTGACTAACAGGAAGGTCGATTGAAAGGAATACTGTTACCAAAGTTTATTGAAATCGACCAAAGTCAACGTCGAAGATGTTGACTTGGTCAAAGTCAAAGATGTTGACTTGGTCAAAGTCAAAGTCAACAATTTGGAAGGAAAAGTAAAAAATTAGAGATGTTGATTTAGAAAAGTCAAAGTCAACGATTTTTTTATAGAATGGAAATCAACTTTGACATTTTAAGAGTAAAAAGACTTTTATTTCAAAAATAAGGTAAAAATTGAGTTATAACGGTTTTAAAACGATTTGTTGTTAAGTAAAACGTTGGTTCAAATAATTCGATAATGTTTAATATTGCGGTAATGTCTTTGAGTCCAAAGACGGTATTTGGCTTATATAGTACTTTTATACATAATATATTACCGATATAAGTTTAAGATTGCAATAGGTTACGAGTCCAAGTCGATTAGTAACGAAAAATGAAATTTTTGGAGGTCAGACCCCTAGGTGCTGCGCACCTATGGGTAGGTGCTAAGCACCGGGCCATTTTCCAGATTTATGAAATTTACGTTTTAGCCGAAATCTGATTCGTTTGACGTTTTAGCGTGAAAGTGTAAACTGATCAAATGTTAGTTTAGGTTCATTTAGCATTTACCAAGTGTCATATATGTCTAAATGTGTGGTTTTACATATATTTATCATAAAATACGTTAATTTCGGTAATTAGCACATCTTAACATATTTTACCCGTTTTAAGTCCAAATTTCCGAGAACGAAAGGTGTTGGTCTAATATGTTAACCTAACCATTTTCAAGGCTTTAAACCGAAGTTAAAGATAATGAAAAGAAGTAGTTAAGAGTTTGTAATGATTTTACCGATTTCACCCTCAAGACGTGTAGGTGTTGGAAACTTGCAAGGATTCGGAGAAAGGACTTTGATGGTGGTGGTGAGGAGGTGATAAGCTCCATAACATGAAAATATCCACCATTAGTCAAGGTCTTAAAAGAAAGGATGTAAAAGGATTTTCGGAGGAGTTTACTTACCAAACTTGAGGTGGAGTTCTTCACCGAAAAAGTAGCAAAAACTCCAATGGTAGTGGTAGTAATATGAGGAATGAAAAGGGCAAACTTTCTATAACGTTTTTGTGACATTCGCGAATTTCTAGGTATATTTCTATCGTTCCGTATTCGTTTTATTTATTTATGTTTATGTTTTGACCCTATTGTATTTCCTTTTATGTCTTATCGTATTCGTATTTTATGAGTGTCGTATTCGTATTTTCCGTATTTTATAAGTATCGTATTTGTATTTTATGTCTTTATGTCGGGAACGTATAGTCTTAAGTGCCTTTAGTATAAGTCTAGTATGCTCTTATGATAAGTTTAGGGGAATTATGCCTTAATTATACGATTAAGATTAACGTTTAAAAAGTATTTCATTTTTAGTCTTTTCGGAAATTTTATTACAAAACTAGTCCTATGGGAGAAATTCTATTACAATTTTAGTCCTTTTCAGATTTTTATTACAAAAATCGTCCTCCACCTAATTTTGTCTTATCTATACCAACTTTTTTTGTCTTTATTCATCATCACCTACACACTCTCTCTCTCTCTCTCTAGAATTCACCTACAAACCTCCTCCTTCTCTCTACTTTTTCCGGCGATCTAACCGTTGAATTCCAAATCCGAGACCGGATTATTGCTCACCATCATCATCTTCATCTATCCTCTAAGTTTCACCACGATCGGGTAAGTTTTCTACCAATTTTGTTTTAAACTTTGTTATTTTGATTCAATACCGAAAATACCATCTTTCATCAAAACTCGAATTTTATTTAAGATTATTGTTCCTAATCGTATTCTGGACATAGGGTTCCAATATGGGATCAATTAGATGCCTAAAACACTCAGAAATCGAATCCCGAATGTTATTTTCGTGAAAACCCAGTTACGGCACGTAACTGTGATTACGTGCACGTAACTGATCTATTTCGCACGTAACAAACACCTATGGTCACGTAACTTACTTGCTATTCACGAAATTATGCTTATTACGCACGTAACAAGCCATCTTGATCCCGTAATTTCTTTATTACGCACGTAAGTAGACACTTACGTGACTTGCATGTCACGTAAGTCTTCATGGTCACGTAATTCTGATTGTTGGTCACGTAATTCACCCTAAGTCACGTAATAGCCTTGATGATCACGTAACTCATGCCTTGCCATGTAAGTCATCACGTAATTATGGCCCTTATGCACGTAACACCCATATTCACGTAATTCTTGCTTGATCTTCACGAAATTCCTCCTATAGTAATTGTACCTCTTGAACACGTATTACTTCTATGTCACGTAATTATGGCTTGTTGATCACGTAACTTGATACTTACGTGACTTGTAGTGCACGTAAGTATGAGGATCACGTATCTAGTCTGATGACTTTCCGAAACACTTGTAATCCCGTTAAATCGATATCCGTATTGGTCATTTCAAAACCCGTATAAAACGTTAATCGATAAGGCATAATCCACTAGACTTAGAGATACTTAGACATGTTTATTTACGTGATGTTTAGGGCACTTAGACGTGGAAGCTTGACTGTATTGATTATTTCCCCGACATATCGAGATTTGGATTGCTTTGCTATTCAGTGAGTTATTCGTTGCCCTTTTTACCTTTTTATACTTTTTGGGCATGATTAGCGTTATAAATAAATGTATTTTTATGGTATAGTATGTATTATGAGTATGTATTATGGTATGTATTGTGGATATGATGCTTTAGATGGTCTTACCCAAACTTGTTCCGCCTTTAACAAGGCCCCGTATACACACCTGTTAGCTTTTAGCCGCCGGTTCGTATATATAGCGCTATATGGGTCTAACAAACCCTCATTACTAACACGATGGATGATGGATGCGCCCTGTCCGTGTTAGTAATGTTATGACCGATTATTTTCGAGGACAACCTAGCTTAAGACACTAGGTGGGGTTAGTTGCCAGTATTGTTAAGGTTCAGGTGTATCGTATGTTCCTAAAGCTGTTATCTATCCAGTATGTATTATATGATATGATTATGTTATTTTACGGTATATGTATGAGTATTTTATCAAAAGATTTTGTATACTTCACGTATATTTTGAAACCTCATTTTCAAATGACTTATCTTCAAATCAAAACACTTTTTGGGTCAAAACATATTAAAACTTTTATCTTATTATGTTTTTATGAACTATTGCGAATAATTCACCAACTTTATGTTGACGTCGTATTTTAACGCTTTTCAGGGATTTGAGGTTACTTTATGATGCTATGCTTTGACTGGCTACGTGGATCTTTTGCATGGAATTGTTTTGTTATTGTAATTCCTTAGTATCCCAAACTCTGTAGCCATATTTTGATATTATTCGGATGACTGTAATAACGTATTTTACTTCAAACTCTTTTATCTATGTTGATTATGTATGGATTACTTATGTTTGATGTAACCTTTGAATCTCTGATACCGTATGCACTGTACACCTCGGTTCCGCCATTTTTGCGGGGTGTGACAGAAGTTGGTATCAGAGCCAATGGTTATAGCGAACTAAGTGGCCTTACGGAATCACTTAGACTATGACCTAGGCTTTTGGACCTATCTGATTTACTCTATGTGCGCATTTCCTTCTTTTGTGGGCCTGTATGTGATTCGTATGCTTTGTGTGCTTTTATTTTGCTTCTTATGTTTTGAGGCCTGCTCGTTTTAGTCGCACATACAGTTATCGTTCTGATTTATTCTGTTTGACATTCGTAGAAGATGCCGCCTAAGAGAGTTTCTACTAGGTCTACTCCTGCCGTCACTGCTACGAGAAGGTCGGCAAGGCGAGGTCGCGCCAGTTCGAGAGCGGGTGCTACGCCTCAGAATACCACTGCTGTCCCCAATGCTACTTCCACCGCTCCGGACATCAGTCAGTTGATTGCGGAGCAGATTGCAGCAGCGATACCGGTGATTGTGGCACAACTTAAGGAGACACCGGTGCAGAATGTCGACATCGGGTTGGAAGAACCTGAGATGCAAGGTATTGAACCAGAGGGTATGGCGTCTGGGCGCGATGGTTCCGATGTGGGAAGAGCAGTGCACGTGGGAGTCGGTGGACCGAGTATTGTGATTGAAGATCCACCCCGAGGCTGTTCGTATAAGACCTTTCTGGACTGCAAACCTACTGAGTTCAAGGGTACTGAAGATGCGGTTGCTACCCTGCAATGGTTTGAGAAGATAGAGTCTGTGTTTGATGTCTCAGGATGTGCTGAGGAAAGCAGAGTGAAGTATGCTACATTTCTGTTCCAGGGTAAAGCCCTCACTTGGTGGAACTCAGTGAAACGAGTTCAGGGCCGGGCTGCTGTTACCTTGATGACTTGGGAGAATTTGAAGGTTATGATGAAGAAAGAGTATGTGCCGTCATCTGAGACGCAGAGGTTGGAGAACGAGTTGTGGAACTTAACTATGCGAGGTGCTGATTTTCGTGGGTATGTGAACAGATTCTATGATCTGTGTGTTTTGGCTCCTCGTCTGGTTCGCACTGAGAATGAGAGGATTGAACGCTTCACTCATGGGTTGCCCCAGACTATGCGGGACCACATTATTTCTCACCTCCCGGGCACCCTACAGAGTGCGGTTGATATTGCGGGTCGGCTGACCGCAAGTGCGATTCGTGGTGGTACTCTTCAGCCGGTTGTGAGCCGAAGAGATTCTGGTAGATCTGATAGAAGAGATATGGGAAATTCGAGGAAGAGAAGCCGTAGCCACGACCAGAGACCCCAATTGCCTCAAGTGTATGCGTTGACTGGTGCTGGAGGGCGTACGCCCTAAGTGTGGCACTTGTGGCAGTGCTCATGCGGCGAATGTAGCGTGTTGGGTTTGTAAACGCTGCAAGAAGTTAGGCCACACTGAGCAGTATTGTGGAAGGTCTACTGGAGCATGTTTTGAGTGCGGAGAAGTGGGTCATCGCCGACATCAGTGTCCCAAGCTTGTATCATCTACTCCCCTTCCTACTTCTGGTGCTGGTACTAGTGCAAGAGGAAACCCTGCCAAGAGCCGAGCTTTCGCTATGGAATCTTCCGAAGCTCACCAGGATCCGACCGTTGTCACTGGTACATTTCTTGTTGACGATTATCCTGCTTTTATATTGTTTGATTCGGGTGCCGATAGAAGCTTTATTTCTAGTGAATTCCGCCCCTTAGTAAACCGTGCTTCTAGTCCTTTAGAGCCTGCGTATGAAGTAGAAATAGCTGATGGTAGATGTGCCTGTGTTAGAGAAGTTATTCTTCCCATGAAACTCGGTAGTTTCGATGTCGTAGTCGGTATGGATTGGTTAGCGAAGCATAAAGGAGAAATAGTCTGCTATGAGAAGCTTATTCGTATTCAGAAGCCGGATGGAGATCAGTTGATTGTACACGGAGACAAGGCTGGGAAACGCCTTAAAGTCATCTCAAGTTTGAAAGTTCGCGAGTATGTCCGTCAAGGTTGTTCCTTATATCTCGCTCACTTGGTGAAGAAAGATTCTGCGATAAAGATTGATGGTGTACCGATCGTTCGCGAGTATTCTGACGTTTTTCCCGAAGATTTACCTGGAGTCCCTCCCCAGAGACAAACCGACTTTCGTATTGATCTTATTCCTGGAGCAGCACCTGTTGCTAAAGCTCCGTATCGTTTGGCTCCTTCCGAGATGCTCGAGTTGTCGAAACAAATTCAGGAACTGGTCGATAAGGGTTTTATCCGTCCTAGTTTCTCCCCGTGGGGTGCTCCTGTTCTCTTTGTTAAGAAGAAGGATGGCTCCATGCGTTTATGTATTGATTATCGGGAGTTAAACAAGCTGACTGTGAAGAACCGTTATCCCCTTCCTCGTATTGACGATTTATTCGATCAACTTCAGGGTTCTTGTTATTTCTCTAAGATCGATCTTCGCTCTGGTTATCATCAGTTGAGAGTTTTGGAAGATGATATACCTAAGACCGCTTTTCGTACTCGATATGGTCATTATGAGTTCATGGTGATGCCGTTTGGTCTGACAAACGCCCCTGCAGCATTCATGGATCTAATGAACCGTATTTGTCGTCCGTATCTTGACAAATTCGTTATCGTATTCATCGACGACATTCTTATCTATTCCCGAAGTCGCAAAGAACATGAAGAGCATTTGCGTCTTGTTCTAGAAGTGCTTCGAAAAGAAAAGTTGTATGCGAAATTCTCTAAGTGCGAGTTCTGGTTATCCGAAGTTCAATTTCTTGGCCACGTGGTTAGCGCGAAGGGTATTCATGTTGAATTGAAGCTGTTAAGAGTTGGGTTGCACCAAAGTCACCGACCGAAATCCGTTCGTTTTTGGGTCTTGCTGGGTATTATCGCCGATTTATCGAGAACTTCTCCAAAATCGCTTCACCTATGACAAAGCTGACACAGAAGAGTGAACCATTCGTTTGGGGTTCCGATCAGGAGGAAGCATTTCAGGTATTGAAACAGCGGTTGTGTGACGCTCCTATTCTTAGTCTGCCAGTTGGTTCCGAGAATTTTGTTGTCTATTGCGACGCTTCGCACAAGGGTCTGGGTTGTGTGCTTATGCAGAATGGCAAAGTTATAGCTTACGCTTCGCGTCAGTTAAAAGTCCATGAGCAGAATTACACGACACATGATCTAGAATTGGGAGCCGTCGTATTCGCATTGAAGATTTGGAGACATTATCTGTATGGGACCAAGTGTACTGTATTTACCGACCACAAGAGTCTTCAACACATATTCGATCAGAAGATGCTCAACATGAGACAACGACGCTGGGTTGAGTTATTGAACGATTATGATTGCGACATTCGCTACCACCCTGGTAAGGCGAACGTTGTTGCTGATGCACTAAGTCGTAAAGAAACAGTCAAACCAGTCCGTATTCGTTCTATGGTGATATCTATTCAGACGAGCTTGAAGGCTCGGATTATTCAAGCACAGGAAGGTATTATGACCGAGGATCGTGTTAAAGAGGAAAAGTTGTATAAGTTGGCGTTGGAATTAGAACCAAAGGAGGATGGAGTTCTGTATTTCCTCGAGCGTATTTGGGTTCCGGTTAGTATCCGTCAGTTGATTCTGGACGAAGCCCATAAGTCTAACTATTCCATTCATCCGGGTTCCGACAAAATGTATCATGACATGAAAGAATTCTATTGGTGGCCGGGTATGAAGCGTGAGATCGCCGAGTATGTTAGTCGATGTTTGACTTGTTCCAAGGTGAAGATTGAGTATCAGAAACCGTCTGGGCTACTTCAACAACCGAAGATTTCCGAGTGGAAATGGGAGCGTATTACTATGGATTTTGTTACGAAGCTTCCGAGATCTTCGAGTGGTTATGACAGTATCTGGGTTATTGTTGATCGATTGACGAAGTCTGCTCATTTCTTACCGATTCGCGAGAATTATCCGATGGAGAGATTCGTACGTCTGTATATTGCTGAGATTGTATCGAAACACGGAGTTCCTGTATCGATTATTTTCGATCGTGATGCGCGTTTCACCTCACGATTTTGGAAGTCATTCCAGACTGCTATGGGTACAAGATTAGATATGAGTACCGCCTATCATCCACAGACCGATGGTCAGAGTGAGAGAACTATTCAGACTTTAGAAGATATGCTACGAGCTTGCGCAATTGATTTTGGTGGTAGTTGGGATGTTCATTTGCCGTTGATCGAGTTCTCGTACAACAACAGCTATCACACGAGTATCAAGTGTGCACCATTCGAAGCTTTGTATGGTCGCAAGTGTCGATCGCCTGTATGTTGGGCAGAAGTTGGGGATAGTCAGATTTCTGGTCCGGAGATTATTCAAGAAACCACTGATAAGATCTTCAAGATCAAGGAACGATTGATTACTGCCAGAGATCGACAGAAGAAGTATGCTGATAAGCGCAGGAAGCCTCTCGAATTCAGTGTTGGAGATATGGTATTATTGAAGGTATCTCCATGGAAAGGGGTTGTCCGATTCGTGAAGCGCAGCAAGCTGAGTCCGAGATACACGGGTTCGTTCAAGATCTTAGCCCGCGTCGGCCCAGCTGCGTATCGACTAGATTTGCCGGCAGAACTGAGCAGCGTACATAATGTATTCCATGTATCTCAGTTGAAGAAATGCCTGGCTGATGAAACTTTATTAGTTCCGCTTGAGAAACTCCAAGTTGATGATAAACTTCATTTCGTTGAGGAACCGATCGAGATCGTTGCTAGTGATGTTAAGCGTCTGCGACGAAGTAAGATTCCGATTGTCAAGGTTCGTTGGAATTCCCGTTTTGGAGCTGAGTTTACGTGGGAACGCGAAGATGAAATTCTGCGGAAGTATCCTCACCTTTCTCCCGGAAGTAGTACCCAGTGATAATTTCGAGGACGAAATTCTTTTTTTACTTGGGGAGACTGTGACATTCGCGAATTTCTAGGTATATTTCTATCGTTCCGTATTCGTTTTATTTATTTATGTTTATGTTTTGACCCTATTGTATTTCCTTTTATGTCTTATCGTATTCGTATTTTATGAGTGTCGTATTCGTATTTTCCGTATTTTATAAGTATCGTATTTGTATTTTATGTAATTCGGATCTTTATGTCGGGAACGTATAGTCTTAAGTGCCTTTAGTATAAGTCTAGTATGCTCTTATGATAAGTTTAGGGGAATTATGCCTTAATTATACGATTAAGATTAACGTTTAAAAAGTATTTCATTTTTAGTCTTTTCGGAAATTTTATTACAAAACTAGTCCTATGGGAGAAATTCTATTACAATTTTAGTCCTTTTCAGATTTTTATTACAAAAATCGTCCTCCACCTAATTTTGTCTTATCTATACCAACTTTTTTTTGTCTTTATTCATCATCACCTACACACACTCTCTCTCTCTCTCTCTAGAATTCACCTACAAACCTCCTCCTTCTCTCTACTTTTTCCGGCGATCTAACCGTTGAATTCCAAATCCGAGACCGGATTATTGCTCACCATCATCATCTTCATCTATCCTCTAAGTTTCACCACGATCGGGTAAGTTTTCTACCAATTTTGTTTTAAACTTTGTTATTTTGATTCAATACCGAAAATACCATCTTTCACCATCAAAACTCGAATTTTATTTAAGATTATTGTTCCTAATCGTATTCTGGACATAGGGTTCCAATATGGGATCAATTAGATGCCTAAAACACTCAGAAATCGAATCCCGAATGTTATTTTTCGTGAAAACCCAGTTACGGCACGTAACTGTGATTACGTGCACGTAACTGATCTATTTCGCACGTAACAAACACCTATGGTCACGTAACTTACTTGCTATTCACGAAATTATGCTTATTACGCACGTAACAAGCCATCTTGATCCCGTAATTTCTTTATTACGCACGTAAGTAGACACTTACGTGACTTGCATGTCACGTAAGTCTTCATGGTCACGTAATTCTGATTGTTGGTCACGTAATTCACCCTAAGTCACGTAATAGCCTTGATGATCACGTAACTCATGCCTTGCCACGTAAGTCATCACGTAATTATGGCCCTTATGCACGTAACACCCATATTCACGTAATTCTTGCTTGATCTTCACGAAATTCCTCCTATAGCCCGTAATTGTACCTCTTGAACACGTATTACTTCTATGTCACGTAATTATGGCTTGTTGATCACGTAACTTGATACTTACGTGACTTGTAGTGCACGTAAGTATGAGGATCACGTATCTAGTCTGATGACTTTCCGAAACACTTGTAATCCCGTTAAATCGATATCCGTATTGGTCATTTCAAAACCCGTATAAAACGTTAATCGATAAGGCATAATCCACTAGACTTAGAGATACTTAGACATGTTTATTTACGTGATGTTTAGGGCACTTAGACGTGGAAGCTTGACTGTATTGATTATTTCCCCGACATATCGAGATTTGGATTGCTTTGCTATTCAGTGAGTTATTCGTTGCCCTTTTTACCTTTTTATACTTTTTGGGCATGATTAGCGTTATAAATAAATGTATTTTTATGGTATAGTATGTATTATGAGTATGTATTATGGTATGTATTGTGGATATGATGCTTTAGATGGTCTTACCCAAACTTGTTCCGCCTTTGTGGTAGAACAAGGCCCCGTATACACACCTGTTAGCTTTTAGCCGCCGGTTCGTATATATAGCGCTATATGGGTCTAACAAACCCTCATTACTAACACGATGGATGATGGATGCGCCCTGTCCGTGTTAGTAATGTTATGACCGATTATTTTCGAGGACAACCTAGCTTAAGACACTAGGTGGGGTTAGTTGCCAGTATTGTTAAGGTTCAGGTGTATCGTATGTTCCTAAAGCTGTTATCTATCCAGTATGTATTATATGATATGATTATGTTATTTTACGTTATATGTATGAGTATTTTATCAAAAGATTTTGTATACTTCACGTATATTTTGAAACCTCATTTTCAAATGACTTATCTTCAAATCAAAACACTTTTTGGGTCAAAACGTATTAAAACTTTTATCTTATTATGTTTTTATGAACTATTGCGAATAATTCACCAACTTTATGTTGACGTCGTATTTTAACGCTTTTCAGGGATTTGAGGTTACTTTATGATGCTATGCTTTGACTGGCTACGTGGATCTTTTGCATGGAATTGTTTTGTTATTGTAATTCCTTAGTATCCCAAACTCTGTAGCCATATTTTGATATTATTCGGATGACTGTAATAACGTATTTTACTTCAAACTCTTTTATCTATGTTGATTATGTATGGATTACTTATGTGTGATGTAACCTTTGAATCTCTGATACCGTATACACTGTACACCTCGGTTCCGCCATTTTTGCGGGGTGTGACAGTTTTCTTCAAGGAATGTCACCGGAATTTCCCATCTTCAAGTATGTCAACGGAGGTGAGGCGAAAAGTGTAGAATCAAAGAGTGTTTGCAAGTGGTGATTTCTCCATTTTTCTCACTTGGATTCTTACTTCAATAAGGGTGTAAAAAGAGTCTTAATTCTCTGGGAATGGTTGAGAGAAAACAAGTTTAGATGAAGTAAGAATGAAAGAGAAAGTGGTAAAGTAATTTGATGTAAACTTGAGAATTTGGAATGAGAGAGTGTCCAAACATGTTTAGAGATCCACAATGGGATCAAACACACCCAAATAGGGCATTTTGCAGAAGGTTTCACGTGCTAAAAGGTTTGGCATCTCAAGGATTTGACTCAAAAAGCCGAAATGGATTTTAGCCATTTTTGGCCTAGGTGCTTAGCACCTCCCTCATAGGTGCTGGGCACCGAGGGTTTTCTTGGCTGAAAATGTTAAGTCATGGTTAAAGGACCAGATTTGTAACAGATTCCGTTAGTTCTCCGTTAAAGGACTAACTTTGTAATAGAATTAGTTAGAGGACTAACTTTGTAACGAAATTTAGAATTATGATTTTCTTAACCGACGATTATGGCGTAAACGCAATACTTTAATAACGTGAGAATACTAGATATTAGGCACTTAGGTGATTCTAAAGCTTCCGTCTCGAGAGACAAAGTAATAAAACACATAAACCCGACTCAAATGCAATAAACATGAGTAAAATAAAGCGAAACACAAGGGTCCAAATCATTGCGAATAAAAAGAGTAATAATCGGTAAATAAAATATACCTCGAAAAGACGGATTGTCACAAATACCATCAGAATTAAAGATACAACATTCATAAGGATAAACGGATAATCAGATTAAATAAGTGAATCCGAATTTCAAAGTTTTACATAAACTGAATAAATGAAGTACAATAATGTCAAATAAAGTACAATAACATCAGATAGAACAAAGCAATTCCACATAAGCGATCCAGTGGGTTACGGAAGCAAGCATCAAACTATGGCAACTTCATATCTTGAGTTCCTGCCACTCCGCTGTTTGGTGTGATGGTAGAAGGAGGAAAACTGATAGGAGAGGTATTCCATTTAGGGCATTTGTCACGATAGTGTCCAAAAGTACCACACTCGTAACACGATCCGGGGGTAATCCTGCAAAACTGCTCCAGATGTCCTAATTTCTTGCATCTCTCGCAAATCCAACATGCGACTTCACTAGCGTGGGCACTTCCACACTTGCTACACTTAGGGAAGTTTCTCCAACCCTGTGTAGATGTGACTACGCGATTCTTAGTCCTTTGCGGTCTTCGATCATGCTTAAGGTTCTTCCTCTTGCGACGGGAGTTTCGGCTTTTCTTACCACTAGTCTTGGGTTGAACCTCAGTGTCCTGTGGTATGTCACCGTACTCGGCATTACTTGGTTCCGTATCAAAGCTTACTTCATTAGGTGTAGATTCTCGAATACTATTCAGGACTCTCTCACTAACCTTCGTCACGAGATCGGGTAAGATAGCGGCAAAGCTTTCCGTAAGTATCGTCTCGAATCGATCGACTAAGTCACTCTCGTTGTTCTGCGGTGTCGGTTGCTTACGCTTAAGAGTTCCCTGGGACATCATAGTCTGGAGAGAAAATAAAAGGAATATGAGTGTGTGCATAACTCGAGATTGAACTCAACGTTAAGACGAGTAAAGGCAAAACATATAAAAGTCAAAGGGAATGCACACAAAAGGTTTTCAGAGTAGATCAATATAAGCCTAAAGTCATAGTCTAAGTGATTCACAAAGGGAGCCGCTTAGTTCGCTATAACCATTGGCTCTGATACCAATTTCTGTCACACCCCGCCCAGACGGAAAACGAGATGTGGAGTGTATTAGGTATCAGAAGACCAAGTATTACATCGAATAAATACTATAACAATAAGATTACATTAAATGAAGTTTAGGAGTTACAATAATACAAATAAAACAATACAAAATAGTACATGGCCTAAATAGAAACTAACTACGTCTAGCTAAGTCTCTTCGAAAGTCCATACAATATCCAAAGCAAAATAGTAACTCCATAATCGATGCAAAACTCAACCTCCTGAAAAGCGTTAAAAATACGACGTCAACATAAAGTTGGTGGGTTATTCGTATTTTATAAAAAAACATAATATTTTGAAGATTTTTGACCCATTAGAAAATGTAGTTAGAAATAAATAGTAAAAGTGGTTAATATCTTGATTTATAGGCAATGTAAGAAATATGCAGCAAACTTAGTTTATTTATCTACACCTGAACCGTACTGTAATGTAAAGGCAACACGTATAGGCAACAAGGTAAAGTCAACAATAAACCCTCTGTCTTAGTGTATCAACTAAGATAGTACGAGAAACTTTAAATAACATCCGTCCGCAAGGACCGCACACAAGGCAAAATCCCAATACGGCGATGAGGGTTTGTTAGACCCTTATAGATCTATATATAAGTACCGTGGGCTCAACTAGAGTTAACAGGTGTTTGAGGGCCTTATACTACCACCAAGGCCATATAAGTTTAAAGCAACACTAAGTTTATAGGCATCATAATCTAAACATGCATAATCAAGATATATAAAATTTAGTTAACGCTAGACATGCCCGAAGTAAAATTTATTAAACGGTAAAAGGGCATCGAATAACTCACGAATCAGCGATAAGTATGTCGGGTGGACACAAACTGGAGAATAATACTCCACCGCCTAAGTGCCCTAGCATAAGACATAAAAGGTCTAAGTATCTCTAATGTAATAGGTTTAGCCTCGTATATAATTAACGTTATATTAAATGTTAGAATTTAGTAGAGTTTAGACGAATAACGAATATTTAGAATTAAAGTCGTCGAATCCACCGGCGATAAGTCGTAGCGAAGTGACGAATAAAAAGTATTTAATATTTAAAGTCGATAATGACATCAATGAGTTAAGTTTATAAATATGATTAGATAGGAATGATACCCGAGCCTAGAGTGACTACCAGGAGTGTCGTTGAAAGGAGTATTAGATTTAGTCAAAGTCAACCAAAGTCAAAGTCAACCGCAGTCAAAGTCAACTATGGTCAAAGTCAACTAAGTCAAAGTTAACTAAGTCAAAGTTAACCAAAGTCAATACTAAGGATAGTTGACTTGGTCAAAGTCAACGAAAGTCAACCGTTTTAAAGAGAAGTCAAAGTCAACAAAAGTCAACCCTTGACAAATTTGAATATTTCAAAGATGTGAGTTTGAATATTTAAGTAAAATATGATTAAAGGTCAGTTTGTAAAAGTTATATAAAAGTTTAAGTTTGAAAATCGAAGTTTTAATCGTTTTCGGAGAGGTAACCGTTTTAGACGATAATAAGACGTTTTAATGTTTATAAAGGTAAATAATATATAGTTTTAGATTGCGGTAGTGTCCTTGAGTCCAAAGACGTTATTTTGACATTATATAATACCTCTATATATAATTGATTACTTATATATAAGTTTAAAGTTGATTAAGAGTGTGAAATACGTTAAGAGCCTTTGTTGAATATTTAACAAAAATCGAATTTTTTGGGGAACAGACCCTCGGTGCTGCGCACCAAGGGGGTGGTGCTTAGCACCGAGCCATTTTCCAAATTTATGAAATTTACGTTTTAGCCGAAATCTGATTCGTTTGACGTTTTATGATAAAAAGGTAAATTGTTCGAAAGTTAAATTAGGTTCAAATAACATTTACAAGGTGTTATATATATGTATGTGTGTAGTTTATACATAATAATATAGTAAATAGGTTATTTTCGGTTTATAACACATTTTAACATATTTTACACATTTTAAGTCCAATTTTTCCGAGAGTAGTAAATGTTGGTCTAATATGTTTACCTAACCATTTTCAAGGCTTAACCGAAAAGTAAAGATAATAATGAAAAGAAGGAAAAGGGTTTAAAGGTAATAATAAGTTTAACGATTTCACCCGCAAGAATTCTACCAACCTTGAGATATGTATGACCCGGAAGAAGAGGACTTCGGTGGTGGTGGTGAGGAGATGTTTGGCTCTAAAACACAAAACACTCACCATTAGTAAGGGTCTCAAATGAAAGTTAGTAGATGGATTTTCGGAGGAATTTACTTACCAAGGCTCACGATGAAGCTTAGTAGATGGGGTTCCCTTGAAGGAACTGTAAGACATCCATAGGAATAAGAGAAGAGTAATTAATAGCTGTTTGGATTGTCTCACCTAGCAACGTTTCCCATGTCTTAGCGAGGTTACTAGTCTTGGATAGACTCCACCTTACGAGTTTTGCCAATGAACTTTCTAACATCCTAATGTTGCATTCCAAAAAGATATGGTTTTCGATTTCTAGCACCTTATGACCTCATCACAAACCGGACATCTCGATTTTAAATAAGATTTTCTTACTTTCATTTCATATTATTTCAAAATCAAAAAAGGCATAATAACAAGATAAGTACAAACAAACATAGAAAGTTATTAATTATAAAATAAAAGGGATAGAAAATTTTATTATAAAACCCTAAAATGTGTACCATCTTATTCTCTATGTTTTATCAAAGATATCGGCTGCAGGTAGCCGTATCAAACCCTAAAATGTCTATCACCTTATTGTTTCAACAAAACAGACCTCCGGATTTCAGTGTTAGTGGCTTTTCATCGTATTTCTTTTGTTCATTTTTGTTATGGCAAGTGCATGCTAACTTATAATCTGTATGTAGGGGATCGAAGAACAATCATTATTCATTGTTCATAGCAATTCAATGAACAAATCCGTTAGGTAAATGTTTAGATCTAATGCTAATAATCTCTTTCCCTAAATTTTGAGCAGAATTTTGTGGATCTAATATATAATTTTATTGACAAGTCATGTTTTTTTCCTATGTGGTACAGCAATCTATTAATAAATGAGAATCAATCAGTCGATTGCAAATGGAGAATCTCCGACGACCGAATCTGCTTTGCTAATATTTCCTATACTTGTATGTCTTCGATCTCTCTTATGTATAATTTGTTTTCTTAATACAACTGAAATTCGTTCAATTTGGCTTATTTGACTGGTGTGTGTTAATGATATTTGTAGCCCTCGCTGCGGAAAGGTTCTCTAGAGTCAAACCCATAAAACATATTGTAAATTACAACATTCGGAAAGGTGTTGTGAGGTTGGAGCAAAAGATAGATCCCCTCATGACAATGTTCCTACTGATTCACCGCCTACAGTTATGAGGTAGTTACCGTTTTAGTGTAACATTTGTAATTTCTAAAAATAAAAATAAATTATGTATGCTTTTGTTGTCAGACTACGAGCCGGAACTGTAGTTCTTTTCTACAGACACCACAACAATCTGCTGCAGAAGAGCGAAGGTAGTTTTAAGTTCTAGTCTTTATTTCTATGTGGTTATTTATTTTTATTTTGCGTTTTGTTTTCCATCTTTTCTTGACTAGTTTATTGTTCCTGGAATATGTATTTTGCAGTTACGGAAGATTATTCATGTCCATTCTGCTTATTAAAATGTGGAAGTTACAACGTACTTACTTATCTGTTTAGGCTTCCTATAGTTATTTTTTATAAGGTATGATCATGATATGGTTTTTTGATGTCTTTCAGGGTCTAAAATCTCACTTAACTGCATCACATGCCTACCACTCGGCAACTCCCAACTGTTACGCTAAGGTATGTTTTGTTCTTTTTGTCAAAGGAGTGTTTGGGATTGCGTTTTGAAATAAATATATGATTACTGCAAATAATCAGTTTCGAGTAGGTGATTGCATTTGCAAAATATATTTGAATTTACAAAATAGCGTTTGCCGAACTCTATTTTATGATCATCTGCGTTTTTCAGATGCGAGGAGCAGATAATCTACCTCAAAACGCAATCCCAGACACTTAGTTAATTAAAACTGATTATTATCTTCCATATCTCGCAAAATCTCCAGTAACTTTTGCGACATGTCTAAAGATTTTGCGAGATATGGAAATGAAATGGAGACTGTTTTTATCTTCATTTCCCATCACCCAACCCGCCCGATTTGCCTATTTTCCACATCTAATCAAAATTGAACGTTCTTAAAATTTATAATAACAGTTTTGGCAACGACTATGAATGTATGTAAATCGTGAAACACTTTGTACAATCGTAACTAACTTTTTGTCTTTCCTTTTTTTAGATTCGGATTATGATTCAAGCAGAACAATAAGAGACGGGCGTGCAGAATTGAGAAACATACACCGTTGCCGACATGGAAGAAAATGTTAACAAAGCTGCAAAAACTAAATATAATTGGAAAAAACCCAAAAATCTCCAAAAAGGGGACACACCGTAGGATTTTGGACTTATTATCATAACTCGAAGATGAATATGTGTAAACTCCTGATGAATAATTGGAAATTCTGGATGAATACTTGGAAATTCCTTTTCCGTTTGATTTCGTAGATGACAAAACTTAAATCTCGTCAAGAAAACGAAAAGATGGAAAAGCTAATCTCAATATCAAGAAGAAGAAGAAGCGCGAAGCTTGTAAAACCAAAGAATCACCACGAGTGGTTAACCATACAGGGTGTAGCGAACAATGCGGTTCAGGGTCAGTGAGTGGCCGACTTAGTATGGCTAAACCATCTAACAAAGGACACCGTACAAGGTCTCGTAGGCCATCTAGTTTATTGCTAGCAATGGGGCGAGCCGAAAGGAATAACCCGTTAAATGTGGGCCCAACAGATTTGGACTTGTTTTTTCATTTGGTTATTTTTGTGTTTTCTATATGATACCGATCAGGAATGATATTGGTAAATGTTTGAATGTGTAGATTGAAATCAGATAATGTTGGTTTGCTTGTTAAAAAAAAATACATGGTATAGAGTATATTGTCATAAAAACCTGCTGAACATATATAATTCTTTTTATGACCTGAAAAATCGAAACAAAAACTATTACAATCAATATACATATATCACAAGACGACGAATGAGAAAAATAATTCAAACACACATTCTAATTTTATACTTTCTGAGTCAAGCTACATATCCCTTACCCAGGTGTTAAGAAAAACCGATAATTGAGAAACAAAGCTGAAGCGGTTGATTCAAAACCATAACTGTAAATACCACTTCCTTTTTCGATTTGTACACTACGATTACTCCAACCGAGCCATATATGTGAATATCATAAAATTATTATGCAACAATATATAGTAAGATAAAGATAGTTTATGTACTATTACTTAACTATTAACGAATAGGTGTAAGTAAATAGCTATAAAAACATAATATGGTTATGATCACTTGAATTCGATAAGAATTGGAAGCAATCAAAGCTTAAAAAGGAGCTCAAGGAGAAGAATTGAACTCGAAGCTACAAGCTTTATTACAATGAAATCGCCATTGATGACGTCACTAGTTTGTTACATAGAATTGGGAGAGAAATACAACAAACCTAAAACTGACTTTTTAACAGACACAAGGCTACATTTATACTAGTTGACACTGAACTCTAGAGGTTTCCTACGTCTATCTGCATATTTCTTCTATTGATCTCTAGCAGCAACCAATCGCTCCTTAATCTTGAAGATCTTGTCAGTAGTCTCCTAAATAATATCTGGACCAGTAACCTCTGACTATCCCCAATCTCTGCCCAACACACGCGTGATCGACACTTACGGCCATACAAAGCCTCAAACGGTGCACAACTGATACTCGTATGATAACTGTTGTTGTACGAAAACTCGATCAACGGCAAATGTACATCCCAACTGCCCCCCAAGTCTATCGCACAAGCCCGTAACATATCCTCTAAAGTCTGAATGGTCCTCTCGCTCTGACCATCTGTCTACGGATGATAAGTTGTACTCATATCCAATATCTTACCCACAGCACGCTGAAAAGACTGCCAAAATCGTGAAGTGAATCGAGCATCGCGATCTGAAATAATCGACACAGGAACGCCGTGTTTAGATACGATCTCGGTAATATACAAACGAACAAGTCTCTCCAACTGATAAGTCTCTCTAATCGGTAGAAAGTGAGCAGAATTCGTCAAACGGTCGACGATAACCCAAATACTGTCAAAACTACTGGAAGATCTCGGAAGCTTCGTAATGAAGTCCATGGTAATACGCTCCCATTTCCACTCCGGAATCTTCGGCTGCTGTAGAAGCCCAGATGGCTTCTAAAACTTGATATTGACCTTAGAACATGTCAGATATCTACTAACATACTCCGCAATGGCCCGTTTCATACCAGGCCACCAATAAAACTCTTTCAAGTCTTAATACATCTTGTCAGAACCCGGATGAACATAATAATTGGACTTATGAGCCTCGTCCAAAATCAGCTGACGAATACCAACTGGAACCCAAATACGATCAAGAAAATAAAGAACCCCGTCATCCTTCGGCTCTAACTGTCGAGCTAAACTAAACAATCCCTCGTCCTTAAGACAATCCTCTGTCAATGCATCCTGTTGTGCCCGAAGAATCTGAGCTTTTAAGCTCGTCTGAATAGAAATCACCAAAAAGAATGAACCCGAACTGGCTTGACTGTCTCCTTGCGACTCAGTGCATCAGCAACCACATTCTCCTTACCCAGATGGTAACGAATATCACAATCGTAGTGGTTCAGTAACTCGACCCAATGTCTCTGTCTCATGTTCAACATCTACTGATCGAAGATATGCTGAAAGCTATTGTGATCCGTGAACACGGTATACTTAGTCCCGTACAAGTAATGCCTCCAAATCTTGAGAGCTAAAACAACGGCTCCCAACTCAAGATCATGCCTCGTGTAATTCTGCTCGTGGATCTTCAACTGACGTGAAGCATATGCTATAACTTTCCCATTCTGCATGAGAACACAAGCCATACCCTTATGTGAAGCATCACAATATACCACGAAATTTTCAGTCCCAACCTGCAAACTAAGAATAGGAGCATCACATAACCGCTCCTTTAATAACTGAAAAGCACTCTCCTGCTCAGAACCCGAAACAAACGGCTCGCTCTTCTAAGTCAACTTCGTCATAGGGGAAACTATCCTAGAGAAGTCCTCAATAAATCGACGGTAATAACCCGCAAGACCCAAAAATGAACGAATCTCAGTAGGTGATTTTGGTGCAACCCAACTTTTCACGGCTTCAATCTTGGCAGGATCAACGTGAATACCCTTCGCGCTGACCACGTGGCCAACAAACTGAACCGCGGGTAACCAAAACTCACACTTCGAAAACTTTGCATACAACTTTTCTTTTCGAAGCATCTCCAAAACTAGACGTAGATGTTCCTCGTGCTCCTCACGACCACGGGAATAGATAAGAATGTCATCAATGAAAACGATTACGAATTTGTCAAGATAAGAACGATTACCGAAAACTTATAATTTTTATATAAAATCATATTTTATTTGGAAATTATTTAAAAATCCGGAAAAGTTACTTACTGTATTTCGAAAGTAAAAAAAATACTAGTTTTGTCATTTTATGATATTTATACCCGTATTTTCGTATTTCTACGTATTTTAATCGTATACTCGTCGAATTAATTATAAAAATTAGTAAAAATGCTCTAAAATTTTGGTAAAATTTGTTTTACCATTTTTATATGTTTTAGAGTGTAACTAAAATTTTGTTTACATTTTTATGTCCAAATTATATATTTTAGCCATTTTTATGCATTTTCGGTAACCTAGAATTGTCTAAAGTCCATTAAAAATCCGATATAAGTCCAATATGCACGACATTTTATTTATGAGTTCATACGTATTTACAAGAGTTACTATGAATTTTCATGATTTATGGAGCTGTTTAATGTATAATAAATATTTAGCATATTTAACAATATAAAATACATGATAAATTCAAAAATGATCATAAAATTCATCAAGCTTCACATTCGACATGTTTTCACCAAAATGAGCTGATTTTATCATATTTTATCATTTAAAATCTGTTTTTAAAGAACACTTTATTTTTTTATATATATTTTTAAGTATTTTTAAAGAAAAGCAATGTTTTGAAACCCGGGTCGACCCGGCTGGTTCAACCGGTTGGACCGGTTCCGGCAAAAAAAACGGGTCAAAACAACCCGGGTTTTAAGGAAACTGAGAACCGGTCGAATCGGCGGGTTTTTAGAAACCCGGGTCAACCCGGTTCGCTAATACCCGCCGGGTTTTGTTTTTTTACTATCTTTTGAAGTATAAAACTTGTAACCTCGTAGGATTTATGCCATTTGAGGTTTAAAACTTATAATCTCGTAAGATTTATGCTTGGGTATAGTCATTTGAAGCATAAATCTTGTAATCTCAGTAGGATTTATGCCTTATCAAGTATGGAGTATGAAACTTGTAATCTTTTGAAGTAAAAAGCTGTAATCTCTTATTTCTTGATTAGTTAAACATGGTTCTTTGATGTTTTTATGCAGCAAATGTTAGTGTTTTGACACGTGATATTGGAAATTTTGGACATGTGCAGAAACCGGGTTGACCCGCCGGTTCAACCGGTTGACCCGGTGGCTCGGCCGGGTCGATTATTGACCCGGTTTTCAAAACATTGAAGAAAAGTTGTTTATATGAAAGATTATTGGTGTTTTTGGTGTTAAAAGTAGAGATTAGAGATACATTATGAGTTTAGATGTAATACCAACTTGAAGCAGGAAGAAAATGAAGATGAAGGTGGATGATTATAAGATTTCCTTGCTTCCTTTCCTTCATTGAGCTTGAAACTTGAATAAAGCTTGAAAAATGGGTAAGAATTAGTATAGTTTTGTATAGATTATGAAAGGTATGAAAGAAAATAAACAAAATACAAACTTACTTGGAAAATGATCTTGGACGATTGTAGAGAGAAGGAAGAGAGAAATTGAGTGGAAAATGATGAAGTGAAATGAAAGGAGTAGGAAAATATGTAAAAAGAAAATTGGTGGTGGAAATGAAAGAGACAAGAGAGCCAGATTCGACTATTCGAGTTCTACTACATGAAGATCTGACAACACATAAGGCATACCCTAAGAAGATAAACATTTCCAATTACATATGCACATGTTTAAAAAAAGCTAGCCATACTCTTCAACTGTGTTCCACATTTTTATCCATAAGTCCTATTATCCTCACATTGGAGAATTCATCCATCGTATTTCCTATGCTTTCACCTTCTAGTTTTAATACACTTCCCATTAAAAAAAAAATAGTTTTGGAAAGTTTATCTCATGCATGATACTCTACTTGTACCGAAATCATGTCCATAATAGCAAATATTGAAGAGTATGGCATATAGCCATAGACCCAGTATCATTTTTTATAATAGGTGAATATGGTTTTAAAAATCCACTCTATGGAAGGCAAATTAGACTTTGTACATCGACTAGAAATCTATAAATTTGATAAAAGCATTGAGAGCTCTTAAATTTGTTTAGAAAGTAAATTTTATTAAAATGGTACTCTAGAAAGGCGTTATATGCAAAAATGATACAAATACATCAAGTTCAAAAAAAGGAAACAATTTGGATCTCAATCCCGTAGACCAATTATAAATTTATTTTACGGGAATCCATTTTTTATAAAAATGGGGTTCCCTTGAACGAACTGTAAGACATCCATAGGAATAAGAGAAGAGTAATTTATTCATAGATCCGTTAAATATTTCTTGTGCTCGGACAAATTTTAAAACTAATGTCATTTCAATCATTTCAAAGACCCAAATAGCTGTTTGGATAGTCTCACCTAGCAACGTTTCCCATGTCTTGGCGAGGTTACTAGTCTCGGAAAATTAGAACATAGAACTTAAGTCATTGCAGGTTACTAATGTTAGACTCCACCTTACTATCGAGTTTTGCCAATGAACTTTCTAACATCCTAATATTGCATTCCAAAAAGAGATGGTTTTCGATTTCTAGCACCTTATGACCTCATCACAAACCGGACATCTCGATTTTAAATAAGATTTTCTTACTTTCATTTCATATTATTTCAAAAAAGGCATAATAATAAGGTTATTACAAACAAACATAGAAAGTTATTAATTATAAAATAAAAGGGGTAGAAAATTTTATTATAAAACCCTAAAATGTCTACCATCTTATTCTCTATGTTTTATCAAAGATATCGGCTGCAGGTAGCCGTATCAAACCCTAAAATGTCTACCACCTTATTGTTTCAACAAATCAGACCTCCGGATTACAGTGTTAGTGGATTTTCATCGTATTTCTTTTGTTCATTTTTGTTATGGCAAGTGCATGCTAACTTATAATATGTATAATCTTGTAGGGGATCGAAGAACAATCATTATTCATTGTTCATAGCAATTCAATGAAGAAATCCGTTAGGTAAATGTTTTGATCTAATGCTAATAATCTCTTTCCCTAAATTTTGAGCAGAATTTTGTGGATCTAATATATAATTTTATTGACAAGTCATGTTTTTTTCCTATGTGGTACAGCAATCTTATAATGAATGAAGATCAATCAGTCGATTGCAAATGGAGAATCTCCGACGACCGAATCTGCTTTGCTAATATTTTCTATACTTGTATGTCTTCGATCTCTCTTATGTATAATTTGTTTTCTTAATACAACTGAAATTCGTTCAATTTGGCTTATTTGACTGGTGTGTGTTAATGATATTTGTAGCCCTCGCTGCGGAAAGGTTCTCTAGAGTCAAACCCATAAAACATATTGTAAATTACAACATTCGGAAAGGTTGTGAGGTTGGAGCAAAAGATAGATCCCCTCATGACAATGTTCCTACTGATTCACCCCCTACACTTATGAGGTAGTTAACTACTACGCCAAAATTTGGCTTTAGGGACTACGGAAGTCGTCTCGAAAAACCCCGTTTGTAGTCCCGAAAAACCTATCGGGACGACATGTAGTCCCTGCTAGCGTAGTCCCGTCTGCTCCGTCCCTATAGGTTGGCGGGACGACATTTTTCATTTTTAGGGACGACGCGTTGACCGGCCAAGTCGACGTTTTTTTAATGTGGGACGATATCTTTCGGGACTACTCTATGTCCCTTGAAACTGTTCGAAAGGTCGATTGAAATATCTTTCGGGACTACAATGTAGTCCCAAAAGATTTTTTCAAAACTTTTAAGGACAGGGTTTTCGGGACTACATGTAATCCCAAAAAGTTTTGACTTTTTCAACCCCATTTATTTAATTATTTATTTATTATTTATTTAAAGAATTATGTTACTATATTTTATTTATTTAATTATTAATTATTTTATTTAAATAATATTTTTGATAAATCATTATAAAATATATTTAATAAATATAATTTCATTTTAATTAATATATTTAAATATCTATATAATTAAAAACATTTATTTTTGATTTCAATATTCCAATACATAATTATAATTATATAAATTCAAATACAAAAATCAATCAAATTATATAAAACTTAATATAAATAACAATAAATCTTCAATCATCAATCAAAATTTAATACAAACCATAAATCTTCAATCATCAATAAAACCTAATACAAATATCAATTTATCATATACAAATTTCTAAATCAAAACTAAATTAAATTAAACTAAATGTCATGGTGGCAGCAGGTGGTGGCTGGAGGGGGCATCGAGTGTGGAGGCAGCAGGTGGTGGCGGCGTGTGGTGGTCGCTTGAGGGGGTAGCGGGCGGCGGCGGCAGCAGCAGCAGGCGACATTATTTGGTGGTTGATGTTGAGGATCTGAAGAGACGAATTGCGAGAGACAAAATGCTTTTGAAGTTTATCAAAGACCAAAACAAAGGTAAAGATCACGCCGACGTTGCAAAACAAGGTCAAACTGAAGAACAATCAAGGCAAAAGAAGTTGTCTCGTTCACATGATATGGTACTAAAGCATATGAATAAAATAATGAAAGTATGTAATGCTAAGGGGTTTGTTTATGGAATCATCTCCGAAAATGGAAGAAATGGAGATAATGATTTGTGATTTGTGAAGTTAGAAGGGTAGAATTGAATCTAAGTGTTGGAGATAAGTATTGGAGATGGTGAATCTTTAGAGTGATATTAGACCCTTAGATCAAGTTTTAACCAATGGATGGTATTATTTGTAAGGGGAAATAGAGGATTGATGATAGATAACACAAAAAAATTATAATAATACAATGATTCAAATAAAAATTTGAGATTATCTTAATCAAAATTAAATATCTCAATCAAAGTGTCTAAATATTATTAACAATAATAATTTTTAATTAATTATCTAGAGATAATCCATAATTAATAACAATAATAATATACAAAACTAATGATATAAACAAGTTGTATGTATATAGTAACATTAATTATGTTGCTTGAAGTTAATATTCCAACATTTTATACATTTAACAAATGATGGAACAAATTATTATCTATATTTATATCTATACTATATATTATGAAATGTTTTTTTTAATATTGATGATAGATAATGCAAAAGAAAATTATAATAACCTAAAAAATTGTCTAAAACTAGTATTTTCACCCTAGACTACTAAAATGCACGATTACTCCATCAAATTTTCCTTGAGAAGGATTGTTGAGTTGAGAGATTCGGCCCAATCTCATAATTGGTCTGATATTCTGAGTTTGTATTTCTCCGGGGCAAATGATGCTAACCTCGGGCTTGCACGTATGATTAGCAATGTGAGTGTTTGGTTGGGTTATCAATAAGGATAAGTCAATTGAGTATTTCGAAATTAATTAGCTTGCACGTTGCATAAATAATATGGTTAAAAAGTTAAAAAGGTGCATAAATCGTCTAAGTTTAGAAATTAATTGGTCTTTTCGTTCTTAAATATTAAACTTCATAATAAACTTATAACTTTTATTTAATCAATTACAAATTAATGATTATTTACATTTGAATAACAAAATGTTTATTTAATGCACATCTATAAACGAGTCGATCAATATGTATGAAAAGGGTCGATAGCTAGCTACACACGTGACACGTACTAGCTCGTATAGTCAATGATTAATGGTGACCAATCAATTCATTTTTAATTGATCAATAAAACGCACACAGATGAATAACTTCAGATGTCATGTTTGTCTTTGGGTTTAGGGTTTAGGATTATAGTTTAGGGTTTAAGGGTTTATGAGGGTTATCGTTGTTAAAAGCTTCAGATTTCATGTTTAGGGTTTATGGTTTATCGTTGTTTAAGGTCTAACTTTAGGATACCTTTAAGATATAAGTTTGTTTTAAGTATTTTTCACGTTTATCGTAAGTAGTTACGAGTTAAGGGTTTAGTTAGGTTCCTACAACTAACTATAAAATTAATTTACAATTATTATATATTGAATACTATTATATGATATAATATATACAAATAATATCTTAAATAAAATCAATTAATTGATATTTATATTATATATTCGTAATTTAAATATTTTTTAAATAACATTTTAGTATAATTACTTTTAATAATATAATATATAGAACTTAAGTCATTGCAGGTTACTAATGTTAGACTCCACCTTACTATCGAGTTTTGCCAATGAACTTTCTAACATCCTAATATTGCATTCCAAAAAGAGATGGTTTTCGATTTCTAGCACCTTATGACCTCATCACAAACCGGGCAACTCGATTTTAAATAAGATTTTCTTACTTTCATTTCATATTATTTCAAAAAAGGCATAATAATAAGGTTATTACAAACAAACATAGAAAGTTATTAATTATAAAATAAGAGGGGTAGAAAATTTTATTATAAAACCCTAAAATGTCTACCATCTTATTCTCTATGTTTTATCAAAGATATCGGCTGCAGGTAGCCGTATCAAACCCTAAAATGTCTACCACCTTATTGTTTCAACAAATCAGACCTCCGGATTACAGTGTTAGTGGATTTTCATCGTATTTCTTTTGTTCATTTTTGTTATGGCAAGTGCATGCTAACTTATAATCTGTATAATCTTGTAGGATATCGAAGAACAATCATTATTCATTGTTCATAGCAATTCAATGAAGAAATCCGTTAGGTAAATGTTTTGATCTAATGCTAATAATCTCTTTCCCTAAATTTTGAGCAGAATTTTGTGGATCTAATATATAATTTTATTGACAAGTCATGTTTTTTTCCTATGTGGTACAGCAATCTTATAATGAATGAAGATCAATCAGTCGATTGCAAATGGAGAATCTCCGACGACCGAATCTGCTTTGCTAATATTTTCTATACTTGTATGTCTTCGATCTCTCTTATGTATAATTTGTTTTCTTAATACAACTGAAATTCGTTCAATTTGGCTTATTTGACTGGTGTGTGTTAATGATATTTGTAGCCATCGCTGCGGAAAGGTTCTCTAGAGTCAAACCCATAAAACATATTGTAAATTACAACATTCGGAAAGGTTGTGAGGTTGGAGCAAAAGATAGATCCCCTCATGACAATGTTCCTACTGATTCACCCCCTACACTTATGAGGTAGTTAACTACTACGCCAAAATTTGGCTTTAGGGACTACGGAAGTCGTCCCGAAAAAACCCCGTTTGTAGTCCCATCGGGACGACATGTAGTCCCTGCTAGCGTAGTCCCGTCTGCTCCGTCCCTATAGGTTGGCGGGACGACATTTTTCATTTTTAGGGACGACGCGTTGACCGGCCAAGTCGACGTTTTTTTAATGTGGGACGATATCTTTCGGGACTACTCTATGTCCCTTGAAACTGTTCGAAAGGTCGATTGAAATATCTTTCGGGACTACAATGTAGTCCCAAAAGATTTTTTCAAAACTTTTAAGGACAGGGTTTTCGGGACTACATGTAATCCCAAAAAGTTTTGACTTTTTCAACCCCATTTATTTAATTATTTATTTATTATTTATTTAAAGAATTATGTTACTATATTTTATTTATTTAATTATTAATTATTTTATTTAAATAATATTTTTGATAAATCATTATAAAATATATTTAATAAATATAATTTCATTTTAATTAATATATTTAAATATCTATATAATTAAAAACATTTATTTTTGATTTCAATATACCAATACATAATTATAATTATATAAATACAAATACAAAAATCAATCAAATTATATAAAACTTAATATAAATAACAATAAATCTTCAATCATCAATCAAAATTTAATACAAACCATAAATCTTCAATCATCAATAAAACCTAATACAAATATCAATATATCATATACAAATTTCTAAATCAAAACTAAATTAAATTAAACTAAAAGCCATGGTGGCAACAGGTGGTGGCTGGAGGGGGCATCGAGTGTGGAGGCAGCGTGTGGTGGCGGCGTGTGGTGGCAGCTTGAGGGGGCAGCGGGAGGCGGCGGCAGCAGCAGCAGGCGGCATTATTTGGTGGTTGATGTTGAGGATCCGAAGAGGCGAATTGCGAGAGCAAAATGCTTTTGAAGTTTATCAAAGACCAAAACAAAGGTAAAGATCACGCCGACGTTGCAAAACAAGGTCAAACTGAAGAACAATCAAGGCAAAAGAAGTTGTCCCGTTCACATGATATGGTACTAAAGCATATGAATAAAATAATGAAAGTATGTAATGCTAAGGGGTTTGTTTATGGAATCATCTCCGAAAATGGAAGAAATGGAGATAATGATTTGTGATTTGTGAAGTTAGAAGGGTAGAATTGAATCTAAGTATTGGAGATAAGTATTGGAGATGGTGAATGTTTAGAGTGATATTACACCCTTAGATCAAGTTTTAATCAATGGATGATATTATTTGTAAGGGGAAATAGTGGATTCATGATAGATAACACAAAAAAAATTATAATAATACAATGATTCAAATAAAAATTTGAGATTACCTTAATCAAAATTAAATATCTCAATCAAAGTGTCTAAATATTATTAACAATAATAATTTTTAATTAATTATCTAGAGATAATCCATAATTAATAACAATAATAATATACAAAACTAATGATACAAAAAAGTTGTATGTATATAGTAACATTAATTATGTTGCTTGAAGTTAATATTCAAACATTTTATACATTTAACAAATGATGGAACAAATTATTATCTATATTTATACTATATATTATGAAATGTTTTTTTAATATTGATGATAGATAATACAAAAGAAAATAACAATAACCTAAAAAATTGTCTAAAACTAGTATTTTCACCCTAGACTACTAAAATGCACGATTACTCCGTCAAATTTTCCTTGAGAAGGATTGTTGAGTTGAGAGATTCGGTCCAATCTCATAATTGGTCTAATATTCTGAGTTTGTATTTCTCCAGGGCAAATGATGCTGACCTCGGGCTTGCACGTATGATTAGCAATGTGAGTGTTTGGTTGGGTTATCAATAAGGATAAGTCAATGGAGTATTTCGAAATTAATTGGCTTGCACGTTGCATAAGTAATATGGTTAAAAAGTTAAAAAGGTGCATAAATCGTCTAAGTTTAGAAATTAATTGGTCTTTTCGTTCTTAAATATTAAACTTCATAATAAACTTATAACTTTTATTTAATCAATTACAAATTAATGATTATTTACATTTGAATAACAAAATGTTTATTTAATGCACATCTATAAACGAGTCGATCAATATGTATGAAAAGGGTCGATAGCTAGCTACACACGTGACACGTACTAGCTCGTATAGTCAATGATTAATGGTGACCAATCAATTCATTTTTAATTGATCAATAAAACGCACACATATGAATAACTTCAGATGTCATGTTTGTCTTTGGGGTTAGGGTTTAGGATTATAGTTTAGGGTTTAAGGGTTTATGAGGGTTATCGTTGTTAAAAGCTTCAGATTTCATGTTTAGGGTTTATGGTTTATCGTTGTTTAAGGTCTAACTTTAGGATACCTTTAAGATATAGGTTTGTTTTAAGTATTTTTCACGTTTATCGTAAGTAGTTACGAGTTAAGGGTTTAGTTAGGTTCCTACAACTAACTATAAAATTAATTTACAATTATTATATATTGAATACTATTATATGATATAATATATACAAATAATATCTTAAATAAAATCAATTAATTGATATTTATATTATATATTCGTAATTTAAATATTTTTTAAATAACATTTTAGTATAATTACTTTTAATAATATAATATATAGAACTTAAGTCATTGCAGGTTACTAATGTTAGACTCCACCTTACTATCGAGTTTTGCCAATGAACTTTCTAACATCCTAATATTGCATTCCAAAAAGAGATGGTCGAGTTTTGCCAATGAACTTTCTAACATCCTAATATTGCATTCCAAGAAGAGATGGTTTTTGTTTCCAGCACCTTACGACCTCATCACAAACCGGACATCTCGATTTTAAATAAGATTTTCTTACTATCATTTCATATTATTTCAAAAAAGGTATAATAATAAGGTTATTACAAACAAACATAGAAAGTTATTAATTATAAAATAAAAGGGATAGAAAATTTTATTATAAAACCCTAATATGTCTACCATCTTATTCTCTATGTTTTATCAAAGATATCGGCTGCAGGTAGCCGTATCAAACCCTAAAATGTCTACCATCTTATTGTTTCAACAAATCAGACCTCCGGATTTCAGTGTTAGTGGTTTTTCATCGTATTTCTTTTGTTCAATTTTGTTATGCTAACGTACTTATAATCTGTATAATCTTGTAGGGGATCGAAGAACAATCATTATTCATTGTTCATAGCATTACAATGAAGAAATCCGTTAGGTAAATGTTTAGATCTAATGCTAATAATCTCTTTCCCTAAATTTTGAGCAGAATTTTGTGGATCTAATATATAATATTTTCTATGTGGTACAGCAATCTTATTATGAATGAAGATCAATTAGTCGATTGCAAATGGAGAATCTCCGACGACCGAATCTGCTTTGCTAATATTTTCTATACTTGTATGCTTTGATCTCTCTTATGTATAATTTGTTTTCTTAATACAACTGAAATTCGTTCAATTTGGCTGATGTGACTGGTGTGTGTTAATGATATTTGTAGCCCTTGCTCGGGAAAGGGTCTCTGGAATCAAACCCATAAAACATATTGTAAATGTTCCGTATAAATCTGGGCCCATCAGATTGAACTCGGATATCGACATAAATGACCTCCGCGTAGATGAAGACGCTGGTATTTTTGTTTCTTTGGGCAAAGAGATAACGCAAACACGTGAATGTAAAGGATTAGGCGAGTGTGATGGGTGTGAAATGTCTGGTTCACTGGCGGAGGTGGTTCCGGGCTCTGTGGTGAATGGTTCACATGATGAAATGGAGATGGAAATAGAAATGGAAACGGGGTCCGAAATGGAATGGTTCAGGCGAGGGAATCGGATAGTGAAAATTTGGTTTGCACGAAAATGGTTCGAGCCTCTGTGGTGAATGGTTCAGTTGGTTATTTTCATCTAGTTTTTATTTGTATTTTATTACTTTAGTTTTCTATATGATTCCGATGATGAATGAACTTACACTTTCCAAAAAACAGTTAATTCATTAGTAAACTTTACTTTGTGCATAAAATAGCAAAAAATAACTTCGTCTTTTTGTGGTGAATGGATGGTGAATCTTACACTTTTTATCAACATAAATCATTCCAAATGATTTATGTTGATAAAATGTCTTGCTGGATTTATCTTGCAAACTTATAAAATGGCTTGTATAAATTAACTCGTCTTTTTGTGGTGAATGGATGGTGAATCTTACACTTTTTATCTGTATCTTACATTTTTAAGTTATTGTTGTTAAAATTAACTTTGACTTCATTAAAGGCAATGAAATAACTTCGGGTTGAAAATCTAACCTTTAGTTGTAGTCCTCATTAAACAAACATTCCCGTGTCTTCTTTTCAATCATGCTTATTATATTCTGAATTGGACAACTTTGAAACTACTTGCTGAACAAATATGATTCTTCTTATGACCAGAAGAATAGAAACAAAAATTACGTTCAATTAACATACATATATCACGAGACGAATGATAAACCAAATTCAAACACACATTTTAATTTATACATTCTGAGTCAAGCTACACATAGTGATACAGAGCCGAAGCGGTTGATTCAAAACCGATAACTATAAGTACCGATTCTCTCTTTAATTTTATATTATAAGTACCGAGCTGAATATGTAATTATCATAAAAATATTATACAATAGTAAGATAAAGATGGTTTATGTACTAATCCTTAAATCCTTAAGTGAGAGGTTGTTGGTCGCCTCTTTACGGACCTCCTTTGAATCCTAACTCAAACTAATTGCGGAATAACAAGTTTGAGTAAGTAAACGGTGAAGAACAACTGATATAATCAAAAGATTAATACTATTAAGCTTACGTGATTGATAACATGTGACATTCGCGAATTTCACGGTATTATTCTATCGTCTTGTATTCGTTTTATTTATTTATATTCGTGTTTTGACCCTATTGTATTTCTTTTGGTGTTTATCGTATTCGTATTCTATGAGTATCGTATTTGTATTTTATGCGTATTTGCGTTTATCGGGTATATAGTATGTGATTCGGATCTTTATGTCGGGAACGTATAGTCTTAAGTGCCTTTAGTATAAGTCTAGTATGCTCTTACGATAAGTTTAGGGGATTTATGCCTTAATTATATGATTAAGATTAACGTTTAAAAATATTTCATTTTTAGTCTTTTCGGAAATTTTATTACAAAATTAGTCCTACGCGGGAAAATCTATTACAATTTTAGTCCTATGTCGAATTTTATTACAAAAATCGTCCCTATCTGAATTTTGTCTCATTATACACCAACTATTTTGTCTTTATCCCATTTACAACTTCCTTTCCAAGTAAATCACACACACACTCTTTCTCTCTCTAAAAACACACACAAACACCTCCACTTCTCTCTAACTTTTCCGGCGATCCAACCGTCCAAATTTAGATCCGAGACCGGATTATTGATCACCATCATCATCTCTATATATCCTCCGAATTTCATTACGATCAAGTAAGTATTTCTCCACTTTTGTTTTAAACTTTAACCTATTTTTGATTCAAACCGTGACTATCATTTTTAACCGTCAAAACCGAGATTTTATTGAGGATTATTGTTCCTAATAGTATTCTGGACATAGGGTATTGATTATAGATCATTTGGACACTTAGAACACTCCAAAATCGATTTCCAAATGTTATTTTTCGTAAAAATCTCGTTTCTGCACGTAATTGACTTCCGTTCACGTAATTTAAGAATTACGCTCACGTAATAAGCTTAAACATCTCGTAATACCTATATTACGTTCACGAAACTTACAATATAGCTCACGAAATAGCCAAATTACGCTCACGAAATGGCTATGTTACGTTCACGTAATACATCTCTATGTCACGTAATATTGATTACGCTCACGTAATTAGACATATGCTCACGAAATTATGGTCCTTCTCACGTAATTCTCATGCTGATCACGTAATAGACTTCCCATGCACGTAACACACCTTCTAGATCACGTAATTATGGAATTACGTGACCTATAAGTCACGTAACTTCTTGATATACACGTAATTACATTGTTGGTATCCCGTAACAAGCTTGTTTAACCCGTAACTCTTGTATAACACGTAACTTGATACTTACGTGACTTGTAGTGCACGTAAGTATGAGAATCACGTATCTAGTCTGTTGACTTTCCGAAACACTTGTATTCCGTTATATCGATATTCCTTTGGTTATATTAAAACCCGTATAAAACGTTAATCATTAAGGCATAACCCTACTAGACTTAGAGATACTTAGACATATTTTATTTACGTGATGTATAGGGCACTTAGACGTTGAAGCTTGACGGTATTGTAGAAATTCCCGACATATAAAAGATTTGGATTGCTTTGCTATCTGTGAGTTATTCGCTGCCCTTTTTACCTTTTTTTTATATTTTTGGGCATGATTAGCGTTAAACAAAGGTATTTATGTTATGTATGTATTATGGCATGTATATGCACGTATATGAATGCTTTAGATGATCTCACCCAACTTGTACCGCCTATGTGGTAGTACAAGGCCCCGTATACACACATGTTAGTCTTGTACCGTCGGAAGTATATATAGCGCTATAAGGGTCTGACAAACCCTCATTGTTAACACTATTTTGGATATGGTGAGCCCTGTCCATGTTAACAATCTTACGACCGAGTATTATTATCGAGGACAACCTAGTTTGAGACACTAGGTGGGGTTAGTTGCCAGTATTTATTGTTAAGGGTCAGGTGTATTATATGTTCCTAAAGCTGCTATTTTATGAAATGATTATGGTACCGTATGGTACAAATATGTTTATGGTACCGTATGGTACAAATATGATTATGGTACCGTATGGTACAAATATGAATATTTTATCGAAAGGTTTTATATACTTCAAATATATTTTGAAATATCATTTTCAAAAGACTTATCTTCAAATCTTATCTTTTGGGTCAAAACTTATTGAAAACCTTTATTCTAAAATGTTTTTATTTACTATTGCGAATAATTCACCAACTTTATGTTGACGTCGTATTTTAACGCTTTTCAGGGATTTGAGGTTACCTACTTTGATGCTATGCTTGCTTGACTACTTGGGACTTTTTGCTGGAATTTATTTTGTATTGTAATTCCTTAGTTTCCCATAACTCTGTAGTCGTATTTTGGATATTATTCGGATGACTGTAATAAGTATTTTACTTCAACTCTTTATCTATGTTGATGATGTTTGGTTTATTTATGTTTGATGTAACCTTGAATCTCTGATACCGTATACACTGCGCACCTCGGTTCCGCCATTTCTATGCGGGGTGTGACAGAAGTTGGTATCAGAGCCAATGGTTATAGCGAACTAAGTGACCTTACGGAATCACTTAGACTATGACCTAGGCTTTTGGACCTATCTGATTTACTCTATGTGCGCATTTCTTTCTTTTGTGGGCCTGTATGTGATTTATATGCTATATGTGCTTTTGTTATGCTTTTTATGTTTTGAGGCCTGCTCGTTTTAGTCGCACATACAGTCTATCGTTCTGATTTATTCCGTTTGATATTCGTAGAAGATGCCGCCTAAGAGAGCTTCTACTAGAGCTACTAGAGCCACTCCTGCCGTCACTGCTACGAGAAGGTCGGCAAGGCGAGGTCGCGCCAGTGCGAGAGCGGGTGCTACGCCGCAGAATACCACTGCTGTCCCCAATGTTACTTCTGCTATTCCGAACATCAGTCAGCTGATTGCGGAACAAATTGCTGCAGCTATCCCAGCGATTGTGGCACAGCTTAAGGAGCCACCAGTGCAAGAGGCTGATTTAGGGTTTGAAGAACCTGAGATGCCCGATATTGGAGCAGAAGGTATGGCGTCTGGGCGCGATGGTTCCGATGTTGGTAGGGCAGTGCACGTGGGGTCTGGAGGACCAAGCATTGTGATAGAAGATCCACCCCGAGGCTGCTCATATAAAGCTTTCCTAGACTGCAGACCTACTGAATTTAGGGGTAATGAAGATGCTGTTGCTACCCTACAATGGTTTGAGAGGATGGAGTCAGTATTTGACGTCTCGGGATGTGCTGATGAAAGCCGAGTGAAGTATGCTACATATCTGTTCCAGGGTAAAGCCCTCACTTGGTGGAACTCTGTGAAGAAGGTTCAGGGTAGAGCTGCTATTACCTTGATGACATGGGAGAATCTGAAGGTTTTGATGAGGAAAGAGTATGTGCCGTCTTCTGAGACGCAAAGATTGGAGAACGAGCTGTGGGACCTGACTATGCGAGGTTCTGATTATCGGGGGTATGTGAACCGCTTCTATGATCTATGTGTTTTGGCTCCTCGTCTGGTTCGCACTGAGAACGAGAGGATTGAACGCTTCACTCATGGGTTGCCTCAAAATATGCGAGATCACATTATCTCTCACTACCCGGGTACTCTTCAGAGTGCGGTCGATATTGCTGGTCGGCTGACCGCAAGTGCGATCCGTGCTGGTACTCTACAGCCGGTGGTAAACCGAAGAGATTCTGGTCGATCTGACAGAAGAAATGTGGGTGATTCAAGGAAGAGAAGCCGTAGTCAAGATCAGAGACCTCAACGTCCTCAGGTGTATGCGTTGACGGGTGCTGGAACTGGGTATCAGGGCGTGCGCCCTAAGTGTGACACTTGTGGTAGTGCTCATGTGGCGAATGTAGCGTGTTGGGTTTGTAAACGCTGCAAGAGGTTAGGCCACACTGAGCAATTTTGCAAAAGAACTGCTGGAGCTTGCTACGAATGTGGAGAAGCGGGTCACCGCCATCAGCAGTGTCCCAAGCTTACATCATCTACTTCCCTTCCTACTCCTGGTGCTGGTACTAGTGCTAGAGGGAATCCTGCAAAGAGCCGAGCTTTCGCTATGGAATCGGCCGAAGCTCATCAGGATCCTACAGTAGTCACTGGTACATTCCTTGTTGACGATTATCCTGCTTTTATTCTATTTGATTCAGGTGCCGATAGAAGTTTTATTTCTAGTGACTTTCGCCCCTTAGTAAACCGTGCATCTAGTCTTTTAGAGCCTGCCTATGAAGTAGAAATAGCTGATGGTAGATGTGCCTGTGTTAAGGAAGTTATTCGTGGTATTTCTCTCGTTTTAGCCGATATTCCTTTTTCCATCGACCTTATTCCTATGAAACTCGGTAGTTTCGACGTCGTAGTCGGCATGGATTGGTTAGCGAAGCATAAAGGAGAGATAGTCTGTTATGAGAAGCTTATTCGTATTCAGAAGCCGGATGGAGATCAGATGATTGTTCACGGAGACAAGGCCGGGAAACGCCTTAAAGTTATTTCTTGTTTGAAGGTTCGCGAGTATGTCCGTCAGGGTTGTTCTTTATATCTTGCTCACTTGGTGAAGAAGGACTCTGCGATAAAGATTGATGGTGTACCGATTGTCCGCGAATATTCTGACGTTTTTCCCGACGATTTACCTGGAGTCCCTCCCCAGAGACAAACCGATTTCCGTATTGATCTTATTCCTGGAGCTGCACCTGTTGCTAAAGCTCCGTATCGTTTGGCTCCTTCCGAGATGCTCGAGTTGTCGAAACAAATTCAGGAACTGGTCGATAAGGGTTTTATTCGTCCTAGTTTCTCCCCGTGGGGTGCTCCTGTTCTCTTTGTCAAGAAGAAGGATGGCTCCATGCGTTTATGTATTGATTATCGGGAGTTAAACAAGTTGACTGTGAAGAACCGTTATCCCCTTCCTCGTATTGATGACTTATTCGATCAACTTCAGGGTTCTTGCTATTTCTCAAAGATCGATCTTCGCTCTGGTTATCATCAGTTGAGAGTTCGAGAAGATGATATACCTAAGACTGCTTTTCGTACTCGGTATGGTCATTACGAGTTCATGGTGATGCCGTTTGGTATGACAAACGCCCCTGCAGCATTCATGGAACTAATGAACCGTATTTGTCGTCCGTATCTTGACAAATTCGTTATCGTATTCATCGACGACATTCTTATCTATTCCCGAAGTCGCAAGGAACATGAAGAGCATTTGCGTCTTGTTCTAGAAGTGCTTCGAAAAGAGAAGTTGTATGCGAAATTCTCTAAGTGCGAGTTCTGGTTATCCGAAGTTCAATTCCTTGGCCATGTGGTTAGCGCGAAGGGTATTCATGTTGATCCTGCTAAGATTGAAGCTGTTAAAAGTTGGGTTGCACCGAAGTCACCGACCGAAATCCGTTCATTTTTGGGTCTTGCTGGGTATTATCGCCGATTTATCGAGAACTTCTCCAAGATTGCTTCACCTATGACTAAGCTGACACAGAAGAGTGAACCATTCGTTTGGGGTTCCGATCAGGAGGAAGCATTTCAGATATTGAAACAGCGGTTGTGTAACGCACCTATTCTTAGTCTGCCAATTGGTTCCGAGAATTTTGTGGTTTATTGCGACGCTTCGCACAAAGGTCTGGGTTGTGTGCTTATGCAGAATGGTAAAGTTATCGCTTACGCTTCGCGTCAGTTAAAAATCCATGAGCAGAATTACACGACACATGATCTAGAGTTGGGAGCCGTCGTCTTTGCATTGAAGATTTGGAGACATTATCTGTATGGGACCAAGTGTACTGTATTCACCGATCACAAGAGTCTTCAACACATTTTCGATCAGAAGATGCTGAACATGAGACAACGACGCTGGGTTGAGTTATTAAACGACTATGATTGCGACATTCGCTACCACCCTGGTAAGGCGAACGTTGTTGCTGATGCACTGAGTCGTAAGGAAACCGTCAAACCGGTCCGTATTCGTTCTATGGTGATATCTATTCAGACGAGCTTGAAGGCTCGGATTATTCAAGCTCAGGAAGGTATTATGACTGAAGGCCGTGTTAAAGAGGAAAGATTGTATAAGTTGGCGTTGGAACTAGAACCTAAGGAGGATGGAGTTCTGTATTTCCTCGAGCGTATTTGGGTTCCGGTTAGTATCCGTCAGTTGATTCTGGACGAAGCCCATAAGTCGAACTATTCCATTCATCCGGGTTCCGACAAGATGTATCACGACTTGAAAGATTTTTATTGGTGGCCGGGTATGAAACGCGAGATCGCCGAGTATGTTAGCCGATGTTTGACTTGTTCTAAAGTGAAGATTGAGTATCAGAAACCGTCTGGGCTACTCCAACAACCGAAGATTCCCGAGTGGAAATGGGAGCGTATTACTATGGATTTTGTTACGAAGCTTCCGAGATCTTCGAGTGGTTATGACAGTATCTGGGTTATTGTTGATCGTCTGACGAAGTCTGCTCATTTCCTACCGATTCGCGAGAACTATCCGATGGAGAGATTCGTACGTTTATATATTTCCGAGATTGTATCGAAACACGGTGTTCCTGTATCGATTATTTCCGATCGGGATGCTCGTTTCACTTCTCGATTTTGGAAAACATTTCAGACTGCTATGGGTACACGGTTAGATATGAGTACCGCCTATCATCCTCAGACCGATGGTCAGAGTGAGAGAACTATTCAGACTATGGAAGATATGCTACGAGCTTGCGCTATTGATTTTGGTGGTAGTTGGGATATTCATTTGCCGTTGATCGAGTTCTCGTACAACAACAGCTATCACACGAGTATCAAGTGTGCACCGTTTGAAGCTTTATATGGCCGCAAATGTCGATCACCTGTATGTTGGGCAGAAGTTGGAGATAGTCAGATTTCCGGTCCGGAGATTATTCAAGAGACCACTGACAAGATCTTCAAGATCAAGGAACGATTGATTACTGCCAGAGATCGACAGAAGAAGTATGCTGATAAGCGCAGGAAACCTCTCGAGTTCAGTGTTGGAGATATGGTATTGTTGAAGGTATCTCCATGGAAAGGGGTTGTCCGATTTGTGAAGCGCAGCAAGCTGAGTCCGAGATACACGGGTCCGTTCAAGATCTTAGCCCGCATCGGCCCAGCTGCGTATCGACTAGAATTGCCGGCAGAACTGAGCAGCGTACATAACGTGTTCCATGTATCTCAGTTGAAGAAATGCCTGGCTGATGAGACATTATTAGTTCCGCTTGAGCAACTCCAGATTGACGACAAGCTTCATTTCGTTGAAGAACCGATCGAGATCGTTGCTAGTGATGTTAAGCGTCTGCGACGAAGTAAGATCCCGATTGTCAAAGTTCGCTGGAATTCCCGCTTTGGTGCTGAGTTCACGTGGGAACGCGAAGATGAAATTCTGCGGAAGTATCCTCACCTTTCTCCCGGAAGTAGTACCCAGTGATAATTTCGAGGACGAAATTCTTTTTACTTGGGGAGACTGTGACATTCGCGAATTTCACGGTATTATTCTATCGTCTTGTATTCGTTTTATTTATTTATATTCGTGTTTTGACCCTATTGTATTTCTTTTGGTGTTTATCGTATTCGTATTCTATGAGTATCGTATTTGTATTTTATGCGTGTTTGCGTTTATCGGGTATATAGTATGTGATTCGGATCTTTATGTCGGGAACGTATAGTCTTAAGTGCCTTTAGTATAAGTCTAGTATGCTCTTATGATAAGTTTAGGGGATTTATGCCTTAATTATATGATTAAGATTAACGTTTAAAAATATTTCATTTTTAGTCTTTTCGGAAATTTTATTACAAAATTAGTCCTACGCGGGAAAATCTATTACAATTTTAGTCCTATGTCGAATTTTATTACAAAAATCGTCCCTATCTGAATTTTGTCTCATTATACACCAACTATTTTGTCTTTATCCCATTTACAACTTCCTTTCCAAGTAAATCACACACACACTCTTTCTCTCTCTAAAAACACACACAAACACCTCCACCTTCTCTCTAACTTTTCCGGCGATCCAACCGTCCAAATTTAGATCCGAGACCGGATTATTGATCACCATCATCATCTCTATCTATCCTCCGAATTTCATTACGATCAAGTAAGTATTTCTCCACTTTTGTTTTAAACTTTAACCTATTTTTGATTCAAACCGAGACTATCATTTTTAACCGTCAAAACCGAGATTTTATTGAGGATTATTGTTCCTAATAGTATTCTGGACATAGGGTATTGATTATAGATCATTTGGACACTTAGAACACTCCAAAATCGATTTCCAAATGTTATTTTTCGTAAAAATCTCGTTTCTGCACGTAATTGACTTCCGTTCACGTAATTTAAGAATTACGCTCACGTAATAAGCTTAAACATCACGTAATACCTATATTACGTTCACGAAACTTACAATATCGCTCACGAAATAGCCAAATTACGCTCACGAAATGGCTATGTTACGTTCACGTAATACATCTCTATGTCACGTAATATTGATTACGCTCACGTAATTAGACATATGCTCACGAAATTATGGTCCTTCTCACGTAATTCTCATGCTGATCACGTAATAGACTTCCCATGCACGTAACACACCTTCTAGATCACGTAATTATGGAATTACGTGACCTATAAGTCACGTAACTTCTTGATATACACGTAATTACATTGTTGGTATCCCGTAACAAGCTTGTTTAACCCGTAACTCTTGTATAACACGTAACTTGATACTTACGTGACTTGTAGTGCACGTAAGTATGAGAATCACGTATCTAGTCTGTTGACTTTCCGAAACACTTGTATTCCGTTATATCGATATTCCTTTGGTTATATTAAAACCCGTATAAAACGTTAATCATTAAGGCATAACCCTACTAGACTTAGAGATACTTAGACATATTTTATTTACGTGATGTATAGGGCACTTAGACGTTGAAGCTTGACGGTATTGTAGAAATTCCCGACATATAAAAGATTTGGATTGCTTTGCTATCTGTGAGTTATTCGCTGCCCTTTTTACCTTTTTTTATATTTTTGGGCATGATTAGCGTTAAACAAAGGTATTTATGTTATGTATGTATTATGGCATGTATATGCACGTATATGAATGCTTTAGATGATCTCACCCAACTTGTACCGCCTATGTGGTAGTACAAGGCCCCGTATACACACCTGTTAGTCTTGTACCGTCGGAAGTATATATAGCGCTATAAGGGTCTGACAAACCCTCATTGTTAACACTATTTTGGATATGGTGAGCCCTGTCCATGTTAACAATCTTACGACCGAGTATTATTATCGAGGACAACCTAGTTTGAGACACTAGGTGGGGTTAGTTGCCAGTATTTATTGTTAAGGGTCAGGTGTATTATATGTTCCTAAAGCTGCTATTTTATGAAATGATTATGGTACCGTATGGTACAAATATGTTTATGGTACCGTATGGTACAAATATGATTATGGTACCGTATGGTACAAATATGAATATTTTATCGAAAGGTTTTATATACTTCAAATATATTTTGAAATATCATTTTCAAAAGACTTATCTTCAAATCTTATCTTTTGGGTCAAAACTTATTGAAAACCTTTATTCTAAAATGTTTTTATTTACTATTGCGAATAATTCACCAACTTATGTTGACGTCGTATTTTAACGCTTTTCAGGGATTTGAGGTTACCTACTTTGATGCTATGCTTGCTTGACTACTTGGGACTTTTTGCTGGAATTTATTTTGTATTGTAATTCCTTAGTTTCCCATAACTCTGTAGTCGTATTTTGGATATTATTCGGATGACTGTAATAAGTATTTTACTTCAACTCTTTATCTATGTTGATGATGTTTGGTTTATTTATGTTTGATGTAACCTTGAATCTCTGATACCGTATACACTGCGCACCTCGGTTCCGCCATTTCTATGCGGGGTGTGACATAACAAACACGAATAGTATCTCTACAATCGATTACAAGACTTTAACACACAAGAACAGTTACTTACGCTCACAAACCCTAGCTCACGTAACTCTTCTTGATTTGACAGCTCTGACAACGTTCAACAACCCGCATTTATGATTTCGAGGCAGCTATTTATAGGTGGCCCGAAACCCTAGAAGAGTTACGCTCACGTAACTCTTTGGAAGAGAGTTACGCACGTAACTCTCCTAGTTACGTGCGTAACTCATGAGTTACGTGAGTGTAACTCAGTTACTTGAACGTAACTTGTTCGTAAATGCGTTTGGACTTTACAACTCGATCTAATTACATACTAACTCTACGACACGTTCAAATGAATACAAATACAGACAATAATGCTCCAACAAACTCCCCCTTGGATGTAGCTTGTATTCTTCAAAATTGTCTTGAACTTTTGGTGTCGAGAGATCGAGAGTTGGTCCTTTAACTTCATAGAGACTTGTACGGTGTAAAGTTTGCAACCGTTATCTTGCGAATCTTTTCAGACAGCTAATCTTCATCATTAAGCAACGCGGCTCCATGAAAAACAGCTTCGAGTCCTTGACTTCCAAGAAGTGCTAAACTCTTCAAGATTCGATCCTTAACTTTGTAAAACCTGGCTTACAAAGACAAAACTGACCAAATACGTGTTTTTGTTCTTTAAACTGACAAAATTTCTCATTTTTCATAAAACACGTGATAAAACCTTTTTAACCATAAGCGATACGTGACAACGAAGAAAATAAACATAGAAATAAAATATTTTTGATTTTTGTTTGTTTTCTTAACCTAAAACCGAAACTCTTTTTGTGGTTTTTAACTATAAGCTATTCACACTACTTTAGCAACCTACAAAAGGGCAAATCTTTTTGGATAGGGATTAGTTTGCTTTTAGGATCATATCGCAGAAGTCGAATCACAAGAATCAGCCGATTATTAGTATATTTGTCCTCTTAAATACAACATATATATCATATAAAGAATCTTCCGATTATTTAGATTACAACTGTTTATATGGATCCCACTTATATTTACACTTAGCTAAATCCGAACTCCCCTCAAAGCGTCATCTGTGACATTCGCGAATTTCACGGTATTATTCTATCGTCTCGTATTCGTTTTATTTATTTATATTCGTGTTTTGACCCTATTGTATTTCTTTTATGATTATCGTATTCGTATTTTTTGAGTATCGTATTTGTATCTTATGCGTATTTGCGTTTATCGGGTATATAGCGTGTAATTCGGATCTTTATGTCGGGAACGTATAGTCTAAAGTGCCTTTAGTATAAGTCTAGTATGCTCTTATGATAAGTTTAGGGGAATTATGCCTTAATTATATGATTAAGATTAACGTTTAAAAAGTATTTCATTTATAGTCTTTTCGGAAATTTTATTTCGAAACTAGTCCTACGCGAGATTTTTATTGCAAGCTTAGTCCTCCACCAACCTTTTGTCTTATCTCTACCAATAACTTTGTCTTTATTCACTATCATCTTCTTCTCCAAGTAAACACACACACACACACTTTCTCTCTCTAAAAACACACAAACACCTCCACCTTCTCTCTAACTTTTCCGGCGATCCGACCGTCCGATTTTAGATCCGAGACCGGATTATTGATCACCATCATCACCTCTATCTATCCTCCGAGTTTCATATCGATCAAGTAAGTATCTCTCCGTTTTGATTTTAAACTTTATTCCATTTTTATCCAAACACGAACTACCATTTTAAACCGTCAAAACCGAGATTTTATTAAGGATTATTGTATGTTATCATATTCTGGACATAGGGTTATGATTATAGATCATTTGGACTTTTAAAACACTCCGAAATCGATTCCGATAGCTATTTTTCGTAAAAATCACGTTATGTCACGTAATTCATGTTTCTGCACGAAATACATCTATTACGTTCACGAAATATGGAAGTTACGTTCACGAAATAAGGAAATTACGTTCAAGAAATAAGGAAATTACGTTCACGAAATTTCCATGATGGTCACGTAAGTGCGCCATGCATGTCACGTAACACTTACACGTAATTGTCCTGCTGATTGCGTTCACGTAGCATGCTTATTATCCACATAATTATAATTCCTCTTCACCTAACAACTAGTAATGCCATGTGATTTATGGTCCTTTTTCATGTAATTGGCATGTGAGCACGTGATTTACTTGTTATTTCCGTAATTCCTATTTCATGCACATAATAATGCTTCATGTACACAAAATTCTATTACGCTCACGTAATTTCGATTTCGTTCACGAAACTTCGCTTATGATCACGTAATTACCTCCATGTGTCACGTAATTGTGTTTGGTTGATTCCATAACATGCTGACCCATCACATAAATAACATGCACACCACTTAATTCATTTCCATGCATGAAATCCTTCTTGTTTGTCACGTGGTAACTTGTTTATCACATAATTATTTCCATAACTTATTTAGTACATATTTATCACTAGGAATCATGTAATCCTTGTTTGGTGTCACGTAATACCTCCTTGCATAACACGTAACTTGATACTTACGTGACTTGTAGTGCACGTAAGTATGAGAATCACGTATCTAGTCCGTTGACTTTCCGAAACGTTTGTATTCCGTTATATCGATATTTCTTTGGTTATTCTAAAACTCGTATAAAACGTTAATCATTAAGGCATAACCCTACTAGACTTAGAGATACTTAGACATGTTTTATTTACGTGATGTATAGGGCACTTAGACATTGAAGCTTGACGGTATTATTGTATTTCCCGACACATATAAAGATTTGGATTGCTTTGCTATCAGTGAGTTACTCGTTGCCCTTTTTAACCTTTTACTATTTTTGGGCATGATTAGCGTTAAACAAAGGTATTTTATGGTATGTATGGATTATGGTATGTATGGATATGTATGCTTTAGATGATCTCACCCAACTTGTACCGCCTTTGTGGTAGTACAAGGCCCCGTATAAACACCTGTTAACTTTGAGCCACCGGAAGTATATATAGCGCTATATGGGTCTAACAAACCCTCATTCTAATACGTTATTATGATAAGGGAGGAGCCCTGTCCGTATTAGTAATGTTACGACCGTTTTTATTATCGAGAACAACCTGGTTTGAGACACTAGGTGGGGTTAGTTGCCTTTATTATTGTTATGGTTCAGGTGTATGTTATTTCCTAGAGCTGTTATTTATCCAGTATGGTATTTATTTTATGATATGATTATGATTTTATGAAATGATTATGGTACCGTATGGTAATAATCTAAATATTTTATCGAAAGGTTTTATATACTTCAAATATATTTTGAAACCTCTTTTCAAAAAGACTTATCTTCAAACCTTATCTTTTGGGTCAAAACTTATTGAAAACCTTTATACTAATATGTTTTTATTTACTATTGCGAATAATTCACCAACTTTATGTTGACGTCGTATTTTAACGCTTTTCAGGGATTTGAGGTTATCTTTTTTTGATGCTATGCGTTGATTGGCTACTTGGGACTTTTGCTGGAATTCATTTTGTATTGTAATTCCTTAGTTTCCCATACTCTGTAGTCGTATTTTGGATATTATTCGGATGACTGTAATAAGTATTTCACTTCAAACTCTTTATCTATGTTGATGATGTTTGGTTTATTTATGTTTGATGTAACCTTGAATCTCTGATACCGTATACACTGTACACCTCGGTTCCGCCATTTCTATGCGGGGTGTGACAGAAGTTGGTATCAGAGCCAATGGTTATAGCGAACTAAGTGACCTTACGGAATCACTTAGACTATGACCTAGGCTTTTGGACCTATCTGATTTACTCTATGTGCGCATTTCTTCCTTTTGTGGGCCTGTATGTGATTTGTATGCTATATGTGCTTTTGTTTTGCTTTTTATGTTTTGAGGCCTGCTCGTTTTAGTCGCACATACAGTTTATCGTTCTAATTTATTCCGTTTGCTATTCGTAGAAGATGCCGCCTAAGAGAACTTCTTCTAGAGCTACTTCTACTAGAGCTACTCCTGCCGCCCCTGCTCCGAGAAGGTCGGCAAGGCGAGGTCGCGCCAGCGTTAGATCGGGTGCTACTGCTCATAACACCACTGCTGTCCCCAATACTACTTCTGCTACTCCGAACATCAGTCAGCTGATTGCGGAGCAGATTGCAGCAGCTATCCCAGTGATTGTGGCACAACTTAAGGAAACACCCGTGCAAAATGCTGATTTAGAGTTTGATGTACCTGAGATGCCCGATATTGGAGCAGAAGGTATGGCGTCTGGACGCGATGGTTCCGATGTTGGCAGAGCAGTGCACATAGGATCTGGTGGACCAAGAATTGAGATTGAAGATCCACCCCGAGGCTGCTCATATAAAGCCTTCCTGGATTGCAGACCTGCTGAATTTAGGGGTACTGAAGATGCTGTTGCCACCCTACAATGGTTTGAGAAGATGGAGTCTGTATTTGATGTGTCAGGATGTGCTGATGAGAGTCGTGTTAAGTATGCTACCTATCTGTTCCAGGGTAAAGCCCTCACTTGGTGGAACTCTGTGAAGAAGGTCCAAGGCCGAGCTGCTGTCACCTTGATGACCTGGGAGAATTTGAAAGTTATGATGAAGAAAGAATATGTGCCGTCGTCTGAGACGCAGCGATTGGAGGATGAGTTTTGGAACCTAACTATGCAAGGTTCTAACTTCCGTGGGTATGTGAACCGCTTCTACGACTTATGCGTCTTGGTTCCTCGTCTGGCTCGTACTGAGAACGAGAGGATTGAACGGTTCGCGAATGGTTTGCCGCAGACTATGCGAGACCATATTATTTCTCATCTTCCGGGTACACTTCAGAGCGCCGTTGATATTGCGGGTAGGTTGGTCGCTAGTGCAATCCGTGGTGGTACACTACAGCCAGTTGTGAGTCGTAGGGATACTGGTAGATCTGCTAGAAGGGATGGAAGTAATTCGAGGAAGAGGAGCCGTAGCCATGACCAGAGGCCTCAACTTCCTCAGGTGTATGCATTGACTGGTGCTGGAACTGGTTATCAGGGTAAACACCCTAGGTGTGACACTTGTAATAGTGCTCATGCGGCTAACGTAGCGTGTTGGGTTTGTAAACGCTGCAAGAAGTTAGGCCACACGGAGCAATTTTGTAGAAGAACTGTTGGAGCATGTTATGAGTGTGGAGAAATGGGTCACCTTCGTCAGCAGTGTCCCAAGCTTGTATCGTCTACTTCCCATCCTACTCCTGGTGCTGGTACTAGTGCTAGAGGAAACCCTGCAAAGAGCCGAGCTTTTGCTATGGAATCTGCGGAAGCTCATCAGGATCCTACCGTAGTTACTGGTACATTTCTTGTTGACGATTATCCTGCTTTTATTCTATTTGATTCGGGTGCCGATAGAAGCTTCATTTCTAGTGACTTTCGCCCCTTAGTAAACCGTGCCTCTAGTCCATTAGAGCCTGCTTATGAGGTAGAAATAGTTGATGGTAGATGTGCCTGTGTTAAGGAAGTTATACGTGATATTTCTCTCGTTTTAGCCGATATTCCTTTTTCCATCGACCTTATTCCTATGAAACTCGGTAGTTTCGACGTCGTAGTCGGTATGGATTGGTTAGCGAAGCATAAAGGAGAGATAGTCTGTTATGAGAAGCTTATTCGTATTCAGAAGCCGGATGGAGATCAGTTGATTGTACACGGAGACAAGGCCGGGAAACGCCTTAAAGTTATTTCTTGTTTGAAGGTTCGCGAGTATGTCCGTCAGGGTTGTTCGTTATATCTTGCTCACTTGGTGAAGAAAGACTCTGCGATAAAGATCGATGGTGTGCCGATTGTTCGCGAATATTCTGACGTTTTTCCCGACGATTTACCTGACCAGAGACAAACCGATTTCCGTATTGATCTTATTCCTGGAGCTGCACCTGTTGCTAAGGCTCCGTATCGTTTGGCTCCTTCCGAGATGCTCGAGTTGTCGAAGCAAATTCAGGAATTGGTAGATAAAGGTTTTATTCGTCCTAGTTTCTCCCCGTGGGGTGCTCCTGTTCTCTTTGTTAAGAAGAAGGATGGCTCCATGCGTTTATGTATTGATTATCGGGAGTTAAACAAGTTGACTGTGAAGAACCGTTATCCCCTTCCTCGTATTGATGACCTATTCGATCAACTTCAGGGTTCTTGCTATTTCTCAAAGATCGATCTTCGTTCTGGTTATCATCAGTTGAGAGTTCGAGAAGATGATATACCTAAGACTGCTTTTCGTACTCGGTATCGTCATTACGAGTTCATGGTGATGCCGTTTGGTATGACAAACGCCCCTGCAGCATTCATGGAACTAATGAACCGTATTTGTCGTCCGTATCTTGACAAATTCGTTATCGTATTCATCGACGACATTCTTATCTATTCCCGAAGTCGCAAGGAACATGAAGAGCATTTGCGTCTTGTTCTAGAAGTGCTTCGAAAAGAGAAGTTGTATGCGAAATTCTCTAAGTGCGAGTTCTGGATTTCCGAAGTTCAATTCCTTGGCCATGTGGTTAGCGCGAAGGGTATTCATGTTGATCCTGCTAAGATTGAAGCTGTCAAAAGTTGGGTTGCACCGAAGTCACCGACCGAAATCCGTTCATTTTTGGGTCTTGCTGGGTATTATCGCCGATTTATCGAGAACTTCTCCAAGATTGCTTCATCTATGACTAAGCTGACACAGAAGAGTGAACCTTTCGTTTGGGGTACCGATCAGGAAGAAGCATTTCAGATATTGAAGCAGCGGTTGTGTAACGCTCCTATTCTTAGTCTGCCAGTTGGTTCCGAAAATTTTGTGGTTTACTGCGACGCTTCGCACAAAGGTCTGGGTTGTGTGCTTATGCAGAATGGTAAAGTTATAGCTTACGCTTCGCGTCAGTTGAAAATCCATGAGCAGAATTACACGACACATGATCTAGAGTTGGGAGCCGTCGTATTTGCATTGAAGATTTGGAGACATTATCTGTATGGGACCAAGTGTACTGTATTTACCGACCACAAGAGTCTTCAACACATTTTCGATCAGAAGATGCTGAACATGAGACAACGACGTTGGGTTGAGTTATTAAACGACTATGATTGCGACATTCGCTACCACCCTGGTAAGGCGAACGTTGTTGCTGATGCATTGAGTCGTAAGGAAACCGTCAAACCGGTCCGTATTCGTTCTATGGTGATATCTATTCAGACGAGTTTAAAGGCTCGGATTATTCAAGCTCAGGAAGGTATTATGACTGAAGGCCGTGTTAAAGAGGAAAGATTGTATAAGTTGGCGTTGGAACTGGAACCGAAGGAGGATGGAGTTCTGTATTTCCTCGAGCGTATTTGGGTTCCGGTTAGTATCCGTCAGTTGATTCTGGACGAAGCCCATAAGTCTAATTATTCCATTCATCCGGGTTCCGACAAGATGTATCACGACTTGAAAGATTTTTATTGGTGGCCGGGTATGAAACGCGAGATCGCCGAGTATGTTAGCCGATGTTTGACTTGTTCTAAAGTGAAGGTTGAGTATCAGAAACCGTCTGGGCTACTCCAACAACCGAAGATTCCCGAGTGGAAATGGGAGCGTATTACTATGGATTTTGTTACAAAGCTTCCGAGATCTTCGAGTGGTTATGACAGTATCTGGGTTATTGTTGATCGTTTGACGAAGTCTGCACATTTCCTTCCGATTCGCGAGAACTACCCGATGGAGAGATTCGTACGCTTGTATATTTCCGAGATTGTATCGAAACACGGTGTTCCTGTATCGATTATTTCCGATCGGGATGCTCGTTTCACTTCTCGATTTTGGAAGACATTTCAGACTGCTATGGGTACACGGTTAGATATGAGTACCGCCTATCATCCTCAGACCGATGGTCAGAGTGAGAGAACTATTCAGACTATGGAAGATATGCTACGAGCTTGCGCTATTGATTTTGGTGGTAGTTGGGATATTCATTTTCCGTTGATCGAGTTTTCGTACAACAACAGCTATCACACGAGTATCAAGTGTGCACCGTTTGAAGCTCTATATGGCCGCAAGTGTCGATCGCCTGTTTGTTGGGCAGAAGTTGGAGATAGTCAGATTTCCGGTCCGGAGATTATACAAGAGACCACTGACAAGATCTTCAAGATCAAGGAACGATTAGTTACTGCCAGAGATCGACAGAAGAAGTATGCTGATAAGCGCAGGAAACCTCTCGAGTTCAGTGTTGGAGATATGGTATTATTGAAGGTTTCTCCATGGAAAGGGGTTGTCCGATTTGTGAAGCGCAGCAAGCTGAGTCCGAGATACACGGGTCCGTTCAAGATCTTAGCCCGCATCGGCCCAGCTGCGTATCGACTAGAATTGCCGGCAGAACTGAGCAGCGTACATAACGTTTTCCATGTATCTCAGTTGAAGAAATGCCTGGCTGATGAGACATTACTAGTTCCGCTTGAACAACTCCAGATTGACGACAAGCTTCATTTTGTTGAAGAACCGATCGAGATCGTTGCTAGTGATGTTAAGCGTCTGCGACGAAGCAAGATCCCTATTGTCAAAGTTCGCTGGAATTCCCGCTTTGGTGCTGAGTTCACTTGGGAACGCGAAGATGAAATTCTGCGGAAGTATCCTCACCTTTCTCCCGGTAGTAGTACCCAGTGATAATTTCGTGGACGAAATTCTTTTTACTTGGGGAGACTGTGACATTCGCGAATTTCACGGTATTATTCTATCGTCTCGTATTCGTTTTATTTATTTATATTCGTGTTTTGACCCTATTGTATTTCTTTTATGATTATCGTATTCGTATTTTTTGAGTATCGTATTTGTATCTTATGCGTATTTGCGTTTATCGGGTATATAGCGTGTAATTCGGATCTTTATGTCGGGAACGTATAGTCTAAAGTGCCTTTAGTATAAGTCTAGAATGCTCTTATGATAAGTTTAGGGGAATTATGCCTTAATTATATGATTAAGATTAACGTTTAAAAAGTATTTCATTTATAGTCTTTTCGGAAATTTTATTTCGAAACTAGTCCTACGCGAGATTTTTATTGCAAGCTTAGTCCTCCACCAACCTTTTGTCTTATCTCTACCAATAACTTTGTCTTTATTCACTATCATCTTCTTCTCCAAGTAAACACACACACACACACTTTCTCTCTCTAAAAACACACAAACACCTCCACCTTCTCTCTAACTTTTCCGGCGATCCGACCGTCCGATTTTAGATCCGAGACCGGATTATTGATCACCATCATCACCTCTATCTATCCTCCGAGTTTCATATCGATCAAGTAAGTATCTCTCCGTTTTGATTTTAAACTTTATTCCATTTTTATCCAAACACGAAACTACCATTTTAAACCGTCAAAACCGAGATTTTATTAAGGATTATTGTATGTTATCATATTCTGGACATAGGGTTATGATTATAGATCATTTGGACTTTTAAAACACTCCGAAATCGATTCCGATAGCTATTTTTCGTAAAAATCACGTTATGTCACGTAATTCATGTTTCTGCACGAAATACATCTATTACGTTCACGAAATATGGAAGTTACGTTCACGAAATAAGGAAATTACGTTCAAGAAATAAGGAAATTACGTTCACGAAATTTCCATGATGGTCACGTAAGTGCGCCATGCATGTCACGTAACACTTACACGTAATTGTCCTGCTGATTGCGTTCACGTAGCATGCTTATTATCCACATAATTATAATTCCTCTTCACCTAACAACTAGTAATGCCATGTGATTTATGGTCCTTTTTCATGTAATTGGCATGTGAGCACGTGATTTACTTGTTATTTCCGTAATTCCTATTTCATGCACATAATAATGCTTCATGTACACAAAATTCTATTACGCTCACGTAATTTCGATTTCGTTCACGAAACTTCGCTTATGATCACGTAATTACCTCCATGTGTCACGTAATTGTGTTTGGTTGATTCCATAACATGCTGACCCATCACATAAATAACATGCACACCACTTAATTCATTTCCATGCATGAAATCCTTCTTGTTTGTCACGTGGTAACTTGTTTATCACATAATTATTTCCATAACTTATTTAGTACATATTTATCACTAGGAATCATGTAATCCTTGTTTGGTGTCACGTAATACCTCCTTGCATAACACGTAACTTGATACTTACGTGACTTGTAGTGCACGTAAGTATGAGAATCACGTATCTAGTCCGTTGACTTTCCGAAACGTTTGTATTCCGTTATATCGATATTTCTTTGGTTATTCTAAAACTCGTATAAAACGTTAATCATTAAGGCATAACCCTACTAGACTTAGAGATACTTAGACATGTTTTATTTACGTGATGTATAGGGCACTTAGACATTGAAGCTTGACGGTATTATTGTATTTCCCGACACATATAAAGATTTGGATTGCTTTGCTATCAGTGAGTTACTCGTTGCCCTTTTTAACCTTTTACTATTTTTGGGCATGATTAGCGTTAAACAAAGGTATTTTATGGTATGTATGGATTATGGTATGTATGGATATGTATGCTTTAGATGATCTCACCCAACTTGTACCGCCTTTGTGGTAGTACAAGGCCCCGTATAAACACCTGTTAACTTTGAGCCACCGGAAGTATATATAGCGCTATATGGGTCTAACAAACCCTCATTCTAATACGTTATTATGATAAGGGAGGAGCCCTGTCCGTATTAGTAATGTTACGACCGTTTTTATTATCGAGAACAACCTGGTTTGAGACACTAGGTGGGGTTAGTTGCCTTTATTATTGTTATGGTTCAGGTGTATGTTATTTCCTAGAGCTGTTATTTATCCAGTATGGTATTTATTTTATGATATGATTATGATTTTATGAAATGATTATGGTACCGTATGGTAATAATCTAAATATTTTATCGAAAGGTTTTATATACTTCAAATATATTTTGAAACCTCTTTTCAAAAAGACTTATCTTCAAACCTTATCTTTTGGGTCAAAACTTATTGAAAACCTTTATACTAATATGTTTTTATTTACTATTGCGAATAATTCACCAACTTTATGTTGACGTCGTATTTTAACGCTTTTCAGGGATTTGAGGTTATCTTTTTTTGATGCTATGCGTTGATTGGCTACTTGGGACTTTTGCTGGAATTCATTTTGTATTGTAATTCCTTAGTTTCCCATACTCTGTAGTCGTATTTTGGATATTATTCGGATGACTGTAATAAGTATTTCACTTCAAACTCTTTATCTATGTTGATGATGTTTGGTTTATTTATGTTTGATGTAACCTTGAATCTCTGATACCGTATACACTGTACACCTCGGTTCCGCCATTTCTATGCGGGGTGTGACAAAACTTCCAGTATTTATTTAGAAAACCCGTCACCTTATTCCTATTTAGTAACTACTCTAAATATTGAAAATGCATACTTATAGTATAGAGTTTAAGCACTTGTGCATTTTTCATAAATAGAGAAGCTTTGCTTTCTCTTTTTTTTATTATTATTATTTTTTTAATTTTTTGAGCTTAAGAAGCTTTATAGACTCGTGAACCCTCCCTCTGTCTTTGCCGTTTATCAAGTTAGCATCAAGAGTTACGGAATTCTTATTTGACTCTACTCTCCCCTTTATACTAACTGCAAGGAAACTATGATTTCGCAACCTTATAGAATCCAGGAGCGCCTCAAGGATACGAGTTTTACTGTAATTATTTATAACTCTTCACCTTTATACTAACCGCACGGAAACTATGATTTCGCAACCTTATAGAATCCAGGGACGCCTCAAGGAATTTTTGAGTTTTTAATAATTACATTAACAGAAAACTCTTTGAGTTTTAGAAAAAACGATTTATTATATTTTTTGATTTTCTCTCAATTTTTCTTTTCCTCGCTTTTTCTATTACTCTCAGATACTTATTTATATATATATAATCATTGAGATGAACAAACTTAACCGTGTTACCCATTAGAAATAGGTTCGGAAAATTGTTTATATGATATTGGCCGTACCTACTAATACATCGAACAAACACTTATGATTCTAAGTTTTAAAATCCGCGATGTACTATCATTTCCTAAGGTTTTCACAAACTTTCTCCCCCTCTTTTTATGTTTTTCTTAATTTTATTATTATTGGAACTATACAAATCTTAAAAACTTAAAAAGAAAGTTTCGAAGTCACGATCAAAAAGTTTAGGCTTTTATCATTTTGGACGCTTTATACTCAATTGAGATTGTTTAATCTTTTACTCAATGAGTTTATTAAACTTTAGACTCAGTCGAGATTATTTAACTTTAGACTCGACGAGTATCAAAAACTTTAGACTCTTTGTGAAAAGAGTTTTGCATTTAAGCAAAACGGTTTTTGTCCGAGTTCGCAACTGTTATATGTTGCGAAGTCTAAACGCTTTAAACTTAAGATATAAGCATGTCAATTAAGCTTGAAAGTAGACGTTTGAACGCAAACCGGACCACGTAAATCAAATAGGAATCAAAAGCCTACTGAATCACGCATCACACACATTACAAACAATCAAACAAGCAAAAGAAACATTGATATATCAAAAGAAGTTGTACAAATATTACAGTCATATGAATATAGTTTGAGCTGGGAATAAGAAAATACCAAAAACCAGCTAACACCTGCAAACTAAATTCTATACTGCTTCTTCAACCACCAATGGCAGATTTTGCGAGTGATATCCCCTTTTGACGCAGATGTGCACCACATGCGAAAAGACTAGGCCATAAGATTGCTCATTAGGTGCACAGTAGATCTTCTTCTCATTCAGCTTCTTCAAATCTGCTTCGGAGAGGCAGAGAAGATGGATAGGATCATAGATCCTCAGCAACACTTTACCATCTTGATCAAAAACTACTGCCTCCCGAGCTTTCTCATCGAACCCCCAAGCCTTGACGTCAGTTAAGAAATCCTGAGGTAGCGAGGGCAATCTGATCCTCCTGAGTTGCTTGATTTCAGGATAGATATCTATAAAATCGCGCCTCCTAGTCTTTGGATTCCTCTTCGTTTCCCTCTGTCTGATAGGCATGGTGAGCTTGAAGTTTTCAAGCTTTCTAAAATGGATGTCAGATCTCAACGTCTTGTAGAACAGCTTGGCCGCATCCGTGGTGAGGTTGGTGGGTTCCAAATCCGCAAGACGCTTCAACTCATAGTGAGGAAGAGAGTTGAACGTCGCGTATTTCATCTTCATATACTGCACACCATCTCCCCGCAGCAATACAAAATAATCGGTGTTATCTATGTAGCGCCATGCAAGAACGATCCTCTTGCACTGGCCTACTAGATTACAACCGACCAGAACTCCCATTTCCCCAAATACAGCGTGATCAATCTTTCTCCCTCGGCTATCAATGTAGTGAATTGGCGGTGGCACGAGAGGAGCGGGAACTACTGGAGTTTCCGGTGCTGATTCTTCTTTAGACTTCCCCTTTGAACCAGCTGGGGAAGTAACTTTCTCTTTAACACCGCCTGATTGCGGAATAACAAGTTTGAGTAAGTAAACGGTGAAGAACAACTGATATAATCAAAAGATTAATACTATTAAGCTTACGTGATTGATAACAAACACGAATAGTATCTCTACAATCGATTACAAGACTTTAACACACAAGAACAGTTACTTACGCTCACAAACCCTAGCTCACGTAACTCTTCTTGATTTGACAGCTCTGACAACGTTCAACAACCCGCATTTATGATTTCGAGGCAGCTATTTATAGGTGGCCCGAAACCCTAGAAGAGTTACGCTCACGTAACTCTTTGGAAGAGAGTTACGCACGCAACTCTCCTAGTTACGTGCGTAACTCATGAGTTACGTGAGTGTAACTCAGTTACTTGAACGTAACTTGTTCGTAAATGCGTTTGGACTTTACAACTCGATCTAATTACATACTAACTCTACGACACGTTCAAATGAATACAAATACAGACAATAATGCTCCAACAAACTCCCCCTTGGATGTAGCTTGTATTCTTCAAAATTGTCTTGAACTTTTGGTGTCGAGAGATCGAGAGTTGGTCCTTTAACTTCATAGAGACTTTTACGGTGTAAAGTTTGCAACCGATAACTTGCGAATCTTTCTAACAGCTAATCTTCATCATTAAGCAACGCGGCTCCATGAATATCAGCTTCGAGTCCTTGACTTCCAAGAAGTGCTAGACTCTTCAAGATCCGATCCTTAACTTTGTAAAACCTGGCTTACAAAGACAAAACTGACCAAATACGTGTTTTTGTTCTTTAAACTGACAAAATTTCTCATTTTTCAGAAAACACGTGATAAAACCTTTTTAACCATGATCGATACGTGACAACGAAGAAAATAAACATAGAAATAAAATATTTTTGGATTTTTGTTTGTTTTCTTAACCTAAAACCGAAACTCTTTTTGTGGTTTTCAACTATAAGCTATTCACACTACTTTAGCAACCTACAAAAGGGCAAATCTTTTTGGATAGGGATTAGTTTGCTTTTAGGATCATATCGCAGAAGTCGAATCGCAAGAATCAGCCGATTATTAGTATATTTGTCCTCTTAAATACAACATAGATATCATATAAAAAATCTTCCGATTATTTAGATTACAACTGTTTATATGGATCCCACTTATATTTACACTTAGCTAAATCCGAACTCCCCTCAAAGCGTCATCAAACTTCCAGTGTTTATTTAGGAAACCCGTCACCTTATTCCTATTTAGTTAACTACTCTAAATATTGAAAAAGCATACATATAGTATAAAGTTTAAGCACTTGTGCATTTTTCATAATTAGAGAAGCTTTTTGCTTTCTTTTTCCCTTTTTTTTTTATTTATATATATTTTTTGAGCTTAAAAGCTTTATAGACTCGTGAACTCCTCCCTCTGTCTTTGCCGTTTATCAAGTAAGCATCAAGAGTTATGGAATTCTTATTTGACTCTACTCTCCCCTTTATACTAACTGCAAGGAAACTATGATTTCGCAACCTTATAGAATCCAGGAGCGCCTCAAGGGTACGAGTTTTACTGTAATTATTTATAACTCTTCACCTTTATACTAACCGCAAGGAAACTATGATTTCGCAACCTTATAGAATCCAGGGGCGCCTCAAGGACTTTTTGAGTTTTTAATAATTACATTAATAGAAAACTCTTTGAGTTTTAGAAAAGCGATTTATTATATTTTTTGATTTTCTCTCAATTTTTCTTTTCCTCGCTTTTTCTATTACTCTCAGATACTTATTTATATATATATAATCCTATGGTGACAGATTCCAGGCACACCGAAAGTTTTCAGCTTATCACTGAGATGAACAAACTTAACCGTGTTACCCATTAGAAACAGGTTCGGAAAATTGTTTATATGATATTGGCCGTACCTACTAATACATCGAAAAACACTTATGATTCTAAGTTTTAAAATCCGCGATGTACTATCATTTCCTAAGGTTTTCACAAACTTTCTCCCCCTCTTTTTATGTTTCTCTTAAATTTATTATTTTTATTGCTATACACGTCCTAAAAACTTAAAAAGAAAAGTTTCGAAGTCACGATCAAAGATTTAGGTTTTTATCATTTGGACCCTTGACACTCAATTGAGATTATTTAAACTTTGACTCAATGAGATTATTAAACTTTAGACTCATCCAAGATTATTTAACTTTAGACTTGATGAGTTTCAAAGCTTTAGACTCTTTTGAAAAGAGTTTTGCATTTAAGCAAAACGGTTTTTGTTTGAGTTCGCAACTGTTATATGTTGCGAAGTCTAAACACTTTAAACTTACCAAATTAGGTAAGAAAACTTACCTTCTCGGTTGAGAAGGAAATCTTTAAACTCACTTAAGAGGAATTTCTGATTTCTGTCATAACGATGAAGGCATATGATCGATTGATCGTATGTAAGCTCACGTGATCCTTCATGTTCCTTTACACTGCTAAGCAGAAGAAAACTTTCTCAAAACTGACCCGTAATTGTACTACCCTTATCTCCAGCGAATACAACGATACCCCATCTATAGGTAAGAAACCCGTAAGAAGGGAGATGTTGTCTGTCGTGTGCCCTGAACAACCACTGATGACATACTACGTATTATCTACAGTTCACTTTGGTCGTTCCTGCACATCTTAGAAGAAAGGTTAGTTTGTAACGGGGACCCAAGCCTTAACCGACTTGGGTCTCCCACTTTCATCGGTAATGATCACATCAACCAATTTATGGTCTTTCTGATAATCAGTAGTGGTTGATGTGTCATCCTGATGTTCGAGCGACTCTTTATCATCTTTAACAGTCTTAGTCAATTTCGATTTTGGATCGGTTTTGACCTTTACAGAAGGAGAATCAACCTTTGGTTTGTTTGGTTGATTCTTCCTTTGAGGAACAGACTTAACGTTTGAAGTTGTTCTTGACTCTTTACGTTTCAAAATTAAGCTTTTCAAACGAGGACAAACCTTGGCAATGTGTCCCTCACATCGACAATAATAGCAGGCTCGAGGGTCAGTTGAATTAACCTCGGGAACCTGAGAAGTTGGAATCTTCTTTTGATTGTTGTTTCGTGGTGGTATTACCTTGGTTGATTTAGCTTTAGACACTTTAGGAGAGAAACTTGTAGGCTTAGAAGAAGAAGCCACTCCCTTAGTGAAGATCTTAGACATAGGGGTTTGGACAGTGAGAGTAGGTTTGTTGTCCTCAACTTTCCCTTTACCCTTAGTCTTTGACTTTGTGGACTTTGACTCAAAATCGGACTGTTTAAGAGTCCGTTTTCCTTCACGCACCTGAAGTTGTTCAAACTTCTTGTCCATCTTAGTGATAAGACGGCTCTCGAGGCGCTGAAAGACCTTCTCAAAAAGACTCTCTTGGTGGTCAGTTAATTGGACGTCTTTTAAGTCATTAAGGTCTTTAGACTTGTGGTCTGGGCGTTTTAAAATCACTTTAGACTCATTTTCACTGACACTTGCTTCTGGACTAGTTTCTTCGGCTTTTGGAGCCTCAGAGGTCAAAGAAGAAGATTGAGCTACATCTGCGGACGTACCATCGACCGGGACTGGGGTGAAATGTTGTGGAGGAGGCATACTAGTATACCCCAGTCCACCCTTGTCTTTGGTGTTCGACCGCTGAGACTCGATTAAATGACTCAAAATTTCTTTCGAATTCGCAATTGCAGCTAACTTAGCATGTAGAGTGTCGATCTCACTCTGTTTCTTTGCAACAGTTAATTTTTCAGCTGCAAGAGCATCAGAAAACTCTTTGATTTTTGAAACATGTCGAGAAATTATAATTTTTAGATCAGAAATTTCAACTTGTTTTTCTTTCTTAAAAACAGTTAAAGTTTTGTTTTCTTTAGATAAACCATCATTTTTTAATCTAAAATTATTAACCTCAACATTTAACTCTCTAGCCGATGTACTCCATATAGTGAGTTTGGTCTCAAGCTCACTGCAGTTAGTACATATAGCTGTGAAAGGATTGATATCTACCTCACGCTTTGGAGATGAAGCATCTGATGTAGAATGAACTCGTGTTCGACTAGGTTCCATGTTGAATGAACTCGTGTTCATAGAAAGAGCCATGTCGAATACAACCCAATACCCAAAACAGCTACGAACGAATACCCGAGAAGTAGAAGACCAGAAAACCCGATTAAATACCAAACCAAATCACGAAAACGATTCCCGAATACCCGAGCTTAACACTAATCTTCAAACGTCTTCACACGAATCCTCACAAACAGAACCCGTAGAGTCAGCAAGAAAGACCAGAGAATCCAACCTAACACCTACCTAATGTTTCTGACGAAAATCGGGCAGAGTAACGGCTAGAAAGATGAGGTAAACGAAAGTCTTCAGTGAACGTAACTCCCAGTTACGGGGCGTAACTAATATCGAGTAACTATCTTCGAGTAACTAACTTCAAGGTCACGTAACAATCTTCAAGTAACTATAGTTACGTGAGAGTAACTGTAGTTACTTGAGGGTAACTATAGTTACGTGAGAGTAACTGTAGTTACTTGAGGGTAACTGTAGTTACGTGAGGGTAACTGTAGTTACGTGAGGGTAACTGAGTTACGTGAGGGTAACTACAGTTACGTGCACTTCAGCTGAAATTTCTTCCGACCGTCGAAAACGAAGAAATACCCAAAACTAGAAACCCATCTTCTGCAGATATCAAGTATAACCTATTGTCAACACAATATCTGAACCCCAAGACCACACTATGGCTAGAAATGCCTAGATCTAAAAAATCCGAAATAAAGTACACTTTCTTCAAATCCTAGATCTAACCCAAATCAGCCACAATCTTCACCAAACGGATTCAAAGACCTCTATAGCAAGTATAGAGGCTCTGATACCACTTGTTGGTCGCCTCTTTACGGACCTCCTTTGAATCCTAACTCAGACTAATTGCGGAATAACAAATTTGAGTAAGTAAACGGTGAAGAACAACTGATATAATCAAAAGATTAATACTATTAAGCTTACGTGATCCTTCATGTTCCTTTACACTGCTAAGCAGAAGAAAACTTTCTCAAAACTGACCCGTAATTGTACTACCCTTATCTCCAGCGAATACAACGATACCCCATCTATAGGTAAGAAACCCGTAAGAAGGGAGATGTTGTCTGTCGTGTGCCCTGAACAACCACTGATGACATACTACGTATTATCTACAGTTCACTTTGGTCGTTCCTGCACATCTTAGAAGAAAGGTTAGTTTGTAACGGGGACCCAAGCCTTAACCGACTTGGGTCTCCCACTTTCATCGGTAATGATCACATCAACCAATTTATGGTCTTTCTGATAATCAGTAGTGGTTGATGTGTCATCCTGATGTTCGAGCGACTCTTTATCATCTTTAACAGTCTTAGTCAATTTCGATTTTGGATCGGTTTTGACCTTTACAGAAGGAGAATCAACCTTTGGTTTGTTTGGTTGATTCTTCCTTTGAGGAACAGACTTAACGTTTGAAGTTGTTCTTGACTCTTTACGTTTCAAAATTAAGCTTTTCAAACGAGGACAAACCTTGGCAATGTGTCCCTCACATCGACAATAATAGCAGGCTCGAGGGTCAGTTGAATTAACCTCGGGAACCTGAGAAGTTGGAATCTTCTTTTGATTGTCGTTTCGTGGTGGTATTACCTTGGTTGATTTAGCTTTAGACACTTTAGGAGAGAAACTTGTAGGCTTAGAAGAAGAAGCCACTCCCTTAGTGAAGATCTTAGACATAGGGGTTTGGACAGTGAGAGTAGGTTTGTTGTCCTCAACTTTCCCTTTACCCTTAGTCTTTGACTTTGTGGACTTTGACTCAAAATCGGACTGTTTAAGAGTCCGTTTTCCTTCACGCACCTGAAGTTGTTCAAACTTCTTGTCCATCTTAGTGATAAGACGGCTCTCGAGGCGCTGAAAGACCTTCTCAAAAAGACTCTCTTGGTGGTCAGTTAATTGGACGTCTTTTAAGTCATTAAGGTCTTTAGACTTGTGGTCTGGGCGTTTTAAAATCACTTTAGACTCATTTTCACTGACACTTGCTTCTGGACTAGTTTCTTCGGCTTTTGGAGCCTCACAGGTCAAAGAAGAAGATTGAGCTACATCTGCGGACGTACCATCGACCGGGACTGGGGTGAAATGTTGTGGAGGAGGCATACTAGTATACCCCAGTCCACCCTTGTCTTTGGTGTTCGACCGCTGAGACTCGATTAAATGACTCAAAATTTCTTTCGAATTCGCAATTGCAGCTAACTTAGCATGTAGAGTGTCGATCTCACTCTGTTTCTTTGCAACAGTTATTTTTCAGCTGCAAGAGCATCAGAAAACTCTTTGATTTTTGAAACATGTCGAGAAATTATAATTTTTAGATCAGAAATTTCAACTTGTTTTTCTTTCTTAAAAACAGTTAAAGTTTTGTTTTCTTTAGATAAACCATCATTTTTTAATCTAAAATTATTAACCTCAACATTTAACTCTCTAGCCGATGTACTCCATATAGTGAGTTTGGTCTCAAGCTCACTGCAGTTAGTACATATAGCTGTGAAAGGATTGATATCTACCTCACGCTTTGGAGATGAAGCATCTGATGTAGAATGAACTCGTGTTCGACTAGGTTCCATGTTGAATGAACTCGTGTTCATAGAAAGAGCCATGTCGAATACAACCCAATACCCAAAACAGCTACGAACGAATACCCGAGAAGTAGAAGACCAGAAAACCCGATTAAATACCAAACCAAATCACGAAAACGATTCCCGAATACCCGAGCTTAACACTAATCTTCAAACGTCTTCACACGAATCCTCACAAACAGAACCCGTAGAGTCAGCAAGAAAGACCAGAGAATCCAACCTAACACCTACCTAATGTTTCTGACGAAAATCGGGCAGAGTAACGGCTTGAAAATGAGTAAACGAACGATTTCAGAACACCAGTTACGTGCACGAAATAACCAATTACGTGCACGAAATAAGGAATTACGTGCACGAAAGTAAGGAATTACGTGCACGAAAGTTCTTAATTACGTGCGTAAGTGATCTATTACGTGAGCGTAATTGACAATTACGTGAGCGTAATAGTGAATTACGTGCACGAAATTCAAGACTTACGTGACAGCAGCAGAATTTTCCAAAAATCGCCGTAAACGTGAAAATACCCAAAACTAAGCTCCCATCTTCTGCAGATATGAAATACTACCAACTGTAGATGTAATATCTGAACCCCAACTCCAAACTCCGGCTAGAAATGCCTAGATCTAAAAAATCCCGAAATAACCTAAATTACTCCAAAACCTAGATCTATCCCAAATCAGCCCAAATCTTCACCAAACGGATTCAAAGACCTCTATAGCAAGTATAGAGGCTCTGATACCACTTGTTGGTCGCCTCTTTACGGACCTCCTTTGAATCCTAACTCAAACTAATTGCGGAATAACAAGTTTGAGTAAGTAAACGGTGAAGAACAACTGATATAATCAAAAGATTAATACTATTAAGCTTACGTGATTGATAACAAACACGAATAGTATCTCTACAATCGATTACAAGACTTTAACACACAAGAACAGTTACTTACGCTCACAAACCCTAGCTCACGTAACTCTTCTTGATTTGACAGCTCTGACAACGTTCAACAACCCGCATTTATGATTTCGAGGCAGCTATTTATAGGTGGCCCGAAACCCTAGAAGAGTTACGCTCACGTAACTCTTTGGAAGAGAGTTACGCACGTAACTCTCCTAGTTACGTGCGTAACTCATGAGTTACGTGAGTGTAACTCAGTTACTTGAACGTAACTTGTTCGTAAATGCGTTTGGACTTTACAACTCGATCTAATTACATACTAACTCTACGACACGTTCAAATGAATACAAATACAGACAATAATGCTCCAACAGAGGTGCAAGTAATTTTTTTTCTTGAACGGTATATTAAAAGTATAGAAGAACTATACCAAAAAACTGGATGAAAACATACAAAATGTTGAGGCATATCTTACGAGCATACTTATTTCTATTAGGCACTTAGGTTCTAATACGGTTTCCGTCATAAAGAATGAGAAACCAAACGATACTATCCCGACAAAACATAAATATATAAAATACTCCGATAATAAATATAAACTCGATAAATACGAAAATTTCAATAAACTCAATAAACACGATAACTCATACTTGGATAAAATGCAACTAAGCAATAAATAAATGGGTAAATGATACGCGATAAACGCAAAAACCGAAATACACAAATACTAGGGTCAAAACAAAAGATAAATACATAAAACGATACACGACAAATGACGGAATAATACTTCGAAAGTCGCTGTTGTCACAGTCTCCCCAAGTAAAAAGAATTTCGTCCTCGAAATTTCTCTGAGTAAGACTCTCGACACGGAACCACGAAGATATGAGTATCGATACAACACCTATGAAACGTTCAAAGAAAGGATAGGGAGATGGTCCGAAATATAAACGAGCTAATACTTGTTACATCGCGGTTTTAACGGAACGCGGAATATAAAAACGTAAGATATGAACGGGCAACAACATGAGGTAATAAACAGGCGACTTCTCAATTTCATCACCACTACAATATAAAAAAAAACTAGGCGTATTCCCGCGCGTTGCACGGTAACGATTTTGTAAAGAGATTTGTTACGAACAATGATCAGAATCGGGAGTTTTGTGTCTTTAACCGCCACCGACCTTCTACTTTCTAAAATTAAAACACATGGTTTGTGCCTATTTCCTGCTACATTCTGTTTCCCTCGAATGTATAAAACTCAGCTTCCAAAAATCCCCAAACACCAAATTAAATACAATATATAGATTCTTTACAAATTACAATAGAAATGTCCAATTAAATCGAATGGTTTCGAATAATTTCTACAACACCTTTGATCCAATTGAAGAATCGGATTCATTTCGCGTGTTTCATTTATGTTCCACAAAAAACAAAAAACTGGATATAGGAAAGAAAACATAAACATTTAGAGAAAAGAAAAACTGGCACCAGTGAGGAGGGAATTGCTGTTGATTCTCTGTAGGTGAACTTCCGTTGGTGTGAAACTAAACACATTCAATGGAAATTCCTCATGACCACCTTCAAGTTTACGATAAGTTGTTCATTAGCATTTTTCTTCATACTTTTTATGTTGACAATCGTTTGTTGCTTTATCTTGTTAGGTATTAATTGATGATAATGACAATGGTATTGAAGAACTTTTAAACCTCACGAAGGAACATGCTGAGTTAGCTGAAAACGTGTCTCCTATGACGGAATGTGTATATATCTCCTTCTCTATCTATACTATGGAATTTTTTACTCAATTCTAGAGTTGGGAATATGGGTGGGTCGTGTAAGAAGCCAACATGGGTTAGGGTATAAAATGGTCATTTCTAGTATATGTCAAAACAGTCCGGGTCAACCCACAAACACTTTTGTGTAAACTAAAAAGTCTAAAGTTTAATAAGGGGTTATGTATGTGAACGGCACCCAACTATTCAACTCTATTCAAACCCAGATTTAGACTTCTAGTGTGAAAAATGCGTAAGAATTTGCAGGTCTGCATTGACCTTTTATCGGGTTTTCGAATTATGTATTTTTTTTAATGAAACAATGTAAGAGACATTTTATATCAGAGAAAATAGAAAAATCAAAATGTCAACCCAATCTGTTTGACTCGTTACCCAACCCGCCCCACCCTTTTTTGCCACTTCTAATTAGCATCCCATATATACAGCTACAAAGTGGCATAATTTGTGTTCAAGGCTACAAAGTGAAGGAAAGTGTTGGACCGATCCTCAAATCTATTTTTGAGAAACACGGTGATATTGCAGCCGAATGTGTATTCAAAACAGCTTCTGTGAGATCATCTTTGCTTGAGTCTGTTTGTGAAGTTGTCACGCGGATTCAAACCAATGATTATACTGAGAAAATGAATGAAATAGAATGGAAGGTGTCAGATGCAGCGGCAGCTAATATTAATGTGTCGTGGATTCGAGCTCACTTGGATACCATTCACAAAAGGAAGGACTCCATGAAAAAGTCGAGTTTCCTTATGGAAACGAAAGCCAATACGGTTTTGGCTACACTAGCTGCCCAAAAGGATCTAATTGAGAAATGTGAAGAGCTCGTGGCAGCACAAGAACGATTTGCAAACGCTGAAAGGTGCGTGCGAGTACTCCTTGTTGATAAGAATTTAAATAATGATATTTTGGAGTCTAAGGCTGGAGAAGACTCGTGGGTGGAACAACCAATTTTATAGTTGGCTAATTAAAGCAGTATGTTTATATCTGGTTTTCTCGGCTCTGGCAGATGTAAATATGTTAATAGTCATCGTAAATCATCCGTAGGTTTAAAAGTTGCATCAAGTTATGTGTTTGATGGTTAAGGTAAATTTTTGAATGTGTAAATTGCAATCAGATACTGTTTGTATGCTGAAAAAATGTTAAAAAAAAATTCCGGGAACAAAGTATATGTCCTACAAGGTTTGCCAACTACACGTCTTATCGCCCTAAAAAATAATACGTTTTTCGTGACATTTTATGCCATTCAGAACGGGTATGGGCGAACATGAAACTTTTTAATTTCATCGTTGAAGAGTGTCTATACCTTATTGATGCGTAGGGTTTAGATGGTAGGAGTTCTAAGCTTAAGTTTGTTGCTTATCAAGCATTCCAATCTATGTGTTTCAATTTACTGCAAACCTCTTCGTTTCTCTGCAGAATACAAGGATCAAACAATTCGATAGAAGCTTTTAGCCATTTCGTTTTAATATAATCTAACTCAATTTGTTAATCACGTACAAAAACCGAATACAATACAAATACATAACGCCCGTCCTTAACTCGTACTGTCCTAAATTGGACAACTTTGAAATTACTTGCTGAACATATATAACTCTTTTTATGAAAGGAAGAATCGAGACAAAAACTATTACAATCAATATACATATATCACGAGATGAATGAGAAACCAAATTCAAACACACATTGTAAATTTATACATTCTGAGTCAAGCTACACATAGCGATACACTGATACCTTTAGGTGGGTGTTAAGAAAACCTGAAAATTGAGAAACAGAGCTGAAACGATTGATTCAAAACCGATACACTGCTTTTGAAAATCATCTATATATTATTATGTTTGTCTAGGTGGTTTGTTTGCGGTTTGGAGTCCAACCAGAACATGATTCTCACCTTCACGAGGTGAGAATCATACTCATTCCATCCGCGAGTGAGGATTAAAGAATAATTCTGGAATACTATGGTTTCCCCTCCAGCATCTCACCACTCACCAACTGTTGCCAAAACATAAATTGCACCAGATATATTTGGTATGAATTACCGATAAAGTAGTTGTGTAGTCATGAGTATTGTGATTTGATAACTGTCTTTTAAGATGGATTCACGTGTCGTCAACAAGCTTTATGATAATTGTTTTAATCCCTTTAAAAAAAAAGAGTTCCGATGCCTCCAAATGAAATAATAATAATCACAACAAGAATCTTCTTAGAGAGTTGATCGAGATTTGACGACTAGGCTGCAAGGAGATCCGATTTAACTCTGGAAGAAACGTCTATACTTGTATTCCAACCTTTTCTAGTCTTGCCGACTTTGTTAGGCAATGAACAATGGACAAGAATGCGGTCAACCAATTCAATGTTTTTGTCCTAAAAAGGACATCTCACGGAATGGAGGTCACACCCCGATGATCAAGGTAGTCTTTGTAGGAAGCAAGTTAGACCAAAACCTCTAAGCTAGAATGTTAAGCTTAATTGAAGCAAGCTTTCCCACTTAGAATCCATCCGATTTAATGAAAGAGTCGTATTTTGTAAGAATGCTATATTCTTAATTAGGAAAAGAAACTTGATTTGTTAAGAAACTAAAATCTAAAAGTTGAATATGGTTTTACGATCAAGACAAATTAAACTTTGTACATCGACTAGAAAGATCCCTTAAATTTTTCTCAAACGACATAATTTCATTAAAATGGTACTCTATGAGGGCGCTACATGCAAAAATGATACAAATACATCAAGTTGAAATAATAAAAAAATTTGGATCGCAAATCCAATCGAACCAATTATATTTGAATTATTTTTAGTCCTGTTAAAATCCATAGGAATGAGAGAGTGATTTATTTGTAGATCCATTCTATATTTCTTGTGTTGGGGCGAATCTTAAAAGCCATGTCATTTCTATGCTTCCAAAGACCCAAATCTCCGTTTGGATAGTCTCATCTAACATATATTTTCCCTTTCCGATGAGGTTACTAGTGTCGGCAAATCAGAACAGAGAACTTAAGTCATTGCACGTTACCGATGTTAGACTTCACCTTTTAAGTTTTGCCAATGAACGTTCGAACATCCTAATATTGCATTTCGAAAAGAGATGTCATTTCATTTTATTTCAAAAAGGCATAGTAAGTAGAGATGGTTTATGTACAAATACTTAACTATTAACTTATATGTGGTGCCAATTTGAAATTTGATAAAACTTTTATAGAAGGCGAGTTGAGAGGTATACAACCCCATAGGACTCACATAATTATAATTATCGGTACCCGTGAACCTGACCGCGTTTATCCACCTTATTTCAGGGCACTGTCCCGTCAGAACAAATATATTAGCCAAAGGGGCCTTGAACACTTAAGGCCAAAGGCTTTATATAAGAGAGACCGTAAAAGGGTTAGTAAACATTTGAAATGAGGGCTATTTTTAGTGATTAAACCACCAAGGACTAATTTATTTAGGTCGAATCTATCAAACCATCTAGTGCAATTAATTGTTTTGATTAGGTCGTATCTATCAAACCACCGGTGTTGGGGTTAGAAATTGACTGGATGAAGCTATGGAGTCTTGAAGAGTGGATTGAATAAAGATGATTTTAGTTCGTGGAGGGTCCGAACTAAAATCATGAATAATCCGAAGTGAAGATTTCAGTTCGGGGAACATGTTAGTTCAGATATTTCGAACTGACTGAAGTTCCTCCGAACTGAATTCAAGCTGAAGAATAACTTAAGTCAACACTGGTCAACATTGAAGATATTAGTTCGTGGATGAAGACTTTGACTCCGAATTGAAGTGAACTTCCTCATAACTAAAATTAAGATGTAGACTTAATGTATAATTTAATTGTGTGTTTAGATTTTTGTGTATAAATAGAGTGATAGATTGTTAGATTCAGTTGTCTTTGAACCCGGACTCTCCATGAGTACCGTTGAGCTTGATCATGTCAGTTGTAACAGCTCGAATCCAAAACAGTTTCACTCTATCAATGAAATCCTAAACAGTTTGTGCATATTGTTCTATTGAGTTCTTTCAATTTCAGTTGTTAGCTTCAGTTTTCCTTTTTGATTCAACTCAGGTCATGAGATTCCGCATCATGACCTGTTTCAATTTGATTCACTGAATTTTGGAGAAATTCAACACCTGTCAATTGGTAACTAATTGTTTAGGGATGGATTGGGTGATCAACCTTATAAGTTAAATATGGGAATAAAATAATAGTGTATATCATAGGACAAATCATCTATATATTATGATGTTTGTCTAGGTGACTTGTTTGCGGTTTGAAATCCAACCAGAACATGATTGTCACCTTCAAGAGGTGAGAATCATACTCATTCCATCCCCGAGTGAGGATTAAAGAATAATTATGGAATACCATGGTTTCCCCGCAACATCTCACCAAATGTTGTCAAAACATAAATTGCACCGGATATATTTGGTATGAATTGTCGATAAAGGAGTTGTGTAGTCATGACTATCCTGATTAGATAACTGGATTTTAAGATGGATTCAGTGTCGTCAACAATCTTTTATGATAAGTGTTTTAATAACTTCAAAAAACATGCCTCCAAATGAAATAATAATCACAACAAGAATCTTCTTGGAAGTTGATCGAGATTTGACGACTAGGCTGCAAGGAGAACCGATTTAACTCTGGACGAAACGTTAATACTTGTATTTCAACCTCGTCCAATCTTGCACGGCAACAAACAATGGAAATGTTATCAATGACTTTGTCATAAACAAGACATCTCGCGGAATGGAGGTCACACCTAGACGATCAAAGTCAGGTTTGTAGGAAGCATGTTACACCAAACCCTCAAAACTAGAATTTTAAGCATTATATAAGCACACTTATCTCCAACCATCCGATTTGATGAAAGAGTCATATATTGTAAGAATGTTATCTTCTTAATTCGGAAAAGAAACTTGATTTGTGAAGAAACTAACATCTAATTTGAATATGGTTTCACATCCACTCTATGCAAGACAAATTAAACTTTAAATTTTTGTAGAACGACATAATTTCATTAAAATGGTACTCTATCAGGGCGCTACATGCAAAAATGATACAAATACATCAAGTTGAAATTATAAAACAATTTGGATCGCAAATTCAGTCGAACCAATTATAATTGTATTATTTTTACTCATGTTAAAAAATCCTTAAGAATGAGAGAAGAGTAATTTATTTGTAGATCCATTACATATTTCTTGTGCATGGGCGAATCTTAAAAGTCGTGTCATTTCTATGCTTCCAGAGACCTAAATCGCAGTTTGGATAGTCTCATCTAACATATATTTTCCATTTCCTGTGAGGTTACTAGTGTCTGCAAATCAGAACAGAGAACGTAAGTCATTGCACGTTACCGATGTTGGACTTCACCTTTTAAATTTTGCCAATGAACTTCGGACATCCTAAAATTGCATTCCGAAAAGAGATGTCATTTCATTTTATTTCAATAAAAGGAATATCGAGTTTAATACAAACAAACATAGAAAGTTCATAATATAAAATTAAAGAGATAGAACATTTTAGAAGCAACACTCAAAATGTTATAAAACCCTAATTTTGTACATAGTAATATAAAGATGGTTAATGTACCAATGTTTAACTATTAAGTGATAGGTGGTGGCAATTTGAAATTGGATAAAACTTTTATAAAAGGTGAGTTGAGAGGTATCAAGTTCGATTCCAACTGACAATACCCGATAGGACTGGCATAATTATAATCACTAGTACCGTGAACCAAACCACGTTTATCCACCTTATTTCAATTACCAGATACAATCCCGTTAGAACAAATAATATCTACTAGCGAAAGGCCCTTAAACACTTAAGGTCAAAAGCCTTATATTAGAGAAGCCGTTAAAGGATTATTAAACATTTGTAATGAGGGCTATTTTGAGTGATCAAACTATCGGGTACTAATTTCTTTAGGTCGAATTCGTCAAACCATCTAGTGCAATTAATTTTTTTGTTTAGATCGTACCTATCAAACCATCGGTCACTAATTTTTTAGGGATGGATTGGGTGATCAACATTTTAAGTTACATATGGAAATAAAATAATAGTGTCTATCATAGGGCAAGTCATCTATACATTATGATGTTTGTCTAGGTGACTTGTTTGCGGTTTGAAGTTCATCTCCTTGAGTGAGGACTAAGAATAATTATGGCATCTCAGCAATTGTTGCCAAAACAATTAATTGCACCAGATCTATTTGGTATGCATTGCTAATGAAGGAGTTGTGTAGTACACATGCATTAAAACACTATCTTCCTCGGTTTTCATTGTCGAACACGATAAACTTGTAACCCAATATTCTGTCTTGTCTTTCCCGAAAAAAATAAGTTTTCGCTATGTATAGATAGATTGCCCTAGTCCCTTATAGCACACAAAATCACACACATCAGTAGAAATTAATTAAATGAGACTGTGGATCGACTACATAGAGCTGAATAAGCTGACGGTGAAGAATCGTTATCCTTTGCCGCGTATTGATGATTTGTTCGACCAACTTCAGGGTTCATGCTTATTTTCGAAGATTGACTTAAGATCCGGTTATCACCAGTTGAGAGTTCAGGAGGATGATATTCCGAAGACAGCTTTCAGGACACGATACGGTCATTTTGAGTTCCTTGTTATGCTGTTTGGATGGTCTCCTCTAGCAACGTTTTCCCTGTCCGGTGAGGTTAGTCGGCAAATTAGAACATTGAACTTAAGTCATTGCACGTTACTAATGTAACACTCCACCTTTTGAGTTTTGCCAATGAACTTTCTAACATCCTAATATTGTATTCCAAAAAGAAACGGTTTTACGGTTTCTAGCACCGCATGACCTCATCTCAAATCTGGCATCTCGATTTTAAATTAGATTTTCTATATTTATTTTAATTTCATATTATTTCAATAAAGGTATAATAAGATTAACTAGATTATTGTCCCGCGATAGCGCATAAAAAGATAAAAATTGAATCGTAAACTTTATGTTTATGTAGATTTTAAGTTATTATGAGAAGATGATGTTACACATATAATAACATATATACCTTTACGTTGAAAAATATGTTTATAGTTATAATAACAAATACACATTTACGTTTATACAAATGTTTTGATATTTTGTATCAGAAGATTTTAAAATAACAATAACATAAACTATAGTTTAAATTGAACGATTTTATAAATAAATTAGAATTATGTTTTTTATTTCAGTGGAGACGGAATGAAATAGAAAATGTAACTATTTATTGTAAGTGGGTGTAAAATGAAAATAATATTTGATGACATTATCAATCTGAACTAACGGCCGAAAATCAAAAAAAATTAACGGACCTTACTTCGAAATATGTCATTTAACTCTTTTATTATATATTACAAATTTGAGATATAAACAAATATATAAACTAATTAATTATAAAATAAAAAGTACAGAACATTCTAGAAGAACTAGTAACTATGTTATAAAACCTAATCTTGTACTATTGTTTTGTCAGACATCAGCCGCAGGTTTACCTAGCCGTATCAAACCCTAAAATGTCTACCACCTCATTCTCTATGTTTCAAGAACACAGACCTCCGGATTTCACTGTTAGTGTCTTTTCTTCTTATTTCTTTTGTTCATTTTCATTATGACAAGTGCATGCTAACTTACAATATGTTTCATCTTTTAGGGGATAGAAGAACGATCATCGTTCATTGTTCATAGCATCTCAGTTAAAAAATCCGTTAGGTAATGTTTAGATCTATGCAAATAACCTATTTTCTTAACTTTTGAGCAGAGTTTTGTGGATCTAATATATAATTTTATTGACAAGTCACGTTTCTTTCCTATGTGGTACAGAAATCTTATAATGACTGAAGATCAAATCAGTCGATTGCAAACGAGGAATCTCAGACTACCGAATCTGCTTTGCTAATATTTTCTATACTTGTATGTATTCGATCTCTCTTATGTATAATACACTGTCTAGTAATTTATATTTTTGTAGTAGAGTACATTAACTGAACTGAAATTCGTTCGATATAACTGATTTGAATGGTGTGTGTTAATGATATTTGTAGTTCTCGCTGCGGAAAGGTTATCTGGAATCAAACCCATAAAACATATTGTAAATTACAACATTTGGAATGTTGATGATCATGGTAAGGGTTGTTATTATGTCCCGTTCTTGTACAAAACAAACAGAATATGTATTTTTTGGTGTTTATTTTATTTACCCCAATATTTTCTATATTTTATAGGTTTTTCAAGTTTGAAAAGGGTGAAACAAATTACCATGATCAACGTGCGTGAAATACCCGATGATTGCGAATCGGTTGAATTTTCACGCCTACTCGTGCGCATTAGGTATGTGTGGATTTGAAATTAGCATTTTAATTATGTTTTCATTTATAGCTATTTACCACTAATGATAATGAATAACATAATCTAGTATCTTTGTCATTGTTGATTTGATTTGATGTGTAGATACAAAGCATATAAAATGTATATAATAAAGGTTAAAGTTGTCTGAATGTAACGTACTTCCCTTAAATGTGTGTTTGATTTCATTTACGTTTTTTTGTTCATATGGGTCACTAACTTTTGAAAACTGGTTAAGAGTACAGGGACTTAAAAATAATACAAACCTTAAAATGATGACTTAAAACGATAATTATAATAAGTTCGGTGAACTACACAACCGTTTTTAAGAGTAGCTAATTCTATTGTGAAAACAGGGAGTTGATTAGACACCTTTGGGAAACAAATCCGCAAATATGTTCGCCTTCTGGATCAACAAGTGATCATAATGATTCACATCCTGATGATTCCGAAGATCATGAATGTATATGTAAGTGACAAAGTGAATCATATGTAGAATCTGATATGTCAGTTACATATGTTTTTATATGCTAATTTTAGTCCCTTTTATATTTTATTTTTATATTAGAAGCGGAAAGAAAAGGTGAAGGTCAATGCGGCAACATGAGACTCCTCCTAAGGCAGCAACACAATGTAAGCAATATCTAACAAATAGATATGTTTTCTGAACGGTAAATAACATATGAACGTCTCAAACGAGATTTGAACTCACAACTCTTGGTTGTTTCAAATGAGGTTTGAAAACACAATCTCTTCTGATTGAGGAACATTTAGTAGCAATATCAATAGCTATAATCGTCAACTTTCTTTTATTCCCTTTATAGAACCTATTACGCATAAAAAAAATACATTATATGACGATAATTTTATCATCTACATATTCTCTTGGCTAAATCTGATATTGTTGGATGGGTAGCATTTTTGAAGGTGGGAATCTAAATGTCTTTTTCGCCTTTCAAAATTTATCAATCCGATCAGGGCCGTCCCGTGGATTTTGGGTGCCCTGCTCGGCTAAGCAAATGAGGCCCCTTAAATACAAATAGTCTAAATACTTAAAAAAAGTTAACAAAAAATTGATAAATTGTAAGAATATTCAAGATAAAAATCAAATGACGCCCCTTAAATACGAATAGTCTAAATAGTTTTAAAAAAGTTTACTAAAAATAAGATAACATTTTAGAATTTAAAATGTAAATTATTGATAGGTCAACTATCAAAAAGGGCTAAATCCCTAATTAAATATTTGAGAGGCTAAAGTGGATATTTAGACAATAATAGAGGGTTACTTTTGTAAAATATAGTTAAATCATCTCGTCTTCTTCCTAATAATGTACCAGCAACTTTCCCCATTAAAACATTAAGCAAAGCTTTTGTTTTCTATATTTTGGCTTTAATTTTTACTTCTGAACTATGTAAAATGAGTTTTAAACATGGTATAACATAGCTTACTTGGATTAAATCTTCCGAAAAATAGTTTATACCCGACATAATATATCAAAATCTGGGCCCCTTCAAAAACCGAGGCCCTGTGCGATTGTGCACCCTGAACATGCTCAAATCCGGCCCTGAATCCGATACTTTATATGATTCCACCCCCTGTAGGATCCTGTCGAAAAAGATGCCAAAAATATAGTGCCCTGTTTACTAAAGAATACAAAAGTAAAGTCATATTTTAGATATAAAACCCCAGAATAAAAAAACGGGATTCACTAATTGTCTGTCGCGGATATGTCTATTTTTTGAGCTATTATCTATCATCAACGTGGTGATGGAAATTTTTTCATTAATGGCAGGAAATACCTTTTTGATTTCAGAAGTGTTCTCTTGACCGTCAAGACAAGCAGCACCCGAATTCTTCCGCTTAACAGCTTGAGAAGTTCCTCGTTTCCCTTTTATGGCACCACGGTTCTTACAATTTTCCGTACATCCTTTATCTTTTCGATAGATGTGTTCAATGTATCATCATTGGAATCGTCTTCAGGGTCAACTTCAAGAAAAGAACCTTCAATTCCGTTATCCAGGTCTGACAACATGGGGTATTTTTGGAGTTTCTTACCCTCCAAATTCCTATGTTGCCTATTATTCTTAAAAAGCATGGGATCTTCGCGGACTCTTTTTTTATTCTTGCAATTAGGACCGTTCAGGTCACTAGAAGCAGGCTCTGAGGGTCCGTCAAACAGGTTTGAGAATAGGCGGAAATTTTTGAAGTTTCTTACACTCCAAATTCCTATGTTGCGTATTATTCGTACAAGGCATTGGATCTTTGCGGACTCTTTCTTTATTCTTGCAATTAGGATCATTCAGCTCACTAGAAGCAGACTCCGACGGTCCCCCATTAATCTGAATGATGAGGCAAGCACTTTGTACTAACAATATCGATATGAATAATAACCATACATAATGTCATTTTCATATTTATAACTCGAAACAACTTATTTATACAATGCAGTATGTTCTTGACGCTCTTCGCGTCGGTGACAAACTGAAATATGCCTACCACTCGGCAACTCCCAACTGATATGTAAGGTATGTTTTGTTCTTTTTGTCAAAGGGAGTGTTTGGGATTGCGTTTTGAAATAAATTATATGATTACTGCAAATAATCAGTTTCGAGTAGGTTAGTGGGTGTTTGGGATTGCATTTGCAAAATAGATTTGAACTTACAAAATAGCGTTTTGCCGAACACTATTTTATGATTATCTGTGTTTTTCAGACGCGAGGACATGGTATGGTGCTTGCCTATGTGTTACACTATTCCGTTAATAGTGTATGTGTTACACTATTCCATGAATAATGTCTATAGACACATATTTGGATAAGATATTATATATCCAAATTATATATAAGGAATGAAGCCTGTTTTTATAAAAAAAAAGTTTGACCCATTTGCTTATGAATGAGTCGTTTTGTTTATATGTTATCTCTAATGAGTGAAAGAGGTATAACAAAAGAAATCATGACTAAAAAGGAAACATGTCAAAGGATCGAAGGTCATCCTAAGTGTATTTTTAGTCATATTTTACACTTTCTTATTTATAAAAGAAATAGAAATTAAAAGGTTTTAAACAAAAGTATTTCGTGTGAAACCAACCTGACCCAACCCATTTTGACCCGAATAAAAGAATTACCCATCATCCAACCCGCTCGATTTGCCTATTTTCCACATCCAATCAAAATTGAACGTTCTTAAAATTTATAATAATAGTTTTGGCAACGACTATGAATGTATGTAAATCATGAAACACTTTGTACAATCGTAACTAACTTTTTTTCTTTCCTTTTTTTAGATTTGGATTATGATTCAAGCTAAACAATAAGAGACGGGCGTGTAGAATTAAGAAACATACACCGTTGACATGAAGAAAATGTCAACAAAAGCTGCAAAAACTAAATATAATCAATAAAACCCAAAAATCTCCAAAAAGCGGACACACCGTAGGATTTTGGACTTATTATCATAACTTGAAGATGAATACGCGGAAACTCCTAATGAATACGTGGAAATTCCTGATGAATACTTGGAAATTCCTTTTCCGTTTGATTTCGAAGATGACAACACTTAAATCTCGTCAAGAAAATGAAAAGATGGAAAAGCTAATCTCAATATCAACAAGAAAAAAAAGAACGCAAAGCTTGTAAAACCAAAGAATCACCACGAGTGGTTAACCAGGGTGTAGCGAACCATGCGGTTCAGGGTCAGTAAGTGGCCGATTTAGTATGGCTAAACCATTTAACGAAGGACACCGTACAAGGTCTCGTAGGCCATCTGGTTTATTGCTAGCAATGGGGCGAGCTGAAATGAATAACCCGTTGAAATGTGGGCCCAACAGATTTGGACTTGTTTTTTCATTTGGTTATTTTCGTCGTTTTTATTGTATTTTATTACTTTTGTTTTCTATGTGATACCGATGATGAATGATATTGGTAAACTAGTATAGTACCCGCACGTTGCAGCGGTGGATAAAATAGTATATTTTACAAAATTATATTAAGGAATATAACTACGGAAACTAAATACATAGAATGATAAAAATAAAACCATGACAAAAAATTTAAACTACAATCACAATTTGAAAAATGAATATACACAATTCATTTAAAAAATAACATTAACTTTTTAAAACACATGTAATTTATTCATTGTTTAAACTTTTAAATAGACTTTGAGGTTTATACTATGTCCCGTTTAGAATTTTTTGCAGTTTCACTACTATATTTGTATTTTCACGTGATATCTCTCTTGATAAAACGACATAGAGATGTTTAGAAGATAGCTTACGTACTCATGTGTAATAATTAAGGAAAATATTGGTCATGTTGTTTTAAATATTGTTGCTCGGAGTATCGTTGGTGGTAGTTGGGGCAAATGTTGCTTTGAGCATCCTTTCTTGGGGTAGTGTTGTGATTTTGCGCATTGGTGTTATTGTTTTCAGAGTTTATTTTGAATTGAACAATGTCTTGCTTACAAATTTTGAATTGTGAAAATGCAAGTTATGTAGTGTTAGTATGTCATAACTAATTTTTTGCTTAGTTTGTGTGTGTTTGTCACATATCATCTAGTTTTGAGAATTCCAATTTATAAAAGCCGTGACACACCGTCTACTTTTGAGGTTCCAATTCATAAAATCCGAGACACACCATCTACACCAATAGGAAAGTTCTAGAACTTGCTAATGTTACACCAAACCATCCTATAAAAGTGTAATCATTAACCTGGACAAATTTAAAGTTGTAGAAAAAAATAAATGTTAAAGCCCGTGTTAACGCCTACTCGCCTTGATCATACCTCAACAACTCCCAGACAACTAAAAGAAAATATTAATGAATAATTTCTTCTCTTGAATTCTATGAACAACCTCCACTCACGTATTTTCTAAAAATATACTTTAGTAACTTCGTCAAACGAGTTAACGAATAGATTTTTGACACACATATTATAAACAATAAGGGATAAAAGGTGTTTCGGTAAATCCTGGAGATTAGAGATAGATTATGAGTTTAGATGTTATACCAACTTGAAGTACGAAGAAAATGAAGATGAAGGTGGATGATTATACGATTTCCTTGCTTCCTTTCCTTCCTTGAGCTTGAAACTTGAATAAAGCTTGAAAAATGGGTAAGAATTAGTATAGTTTTGTATAGATTATGAAAGGTAAGAAAGAAAAGAAAAAAAAAATGCAAACTTACTTGGAAAATGATCTTGGACGATTGTAGAGAGAAGGAAGAGAGAAATTGAGTGGAAAAATGATGAAGTGAAATGAAAGGAGTAGGAAGATATTTAAGAAGAAAATTGGTGGTGGAAATGAAGGAGACAAGAGATCCAGATTCGACTATTAGAGTTCTACTACATGAAGATCTGACAACACATAAGGCATACCCTAAGAAGAATAAACATTTTCAATTACATATGCACATGTTTACAAAAAACTAGCCATACTCTTCAACTGTGTTCCACATTTTCATCCATAAGTCCTATTATCCTCACATTTGAAATATTCATCCATAAGTCCTATTAGACTTTGTACATCGACTAGAAATCTATAAGTTTGATAAAAGCTTTGCTAGCTCTTAAATTTGACTAGAAAGTAAATTTTATTAAAATGGTACTCTAGAAAGGCGCTATATGCAAAAATGATACAAATACATCAAGTTCAAAAAAGGAAACAATTTGGATTTCGAATCCCGTAGACCAATTACAATTTTTTATTTTACGGGAATCCATTTTCTATAAAAATGGGGTTCCCTTGAAGGAACTGTAAGACATCCATAGGAATAAGAGAAGAGTAATTAATTCATAGATCCGTTAAATATTTCTTGTGCTAGGACAAATCTTAAAAGTCATGTCATTTCAATCCTTTCAAAGACCCAAATAGCTGTTTGGATTGTCTCACCTAGCAACGTTTCCCATGTCTTAGCGAGGTTACTAGTCTTGGATAGACTCCACCTTACGAGTTTTGCCAATGAACTTTCTAACATCCTAATGTTGCATTCCAAAAAGATATGGTTTTCGATTTCTAGCACCTTATGACCTCATCACAAACCGGACATCTCGATTTTAAATAAGATTTTCTTACTTTCATTTCATATTATTTCAAAATCAAAAAAGGCATAATAACAAGATAAGTACAAACAAACATAGAAAGTTATTAATTATAAAATAAAAGGGATAGAAAATTGTATTATAAAACCCTAAAATGTCTACCATCTTATTCTCTATGTTTTATCAAAGATATCGGCTGCAGGTAGCCGTATCAAACCCTAAAATGTCTACCACCTTATTGTTTCAACAAAACAGACCTCCGGATTTCAGTGTTAGTGGCTTTTCATCGTATTTCTTTTGTTCATTTTTGTTATGGCAAGTGCATGCTAACTTATAATCTGTATGTAGGGGATCGAAGAACAATCATTATTCATTGTTCATAGCAATTCAATGAAGAAATCCGTTAGGTAAATGTTTAGATCTAATGCTAATAATCTCTTTCCCTAAATTTTGAGCAGAATTTTGTGGATCTAATATATAATTTTATTGACAAGTCATGTTTTTTTCCTATGTGGTACAGCAATCTATTTATTAATGAGAATCAATCAGTCAATTGCAAATGGAGAATCTCCGACGACCGAATCTGCTTTGCTAATATTTCCTATACTTGTATGTCTTCGATCTCTCTTATGTATAATTTGTTTTATTAATACAACTGAAATTCGTTCAATTTGGCTTATTTGACTGGTGTGTGTTAATGATATTTGTAGCCCTCGCTGCGGAAAGGTTCTCTAGAGTCAAACCCATAAAACATATTGTAAATTACAACATTCGTCGGAAAGGTTGTGAGGTTGGAGCAAAAGATAGATCCCCTCATGACAATGTTCCTACTGATTCACCCCCTACAGTTATGAGGTAGTTACCGTTTTAGTGTAACATTTGTAATTTCTCTAAATAAAATTAAATTTGGTATGTTTTTGTTGTCAGACTACGAGCCGGAACTGTAGTTCTTTTCTACAGACACCACAACAATCTGCTGCAGAAGAGCGAAGGTAGTTTTAAGTTCCAGTCTTTATTTCTATGTGGTTATTTATTTTTATTTTGCGTTTTGTTTTCCATCTTTTCTTGACTAGTTTATTGTTCCTGGAATATTTTGCAGTTACGGAAGATTATTCATGTCCATTCTGCTTATTAAAATGTGGAAGTTACAACGTACTTACTTATCTGTTTAGGCTTCCTATAGTTATCATGATATGGTTTTTTGATGTCTTTCAGGGTCTAAAATCTCACTTAACTGCATCACATGCCTACCACTCGGCAACTCCCAACTGTTACGCTAAGGTATGTTTTGTTCTTTTTGTCAAAGGAGTGTTTGGGATTGCGTTTTGAAATAAATATATGATTACTGCAAATAATCAGTTTCGAGTAGGTGATTGCATTTGCAAAATATATTTGAATTTACAAAATAGCGTTTGCCGAACACTATTTTATGATCATCTGCGTTTTTCAGATGCGAGGAGCAGATAATCTACCTCAAAACGCAATCCCAGACACTTAGGTAATTAAAACTGATTATTATCTTCCATATCTCGCAAAATCTCCAGTAACTTTTGCGACATGTCTAAAGATTTTGCGAGATATGGAAATGAAATGGAGACTGTTTTTATCTTCATTTCCCATCACCCAACCCGCCCGATTTGCCTATTTTCCACATCTAATCAAAATTGAACGTTCTTAAAATTTATAATAACAGTTTTGGCAACGACTATGAATGTATGTAAATCGTGAAACACTTTGTACAATCGTAACTAACTTTTTGTCTTTCCTTTTTTTAGATTCGGATTATGATTCAAGCAGAACAATAAGAGACGGGCGTGCAGAACTGAGAAACATACACCGTTGCCGACATGGAAGAAAATGTCAACAAAGCTGCAAAAACTAAATATAATTGGAAAAAACCCAAAAATCTCCAAAAAGGGGACACACCGTAGGATTTTGGACTTATTATCATAACTCGAAGATGAATATGTGTAAACTCCTGATGAATAATTGGAAATTCCGGATGAATACTTGGAAATTCCTTTTCCGTTTGATTTCGTAGATGACAAAACTTAAATCTCGTCAAGAAAACGAAAAGATGGAAAAGCTAATCTCAATATCAAGAAGAAGAAGAAGCGCAAAGCTTGTAAAACCAAAGAATCAACACGAGTGGTTAACCATACAGGGTGTAGCGAACAATGCGGTTCAGGGTCAGTGAGTGGCCGACTTAGTATGGCTAAACCATCTAACAAAGGACACCGTACAAGGTCTCGTAGGCCATCTAGTTTATTGCTAGCAATGGGGCGAGCCGAAAGGAATAACACGTTAAATGTGGGCCCAACAGATTTGGACTTGTTTTTTCATTTGGTTATTTTTGTGTTTTCTATATGATACCGATCAGGAATGATATTGGTAAATGTTTGAATGTGTAGATTGAAATCAGATAATGTTGGTTTGCTTGTTAAAAAAAAATACATGGTATAGAGTATATTGTCGTACAAACACCAAATACAATACTAAATTGGATAACCTTGAAACTATCTGCTGAACATATATAATTCTTTTTATGACCTGAAAAATCGAAACAAAAACTATTACAATCAATATACATATATCACAAGACGACGAATGAGAAAAATAATTCAAACACACATTCTAATTTTATACTTTCTGAGTCAAGCTACATATCCCTTACCCAGGTGTTAAGAAAAACCGATAATTGAGAAACAAAGCTGAAGCGGTTGATTCAAAACCATAACTGTAAATACCACTTCCTTTTTCGATTGGTACACTACGATTACTCCAACCGAGCCATATAACAATATATAGTAAGATAAAGATAGTTTATGTACTATTACTTAACTATTAACGGATAGGTGTAAGTAAATAGCTATAAAAACATAATATGGTTATGATCACTTGAATTCGATAAGAATTGGAAGCAATCAAAGCTTAAAAAGGAGCTCAAGGAGAAGAATTGAACTCGAAGTTACAAGCTTTATTACAATGAAATCGCCATTGATGACGTCACTAGTTTGTTACATAGAATTGGGAGAGAAATACAACAAACCTAAAACTGACTTTTTAACAGACACAAGGCTACATTTATACTAGTTGACTATCCGTTTACATTGGATACCCGTACTTGACCCGTATTCTAACCCATGACCTAATTCAATTCATTAAGCGGGTCATGAGTAAAACACGTGCAATCAAATAGAACCGGCCTATATTTGAATCATATCTGTTGGTCGCCTAATCTCGGACCTCCTTTGAATCCTATCTTAAACTAATTGCGGAATAACAAGTTTAAGTAAGTAAATGGTGAAGAACAAGAGATATAACCAAATGAATGATTCTATTAAGCTTACGTGAATGTTGACAAACACGAATAGAATCAATACAAACGATTACAACACTTTAACACTCAAGAACTAGCAATTACGTGATCTAAACCTAGCTCACGTAACTCTCTCTGATGTGACTGCACTTTTACTGTTCAACGACACGCATTAAAGATTCTGAGCCAGCTATTTATACTAGACCCGAAACCCTAAAGAGTTACGCTCACGTAACTCTTGGAAGGGAATTACGTGCACGTAACTCACTAGTTACGTGCACGTAACTCATGAGTTACGTGAGTGTAACTCTTTTACTCGAACGTAACTTGTTCGTAAATGCGTTTGGACTTTACAACTCGATCTAATTACATACTAACTCTACGACACGTTCTAATGAATACAAATACAGACAATAATGTTCCAACAAACTCCCCCTTGGATGTAGCTTGTATTCTTCAAAATTGTCTTGAACTTTTGGTGTCGAGAGAGATCGAGAGTTGATTTCTTTAACTTCAAAGAGACTTGTACGGTGTAAAGTTTGCAACCGTTATCTTGCGAATCTTTCTAACAGCTAATCTTCATCATTAAGCAACGCGGCTCCATGAAAATCAGCTTCGAGTCCTTGACTTCCAAGAAGTGCTAAACTCTTCAAGATCCGATCCTTAACTTTATAAGACCTGGCTTACAAAGACAAAACTGACCAAATACGTGTTTTTGTTCTTTAAACTGACAAAATTTCTCATTTTTCAGAAAACACGTGATAAAACCTTTTTAACCATAAGCGATACGTGACAACGAAGAAAATAAACGCAGAAATAAAATATTTTTGATTTTTGTTTGTTTTCTTAACCTAAAACCGAAACTCTTTTTGTGGTTTTTAACTATGAGCTATTTACACTAACTTTAGCAACCTACAAAAGGGCAAATCTTTTTGGATAGGGATTAGTTTGCTTTTAGGATCATATCGCAGAAGTCGAATCACAAGAATCAGCCGATTATTAGTATATTTGTCCTCTTAAATACAACATATATATCATATAAAAAATCTTCCGATTATTTATGTTACAACTGTTTATATGGATCCCACTTATATTTACACTTAACTAAGTTCGAACTCCCCTCAAAGCGTCATCAAACTTCCAGTATTTATTTAGGAAACCCGTCACCTTATTCCTATTTAGCTAACTACTCTAAGTATTGAAAATGCATACTTATAGTATTGATTTTAAGCACTTTGTGCATTTTTCATAAATAGAGAAGCTTTTGCTTTCTTTTTCCTTTTTTTTTTTTATTTATATATATATTTTTTTAATTTTTTGAGCTTAAAAGCTTTATAGACTCGTGAACTCCTCCCTCTGTCTTTGCCGTTTATCAAGTTAGCATCAAGAGTTACGGAATTCTTATTTGACTCTACTCTCCCCTTTATACTAACCGCACAGAAACTATGATTTCGCAACCTTATAGAATCCAGGGGCGCCTCAAGGATACGAGTTTTACTTAACTCCTCAACCTTTATACTAACCGCACGGAAACTATGATTTCGCAACCTTATAGAATCCAGGGGCGCCTCAAGGTGTTTAGGAGTTATTAATAAAAAACTCTTTGAGTTTTAGAAAAAACGATTTATTATATTTTTTTGATTTTCTCTCAATTTTTCTTTTCCTCGCTTTTTCTATTACTCTCAGATACTTATTTATATATATATAATCCTATGGTGACAGATTCCAGGCACACCGAAAGTTTTCAGCTTGTCATTGAGATGAACAAACTTAACCGTGTTACCCATTAGAAACAGGTTCGGAAAATTGTTTATATGATATTGGCCGTACCTACTAATACATCGAACAAACCCTTATGATTCTGATTTTTAAAATCCGCGATGTACTATCATTTCCTAAGGTTTTCACAAACTTTCTCCCCCTCTTTTTATGTTTTTCTTATTTTATTATTTTTTGAACTATACAAATCCTAAAAACTTAAAAAGAAAAGTTTCGAAGTCACGATCAAAAATTTAGGTTTTTATCATATTGGACGCTTTATACTCACTTGAGATTATTTAAACTTTGACTCAATGAGATTATTAAACTTGAGACTCAGTCGAGATTATTTAACTTTAGACTCGACGAGTATCAAAAACTTTAGACTCTTTGTGAAAAGAGTTTTGCATTTAAGCAAAACGGTTTTTGTCCGAGTTCGCAACTGTTATATGTTGCGAAGTCTAAACGCTTTAAACTAAAGATATAAACATGTCAATTATTGTGATCATTCCCTAAATTGGAAAACTACATGTGACAACCACGTTTTCGAGATATCATTGCGGTGTTTCGTTTGTCATTTTTATTTATCGATATACTCAACTTGATGCGCTTCTAAAAGCGGACAACCCCTTTCCACGGAGATACTTTCAACAAGACCATATCCCCGACACTGAACTCTAGAGGTTTCCTACGTTTATCTGCATATTTCTTCTATTGATCTCTAGCAGCAACCAATCGCTCCTTAATCTTGAAGATCTTGTCAGTATTCTCTTGAATAATATCTGGACCAGTAACCTGACTATCCCCAATCTCTGCCCAACACACGGGTAATCGTCACTTACGGCCATACAAAGCCTCGAACGGTGCACAACTGATACTCGTATGATAACTGTTGTTGTACGAAAACTCGATCAACGGCAAATGTACATCCCAACTGCCCCCCAAGTCTATCGTACAAGCGCGTAACATATCCTCTAAAGTCTGAATGGTCCTCTCGCTCTAACCATCTGTCTACGGATGATAAGTTGTACTCATATCCAATATCTTACCCACAGCACGCTGAAAAGACTGCCAAAATCGTGAAGTGAATCGAGCATCGCGATCTGAAATAATCGACACAGGAACGCCGTGTTTAGATACGATCTCGGTAATAAACAAACGAACAAGTCTCTCCAACTCATAAGTCTCTCTAATCGGTAGAAAGTAAGCAGAATTCGTCAAACGGTCGACGATAACCCAAATACTGTCAAAACTACTGGAAGATCTCGGAATCTTCGTAATGAAGTCATGGTAATACGCTCCCATTTCCACTCCGAAATCTTCGGCTGCTGTAGAAGCCCAGATGGCTTCTAAAACTTGATCTTGACTTTAGAACATGGCAGACATCTACTAACATACTCCGCAATCTCCCGTTTCATACCAGGCCACCAATAAAACTCTTTCAAGTCTTGATACATCTTTTCAGAACCCGAATGAAAATAATAGTTGGACTTATGAGCCTCGTCCAAAATCAGCTGACGAATACCAACTGGAACCCAAATACGATCAAGAAAATAAAGAACCCCGTCATCCTTCGGCTCTAATTGTCGAGCTAAACTAAACAATCCATCGTCCTTAAGACAATCCTCTGTCAATGCATCCTGTTGTGCCCGAAGAATCTGAGCTTTTAAGCTCGTCTGAATAGAAATCACCAAAGAATGAACCCGAACTGGCTTAACTGTCTCCTTGCGAGTAGGTGCATCAGCAACCACATTCGCCTTACCCGGATGGTAACGAATATCACAATCGTAGTGGTTCAGTAACTCGACCCAATGTCTCTGTCTCATGTTCAGCATCTTCTGATCGAAGATATGCTGAAAGCTCTTTTGATCCGTGAACACGGTACACTTAGTCCCGTACAAGAAATGCCTCCTAATCTTGAGAGCTAAACAACGGCTCCCAACTCAAGATCATGCGTCGTGTAATTCTGCTCATGGATCTTCAACTGACGTGAAACATATGCTATAGCTTTCCCATTCTGCATGAGAACACAACCCATACCCTTATGTGAAGCATCACAATATACCACGAAATTTTCAGTCCCAACCGGCAAACTAAGAATAGGAGCATCACATAACTGCTCCTTCAATAACTGAAAAGCACTCTCCTGCTCAGAACCCGAAACAAACGGCTCGCCCTTCTAAGTCAACTTCGTCATAGGAGAAACAATCCTAGAGAAGTCCTCAATAAATCGACGGTAATAACCCGCAAGACCCAAAAATGAACGAATCTCAGTAGGTGATTTTGGTGCAACCCAATTTTTCACGGCTTCAATCTTGGCAGGATCAACGTGAATATTGATGTGTCTGAAATAAACCATATTTTGTAGCCACATTTATCGTATTTAAGCATCATTATCTGCAACTTTTGTTATGATTTGGTATATTTTTAGTGAGAATTGCAGATTAAAGTTATATTTGGACCACGGAGCGAAAAGGAGCTGAAACTGGCTTGAAACGGAGACAAACGAGCAAGAAATATGAAAGTTGAGAAACAGCCGGCGGCTGAGAGTTTTTAGCCGACGGCTAAATTGAAGTTTTCGCATAATTGTTCGTTACGTGCCGCGGAAGCAACTTTTTGACCCGCGTGTTTCAGCCGACGGCTGAAGTGAGCCAGCCGACGGCTAAAAGGTCGTTTTCAGAATTTATAAATAGGGCTGCTAGGGTTCGGGTTAAACACACTTTATTCCTTATTTTCAACCTGCATTCATCCTGGAAAGCTGCAAGAAGAGTCCTAGAAGCCTTTGATCACGTGGAAGCTTTTGGTTAATCTCTTTTAACCAATTTCTAAGTTAGCAATTGTTTGATTCAACGTTTATGCATTATTTTCTTAACACAATGTTTTGTTTTAAGACCTATTATGTTATTTGCTTACAATCCAACATGAGCTAAACTCTTTAAGCGATTGCTTGGATTGTTGAACCTGGATCTATGTTTTAATCAAGTTTATGTTTGAACTTATTGATTTTTCCATTATTATTTACGTTTAATCGCGATCCATGTTTATTCAAAGTTATTAAATCTACTACTTAGCGTGATTGATAGATCTATAACATAACTAGCGTTCTTATATGATTTATTAGTTATTTGCAATTATATGATTTATTAGATAATTGTAGCTTGATACTTAATTGAGATAGGCTAAGAGATTAGTAATTTAATGAATTGAATGAACATGACAATTATATCGAATCTGAATAATTGAGACTTTTGTTAATTCGTAGTCGACAGATTAAATTGTAAATAATAGTGAACTTAAAGCACAATTTAGAGTGGATAAATCTAAGATAGCTCTTGATGTACGAATAGTCGTATGATCTTTCTCTAAAATTGTAGGATTAGATAACTCTAGCGGGAAATCTAGTTATCTTAGGAATCACAGTTAAATCAATCAAACATATTCTTGTTAATCATAATCTAGTTATCTTAGGAATCACAGTTAAAAAGAACTAAAACGTCCCCCATATTTAATTGCTTTAATTAGTTTAATTATATAATTTGAGATAACGGATATAAATACACGTTCCCTGAGTTCGATCCGGACTTACTGATTCTATATTTGCGTACGATCAGGTACACTGCCTGTTTTGTGTGTTGATATACGTTGGTAAAAATCCTTTTCTAAACTTTAATTAATTTTATGTTATAAAATACAGATCAAGTTTTTGGCGCCGCTGCCGGGGAACGGTTGCTATTTTTATTCGTAATTTTGAATTTGTAATTATTCGATCCTTTTGGAAAGATTTATCTTTCTGGAAGTTGCATTTTTTTTTTGTATTACGTGATAATTGTTAATTGGACTAATCGGATTTTTGAAGTTACAATTTTTCAGGAAATTTTCACACAGCAGTTTTTAACCGCCGGCTGAACAAAAACAGCCGCCGGCTGATTTCCAGCCGCCGGCTGAATTTAGCCAGCCGCCGGCTGATTAGCAGCTGTCTGTTATTTTTCGTTTTATTGTAATTTTAAATTTTCGGTTCGTTTAATTTTCAGTTATCACGGGCTACTGACATATTTTCTTCTGTCTTATAGGTTTTGCATGACCCGGAGTTCAAATCCAAATCTTGTAGAGCCTTTCGAAGATCCGGAGAAAGCTTTTAGAATTCGACGCAGACTGTTTTCCCCAAAAGCTCAACCACTCACCAGTTTTAAGATTCACCAAAACGAGAGTTTCACTTCTGATTTTATGCCATCTTCTGACGAGGAATATAACCAGTTTTCTGATCAAGAAGAAGAGAAACCACTCCCTAATTCACCAGCCACCGTATCAGATTCCGATTCAACTGAAGAATCAGAGCACGAAATGGCAGTCAACATCGATGAGATCACTTTGGAGGAGTACTATGCTCTTACCCCGAATGTTGCAACAGACATTCCCAACCCTGCTGTCACTCGAGGAGCAGACTTCCAGCTTAAGGGCCAGTTTCTCAAAGAACTTCGAGAGAACCCTTTTAATGGAGATGAGAATGAAGATGCTTGTGACGTCCCGTCTATTTGAGGTACTTGAGTTACCGTTATTATTTTAATATTATTCGCAATTGTTTTGACCCTTGTATTTTGCTTTGTTTTACTCACGGTTTATTATTGAGAATCGGGTTTTATGTGATTATTTTAATTCGTCCTTTGAGACGTAAGTTGATTTTACCTAAGTGCCAATTAGTTAGTATTCTCATGAATATAAGTTAGAAGGTTTATGCCAAATTGTCGGTTAACGTATTGTTTATCTTCGAGAAACCGTGCTTTTACACTTGTTTATCTCTTACCGAAATCGTGCGTATCTCGGAATCTAACTTAAATGTTATCATTTAAAATGAATCATAATACCATTAATACTCATGATGAACTTGACTAAGTTCATTTGTAAAACAATCGAGAATCCTAAACGAATACATGTACGTATCGACAACACGAACAAAACGAAGCCAATCCAGGAGACAGACTGGGCGCGCCGCGGTGAGCTGGCCGCGCCGCGGTCATCCCCTGGACAGACAAGTTTTTGTTAAGTTGTGAGTCATACTTGCATGTAACCTACTCTTGACACCTGCCCCTAACGTGTCAACACCTCTTGTGGAGCAGATTTATGACTCTTTTAGAGTCATACAAGCCTCACTTCACTCTTACAAACACACACACATAACATTTCATCTCTCTCTCTTTACTTGAAGCTAACACACCCAAACACCCATTTTCTTTCATTTCTTCATCTTGTGACTGAGAATTCCAGCAAATAAACAACAAATAATCACCAATTTTACCACTACAAATCGTTTATATCATCATGGGAAGCTAGGGTTGGTCATCCATTCGAAAGTTTACTTGGGTTATACCATTTTCGGGTCAAAAATCACCATCAAACATCAAGGATCTCCTTCAAATCTTGCTAGATCATTCTACTATCATTTTCTTTGGGGTATAACAATTAATCTCTACTGTTTTTCTTTTGATTTACTTATTGCATGTATGATCTAACTAAAGAAAATGAGTTTTTATAACATTTGATGGGTAATAATCTTTGAAATCAAGATTTTTATAAAATATGTATGGATCTTTGTATTAAATGGTGAAAAGCTTTACAAAATGGTTGTTTAAAAGTATTTTGATGATTCCAGAACTTGCATGTTTGAACCTATTACATAAAAAGATGATTTTCCAACATAAATCGACTTTTGTAAAATTCTGTCGTCTGATGACGACCGCGACGCGGTCATCCCACCGCGGCGCGGTCGTGGACCAGTTTCTGAAATTTTGTAAACCGTTAACTTGCACCTTAAACTTGTTATATTGTGAACCCTTATTAACGGTGAGTGTCTTGTGTTTTGGAGGAGGATTTGACCTCAGTACCACGTCACCAAGGTCCTTGGTTCCGGATTCTATTCGTGTCAAATCTTGCGGGTGCTAACGGTATAATTGTTATCTTTGAGAATCTTTCGTTTCATTTCCATTATCCATTGTTATTCGGTTTTAGCCTTGGAAACGGTTAGGATTAAATATTAGACCAACACTTAATGTATTGGCGGATTTGGATTGAGAATGGACGAAATATGTTAAAATGTAATCTAACCGAAAGTATCGTAATTAACTTATTATTGTATTATGTATTATGATTGAGAGTTAAAGTGTAATTGTTGATAAGCGGGAAATTGTATAAAATTTGGAATAATAATATGCGTCGCGGAAGCTCTGCCGAAATTCATTTCACATCTTTTACGACGTTAAAATACTTAATTACTTAAAAATAACGTATTATGCAATAATATTGTCTTTGGACTCAAAGACGTCAACGCAATCAAAAATGTCATAATAGTACTTAAAACGGATGTTTTCGACCTCTTTGCGATATATTTAATCTTCGCCTCAACTTAATCATCGTTTTAAGTCATCGAAAAATGTTTTGCGGCAAACTTTATAAATGGTTTGAAAGGGTATTTTATTCTAAACATTTTGGTATGAAAAACACTTCAAATTATCTAAAGTGTCAAATTGGACTTTTAAAGTGATTTTGACTTTAATAAGTCAACATAATTGACCTTTGACTATCATAAGTCAACATCTGAGACTTTGACTTTTGTAAAGTCAACATTCCTTACGTTTGACTTTGACCAAGTCAACATTGTTTCCGTTGACCTTGGTCGATCTATGTGAAACTTGATAACGATATCTTATTAACCGATACTCCTAGTAATCATTTTCGATTCGGATTATCATCCTTTTCTAGTTGACGACTATGACGTGGAATGCCGATATCTCTCCGAGCGGTCCTGTTTGACGCGGAACATCGCCTTTTAAATACGTCACCTCATTTAAACTTACTAATAATTGGATTATCTTATTTAACTTAGTCTTACCGACAAGGCTAAACCGGACCTAGACTTATAGAGATACTGAGACTATGTTGTTTATTGTTTAAGGCACTTAGGTGGTGGAGTTATAACTCTGTGTTGGTGTACCCGATATTTGTTTGCTGAAGCTTTATCTGTGAGTTATTCGTAGCCCTTGTCTTAAATACTTTTGGGCTGTAAAGCGTATTTTAAACTGTCTGCGTATCTTTAAACTGTCTGCATAAATGCGGAAATATTACTGATTATCTTGTTTACCCAGTGAATTTGGTCTGCCTTAGTTTTAAGCGTTTAAGCCATGGTGGCTCCCCTCTAATACACTCGTTAAGCTTTTGCCCGTGGTTCATATGTATAGATCTGTATTGGGTTATGTACCTAACCCGCATTCCTCTGTAGGCTGTTACTACGAGCGGATGTTATGACCTTGTTTTAAACTGTATGATTAAACTGTTTGCCTTCGGTTTAACGCACCTTAGGCTAGGGGATTAAACTGATTGGTTCAGGATCGAGATGTATGACTACTTAGGCATAGTACCTTTCACTAATGGATGAATACAAGATATATGATTTTGAACTTACTATGTTTACTGAAACTTATCGATGGGTCACTTTTTACTTTAAACTTGCGAATAATTCACCAACATGTTGTTGATGTCGTTTTAACGCTTTGCAGGAAATTGAGGATTTCCGTGGATCATGCCTTAGTTGTTTTTGGATCGCTTGCTTTTGTGGAATTTGAATTTGAACTGTTTATTGTAATTTCCATGACGATCCATTTGTTGATTTCTTTTGAAGTTGTATTAAACTTGGCGTCTTATCACCTTTGACTTGATGTACTTTGTAACATTTGGCATGATCTATTTAATCTGTTGTTTTGTTTATCGGTTATATTGTTGTAATCTTGACTTTGATATTATAACTGGAACATCCCGTGTTTCCGCTTCCTAGCGGGGTGTGACAGAAGTTGGTATCAGAGCCAAAGGTTATAGCGAACCGAGTGATTTTAACTGAGTAAATCACTTGGACTATGACCAGGCTTTTTGAATCGATTTTCTCTGATTGCAATGTGTGCACTATTTTTCATACGTGTTTATTTCGCGTTGTTATTGTGGCGTTTGGCCTTGTTTTTGCACACATTTGCTGATCGATTTTTCTTTCCTTTTTGTTTTAGGACGATGGGGCCTAAGAGGAGAGTTGCGACGCGAAGTTCTGCTAGACGTGCTAATGCGAACGCGAGGGCTAATACCGCGAATCAGAATGCGAGAGCGAATACGTCTAATGCGAGAAGGAACAATGTGGAAAATGAATCGAATCCTGACATGGCTCAGATGATTGCTCAACAGTTAGCGGCGATGATGCCCGAGCTTGTAGCTCAGCTGAAGGAGGGCACTACTCAAGGTAATGGTTCGGGTTCTGGAAACCCTGAGCCGGTGGTTAATAATGAAAACCCCGAGCCGATTGTGAATAATGAGGGTCCCGAAGTCGTGATCACTGGATCAGGTAAAGCAGAGGGCTCAGCTCGACGCGCTAGTTGCACTTTGAAGACGTTTATGAACTGCAAGGCCCCGGAATATAAGGGCAATGAGGGAGCAACTGGTACGCTCCAATGGATGGAGAAGATGGAATCCATCTTTGATGCCGTGGGATGTGCGGACGAGGATCGAGTCCGTTTTGCTGCGTTTGTGTTTCAGGGTACGGCTCTGACGTGGTGGAATTCAATCGTGAACGTGCGAGGCAGAGCTGAGATCAGCAAGATGACTTGGGATCAATTAAAAGAGTTGATGATTATTGAGTATGTTCCTGAATCTGAGATTCAGAAGTTGGAAGATGAATTGTGGAACTTGACCATGGTTGGGTCAGACATTCAGGGATACACTTAGCGTTTTCACGCTTTGTCCCAACTAGTTCCCCACTTGGTCCGACCGGAGCTCAAGCGTATCGGTCGCTACACTCACGGATTACCCCCAGCAATCCGTAAGAGTGTCCTATCCAGCAAACCGAGCACATTTCAGAGCGCGGTTGAAATTGCGATTACCTTGACTCAGAATGCGGTCCGGGATGGTGAGCTACCCCCGATGATTGTTAAGCAAAACTCCGGAGGGAAGCGGAGTGGTGGAAACCGCAATGAGGATTCAAGAAAGAAGTTTAGGAGGAATGATGCTCCTCAAGCTGTGAAATCTTATGCTGCTGTGGCAACGGGTACCCAGAGTAAGTACCCGAAGTGTGATAAGTGTGGGAGGCACCACACCAAAGAAGTTGCTTGTTGGGTATGTGGTAGGTGCAAGAAGTTAGGGCACACCGAAAATTTCTGTAAGACCCCGAAGGGCAATTGTTATGAATGTGGATCCCCCGAGCATCGTAGGGACAAGTGTCCTAAGTTAGCTGCAGCTGGTAATGCTCCTCGTGGTAGAGCGTTTGTTATGGGAGCCAAGGAGGCTCAGCAGGACCCACACGTTGTTACAGGTACGTTTCTTGTTTGTGGTCGACCTGCGTTTATCTTATTTGATTCTGGTGCGGATAGAAGTTTTATATCTGATGAGTTTAGGACTATGATTCCCTGTAAGTCTGTACCTTTAGTACCTCCCTTTGAAATAGAATTGGCTGATGGTGAGTTTTTGCATGCGTCCGAGTTACTATCCGACTGTAGTGTTAGTTTCGACGACCACTCTTTTCCTATCGACTTAATTCCGATTAGGTTAGGTAGTTTCGACGTGATTATCGGCATGGACTGGTTAGAGACGCATCGTGCGGAGATCATATGTTTTGAGAAGATGATCCGTATTCCGTTACCGCATGGAGAGCCGCTATTAGTTCAAGGAAATAAGACAGGGAAGCGCCTCAAGATTGTCTCGGGTATGAAAGTTCGAGAGTACATCAAGCGGGACTGTTCACTCTTTCTTGCACATCTTGTGAAGAAGGATAACACTGAGAAACTGGAGGAGAAGCCAGTAGTGTGTGATTTCCCCGACGTGTTCCCAGAGGATTTACCTGGTTTACCGCCTAGACGTGAAGTGGAGTTTAGGATCGACTTAATTCCCGGAGCAGCGCCGGTGGCAAAGGCTCCTTATCGGTTAGCACCTTCGGAGATGTTAGAACTTTCTAAACAGATCCAGGAGTTAGTGGATAAAGGCTTCATTAGACCGAGTTTCTCTCCGTGGGGCGCGCCGGTACTCTTTGTGAAGAAGAAGGATGGTTCGATGAGATTGTGTATAGATTACCGAGAGTTGAATAAGCTGACGGTAAAGAACCGCTATCCTTTACCTCGTATAGACGATTTGTTTGATCAACTTCAAGGTTCATGTTTCTTTTCTAAGATTGATCTACGGTCTGGTTACCATCAGTTGAGAGTGCTAGAGGAGGACGTTCCGAAGACTGCTTTTCGGACGCGATACGGTCACTATGAGTTCTTAGTCATGCCATTCGGTCTTACGAATGCGCCTGCAGCATTTATGGAAATGATGAACCGTATCTGCCGTCCTTACCTCGATAAGTTTGTGATAGTTTTCATCGATGATATTTTGATTTATTCTCGTAGCCGTGCGGAGCACGAGGAGCACTTGAGAATAGTGTTGGAGTTGCTCAGGAAGGAACAACTTTACGCTAAGTTCTCGAAGTGTGAGTTTTGGTTATCTGAGGTTCAATTTCTTGGCCATGTGGTTAGCAAGGAAGGCATCCACGTTGATCCTGCCAAGATTAAGGCCGTCAGAGATTGGGTTGCTCCTAAGACACCCACCGATATCCGTTCATTTTTGGGTCTGGCAGGGTATTACCGTCGCTTTATTGAGAACTTTTCAAAGATAGCTTCGCCGATGACGAAGTTGACCCAGAAGAACGAGGAATTTATTTGGGGTGCCGAACAGGAAGAAGCTTTTCAGTTATTGAAGAAGCGGTTGTGTGATGCTCCCATCTTGAGTCTGCCCGAGGGTACCGAAAATTTTGTTGTGTATTGCGATGCTTCGCATAAGGGACTCGGGTGTGTGCTGATGCAGAATGGAAAGGTCATTGCCTATGCCTCTCGTCAGTTAAAGATTCATGAGAAGAACTACACGACCCATGATTTGGAGTTAGGCGCAGTAGTTTTTGCTTTAAAGATTTGGCGTCATTATCTGTACGGTACTAAGTGTACTGTGTTCACTGATCATAAGTCGTTACAGCACATCTTTGATCAAAAGATGTTGAATATGAGGCAGCGCCGATGGGTGGAATTGCTTAACGACTATGATTGCGAAATTCGTTATCATCCGGGAAAAGCTAATGTAGTAGCCGACGCGTTAAGTCGCAAGGAATCGGTTAAGCCGGTGAGAGTTCGCGCTATGATGGTTTCTATTCAGTCGAGTTTGAAGACTCGTATTATTCAGGCTCAGCAGGAGGCTCTCACCGATGATTGTTTAAAGGATGAAGGATTATTTGGTTTGGCACGTCAGTTGGAGCCGAAAGACGACGGAGTAGTGTATTTCTTGGATCGTATTTGGGTTCCCGTCGGTCTTAGGCAGTTGATTTTGGATGAAGGTCACAAGTCGAATTACTCTGTTCATC
>CAJVGC010000432.1:2829881-3028486 GCA_910822075.1 Senecio squalidus
ATGCATGCATATTGGCAAGGTACAAAGACCTTACCTGTTATTATTTCTTCTAACTTATCTTGTGGAGAGAAAGATCGTTTGTTGCAGGTACTTAAAGACTCATAAGCAAGCTCTTGCATGGAAGTTACTGACATTCGGGGGATTAATCCATCATTTTCACAAAAATTCTAATGGAGACAGACTTCAAGCCGGTTGTTCAACCGCTTCGACGTTTAAACCCGAAAGTCAAGGATGTTGTGAGGAAAGAAATCATCAAGTTGCTGGATTCAGGACTCATATACCCTATTTCTGACAGTCCATGGGTGAGTCCGGTGCATGTAGTTCCAAAAAAGGGAGGTATGACAGTCGTTGCCAACGAAAAGAATGAGCTAATTCCTACACGAACGGTAACAGGGTGGCGTGTCTGCATTGACTACCGAAAGTTAAATGACGCCACCCGCAAAGATCATTTCCCTTTAACATTTGTTGATCAAATGCTTGAACGGTTAGCCGGGAAAGCCTTTTATTGCTTTTTAGATGGTTTTTCAGGTTATTTCCAGATTCCTATTGAACCGGAGGACCAAGACAAGACCACTTTCACGTGTCCCTTTGGCACGTTTGCTTATCGGAGGATGCCATTCGGTCTGTGCAATGCACCTGCTACATTTCAGCGGTGTATGATGGCAATCTTTCACGATATGGTGGAGCAATTCATGGAGATCTTTATGGACGACTTTTCGGTCTTTGGAGACTCATTTGATTCATGCTTGGAGCACTTGGAGAAAATGTTGGCGCGATGTGAACAGTCCAATTTGGTGCTTAATTGGGAGAAGTGCCATTTCATGGTCCGCGAAGGAATTGTTTTAGGACACAAAATCTCAAGTGTGGGGATCGAGGTGGATCAATCAAAAATTGAAGCCATTGCAAAACTTCCCCCACCAACGAATGTCAAGTCGGTAAGGAGTTTTCTAGGTCACGCAGGTTTTTATAGACGTTTTATAAAAGATTTTTCTAACATTGCGCGACCTATGAATCAACTCCTCGAAAAAGATTGTAAATTTAATTTTCTTCTTCTTGTTTAACTGCATTTAACATTTTGAAGGAAAGATTGATTTCAGCACCGATTATGACTAGTCCCAATTGGGATTTACCGTTTGAGCTGATGTGTGATGCGAGCGATTACGCGGTCGGAGCAGTTTTAGGACAGCGGATTGAGAAGAGATTTAAACCAATCTATTACGCAAGCAAGACCCTTACAGATGCGCAGGAAAATTACACCACCACTGAAAAAGAACTGCTCGCTATTACGCAAACTCTGACTGCATGTGCCCCACCTGGTTACGGATATAGGTGATGTCATGGCTGAGATCGCAGTAACGACCCTCCATACGGTCCGCAAATGAATCGAACCGGGATGACATCTGCCCCATGTTAGATGTCAAAGCGGCCATCTGTGCTGAAAAATCGAACCCCTGACCAGGTGGGCCCTCCTCCTGAACTGGTGGTGGAACATCCTCGTAACCTGGTGGATGCTCCTCATCGTCCTGCTCATCAACATCAGCAACCCCTCTAATAGCAACCCATCTGTAAATAACCTCACCATCTGGGGAAACAAACTTGTTCACTAAACCGGAGGACTTAAACCAAGTTGCCCCGAAAAGACGCATCCCTGGTGTCAACGTGGTACAAGTGTCAAATCCTGGGCCCCGGAATGCCAAGCGTCTACCAATAGTGCTGACAAAGTGACCTCCCCGGATCACACTGCCGGACCGTGCTCTGATTCTTCAGTTGAATCGGAATCTGATACGGTGGCTGGTGAATTAGGGAGTGGTTTCTCTTCTTCTTGATCAGAAAACTGGTTGTATTCCTCGTCAGAAGATGGCATAAAATCAGAAGTGAAACTCTCGTTTTGGTGAATCTTAAAACTGGTGAGTGGTTGAGCTTTTGGGGAAAACAGTCTGCGTCGAATTCTAAAAGCTTTCTCCGGATCTTCGAAAGGCTCTACAAGATTTGGATTTGAACTCCGGGTCATGCAAAACCTATAAGACAGAAGAAAATATGTCAGTATCCCGTGATAACTGAAAATTAAACGAACCGAAAATTTAAAATTACAATAAAACGAAAAATAACAGACAGCTGCTAATCAGCCGGCGGCTGGCTAAATTCAGCCGGCGGCTGGAAATCAGCCGGCGGCTGTTTTTGTTCATCCGGCGGTTAAAAACTGCTGTGTGAAAATTTACTGAAAAATTGTAACTTCAAAAATCCGATTAGTCCAATTAACAATTATCACGTAATACAAAAAAAAATGCAACTTCCAGAAAGATAAATCTTTCCAAAAGGATCGAATAATTACAAATTCAAAATTACGAATAAAAATAGCAACCGTTCCCCGGCAGCGGCGCCAAAAACTTGATGTGTATTTTATAACATAAAATTAATTAAAGTTTAGAAAAGGATTTTTACCAGTACTATCCTCCTACCGAGACTCAGAGACAGCAGGATGAGGAGGATCAGCGAGACGTTCAGGCACGCCAGGCGGCATCTTGGACAGGCCGATGGCCTGATATGTGATGATCTTTGGTTATGTTGTGTATTTTATTTTAAGACTATTTTTATTTTTATTTCTATTTCGTATGGATTATTTGTTTGAGATTTTTATATTTGGATTATGTATTTCTTATGCTTATCTTATTGTGGTACTTAATATGTGTGCATGTGTTTCCCATTTTTAGAATTTCAACCATTTTAGTGGAAGTAATGCCGGAAATCCAAATTTTCAAAGGAAGCTATGCAGATTTTTTGAGGACGTTACGCTTTACAAGCCATACATTCTTTCCACTGCTATTTCTTTTTTCACAGCATTCGACATTTAAATGGGGGAGCTTTTTCTATTCCTTTCTCTTTTTCTTTTTGCACTTAATTGCTGAATTTTCTTTACAATGAGGACATTGTATTGTTTAAGTGTGGGGAAGGGGTTAGGATTGAATCTATTTGTCCTTAGGAACAATTTGTGTGAAAATTTTAAAATTTTTGACATATTTTTCGTAATTAGTTTTAACTAGTTGCATAACTAGGCACACCTACCCATTACAATTTTTGTGAGGATTTGAGCCATTATAGCATACATTTTATATGCTTTTATCTTCATTTGTTATGAGTGTGCCGGTGACTTGTAAACTTTAGAACTTGACACTGTATACGCTTCGAGGCTATGAATGAGCATAAGTTTTTACTTATCAGTAACTAGGAAAGAGGCAAAAGAATTAGGATTGTTAAACAGTTGATTGGCCTATTCGTTTCTTATAGTCGATAACTACACTGGTTATTTGACTCACACTACCTATCGAGCACTCATTTTTAGTGTTTTTGACGTTTAGATACCATATTTGCGCCAAACCTTTTTCTTTTATCACCTTTCCAGATATATTCCATAAATTGAGCCTAATGTATAAGTCGTTTAATCCGGATATTTTTGTTGAAAATTCCCTCTTTCTTAACTTGATTGATTATTAGACGGAATGTTATATATGATGGCGTGGAGTTGTTTAATTTACTTAAGTTCACGAAGGAAGTACTGGTGGATATAAGTTAAGAATTATTCAGGATTTTGATGGACCTTTCGAGCGGTGTCTTTAAAAAAAAAAAATATATATATATAAAAAAAAAAAAAAAGTTATTAAAGCCCGTACTAGGTAGCCAATAATTGTTGAAGTTATTTGACGAAAATTTGCGAGAAATAAAAAAAATTCTCAATTGAAGTGTTGAAGTTATTTGACGAAATTTGCGAGAAATAAAAAATTCTCAATTGGAGCGTTGAAGAATTAAGACAAAGTTTGGTCTTAGAAGTTTCATCAGAGTGAGCCATTAGGGATAATCAATCGAGTTTTGAAAGTAATATAATTTTTGACTAAAATATTTGGATTTGTAGACTAATTGGAAGTTGATTGTTTCATATCGTTCATATTAATTCACATTCATCATATTTTCCATTATTTTACCCATCACCCATTGATATGACCATAAGCCCTCTGAACTAGTTACTTAGACTCTATTGGTGGAGAAGCGTATCGTTATCAAGCCTATGATAGAATACTTGTCATGACTGAGCTTTGAGCGATTTCACATATATATTACACTTAGATTAGCTTTTTGAGTGATTGAGTGTTATACTTCCCAAATCGTGAGATGTTTAGTTATGCATTTAAATTTTGGCTTGGTAATTATTAAATTCATCTTCGTAAATAAATTTTTTGTAATTTACTCGACTCGTTGGGTATTTTATTTTTATTGAAGATGTTTGTTTTGTTCTAAATCTGACAGTTTACTTGAGGACAAGTAAGATTCAAGTGTGGGGAATTTGATGTGTCTGAAATAAACCATATTTTGTAGCCACATTTATCGTATTTAAGCATCATTATCTGCAACTTTTGTTATGATTTGGTATATTTTTAGTGAGAATTGCAGATTAAAGTTATATTTGGACCACGAAGCGAAAAGGAGCTGAAACTGGCTTGAAACGGAGACAAACGAGCAAGAAATATGAAAGTTGAGAAACAGCCGGCGGCTGAGAGTTTTTAGCCGACGGCTAAATTGAAGTTTTCGCATAATTGTTCGTTACGTGCCGCGGAAGCAACTTTTTGACCCGCGTGTTTCAGCCGACGGCTGAAGTGAGCCAGCCGACGGCTAAAAGGCGTTTTCAGAATTTATAAATAAGGGCTGCTAGGGTTCGGGTTAAACACACTTTATTCCTTATTTTCAACCTGCATTCATCCTGGAAAGCTGCAAGAAGAGTCCTAGAAGCCTTTGATCACGTGGAAGCTTTTGGTTAATCTCTTTTAACCAATTTCTAAGTTAGCAATTGTTTGATTCAACGTTTATGCATTATTTTCTTAACACAATGTTTTGTTTTAAGACCTATTATGTTATTTGCTTACAATCCAACATGAGCTAAACTCTTTAAGCGATTGCTTGGATTGTTGAACCTGGATCTATGTTTTAATCAAGTTTATGTTTGAACTTATTGATTTTTCCATTATTATTTACGTTTAATCGCGATCCATGTTTATTCAAAGTTATTAAATCTACTACTTAGCGTGATTGATAGATCTATAACATAACTAGCGTTCTTATATGATTTATTAGTTATTTGCAATTATATGATTTATTAGATAATTGTAGCTTGATACTTAATTGAGATAGGCTAAGAGATTAGTAATTTAATGAATTGAATGAACATGACAATTATATCGAATCTGAATAATTGAGACTTTTGTTAATTCGTAGTCGACAGATCAAATTGTAAATAATAGTGAACTTAAAGCACAATTTAGAGTGGATAAATCTAAGATAGCTCTTGATGTACGAATAGTCGTATGATCTTTCTCTAAAATTGTAGGATTAGATAACTCTAGCGGGAAATCTAGTTATCTTAGGAATCACAGTTAAATCAATCAAACATATTCTTGTTAATCATAATCCAGGTGAAACGTAATTCCAAGTAATCGTTGCTTTTAAACATATTCTTGTTAATCATACAACTTTTCTTTTCGAAGCATCTCCAAAACTAGACGTAGATGTTCCTCGTGCTCCTCACGGCCACGGGAATAGATGAGAATGTCATCAATGAAAACGATTACGAATTTGTCAAGATAAGAACGATTACCGAAAACTTATGATTTTTATATAAAATCATATTTTATTTAGAAATTATTTAAAAATCAGGAAAATTTACTTTCTGTATTTCTAAAGTAAAAAAAAAAAACAAGTTTTGTCATTTTATGATATTTATACCCGTATTTTCGTAACGTATTTTAACCGTATACTCGTTGAATTAATTATAAAAATTAGTAAAAATGCTCTAAAATTTTGGTAAAATTTGTTTTACCATTTTTATATGTTTTAGAGTGTAACTAAAATTTTGTTTACATTTTTAAGTCCAAATTATATATTTTAGCCATTTTTATGCATTTTCGTTAACCTAGAATTGTCTAAAGTCCATTAAAACTCCGATATAAGTCAATATTCACGACATTTTATTTCTGAGTTCATACTTATTTACAAGAGTTACTATGAATTTTTCATGATTTATGGAGACGTTTAATGTATAATAAATTTTTTAGCATATTTAACAATATAAAATACATAATAAATTCAAAAATGATCATAAAATTCATCAAGCTTCACAATCAACATGTTTTCACCAAAATGAGCTGATTTTATCATATTTTATCATTTAAAACCTGTTTTAAAAGAACACTTTATTTTTTATTTTTTTATATTTTTAAGTATTTTTATAGAAAAGTTATTTATATGAAATATTATTAGTGTTTTTGGTGTTAAATGTGGAGATTAGAGATAGATTATGAGTTTATATGCAATACCAACTTGAAGCATGAAGAAAATGAAGATGAAGGTGAATGATTATAAGATTTCCTTGCTTCCTTTCCTTCCTTGAGCTTGAAACTTGAATAAAGCTTGACAAATGGGTAAGAATTAGTATAGTTTTGTATAGATTATGAAAGGTATGAAAGAAAATAAACAAAATAAAAACTTACTAGGAAAATGATCTTGGACGATTGTAGAGAGAAGGAAGAGAGAAATTGAGTGGAAAAATGATGAAGTGAAATGAAAGGAGTAGGAAGATATGTAAAAAGAAAATTGGTGGTGGAAATAAAGGAGACAAGAGAGCCAGATTCGACTATTCGAGTTCTACTACATGAAGATCTGACAACACATAAGGCATATCCTAAGAAGAATAAACAATTCCAATTACATATGCACATGTTTACAAAAAGCTAGTCATACTCTTCAACTATGTTCCACATTTTAGTTTTAATACACTTCGTGTTAAAATTCATCCATCGTATTTCCTATGCTTTCACCTTCTAGTTTTAATACACTTCGTGTTAAAAAAAAAATTAGTTTTGGAAAGTTTATCTCATGCATGATACTCTACTTGTACCGAAATCATGTCCATAAAAGCAAATATTGAAGAGTATGGCATATAGCCATAGACCCAATATCATTTTTCTGTAATCGGTGAATATGGTTTTAATAAATCCACTCTATGGAAGGCAAATTAGACTTTGTACATCGACTAGAAATCTATAAATTTTATAGAAGCATTGAGAGCTCCTAAATTTGTTTAGAAAGTAAATTTTATTAAAATGGTACTCTAGAAGGCGTTATATGCAAAAAATGATGCAAATACATCAAGTTCAAAAAAGGAAACAATTTGGATCTCCAATCATGTAGACCAATTATAATTTTATTTTACGGGAATCCGTTTTCTATAAAAATGGGGTTCCCTTGAAGGAAGTGTAAGACATCCATAGGAATAAGAGAAGAGTAATTTATTCATAGATCCGTTAAATATTTCTTGTGCTCGGACAAATTTTAAAACTCATGTCATTTCAATCATTTCAAAGACCCAAATAGTTGTTTGGATAGTCTCACCTAGCAACGTTTCCCAAGTCTTGGCGCGGAAGTCTCGGAAAATTAGAACATATAACTTAAGTCATTGCAGGTTACTAATGTTAGACTCCACCTTATGATCGAGTTTTGCCAATGAACTTTCTAATAACATCCTAATATTGCATTTCAAAAAGAGATGGTTTTCGATTTCTAGCACCTTATGACCTCATCTCAAACCGGACATCTCGATTTTAAATAAGATTTTCTTACTTTCATTTCATATTATTTCAAAAAAGGCATAATAATAAGGTTATTACAAACAAACATAGAAAGTTATTAATTATAAAATAAAAGGGATAGAAAAATTTATTATAAAACCCTACCATCTTATTCTCTATGTTTTATCAAAGATATCGGCTACAGGTAGCCGTATCAAACCCTAAAATGTCTACCACCTTATTGTTTCAACAAAACAGACCTCCGGATTTCAGTGTTAGTGGCTTTTCATCGTATTTCTTTTGTTCATTTTTGTTATGCTAACTTATAATCTGTATAATCTTGTAGGGGATCGAAGAACAATCATTATTCATTGTTCATAGCATTACAATGAAGAAATCCGTGAGGTAAATGTTTAGATCTAATGCTAATAATCTCTTTCCCTAAATTTTGAGCAGAATTTTGTGGATCTAATATATAATTTTATTGACAAGTCATGTTTTTTTCCTATGTGGTACAGCAATCTTATAATGAATGAAGATCAATCAGTCGATTGCAAATGGAGAATCTCCGACGACCGAATCTTCTTTGCTAATATTTTCTATACTTGTATGCTTTGATCTCTCTTATGTATAATTTGTTTTCTTAATACAACTGAAATTCGTTCAATTTGGCTGATTTGACTGGTGTGTGTTAATGATAATTGTAGCCCTTGCTGCGGAAAGGTTGTTTGGATTCAAACCCATAAAACATATTGTAAATGTTCCTACTGATTCACCCCCTTCACTTATGAGGTAGTTACCGTTTAAGTGTCACATTGGTAATTTCTGAAAATAAAATTAAATTTGGTATGCTTTTGTTGTCAGACTACGAGCCGGACATGTAGTTCTTTTCTACAGATACTACAACAATCTGCTGGAGAAGAGCGAAGGTAGTTATAGGTTCTAGTCTTTATTTTTATGTGGTTATTTTTTTTTTTTTTACGTTTCGTTTTCCATCTTTTCTTGACTAGTTTATTGTTCCTGAAATATGTATTTTGAAGTTACGGAAGATTATTCATGTCCATTCTGCTTATTAAAATGTGGAAGTTACAACGTACTTACTTATCTGTTTAGGCTTCTAATAGTTCTTTTTTATAGGGTATGATCATGATATGGTTTTTTGATGTCTTTCAGGGTCTAAAATGTCATTCAACTGCATCACAAAATAAGGCTGAATTCAGCACCGAAGATGCAAAAATGTTTATGAGGAAGAAATAAGATTTTAACATCTAACGAAGGACACCGACACACCGTACAAGGTCTAGTAGGCCATCTGGTTCATGGCTAGTAATGGGTCGAGTTGAAAGCGTTAACCTGATGAAATGTGGGCCCAACGGATTGAACTCAGATATTGACATAAATGACCTTGTGTAGATGCTGGTATTCTTGTTTCTTAGGGTGAAGAGATGACACAAAAGCGTGAATGTAAAGGATTAGGTGAGTGTGATGGGTGTGAACCGTCTGGTTCACTGTCGGAGGTGATTCCAGCCTCTGTGGTGAATGGTTCACGTGATGAAATGGAAATGGAACCGGAAACGGAACGGTTTAGGAGAGGGAATCGGATAGTGAAAATTTGGTTTGAACTTAAACCGAAATCATGCCGAATTCAGCACCGAAGATGCTAAAATGTTTATGAGGAAGAAATAAGATTTTAACATCTAAACTTTAGTTCAAATTTGGTGCGGGTTTTTTTACATTTGAACTTGTTTTTTCGGTTGGTTATTTTCGTCTAGCTTTTATTTGTATTTTATTACTTTCGTTTTTGTATATGACACCAATGATAAAAGATATTGGATATTGGTTGTTTTTATTTGTTTCGTACACTTTTTTTAGTTATTGTTGTTAAAATTAACTTTTCACGTGTTTCGTTTTCTTAATGAGATATCATATTCATATTCTGGTTTGAATTATGATCTATTTTACGTGTGTATTTTTTTTTTTTGGTTAATTGTTTCGCATAATTCTATATCTATGGTTCTCAGCGAGTAACGGCCAACGGTTCACTTTCATTACGGATCATTGAATTTGATTACTTTTAATATTATCAGTTAAAATTGTCTATTTTTAAAATTGTCTATTTTTAACACCCGTTAGATCATATCGATTACTATGTATAGTAAATATTTAAATTACTAATTAAGGTCTTAATGTTAAATGTTGTTACTTAATACGCGAAATTACCGTTTTTACCCAAAACTTATAATTTTTATATAAAATCATATTTTATTTGGAAATTATTTAAAAATCCAGAAAAGTTACTTTCTGTATTTCTAAGGAAAAAAAAAAAAAAAACCAGTTTTGTCATTTTTTGATATTTATACTCGTATTTTCCTATTTCTACGTATATTAATCGTATACTCACCGAATTAATTATAAAAATTAGTAAAAATGCTCCAAAATTTTGGTAAAATTTATTTTACCATTTTATATGTTTTGGAGTGTAAATAAAATTATGTTTACATTTTTATGTCCAAAATAAATATTTTAGTAATTTTATACATTTTCGGTAACCTAGAATAGTCTAAAATCCATTAAAAATCCGATATAAGTCTCGACATTTTTTTCTGAGTTCATACATAATTATAAGAGTTGCTGTGAAGTTTTCATGATTTATGGAGCTATTTAATATATATTAAATATTTAGCATATTTAACAATATAAAATACATAATAAATTCAAAAATGATCATAAAATTCATCAAGCTTCACAGTCGACATGTTTTCACCAAAATGAGCTGATTTTATCATATTTTATCATTTAAAACCTGTTTTTAAAGAACACTTTATTTTTTTATATATATTTTTAAGTATTTTTAAAGAAAAGTTATTTATATGAAAGATTATTGGTGTTTTTGGTGTTAAAAGTGGAAATTAGAGATAGATTATGAGTTTAGATGTAATACCAACTTGAAGCAGGAAGAAAATGAAGATGAAGGTGGATGATTATAAGATTTCCTTGCTTCATTTCCTTCCTTGAGCTTGAAACTTGAATAAAGCTTGAAAAATGGGTAACAATTAGTGTAGTTTTGTATAGATTATGAAAGGATTGAAAGAAAAGAAGAAAAAAAAAATACAAACTTACTTGGAAAATGATCTTGGACGATTGTAGAGAAAAGAAAGAGAAATTGAGTGAAAAAATGACGAAGTGAATGAAAGGAGTAGGAAGACATGTAAGAAGAAAATTGGTGGTGGAAATGAAGGAGACAAGAGAGCCTCATTCGACTATTAGTGTTCTACTACATGAAGATCCGACAACACATAAGGCATACCCTAAGAAGAATAAACATTTCCAATTACATATGCACATGTTTACAAAAAGGTAGCCATACTCTTCAAGTGTGTTCCACATTTTCATCCATGAGTCCTATTATCCTCACATTTGAGAATTCATCCACCGTATTTCCTATGCTTTCACCTTCTAGTTTTAATACACTTCCTGTTAAAAAAAAATAGTTTTGGAAAGTTTAACTCATGCATGATATGTTCATCATAGCAGATATTGAAGAGCAGGGCAAAATGCCGAAAAAGGTAATATAAAATACAAAATTTGACATTTGAGGGTATGTAAAAAATTTTGGAACCAAAAAAGATTAGAAAATCGAATTTGGGATAATAAAGGATTATTTGCGAAAGTTTAGTTTTTAGCTTGTTTTCAACATGTAAAACATTAAATAACGTGTCTCGTTTTTTTTCTAAAAGTCACGAGGAATTAGAGAAAATCATATCCACAAAAATAGTTTTAATCATATTTTAAAATTTAGGCTTGAAACTCATTTTAACGATTAATAATTTTAGAAAATCCTCTTTTAAAACAAATGAGATTTTATAATCCTTTTTTGAAACAAATTAGATTTTATAATCCTTTTTAAAACAAATTAGATTTTATAATCCTTTTTGGTTCTAAATATTTTTACGTACCCCCAATTGTCAAAATTTGTATTTTATGTTACATTTTTTGGCATTTTCCCCGACATATGGCCATAGACCCAATATCATTTTTTGTAATAGGTGAATATGTTTTTAAAAATCCACTCTATGGAAGACAAATTAGACTTTGTACATAGAAATCCATAAATTTGATAAAAGCATTGCGAGCTCTTAAATTTGTCTAGAAAGTTAATTTTATTAAAACGGTACTCTAGAAAGGCGCTATATGCAAAAATGATACAAATACATCAAGTTCAAAAAAAGGAAACATTTTGATCTCGAATCCCGTAGACCAATTATCATTTTATTTTATTTTACTCCTGTAAGACATCCATAGGAATAATAGTTAAAACGGTACTCTAGAAAGGCGCTATATGCAAAAATGATACAAATACATCAAGTTCAAAAAAAAGGAAACAATTTGATCTCTAATCCCCTAGACCAATTATAATTTTATTTTATTTTACTCATGTAAGACATCCATAGGAATAAGAGAATTCATAGATCCGTTAAATATTTCTTGTGCTCAGACGAATCTTAAAAGTCATGTCATTTAAATCCTTTCAAAGACCCAAATAGTTGTCTGGATAGTCTCACCTAGCAACGTTTCCCCAGTCTTGGCGAGGTTACTAGTCTCGGCAAATTAGAACATAGAACTTAAGTCATTGCAGGTTACTAATATTAGACTCCACCTTACGAGTTTTGCCAATGAACTTTCTAACATACTATTATTGCATTCCAAAAAGAGATGGGTTTTTATTTCTAGCACCTCGTGACCTCATTACAAACCGGACATCCCTATTTAAATAAGATTTTCTTACTTTCATTTCATACTAGATTATTATCCCGCGATAGCGCGAACAAAGATAAAAACTTGAATCGTGAACATTATGTTTATATAGATGTTAAGTTATTATAAAAAAAAAACAATGTTATACTCGCCGAATTAATTATAAAAAGTGGTACAAATGCTCTAAAATTTTGGAAAAATTTGTTTTACCATTTTATATGTTTTAGAGTGTAAATAAAATTTTGTTTACATTTTTATGCCCAAAATTTATATTTTAGCCATTTTTATGCATTTTCGGTAACATAGATTGTCTAAAATTCATTAAAAATCCGATATAAGTCCAATATTCACGACATTTTAGTTATGAGAGTTCATACATATTTATAAGAGTTACTATGAATTTTTCATGATTTATGGAGCTGTTTAATATATAATAAATATTTAGCATATTTAACAATATAAAATACATAATTAATTCAAAAATGATCATTAAATTCATCAAGCTTCACAGTCGACATGTTTTCACCAAAATGAGCTGATTTTATCATTTAAAACCTGTTTTTAAAGAACACTTTATTTTATATATATATATATATTTTAAGTATTTTTAAAGAAAAGTTGTTTATATGAAAGATTATTGGTGTTTTTGGTGTTAAAAGTGGAAATTAGAGATAGATTATGAGTTTAGATGTAATACCAACTTGAAAATGAAGTTGAAGGTGGATGATTATAAGATTTCCTTGCTTCCTTTCCTTCCTTGAGCTTGAAACTTGAATAAAGTTTGAAAAATGGGTAAGAATTAGTATAGTTTTGTATAGATTATGAAAGGTATGAAAGAAAATAAACAAAATACAAACTTACTTGGAAAATGATCTTGGACGATTGTAGAGAGAAGGAAGAGAGAAATTGAGTGGAAAATTGATGAAGTCAAATGAAAGGAGTAGGAAGATATGTAAAAAGAAAATTGGTGGTGGAAATGAAGGAGACAAGAGAGCCAGATTCGACTATTCGAGTTCTACTACATGAAGATCTACAAAACATAAGGCATACCCTAAGAAGAATAAACATTTCCAATTACATATGCACATGTTTATAAAAAGCTAGCCATACTCTTCAACTGTGTTCCACATTTTCATCCATAAGTCCTATTATCCTCACATTTGAAAAAATTCATCCATCGTATTTCCTATGCTTTCACCTTCTAGTTTTAATACACTTCCTGTTAAAAAAAAATAGTTTTGGAAAGTTTATCTCATGCATGATACTCTACTTGTACCGAAATCATGTCCATAAAAACAAATATTGAAGAGTATGGCATATAGCCATAGACCCAATATCATTTTTTGTAACAGGTGAATATGGTTTTAATAAATCCACTCTATGGAAGGCAAATTACACTTTGTACATCGACTAGAAATCTATAAATGATAAAAGCATTGCGAGCTCTTAAATTTTTCTAAAAAGTAAATTTCATTAAAATGGTACTCTAGAAAGGCGCTATATGAAAAAATGGTACAAATACATCAAGTTCAAAAAAAGGAAACAACTTCGATCTCAAATCATGTAGACCAATTATAATTTTTTTTGCGGCAATCCATTTTCATTAAAAATGGGGTTCCCATGAAGGAACTCTAAGACATCCATAGGAATAAGAGAAGAGTAATTTATTCATAGATCCGTTAAATATTTCATGTGCTCGGGCAAATCTTAAAAGTCATGTCATTTCAATCCTTTCAAAGACCCGAATAGTTGTTTGGATAGTCTCACCGAGCAACGTTCCCCATGTCTTGGCGAGGTTACTAGTCTCGGAAAATTAGAACATAGTTAGACTCCACCTTACGAGTTTTCCCAATGAACTTTCTAACATCCTAATATTGCATTCCAAAAAAAGATGGTTTTCGATTTCTAGCACCTTATGACCTCATCACAAACCGGACATCTCGATTTTAAATAAGATTTTCTTACTTTCATTTCATATTATTTCAAAATCAAAAAAGGCATAATAACAAGATAAGTACAAACATAGAAAGTTATTAATTATAAAATAAAAGGGATAGAAAATTTTATTATAAAACCCTAAAATGTCTACCACCTTATTCTCTATGTTTTCTCAAAGATATCGGCTGCAGGTAGCCGTATCAAACCCTAAAATGTCTACCACCTTATTGTTTCAACAAAACAGACCTCCGGATTTCAGTGTTAGTGGCTTTTCATCGTATTTCTTTTGTTCATTTTTGTTATGCTAACTTATAATCTGTATAATCTTGTAGGGGATCGAAGAACAATCATTATTCATTGTTCATAGCAATTCAATGAAGAAATCCGTTAGGTAAATGTTTTGATCTAATGCTAATAATCTCTTTCCCTAAATTTTGAGCATAATTTTGTTTATCTAATATATAATTTTATTGACAAGTCATGTTTTTTTCCTATGTGGTACAGCAATCTATTAATAAATGAGAATCAATCAGTCGATTGCAAATGGAGAATCTCCGACGACCGAATCTGCTTTGCTAATATTTTCTATACTTGTATGTCTTCGATCTCTCTTATGTATAATTTGTTTTCTTAATACAACTGAAATTCGTTAATTTGGCTTATTTGACTGGTGTGTGATAATGATATTTGTAGCCCTCGCTGCGGAAAGGTTCTCTAAAGTCAAACCCATAAAACATATTGTAAATTACAACATTCGGAAAGGTTGTGAGGTTGGAGCAAAAGATAGATCCCCTCATGACAATGTTCCTACTGATTCACCCCCTACAGTTATGAGGTACTTACCGTTTTAGTGTAACATTTGTAATTTCTAAAAATAAAATCAAATTTGGTATGCTTTTGTTGTCAGACTACGAGCCGGAACTGTAGTTCTTTTCAACAGACACCACAACAATCTGCTGCAGAAGAGCGAAGGTAGTTTTAAGTTCTAGTCTTTATTTCTATGTGGTTATTTATTTTTATTTTGCGTTTTGTTTTCCATCTTTTCTTGACTAGTTTATTGTTCCTGGAATATGTATTTTGCAGTTACGGAAGATTATTCATGTCCATTCTGCTTATTAAAATGTGGAAGTTACAACGTACTTACTTATCTGTTTAGGCTTCCTATAGTTATTTTTTATAAGGTATGATCATGATATGGTTTTTTGATGTCTTTCAGGGTCTAAAATCTCACTTAACTGCATCACATGCCTACCACTCGGCAACTCCCAACTGTTACGCTAAGGTATGTTTTGTTCTTTTTGTCAAAGGAGTGATTGGGATAGCGTTTTGAAATAAATATATGATTACTGCAAATAATCAGTTTCGAGTAGGTGATTGCATTTGCAAAATATATTTGAATTTACAAAATAGCGTTTGCCGAACATTATTTTATGATCATCTGCGTTTTTCAGATGCGAGGAGCAGATAATCTACCTCAAAACGCAATCCCAGACACTTAGTTAATTAAAACTGATTATTATCTTCCATATTTCGCAAAATCTCCAGTGACTTTTGCGACATGTCTAAAGATTTTGCGAGATTTGGAAATGAAATGGAGACTGTTTTTATCTTCATTTCCCATCACCCAACCCGCCCGATTTGCCTATTTTCCACATCTAATCAAAATTGAACGTTCTTAAAATTTATAATAACAGTTTTGGCAACGACTATGAATGTATGTAAATCGTGAAACACTTTGTACAATCGTAACTAACTTTTTGTCTTTCCTTTTTTTAGATTCGGATTATGATTCAAGCAGAACAATAAGAGACGGGCGTGCAGAATTGAGAAACATACACCGTTGCCGACATGGAAGAAAATGTCAACAAAGCTGCAAAAACTAAATATAATTGGAAAAAACCCAAAAATCTCCAAAAAAGGGACACACCGTAGGATTTTGGACTTATTATCATAACTCGAAGATGAATATGTGTAAACTCCTGATGAATAATTGGAAATTCCGGATGAATACTTGGAAATTCCTTTTCCGTTTGATTTCGTAGATGACAAAACTTAAATCTCGTCAAGAAAACGAAAAGATGGAAAAGCTAATCTCAATATCAAGAAGAGGAAGAAGCGCGAAGCTTGTAAAACCAAAGAATCACCACGAGTGGTTAACCATACAGGGTGTAGCGAACAATGCGGTTCAGGGTCAGTGAGTGGCCGACTTAGTATGGCTAAACCATCTAACAAAGGACACCGTACAAGGTCTCGTAGGCCATCTAGTTTATTGCTAGCAATGGGGCGAGCCGAAAGGAATAACCCGTTAAATGTGGGCCCAACAGATTTGGACTTGTTTTTTCATTTGGTTATTTTTGTGTTTTCTATATGATACCGATCAGGAATGATATTGGTAAATGTTTGAATGTGTAGATTGAAATCAGATAATGTTGGTTTGCTTGTTAAAAAAAAATACATGGTATAGAGTATATTGTCGTACAAACACCAAATACAATACTAAATTGGATAACCTTGAAACTATCTGCTGAACATATATAATTCTTTTTATGACCTGAAAAATCGAAACAAAAACTATTACAATCAATATACATATATCACAAGACGACGAATGAGAAAAATAATTCAAACACACATTCTAATTTTATACTTTCTGAGTCAAGCTACATATCCCTTACCCAGGTGTTAAGAAAAACCGATAATTGAGAAACAAAGCTGAAGCGGTTGATTCAAAACCATAACTGTAAATACCACTTCCTTTTTCGATTTGTACACTACGATTACTCCAACCGAGCCATATATGTGAATATCATAAAATTATTATGCAACAATATATAGTAAGATAAAGATAGTTTATGTACTATTACTTAACTATTAACGGATAGGTGTAAGTAAATAGGTATAAAAACATAATATGGTTATGATCACTTGAATTCGATAAGAATTGGAAGCAATCAAAGCTTAAAAAGGAGCTCAAGGAGAAGAACTGAACTCGAAGTTACAAGCTTTATTACAATGAAATCGCCATTGATGACGTCACTAGTTTGTTACATAGAATTGGGAGAGAAATACAACAAACCTAAAACTGACTTTTTAACAGACACAAGGCTACATTTATACTAGTTGACTATCCGTTTACATTGGATACCCGTACTTGACCCGTATTCTAACCCATGACCTAATACAATTCATTAAGCGGGTCATGAGTAAAACACGTGCAATCAAATAGAACCGGCCTATATTTGAATCATATCAAATATACATCCTGCGAGAGCGGCACAACACATGTGACAACTTAAAATTGGCTAAAACTTTCACAAAAGGTGAGACGTACCAAGTTCAACTTTCACAAGTAATAATCACGGGACCTTTTACCGGCTCAGAAAATGAGCCTTTATCCGAAAAGCAAACATAATATATTAAATTATTGTGATCATTCCCTAAATTGGAAAACTACATGTGACAACCACGTTTTCGAGATATCATTGCGGTGTTTCGTTTGTCATTTTTATTTATCGATATACTCAACTTGATGCGCTTCTAAAAGCGGACAACCCCTTTCCACAGAGATACTTTCAACAAGACCATATCCCCGACACTGAACTCTAGAGGTTTCCTACGTTTATCTGCATATTTCTTCTATTGATCTCTAGCAGCAACCAATCGCTCCTTAATCTTGAAGATCTTGTCAGTATTCTCTTGAATAATATCTGGACCACTAACCTGACTATCCCCAATCTCTGCCCAACACACGGGTAATCGACACTTACGGCCATACTAAGCCTCGAACGGTGCACAACTGATACTCGTATGATAACTGTTGTTGTACGAAAACTCGATCAACGACAAATGTACATCCTAACTGCCCCCCAAGTCTATCGCACAAGCCCGTAACATATCCTCTAAAGTCTGAATGGTCCTCTCGCTCTAACCATCTGTCTACGGATGATAAGTTGTACTCATATCCAATATCTTACCCACAGCACGCTGAAAAGACTGCCAAAATCGTGAAGTGAATCGAGCATCGCGATCTGAAATAATCGACACAGGAACGCCGTGTTTAGATACGATCTCGGTAATAAACAAACGAACAAGTCTCTCCAACTCATAAGTCTCTCTAATCGGTAGAAAGTGAGCAGAATTCGTCAAACGGTCGACGATAACCCAAGTACTGTCAAAACTACTGGAAGATCTCGGAATCTTCGTAATGAAGTCATGGTAATACGCTCCCATTTCCACTCCGGAATCTTCGGCTGTTGTAGAAGCCCAGATGGCTTCTAAAACTTGATCTTGACTTTAGAATATGGCAGACATCTACTAACATACTCCGCAATCTCCCGTTTCATACCAGGCCACCAATAAAACTCTTTCAAGTCTTGATACATCATATCTTTTTAGAACCCGAATGAAAATAATAGTTGGACTTATGAGCCTCGTCCAAAATCAGCTGACGAATACCAACTGGAACCCAAATACGATCAAGAAAATAAAGAACCCCGTCATCCTTCGGCTCTAACTGTCGAGCTAAACTAAACAATCCCTCGTCCTTAAGACAATCCTCTGTCAATGCATCCTGTTGTGCCCGAAGAATCTGAGGTTTTAAGCTCGTCTGAATAGAAATCACCAAAGAATGAACCCGAACTGGCTTAACTGTCTCCTTGCGACTAGGTGCATCAGCAACCACATTCGCCTTACCCGGATGGTAACGAATATCACAATCGTAGTGGTTCAGTAACTCGACCCAATGTCTCTGTCTCATGTTCAGCATCTTCTGATCGAAGATATGCTGAAAGCTCTTTTGATCCGTGAACACGGTACACTTAGTCCCGTACAAGAAATGCCTCCTAATCTTGAGAGCTAAAACAACGGCTCCTAACTCAAGATCATGCGTCGTGTAATTCTGCTCATGGATCTTCAACTGACGTGAAGCATATGCTATAGCTTTCCCATTCTGCATGAGAACACAACCCATACCCTTATGTGAAGCATCACAATATACCACGAAATTTCAGTCCCAACCGGCAAACTAAGAATAGGAGCATCACATAACTGCTCCTTCAATAACTGAAAAGCACTCTCCTGCTCAGAACCCGAAACAAACGGCTCGCCCTTCTAAGTCAACTTCGTCATAGGAGAAACAATCCTAGAGAAGTCCTTAATAAATCGACGGTAATAACCCGCAAGACCCAAAAATGAACGAATCTCAGTAGGTGGTTTTGGTGCAACCCAATTTTCACGGCTTCAATCTTGGGAGGATCAACGTGAATACCCTTCGCGCTGACCACGTGCCAACAAACTGAACCGCGGGTAACCAAAACTCACACTTCGAAAACTTTGCATACAACTTTTCTTTTCAAAGCATCTCCAAAACTAGACGTAGATGTTCCTCGTGCTCCTCACGGCCACGGGAATAAATAAGAATGTCATCAATGAAAACGATTACGAATTTGTCAAGATAAGAACGATTACCGAAAACTTATGATTTTTATATAAAATCATATTTTATTTAGAAATTATTTAAAAATCAGGAAAATTTACTTTCTGTATTTCTAAAGTAAAAAAAAAAACAAGTTTTGTCATTTTATGATATTTATACCCGTATTTTCGTAACGTATTTTAACCGTATACTCGTTGAATTAACTATAAAAATTAGTAAGAATGCTCTAAAATTTTGGTAAATTTTTTTTTACCATTTTTATATGTTTTAGAGTGTAACTAAAATTTTGTTTACATTTTTAAGTCCAAATTATATATTTTAGCCATTTTTATGCATTTTCGTTAACCTAGAATTGTCTAAAGTCCATTAAAACTCCGATATAAGTCAATATTCACGACATTTTATTTCTGAGTTCATACTTATTTACAAGAGTTACTATGAATTTTTCATGATTTATGGAGACGTTTAATGTATAATAAATATTTAGCATATTTAACAATATAAAATACATAATAAATTCAAAAATGATCATAAAATTCATCAAGCTTCACAATCAACATGTTTTCACCAAAATGAGCTGATTTTATCATATTTTATCATTTAAAACCTGTTTTAAAAGAACACTTTATTTTTTATTTTTTTATATTTTTAAGTATTTTTATAGAAAAGTTATTTATATGAAAGATTATTAGTGTTTTTGGTGTTAAATGTGGAGATTAGAGATAGATTATGAGTTTATATGTAATACCAACTTGAAGCATGAAGAAAATGAAGATGAAGGTGAATGATTATAAGATTTCCTTGCTTCCTTTCCTTCCTTGAGCTTGAAACTTGAATAAAGCTTGAAAAATGGGTAAGAATTAGTATAGTTTTGTATAGATTATGAAAGGTATGAAAGAAAATAAACAAAATACAAACTTACTAGGAAAATGATCTTGGACGATTGTAGAGAGAAGGAAGAGAGAAATAGAGTGAAAAATGATGAAGTGAAATGAAAGGAGTAGGAAGATATGTAAAAAGAAAATTGGTGATGGAAATAAAGGAGACAAGAGAGCCAGATTCGACTATTCGAGTTCTACTGCATGAAGATCTGACAACACATAAGGCATACCCTAAGAAGAATAAACAATTCCAATTACATATGCACATGTTTACAAAAAGCTAGTCATACTCTTCAACTATGTTCCACATTTTAGTTTTAATACACTTCGTGTTAAAATTCATCCATCGTATTTCCTATGCTTTCACCTTCTAGTTTTAATACACTTCGTGTTAAAAAAAAAATTAGTTTTGGAAAGTTTATCTCATGCATGATACTCTACTTGTACCGAAATAATGTCCATAAAAGCAAATATTGAAGAGTATGGCATATAGCCATAGACCCAATATCATTTTTCTGTAATCGGTGAATATGGTTTTAATAAATCCACTCTATGGAAGGCAAATTAGACTTTGTACATCGACTAGAAATCTATAAATTTTATAGAAGCATTGAGAGCTCCTAAATTTGTTTAGAAAGTAAATTTTATTAAAATGGTACTCTAGAAGGCGTTATATGCAAAAAATGATGCAAATACATCAAGTTCAAAAAAGGAAACAATTTGGATCTCCAATCATGTAGACCAATTATAATTTTATTTTACGGGAATCCGTTTTTCTATAAAAATGGGGTTCCCTCGAAGGAACTGTAAGACATCCATAGGAATAAGAGAAGAGTAATTTATTCATAGATCCGTTAAATATTTCTTGTGCTCGGACAAATTTTAAAACTCATGTCATTTCAATCATTTCAAAGACCCAAATAGTTGTTTGGATAGTCTCACCTAGCAACGTTTCCCAAGTCTTGGCGCGGAAGTCTCGGAAAATTAGAACATATAACTTAAGTCATTGCAGGTTACTAATGTTAGACTCCACCTTACGATCGAGTTTTGCCAATGAACTTTCTAATAACATCCTAATATTGCATTTCAAAAAGAGATGGTTTTCGATTTCTAGCACCTTATGACCTCATCTCAAACCGGACATCTCGATTTTAAATAAGATTTTCTTACTTTCATTTCATATTATTTCAAAAAAGGCATAATAATAAGGTTATTACAAACAAACATAGAAAGTTATTAATTATAATATAAAAGGGATAGAAAAATTTATTATAAAACCCTCCCATCTTATTCTCTATGTTTTATCAAAGATATCGGCTACAGGTAGCCGTATCAAACCCTAAAATGTCTACCACCTTATTGTTTCAACAAAACAGACCTCCGGATTTCAGTGTTAGTGGCTTTTCATCGTATTTCTTTTGTTCATTTTTGTTATGCTAACTTATAATCTGTATAATCTTGTAGGGGATCGAAGAACAATCATTATTCATTGTTCATAGCATTACAATGAAGAAATCCGTGAGGTAAATGTTTAGATCTAATGCTAATAATCTCTTTCCCTAAATTTTGAGCAGAATTTTGTGGATCTAATATATAATTTTATTGACAAGTCATGTTTTTTTCCTATGTGGTACAGCAATCTTATAATGAATGAAGATCAATCAGTCGATTGCAAATGGAGAATCTCCGACGACCGAGTCTTCTTTGCTAATATTTTCTATACTTGTATGCTTTGATCTCTCTTATGTATAATTTGTTTTCTTAATACAACTGAAATTCGTTCAATTTGGCTTATTTGACTGGTGTGTTTTAATGATAATTGTAGCCCTTGCTGCGGAAAGGTTGTTTGGATTCAAACCCATAAAACATATTGTAAATGTTCCTACTGATTCACCCCCTTCACTTATGAGGTAGTTACCGTTTAAGTGTAACATTGGTAATTTCTGAAAATAAAATTAAATTTGGTATGCTTTTGTTGTCAGACTACGAGCCGGAAATGTAGTTCTTTTCTACAGATACTACAACAATCTGCTGGAAAAGAGCGAAGGTAGTTATAGGTTCTAGTCTTTATTTTTATGTGGTTATTTTTTATTATTTTACGTTTCGTTTCCATCTTTTCTTGACTAGTTTATTGTTCCTGGAATATGTATTTTGAAGTTACGGAAGATTATTCATGTCCATTCTGCTTATTAAAATGTGGAAGTTACAACGTACTTACTTATCTGTTTAGGCTTCTAATAGTTCTTTTTTATAAGGTATGATCATGATATGGTTTTTTGATGTCTTTCAGGGTCTAAAATGTCACTCAACTGCATCACAAAATAAGGCTGAATTCAGCACCGAAGATGCAAAAATGTTTATGAGGAAGAAATAAGATTTTAACATCTAACGAAGGACACCGTACAAGGTCTAGTAGGCCATCTGGTTCATGGCTAGTAATGGGTCGAGTTGAAAGCGTTAACCTGATGAAATGTGGGCCCAACGGATTGAACTCAGATATTGACATAAATGACCTTGTGTAGATGCTGGTATTCTTGTTTCTTAGGGTGAAGAGATGACACAAAAGCGTGAATGTAAAGGATTAGGTGAGTGTGATGGGTGTGAACCGTCTGGTTCACTGTCGGAGGTGATTCCAGCCTCTGTGGTGAATGGTTCACGTGATGAAATGGAAATGGAACCGGAAACGGAACGGTTTAGGAGAGGGAATCGGATAGTGAAAATTTGGTTTGAACTTAAACCGAAATCATGCCGAATTCAGCACCGAAGATGCTAAAATGTTTATGAGGAAGAAATAAGATTTTAACATCTAAACTTTAGTTCAAATTTGGTGCGGGTTTTTTTACATTTGAACTTGTTTTTTCGGTTGGTTATTTTCGTCTAGCTTTTATTTGTATTTTATTACTTTCGTTTTTGTATATGACACCAATGATAAAAGATATTGGATATTGGTTGTTTTTATTTGTTTCGTACACTTTTTTTAGTTATTGTTGTTAAAATTAACTTTTCACGTGTTTCGTTTTCTTAATGAGATATCATATTCATATTCTGGTTTGAATTATGATCTATTTTACGTGTGTATGTTTTTTTGGTTAATTGTTTCGCATAATTCTATATCTATGGTTCTTAGCGAGTAACGGCCAACGGTTCACTTTCATTACGGATCATTGAATTTGATTACTTTTAATATTATCAGTTAAAATTGTCTATTTTTAAAATTGTCTATTTTTAACACCCGTTAGATCATATCGATTACTATGTATAGTAAATATTTAAATTACTAATTAAGGTCTTAATGTTAAATGTTGTTACTTAATACGTGAAATTACCGTTTTTACCCAAAACTTAAAATTTTTATATAAAATCATATTTTATTTGGAAATTATTTAAAAATCCAGAAAAGTTACTTTCTGTATTTCTAAGGAAAAAAAAAAAAAAAACCAGTTTTGTCATTTTTTGATATTTATACTCGTATTTTCCTATTTCTACGTATATTAATCGTATACTCACCGAATTAATTATAAAAATTAGTAAAAATGCTCCAAAATTTTGGTAAAATTTATTTTACCATTTTATATGTTTTGGAGTGTAAATAAAATTATGTTTACATTTTTATGTCCAAAATAAATATTTTAGTAATTTTATACATTTTCGGTAACCTAGAATAGTCTAAAATCCATTAAAAATCCGATATAAGTCTCGACATTTTTTTCTGAGTTCATACATAATTATAAGAGTTGATGTGAAGTTTTCATGATTTATGGAGCTATTTAATATATATTAAATATTTAGCATATTTAACAATATAAAATACATAATAAATTCAAAAATGATCATAAAATTCATCAAGCTTCACAGTCGACATGTTTTCACCAAAATGAGCTGATTTTATCATATTTTATCATTTAAAACCTGTTTTTAAAAGAACACTTTATTTTTTTTATATATATTTTTAAGTATTTTTAAAGAAAAGTTATTTATATGAAAGATTATTGGTGTTTTTGGTGTTAAAAGTGGAAATTAGAGATAGATTATGAGTTTAGATGTAATACCAACTTGAAGCAGGAAGAAAATGAAGATGAAGGTGGATGATTATAAGATTTCCTTGCTTCATTTCCTTCCTTGAGCTTGAAACTTGAATAAAGCTTGAAAAATGGGTAACAATTAGTGTAGTTTTGTATAGATTATGAAAGGATTGAAAGAAAAGAAGAAAAATAAAATAAAACTTACTTGGAAAATGATCTTGGACGATTGTAGATAAAAGAAAGAGAAATTGAGTGAAAAAATGACGAAGTGAATGAAAGGAGTAGGAAGACATGTAAGAAGAAAATTGGTGGTGGAAATGAAGGAGACAAGAGAGCCTCATTCGACTATTAGTGTTCTACTACATGAAGATCCGACAACACATAAGGCATACCCTAAGAAGAATAAACATTTCCAATTACATATGCACATGTTTACAAAAAGGTAGCCATACTCTTCAAGTGTGTTCCACATTTTCATCCATGAGTCCTATTATCCTCACATTTGAGAATTCATCCACCGTATTTCCTATGCTTTCACCTTCTAGTTTTAATACACTTCCTGTTAAAAAAAAAAAAAGTTTTGGAAAGTTTAACTCATGCATGATATGTTCATCATAGCAGATATTGAAGAGCAGGGCAAAATGCCGAAAAAGGTAATATAAAATACAAAATTTGACATTTGAGGGTATGTAAAAAATTTTGGAACCAAAAAAGATTAGAAAATAGAATTTGGGATGATAAAGGATTATTTGCGAAAGTTTAGTTTTTAGCTTGTTTTCAACATGTAAAACATTAAATAACGTGTCTCGTTTTTTTTTCTAAAAGTCACGAGGAATTAGAGAAAATCACATCCACAAAAAGAGTTTTAATCATATTTTAAAATTTAGGCTTGAAACTCATTTTAACGATTAATAATTTTAGAAAATCCTCTTTTAAAACAAATGAGATTTTATAATCCCTTTTTGAAACAAATTAGATTTTATAATCCTTTTTTAAAACAAATTAGATTTTATAATCATTTTTGGTTCTAAGTATTTTTACGTACCCCCAATTGTCAAAATTTGTATTTTATGTTACCTTTTTTGGCATTTTCCCCGACATATGGCCATAGACCCAATATCATTTTTTGTAATAGGTGAATTTGGTTTTAAAAATCCAGTCTATGGAAGACAAATTAGACTTTGTACATAGAAATCCATAACTTTGATAAAAGCATTGCGAGCTCTTAAATTTGTCTAGAAAGTAAATTTTATTAAAACGGTACTCTAGAAAGGCGCTATATGCAAAAATGATACAAATACATCAAGTTCAAAAAAAGGAAACATTTGGATCTCGAATCCCGTAGATCAATTATCATTTTATTTTATTTTACTCCTGTAAGACATCCATAGGAATAATAGTTAAAACGGTACTCTAGAAAGGCGCTATATGCAAAAATGATACAAATACATCAAGTTCAAAAAAAGGAAACAATTTGATCTCTAATCCCCTAGACCAATTATAATTTTATTTTATTTTACTCATGTAAGACATCCATAGGAATAAGAGAATTCATAGATCCGTTAAATATTTCTTGTGCTCAGACGAATCTTAAAAGTCATGTCATTTAAATCCTTTCAAAGACCCAAATAGTTATCTGGATAGTCTCACCTAGCAACGTTTCCGCAGTCTTGGCGAGGTTACTAGTCTCGGCAAATTAGAACATAGAACTTAAGTCATTGCAGGTTACTAATATTAGACTCCACCTTACGAGTTTTGCCAATTATTGCATTCCAAAAAGAGATGGGTTTTTATTTCTAGCACCTCATGACCTCATTACAAACCGGACATCCCTATTTAAATAAGATTTTCTTACTTTCATTTCATACTAAATTACTATCCCGCGATAGCGCGAACAAAGATAAAAACTTGAATCGTGAACATTATGTTTATATAGATGTTAAGTTATTATAAAAAAAAACAATGTTATACTCGCCGAATTAATTATAAAAAGTGGTACAAATGCTCTAAAATTTTGGAAAAATTTGTTTTACCATTTTATATGTTTTAGAGTGTAAATAAAATTTTGTTTACATTTTTATGCCCAAAATTTATATTTTAGCCATTTTTATGCATTTTCGGTAACATAGATTGTCTAAAATTCATTAAAAATCCGATATAAGTCCAATATTCACGACATTTTAGTTATGCGAGTTCATACATATTTATAAGAGTTACTATGAATTTTTCATGATTTATGGAGCTGTTTAATATATAATAAATATTTAGCATATTTAACAATATAAAATACATAATTAATTCAAAAATGATCATTAAATTCATCAAGCTTCACAGTCGACATGTTTTCACCAAAATGAGCTGATTTTATCATTTAAAACCTGTTTTTAAAGAACACTTTATTTTTTATATATATATATTTTAAGTATTTTTAAAGAAAAGTTGTTTATATGAAAGATTATTGGTGTTTTTGGTGTTAAAAGTGGAAATTAGAGATAGATTATGAGTTTAGATGTAATACCAACTTGAAGCACGAAGAAAATGAAGTTGAAGGTGGATGATTATAAGATTTCCTTGCTTCCTTTCCTTCCTTGAGCTTGAAACTTGAATAAAGTTTGAAAAATGGGTAAGAATTAGTATAGTTTTGTATAGATTATGAAAGGTATGAAAGAAAATAAACAAAATACAAACTTACTTGGAAAATGATCTTGGACGATTGTAGAGAGAAGGAAGAGAGAAATTGAGTGGAAAATTGATGAAGTCAAATGAAAGGAGTAGGAAGATATGTAAAAAGAAAATTGGTGGTGGAAATGAAGGAGACAAGAGAGCCAGATTCGACTATTCGAGTTCTACTACATGAAGATCTACAAAACATAAGGCATACCCTAAGAAGAATAAACATTTCCAATTACATATGCACATGTTTATAAAAAGCTAGCCATACTCTTCAAATGTGTTCCACATTTTCATCCATAAGTCCTATTATCCTCACATTTGAAAAAATTCATCCATCGTATTTCCTATGCTTTCACCTTCTAGTTTTAATACACTTCCTGTTAAAAAAAATAGTTTTGGAAAGTTTATCTCATGCATGATACTCTACTTGTACCGAAATCATGTCCATAAAAGCAAATATTGAAGAGTATGGCATATAGCCATAGACCCAATATCATTTTTTGTAATAGGTGAATATGGTTTTAATAAATCCACTCTATGGAAGGCAAATTACACTTTGTACATCGACTAGAAATCTATAAATGATAAAAGCATTGCGAGCTCTTAAATTTTTCTAAAAAGTAAATTTCATTAAAATGGTACTCTAGAAAGGCGCTATATGAAAAAATGGTACAAATACATCAAGTTCAAAAAAAGGAAACAACTACGATCTCAAATCATGTAGACCAATTATAATTTTATTTTGCGGCAATCCATTTTCATTAAAAATGGGGTTCCCATGAAGGAACTCTAAGACATCCATAGGAATAAGAGAAGAGTAATTTATTCATAGATCCGTTAAATATTTCATGTGCTCGGGCAAATCTTAAAAGTCATGTCATTTCAATCCTTTCAAAGACCCGAATAGTTGTTTGGATAGTCTCACCGAGCAACGTTCCCCATGTCTTGGCGAGGTTACTAGTCTCGGAAAATTAGAACATAGTTAGACTCCACCTTACGAGTTTTCCCAATGAACTTTCTAACATCCTAATATTGCATTCCAAAAAAAGATGGTTTTCGATTTCTAGCACCTTATGACCTCATCACAAACCGGACATCTCGATTTTAAATAAGATTTTCTTACTTTCATTTCATATTATTTCAAAATCAAAAAAGGCATAATAACAAGATAAGTACAAACATAGAAAGTTATTAATTATAAAATAAAAGGGATAGAAAATTTTATTATAAAACCCTAAAATTTCTACCATCTTATTCTCTATGTTTTATCAAAGATATCGGCTGCAGGTAGCCGTATCAAACCCTAAAATGTCTACCACCTTATTGTTTCAACAAATCAGACCTCCGGATTTCAGTGTTAGTGGCTTTTCATCGTATTTCTTTTGTTCATTTTTGTTATGCTAACTTATAATCTGTATAATCTTGTTGGGGATCGAAGAACAATCATTATTCATTGTTCATAGCATTACAATGAAGAAATCCGTTAGGTAAATGTTTAGATCTAATGCTAATAATCTCTTTCCCTAAATTTTGAGCAGAATTTTGTGGATCTAATTTATAATTTTATTGACAAGTCACGTTTATTTCCTATGTGGTTCAGCAATCTTATAATGAATGAAGATCAATCAGTCGATTGCAAATGGAGAATCTCCGACGACCGAATCTGCTTTGCTAATATTTTCTATACTTGTATGGTTTGATCTCTCTTATGTATAATTTGTTTTCTTAATACAACTGAAATTCGTTCAATTTGGCTGATTTGACTGGTGTGTGTTAATGATATTTGTAGCCCTCGCTGCGGAAAGGTTCTCTAGAGTCAAACCCATAAAACATATTGTAAATTACAACATTCGGAAAGGTTGTGAGGTTGGAGCAAAAGATAGATCCCCTGATCATGACAATGTTCCAACTGATTCACCTCCTACAGTTATGAGGTAGTTACCGTTTTAGTGTAACATTTGTAATTTCTAAAAATAAAATTAAATTTGGTATGCTTTTGTTGTCAGACAACGAGCCGGAACTGTAGTTCTTTTCAACAGACACCACAACAATCTGCTGCAGAAGAGCGAAGGTAGTCTTAAGTTCTAGTCTTTATTTCTATGTGGTTATTTATTTTTATTTTGCGTTTTGTTTTCCATCTTTTCTTGACTAGTTTATTGTTCCTGGAATATGTATTTTGCAGTTACGGAAGATTATTCATGTCCATTCTGCTTATTAAAATGTGGAAGTTACAACGTACTTACTTATCTGTTTAGGCTTCCTATAGTTATTTTTTATAAGGTATGATCATGATATGGTTTTTTGATGTCTTTCAGGGTCTAAAATCTCACTTAACTGCATCACATGCCTACCACTCGGCAACTCCCAACTGTTACGCTAAGGTATGTTTTGTTCTTTTTGTCAAAGGAGTGTTTGGGATTGCGTTTTGAAATAAATATATGATTACTGCAAATAATCAGTTTCGAGTAGGTGACTGCATTTGCAAAATATATTTGAACTTACAAAATAGCGTTTGCCGAACACTATTTTATGATCATCTGCGTTTTTCAGATGCGAGGAGCAGATAATCTACCTCAAAACGCAATCCCAGACACTTAGTTAATTAAAACTGATTATTATCTTCCATATCTCGCAAAATCTCCAGTAACTTTTGCTACATGTCTAAAGATTTTGCGAGATATGGAAATGAAATGGAGACTGTTTTTATCTTCATTTCCCATCACCCAACCCGCCCGATTTGCCTATTTTCCACATCTAATCAAAATTGAACGTTCTTAAAATTTATAATAACAGTTTTGGCAACGACTATGAATGTATGTAAATCGTGAAACACTTTGTACAATCATAACTAACTTTTTGTCTTTCCTTTTTTTAGATTCGGATTATGATTCAAGCAGAATTGAGAAACATACACCGTTGCCGACATGGAAGAAAATGTCAACAAAGCTGCAAAAGCTAAATATAATTGGAAAAAACCCAAAAATCTCCAAAAAGGGGACACACCTGATGAATAACTCGAAATTTCTTTTTCCGTTTGATTTCGTAGATGACAAAACTTAAATCTCGTCAAGAAAACGAAAAGATGGAAAAGCTAATCTCAATATCAAGAAGAAGAAGAAGCGCGAAGCTTGTAAAACCAAAGAATCACCCCGAGTGGTTCACCATACATGGTGTAGCGAACAATGCGGTTCAGGGTCAGTGAGTGGCCGACTTAGTATGGCTAAACCGTCTAACAAAGGACACCGTACAATGTCTCGTAGGCCATCTAGTTTATTGCTAGCAATGGGGCGAGCCGAAAGGAATACCTCGTTAAATGTGGGCCCAACAGATTTGGACTTGTTTTTTCATTTGGTTATTTTTGTGTTTTCTATATGATACCGATCAGGAATGATATTGGTAAATGTTTGAATGTGTAGATTGAAATCAGATAATGTTGGTTTGCTTGTTAAAAAAATACATGGTATAGAGTATATATTGTCGTACAAACACCAAATACAATACTAAATTGGATAACCTTGAAACTATCTGCTGTACATATATAATTCTTTTTATGACCTGAAAAATCGAAACAAAAACTATTACAAGACGACGAATGAGAAAAATAATTCAAACACATTCTAATTTTATACTTTCTGAGTCAAAGCTACATATCCCTTACCCAGGTGTTAAGAAAAACCGATAATTGAGAAACAAAGCTGAAGCGGTTGATTCAAAACCATAACTGTAAATACCACTTCCTTTTTCGATTTGTACTGTACACTTCGATTACTCCAACCGAGCCATATATGTGAATATCATAAAATTATTATGCAACAATATATAGTAAGATAAAGATAGTTTATGTACTATTACTTAACTATTAACGGATAGGTGTAAGTAAATAGCTATAAAAACATAATATGGTTATGATCACTTGAATTCGATAAGAATTGGAAGCAATCAAAGCTTAAAAAGGAGCTCAAGGAGAAGAATTGAACTCGAAGCTACAAGCTTTATTACAATGAAAGCGCCATTGATGACGTCACTAGTTTGTTACATAGAATTGGGAGAGAAATACAACAAACCTAAAACTGACTTTTTAACAGACACAAGGCTACATTTATACTAGTTGACTATCCGTTTACATTCGATACCCGTACTTGACCCGTATTCTAACCCATGACCCAATTCAATTCATTAAGCGGGTCATGAGTAAAACACGTCCAATCAAATAGAACCGGCCTATATTTGAATCATATCAAATATACATCCTCCGAGAGCGGCACAACACATGTGACAACTTGAAATTGGCTAAAACTTTCACAAAAGGTGAGACGTACCAAGTTCAACTTTCACAAGCAATAATCACGGTACCTTTTACCGGCTCAGAAAATGAGCCTTTATCCGAAAAGCAAACATAATATATTAAATTATTGTGATCATTCCCTAAATTGGAAAACTACATGTGACAACCGCGTTTTCGAGATATCATTGCGGTGTTTCGTTTTTCATTTTTATTTATCGATATACTCAACTTGATGAGCTTCTAAAAGCGGACAACCCCTTTCCACGGAGATACTTTCAACAAGAACATATCCCCGACACTGAACTCTAGAGGTTTCCTACGCCTATCTGCATATTTCTTCTATTGATCTCTAGCAGCAACCAATCGCTCCTTAATCTTGAAGATCTTGTCAGTAGTCTCCTGAATAGTATCTGGACCAGTAACCTGACTATCCCCAATCTCTACCCAACACACGGGTGATCGACACTTACGACCATACAAAGCCTCGAACGGTGCACAACTGATAGTCGTATAATAACTGTTGTTGTACGAAAACTTGATCAACGACAAATGTACATCCCAACTGCCCCCCAAGTCTATCGCACAAGCCCGTAACATATCCTCTAAAGTCTGAATGGTCCTCTCGCTCTGACCATCTGTCGACAAGATGATAAGTTGTACTCATATCCAATATCTTCCCCACACCACGCTGAAAAGACTGCCAAAATCGTGAAGTGAATCGAGCATCGCGATCTGAAATAATCGACACAGGAACGCCGTGTTTACATACGATCTCGGTAATATACAAACGAACAAGTCTCTCCAACTGATAAGTCTCTCTAATCGGTAGAAAGTGAGCAGAATTCGTCAAACGGTCGACGATAACTCAAATACTGTCAAAACTACTGGAAGATCTCGGAAGCTTCGTAATGAAGTTCATGGTAATACGCTCCCATTTCCACTCCGGAATCTTCGGCTGCTGTAGAAGCCCAGATGGCTTCTAAAACTTGATCTTGACCTTAGAACATGTCAGACATCTACTAACATACTCCACAATCTCCCGTTTCATACCAGGCCACCAATAAAACTCTTTCAAGTCTTGATACATCTTTTCAGAACCCGGATGAACATAATAGTTGGACTTATGAGCCTCGTCCAAAATCAGCTGACGAATACCAACTGGAACCCAAATACGATCAAGAAAATAAAGAACCCCGTTGTCACACCCCGCTCAAAGCGGAAACACGGAGTGTTCCAGTTAATGATATCAAGAGTCAAGGATTACAACATTTACAACCAATAAACAAAACATCATAATATATTAATCATGCCAAAGGTTTATCAAATACAATACAAAGTCAAATGTGAACCAATCGTCAAATACAAATACAAATCAATGTCATAAAGTGGATCATAAAGGAATTACATCAATAAAACGAATCCCAAATACATAAGCTATATGATCCCAAAATAGTCAAGGCATGATCAAATAAAATCCTCAAACTCCTGAAAAAGCGTTAAAAACGACATCAACACATGTTGGTGAATTATTCGCAATATTTAAGTAAAAATTGACCCAATAAAAGATTTAGTAAACATGACAAGTCTCAAAATAGCATATCTTGATTTATAACCAAAGTGCGAGTATAAATACCTAGATTAAGCATACACTGAACCTGACCAGACTGTATCCCCTATCCTAAGGTGATGGCAAACCAAAGGCAACAACATACGACCATAACATCCACTCATAGGTACGGCCTATCGAGCAATGAGGGTGGGTCAAACCCATATAGATCTATATATATGCAACCGTGCGCAAAAGCTAACAAGTGTATAAGGGGGGCTTACCCAAGCCTAAGAACCACCTAATCTGAGGTGATACTAATCCACTAGGTAAACAAGATATACATACATTTGACAATTTAAAATACGTTTTCCAGCCCAAAAATAGTAAAAGAATAGGGCTACGAATAACTCACAAAATAAGCTCGGCAAGATATCGGGTATATAATCAATAGGGAGCAAATACTCCGCCGCCTAAGTGCCCTAAAACAGACATCATAGTCTAAGTATCTCCAATAACACAGTACGGTTTAGCCTTGTCGGTTAAGTTTAAGATTTTAATCAAATATTCCAATGATTTCCAAGTCGTGTCGAGATGACGGATCCAGGTGACGATGTTCCGCGTCGATAAGGACGATAGGAAGATATCGATAAATTCACGCCATAATTGACTATTAGAAAGGAATAATATTCCGAGCCGAAGAATGACTACCAGGAATATCAGTTGAAAGGAATACTGTTACCAAAGTTTTATTGAGATCGACCAAAGTCAACGTAAAAATGTTGACTTGGTCAAAGTCAAAGATGTTGACTTGGTCAAAGTCAAAGATGTTGACTTGGTCAAAGTCAAAGATGTTGACTTGGTCAAGGTCGAAGATGTTGACTTGGTCAAAGTCAAAGTCAACAATTTGAATGAAAAGTCAAAATTAAAGATGTTGACATTAGTTAAGTCAAAGTCAACAATTTGAATGAAAAGTCCAATTTTGACAATTTGAGAGTTAAAATCCTTTTTATTTCAAAACAATGGAGTAAAGATGATTTAGATAGATTTCAAACGATTTGACGTAAAAGATAAGTAAAACTTTTGTTTCAATTAAAATTTTATAACGTTTATGATGGCGGTGGCGTCTTTGAGTCCAAAGACGTTGTTTTTGACGTTATATAATACATTTATACATAATAGGTTACTTGTATATGAGTTTAAAGTTGTTTAAAAGTGTATAATACAATATGAGCCTTTGCTGAATTTTAACAAAAAAACTGGATTTTTGAGAACAGACCCCCGGTGCTGCGCACTGGGCCATTTCCAGATTTATAAAATTCACGTTTAGCCGAAATCTGATTCGTTTGACGTTTTATGGTAAAAAGGTAAACTGTCCGAAAGTTAAATTAAGTCCAAATAAGATTTACCAAGTGTTATAAATATGTATGTGTGTAGTTTTACATACTAATATAGTAAATATGTTAATTTCGGTTAAATTTACATCTTAACACATTTTAACACATTTAAGTCCAAATTTTCAAGAATAGTAAGTGTTGGTCTAATATATATTAACCTAACCATTTTCAAGGCTTAAACCGAAAATAAAGATAATAATGAAAAAGGAAAGATTAAAGGTAATAATGAGTTTACCGATTTCACCCGCAAGAATTCTACCAACTTTGAGAATGTAAGAAACCGAAGAAAGAAGACTTCGGTGGTGGTGGTGAGGAGGTAATCGGCTCCAAACATGAAAACACCCACCATTAGTAAAGATTCTCAAAGTAAGAGTAAAATAAAGGGACTTTTTCGGTGGAATTTACTTACCAAAACTTAAGTTAGAGTTTTCTCCACAAGGTAGTCAACTCCAAAAGTAGTGGAAGAAATATAGAAGCAAAAAGGCCTCCATTAACACAGAAACAAGAAGTGTGTTAGAGATTTTAAATGGAAAAGAAAATAGAGAGATTTCCAAGAATTTACTTACCAAACCAAATATGTTAGTTCTTCAAGGAAATCACCGAAACTCCATGCTTTCAAGGATGGAAATGGAAGTATAAGGCTTGTGAGACAAGGGAAATAAGATTATGTTAGAAATCCCAACCAATAATGGAAGAAAAAAAGAGAAAAATGAAGGATTTAGTGAAGGGTTACTTACCGGAATGTGTAGAATTGAAAGATGTTTGCAAGAGATAATTTCTCTAACTTGATTACTTTGGATTCTCACTTCATTTGTGGGGTTTTTGTGGTCTTATTTCTTTGGAAAATTGAGAGAGAATAAGTGTTTTGAATGAAATGAGAATGAGAGAAAAGTTAACAAAAGTGTTTGATGTAAAACTTGATTTTTGGCAACATAGAGAACACAAACCTTCTCTAGATTCACAAACTCACCTATCACACCCATTTAGGGCAAGTTACAGCAGGAATTACGTGAAAAGAAAGTTTGGAATCTCAAGAATTTGACTCAAAATTCGAATTGGAATTTAGCCAAAATGGGGGGTGGTGTTGCGCACCGTGGCCCTTTGTGGTCAATTCCGTTATCTTTTCGTTAAAGGATCAGATTTGTAACAGATTTCGTTAGTTCTCCGTTAAAGGACTAACTTTGTAATAGATTAAGTTAGAGGACTAACTTTGTAATGAATTTTTGAGATATGATTTTCTTAACCGACTATCATGGCGTAAACACACTGCTTTAATAACTTGAGTATACTAACTATTAGGCACTTAGGTGATTCTAAAGCTTCCGTCTCGAGAGACAAAGTAAATAAAACACATAACCCGACTCAAATGCAATAAACGTGAGTAGAAATAAAGCGAAATACAAGGGTCCAAATCATTGCGAATAAAAAGAGTAATAAACAACAAATGAATTATACCTCGAAAAGACGGATTGTCACACCCGTCATCTGTGACAATCCGTCTTTTCGAGGTATATTTTATTTACCGATTATTACTCTTTTTATTCGCAATGTTTTAGACCCTTGTATTTCGCTTATATTTACTCACGTCTATTTCTTTTGAGTCGGGTTTATGTGTTTTATTACTTTGTCTTTCGAGACGGAAGCTTTAGAATCACCTAAGTGCCTAATATCTAGTATTCTCACGTTATTAAAGTATTGCGTTTACGCCATAATCGTCGGTTAAGAAAATCATTATTTCGAAATTTCATTACAAAGTTAGTCCTCTAACTTAATCTGTTACACAGTTAGTCCTTTAACGGAGAAACTAACGGAATCTGTTACACACCTAGTCCTTTAACTAAAAGTTAACAGAAACTGGTCAGGAAAGACCCCGGTGCGCAGCACCAGGGTACTAGGTGCGCAGCACCTAGTGCTTTTTCGGCTAAAATCCAATTTTTCGAGTTTTGGTCAATTCCTTGAGATGCTACAACCCCTTTTTCACGTGATTTTTACTGCAAACTCCCCCATTTGGCTATGTTAGATTCAAATGTGGATCTCAAAGCATGTTAGAACCAATTCTCTTTCCAAAATACAAACTTTTACATTCAAACTTTTATCACTTTTGTCACTCAATTCTCTCTTCACACTTGTCTCATATTCTCTCAAACTTTCCAGAGAGTTGAGAACATTTTCACAAGTGTATTGAAGGGGAATTCAAGCTAAGAAGGTTACAACTTCATCTCTCAAGAGTTCTTCACAAGAACCATCATTTCGGTAAGTTATCCTTTGAGGTTTCCTTCATTTTTCCCCTCTTTCTTTCATTTAACTTGGAGTTCTAACTCATAAATCTTATTTCCCTTGTCTCTACCAAGTTTTGATTCCAATGACACCCATGAAGATGAGGAGTTCCGGTGATTTTCCTTGAAGAAACTTTGTTTCGGTTTTGGGGTAAGTAAACTCTCCGAAAATTCTTTATCTTTTTCTTCTTTGGAACCCCTCTAACATCTTTCTATTCATGTGTGAAATGGAAGCTCTCATACACTCATCCCCTTGTCTTGGAAAGAAGTGATTACCACTTTGGAAGAAACGGTCATATTTACTTTCGGTAAGAAATTCCTCCGAATATACTTATTTCTTCCTTTCTTTTAAGACCTTGACTAATGATGGACATGTTTGGTATTTTGGAGCTCTTTACCTCTTCACCACCACCATCATAAAGTCTCCTCTTTCCGGAATTCTTGCAAGATTTCAACTACGACACGTCTTGCGGGTGAATCGGTAAACAATCGTCATAATCTCTTATCTTTTCATTTCCTTACTTTTAAAGTCGGTTTAAAGCCTTGGAAAACGGTTAGGTTAACATATTAGACCAACACCATCGATCTCAGAAAGTTTGGACTTAAAACGAGTAAAATATGTAAAGATAAGATAATTACCGAAATTAACGTATCTTATAATAAATATATGTAAAACCACACATTTAGACATATATAACACTTGGTAAATGTTAATTAAACCTAAACTAACAATTGATCAGTTTACACTTTCGCCTAAAAACGTCAAACGAAACAGTTAGCAACAAAAACGTAAATAAACGTTTTCGGGAAACTCCCCGGTGCGCAGCACCTACTCCCTGGTGCGCAGCACCGGGGGTCTGTTCTCCAAAATTTGTCGTTTTTCGTTATTTAACAAGTTGGACTCGTAACATATCGCAACTTTGAACTTATATCAGTAATATATCATGTATAAAGGTACTATATAAGCCAAATACCGTCTTTGGACTCAAGGACATTATCGCAATATTAAACACTATCGAAATAATTATGAAAACGTTTTACTTATGTTTTTCAATAAATCGTTTAAAACCGTTCTAAATCGTTTTACTTCACTATTCTGAAACAAAAGTATATTTTTACTCTTAAATAGTCAAAGTTATATTTCAAACCAAAACTTATCAATTTTGACTTTCTTAAAAATCATTGACTTTGACTTTTCTTAAATAAGTTGACTTTTGACTAATCTAAATCAAACCTTTAATTTTGACTTTTCCCTTCAACTGTTGACTTTGACTTTAATCAAGTCAACATCTTTGTCTTTGACCAAGTCAACATCTTCGACGTTGACTTTGGTTGACTTCAATAAACTTTGGTAACGGTATTCCTTTCAATCGACGTTCCTGTTAGTCAAGTTCGGCTCGGAATGTTATTCCTTTCTAAAAGTCATTATGACGTGAAACTTATCGATATTTTCCTATCGTCTCTCTCGGCGCGGAACATCGTCACCTTGAACCGTCATCACGACTCGACTTGGAAATCGTTGGAATACCTAAACAAATCTAAAGCTCTAAACTTAACCGACAAGGCTAAACCGAACTATACTATTGGGATACTTAGACTTTGTTATATTGATTTAGGGCACTTAGGCGGCGGATTATTAGCTTCTTATTGTTGTTTACCCGATCTCTTGTCGAGCTTATTTTGTGAGTTATTCGAAGCCCTTTTCTCTTATTATTTTTGGGCTGGAAAGCGTTTATGAAATTTTATATGATACATATCTTGTATGCCTAGTGTATTAGTATCACCTTAGATTAGGATGCTTTTAGGCTTTTGGTGAGCCCCCCTTTTCACACTTGTTTGCTATATGCCCACGGTTCATATATATAGATCTATATGGGTTTGACCAACCCTCATTACTCGAGAGGATAGCCCTACGAGTGAATGTTATGGCCGTATGATAAATTTTATGCCTTTGGTATGCATCGCCTTAGGTTAGGGGATTTGTGGTCATGATAGTGTATGAAATCTTTGGTATCTATACTCACACTAGGGTTGTACATCAAGATATGCTTTTAAAACTTATATGTTTACTAAATCTTTTATTGGGGTCAAATCTTATTTACTTATTGCGAATAATTCACCAACATTGTGTTGATGTCGTTTTTAACGCTTTTTCAGGAGTTTGAGGATTTTAGTTGATCATGCCTTGCATCTTTTGGGATCATATATTACTTGTATTTGGAATTCGTTTTGTTTGATGTAATTCCTTTATGATCCGAGTATTTGACATTGTATTGTATTAGTACTTGACTTTGATTTCACATTCGATTATGTATTGTATTTTAAAACCTTGAGGCATGATTAATACATTATGATGTTTTGTTTACGGTTGTATGTTGTAATCCTTGACTCTTGATATCTTTAACTGGAACACTCTGCGTTCCGCTTTTAGCGGGGTGTTACAGAAATTGGTATCAGAGCCAATGGTTATAGCGAACCAAGTGGCTTTATGAAGGAAATCACTTGGACTATGACCGGAGGCTTTTTCAATCGATTTTCTCTGATTTGCTATGTGTGTACCATTTTGCCTTATGTGCTTATTTTTTCGCTTTTGTTATTTTTGGCACTTGGCCTTACCTTTCGTGTTGCACACATCTTGCTTATCAAGTTCCTTCTTTTTAGTTTCAGAACGATGCCGCCTGTGAAGACGACAGCGACGAGATGGTCAGCGAGACATGGTCGTCCGAGCGCGAGAAATTGTAACACGACTCCGAGTGTGGAAGTCAGTGATGAAGAAATGGATATGACGACAGACATCGGTCAACTCGTCGCCGAGCAGTTAGCAGCTTTGATACCCACTATTGTCGCCCAGATCAGGGATAGCACAGCACAGAGTAGCGATGTTGGATTACCGTCAGTTGAGGTTAAGCGTAATACCGGAAAGAAACGAAGTGGTAGCTCTCGTCATGGTAAGTTGTGGAAGAAAGCTAGGAGACAGAATATTCGTCGGGTAGTAACCCCGGGTACTCAGAGCAAGTATCCGAAATGTGGACGGTGCGGAAATCATCATTCTCAGGAGGTGAAGTGTTGGGAGTGTAAGAAGTGCAAGAAGTTAGGACACACTGATAGGTATTGCCGTGACCAGAAGGGCAAGTGTTTTGAGTGTGGTTCTGCCGAGCATCTTAGGAACATGTGCCCAGAGTTAGTTGCAGTTAGGGTTGGTACTTCGTCCGATTTGGATACCCGTGGTAAAGCACTTGTTATTGAAGCTCAGGAGACTCAACATGATCCTCGCGTCGTTACGGGTACTTTCTTTATCTAAGTTCAGTATGCATTATTACTATTTCTGGTTTTAATGATTGACCTTGAATCTCTTAGTGTTGCGCACTTTCCTTTCATTTTCTTTTCCTTTATTTTTCGTCTTACGTCCCTTTCGCGTTGGAACCGAAGAAAACTCATATCTGCAAAGAAGTCGGCAAGACGAAGTTGTCCTACTAGTGCGATTCCGAGAGGTTCGACTCCAGATTTTAGTCCATCATTGAAGAACTTCATATCTATTGAGATTAGGACTATGTTTGCTCGTACTTCTAGATTGATAGTGTCTTCCTTCGAGATAGAGTTAGCCGATGGTGAGTTTTGCCTACTACCGAAGTACTTTCTGCATATAGTGTTAGTTCGACGATCACTTTTTCCTAATCGACTTGATTCCGATTACGCTAGGCAGCTTCGACGTTATTATCAGTGTGAATTGGCTAACGACACACCGCGCAGAGATCGTATGTTTCGAGAAGACGATTCGTATAACCGTTATCAGTTTGTGGACCGTTATTAGATCAAGGGAATAAGGCGGAGAAGCGCCTTAAGATTGTTTCATGTATGAAGGTTCGGGAATACACCAAGAAGGATTGCACACTTTTTCTTGCACACCTTGTGAAGAAAGACACTACGGGGCAGATTGAGGAGCAGCCGGTAGTTCGTGACTTCCTGATGTATTTCCAGAGGACTTGCCTGGTTTAACCCCTAGCAGACAGGTAGAGTTCCGTATAGACTTGGTTCCTGGAGCAGCGCCGGTGGCGAAGGCTCCTTATCGGTTAGCACCTTCGGAGATGTTAGAGTTATCGAAGCAGATTCAGGAGTTGGTGGATAAAGGCTTTGTTAGACCGAGTTTCTCTCCTTGGGGCGCGCCGGTACACTTCGTTAAGAAAAGGGATGGATCTATGAGGTTGTGTATCGACTACAGGGAGCTGAATAAGCTGACGGTGAAGAATCGGTATCCCTTGCCACTTATAGATGACTTGTTCGATCAGCTTCAGGGTTCATGTTTCTTTTCGAAGATTGATTTACGATCCGGATATCATCAGTTGAGAGTGCAGAAGGAGGACATTCCGAAGACCGCCTTCAGGACGCGTTATGGTCACTTCGAGTTTTTGGTTATGCCTTTCGGTCTTACGAATGCGCCTGCAGCTTTCATGGACATGATGAACCGTATATGTCGTCCTTACCTCGACAAGTTCGTGATTGTTTTCATCGACGACATTCTGATATATTCTCGTAGCCGGGAAGAGCACGAGGAACATTTGAGACTAGTGTTGGAGTTGCTTAGACAGGAGAAACTCTACGCTAAGTTCTCTAAGTGCGAGTTTTGGTTATCTGCGGTTCAGTTTCTTGGCCACGTGGTCAGCGGTGAGGGCATTCACGTTGATCCTGCCAAGATTGAAGCCGTTAGAGATTGGGTCGCTCCGAAGACACCCACTGAGATCCGGTCATTCTTGGGTTTAGCAGGTTACTATCGTCAGTTCCATCGAGAATTTTCTTCGAAGATAGCCTCGCCGATGACTAAATTGACCCAGAAGAGTGAGGAGTTTGTTTGGGGTGTAGAGCAGGAAGTTATGATACCATATGGGTTACCGTCGATCGACTGACTAAGTCAGCGCACTTTCTCCCTATTCGTGAAGAATACCGAGTAGAGAAATTATCTAGATTGTACATCGACGAGATCGTGGATAGACATGGTATTCCAGTATCATTGATTCAGACCGTGATGCATGATTTACTTCGAGATTATAGCAGTCTTTACAGCGAGCCTTGAGTATCAGATTAGACATGAGTACGACATACCATCTTCAGATTGATGATCGGAGTGAGCGTACTATTCAGACATTGGAGGATATGCTTCGAGCTTGTGTGCTAGATTTTGGTGGGAGCTGGGATCGACATTTACCATTGGTCGAGTTCTCGTATAATAATAGTTACCACGCCAATATCAATTGTGCGCCATTGGAGGCTCTCTACGGTAGGAAGTGTAGATCTCCGATATGTTGGGCAGAGATAGGAGATAGCCAGATTACGGGTCCCGAGTTGATTCAGGAGACGACGGATAAGATTTTCAAGATCAAGGATCGTTTGATAGCCGCCCGAGACCGTCAGAAGAAGTACGCGGATTTGCGTAGGAGACCTTTGGAGTTTCAGGTTGGAGATATGGTATTGTTGAAAGTTTCTCCGTGGAAGGGTGTGTTTCGATTTGAGAAACGCAGCAAGCTTAGTCCACGTTTTACGGGTCCTTTTAGGATATTGTCTCGTGTTGGCCCAGTGGCTTATCGTCTTGAGTTGCCACCTGAGTTGTGCGGTGTGCACAACGTATTTCATGTATCGCATCTCAAGAAGTGCCTTGCGGATGAGACCCTGATTGTACCCCTGGAGAAACTACTGTTTGGATGACTCGCTTCGTGTGATAGAGGAGCCGGTGGAGATTGTTGACCGAGATGTCAAGAAGTTACGGCGGAAGTCGGATTCCGATAGTGAAGTCCGATGGAACTCCAAGGTTGGAGCTGAGTTTACATGGGAACGGGAGGACGAATGCAGAAGAAGTATTCACATCTCCTTCCTAGCAGCAGTTTTAGGTAGAATTTCGAGGACGAAATTCCTTTTTACTGGGGGATGCTGTGACAACTCGTCTTTTCGAGGTATATTTTCTTTACCGATATTTACTCTTTTTATTCGCAATGTTTTAGACCCTTGTATTTCGCTTATATTTACTCACGTTTATTTCTTTTGAGTCGGGTTTATGTGTTTTATTACTTTGTCTTTCGAGACGGAAGCTTTAGAATCACCTAAGTGCCTAATATCTAGTATTCTCACGTTATTAAAGTATTGCGTTTACGCCATAATCGTCGGTTAAGAAAATCATTATTTCGAAATTTCATTACAAAGTTAGTCCTCTAACTTAATCTGTTACACAGTTAGTCCTTTAACGGAGAAACTAACGGAATCTGTTACACACCTAGTCCTTTAACGAAAAGTTAACAGAAACTGGTCAGGAAAGACCCCGGTGCGCAGCACCAGGGTACTAGGTGCGCAGCACCTAGTGCTTTTTCGGCTAAAATCCAATTTTTCGAGTTTTGGTCAATTCCTTGAGATGCTACAACCCCTTTTTCACGTGATTTTTACTGCAAACTCCCCCATTTGGCTATGTTAGATTCAAATGTGGATCTCAAAGCATGTTAGAACCAATTCTCTTTCCAAACTTCAAACTTTTACACCAAACATGAATTCACTTTTGGTCACACAATTCTCTCTTCACAATTGACTCACTTTCTCTCAACCTTTCCAGAGAATAGAGAGCTTTTCCACTAGGGTATTGAAGAGAAATCCATCCTAAGAAGTTTACAACTTCATCTCTCAAGGATCCTTCTCAAAGACCATCATTTCGGTAAGTGTTTTCTTAAGAGTTTTCTTCATTTTATTCTCTTTTCTTCCATTTAACTTGGAGTTCTAACTCATAAATCTTATTTCCCTTGTCTCTACCAAGTTTTGATTCCAATGACACCCATGAAGATGAGGAGTTCCGGTGATTTTCCTTGAAGAAACTTTGTTTCGGTTTTGGGGTAAGTAAACTCTCCGAAAATTCTTTATCTTTTTCTTCTTTGGAACCCCTCTAACATCTTTCTTATTCGTGTGTAAAATGGAAGCTCTCATACACTCATCCCCTTGTCTTGGAAAGAAGTGATTACCACTTTGGAAGAAACGGTCATATTTACTTTCGGTAAGAAATCCCTCCGAATATACTTATTTCTTCCTTTCTTTTAAGACCTTGACTAATGATGGACATGTTTGGTATTTTGGAGCTCTTTACCTCTTCACCACCACCATCATAAAGTCTCCTCTTTCCGGAATTCTTGCAAGATTTCAACTACGACACGTCTTGCGGGTGAATCGGTAAACAATCGTCATAATCTCTTATCTTTTCATTTCCTTACTTTTAAAGTCGGTTTAAAGCCTTGGAAAACGGTTAGGTTAACATATTAGACCAACACCATCGATCTCAGAAAGTTTGGACTTAAAACGAGTAAAATATGTAAAGATAAGATAATTACCGAAATTAACGTATTTTATAATAAATATATGTAAAACCACACATTTAGACATATATAACACTTGGTAAATGTTAATTAAACCTAAACTAACAATTGATCAGTTTACACTTCCGCCTAAAAACGTCAAACGAAACAGTTAGCAACAAAAACGTAAATAAACGTTTTCGGGAAACTCCCCGGTGCGCAGCACCTACTCCCCGGGTCTGTTCTCCAAAATTTGTCGTTTTTCGTTATTTAACAAGTTGGACTCGTAACATATCGCAACTTTGAACTTATATCAGTAATATATCATGTATAAAGGTACTATATAAGCCAAATACCGTCTTTGGACTCAAGGACATTATCGCAATATTAAACACTATCGAAATAATTATGAAAACGTTTTACTTATGTTTTTCAATAAATCGTTTAAAACCGTTCTAAATCGTTTTACTTCACTATTCTGAAACAAAAGTATATTTTTACTCTTAAATAGTCAAAGTTATATTTCAAACCAAAACTTATCAATTTTGACTTTCTTAAAAATCATTGACTTTGACTTTTCTTAAATAAGTTGACTTTTGACTAATCTAAATCAAACCTTTAATTTTGACTTTTCCCTTCAACTGTTGACTTTGACTTTAATCAAGTCAACATCTTTGTCTTTGACCAAGTCAACATCTTCGACGTTGACTTTGGTTGACTTCAATAAACTTTGGTAACGGTATTCCTTTCAATCGACGTTCCTGTTAGTCAAGTTCGGCTCGGAATGTTATTCCTTTCTAAAAGTCATTATGACGTGAAACTTATCGATATTTTCCTATCGTCTCTCTCGGCGCGGAACATCGTCACCTTGAACCGTCATCACGACTCGACTTGGAAATCGTTGGAATACCTTAACAAATCTAAAGCTCTAAACTTAACCGACAAGGCTAAACCGAACTATACTATTGAGATACTTAGACTTGTTATATTGATTTAGGGCACTTAGGCGGCGGATTATTAGCTTCTTATTGTTGTTTACCCGATCTCTTGCCGAGCTTATTTTGTGAGTTATTCGAAGCCCTTTTCTCTTATTATTTTTGGGCTGGAAAGCGTTTATGAAATTTTATATGATACATATCTTGTATGCCTAGTGTATTAGTATCACCTTAGATTAGGATGCTTTTAGGCTTTTGGTGAGCCCCCCTTTCACACTTGTTTGCTATATGCCCACGGTTCATATATATAGATCTATATGGGTTTGACCAACCCTCATTACTCGAGAGGATAGCCCTACGAGTGAATGTTATGGCCGTATGATAAATTTTATGCCTTTGGTATGCATCGCCTTAGGTTAGGGGATCGGTGGTCATGATAGTGTATGAAATCTTTGGTATCTATACTCACACTAGGGTTGTACATCAAGATATGCTTTTAAAACTTATATGTTTACTAAATCTTTTATTGGGGTCAAATCTTATTTACTTATTGCGAATAATTCACCAACATTGTGTTGATGTCGTTTTTAACGCTTTTTCAGGAGTTTGAGGATTTTAGTTGATCATGCCTTGCATCTTTTGGGATCATATATTACTTGTATTTGGAATTCGTTTTGTTTGATGTAATTCCTTTATGATCCGAGTATTTGACATTGTATTGTATTAGTACTTGACTTTGATTTCACATTCGATTATGTATTGTATTTTAAAACCTTGAGGCATGATTAATACATTATGATGTTTTGTTTACGGTTGTGTGTTGTAATCCTTGACTCTTGATATCTTTAACTGGAACACTCTGCGTTCCGCTTTTAGCGGGGTGTTACATCATCCTTCGGCTCTAACTTTCGAGCTAAACTAAACAATCCCTCGTCCTTAAGACAATCCTCTGTCAATGCATCCTCTTGTGCCCGAAGAATCTGAGCTTTTAAGCTCGTCTGAATAGAAATCACCAAAAAGAATGAACCCGAACTGGCTTAACTGTCTCCTTGCGACTAGGTGCATCAACAACCACATTCGCCTTAACCGGATGGTAACGAATATCACAATCGTAGAGGTTCAGTAACTCGACCCAATGTCTCTGTCTCATGTTCAACATCTTCTGATCGAAGATATGCTGAAAGCTCTTTTGATCCGTGAACACGGTACACTTAGTCCCGTACAAGTAATGCCTCCAAATCTTGAGAGCTAAAACAACGGCTCCCAACTCAAGATCATGCGTCGTGTAATTCTGCTCGTGGATCTTCAACTGACGTGAAGCATATGCTATAGCTTTCCCATTCTGCATGAGAACACAACCCATACCCTTATGTGAAGCAATATACCACAAAATTTTCAGTACCAACCGGCAAACTAAGAATAGGAGCATCATATAACCGCTCCTTCAATAACTGAAAAGAACTCCCCTGCTCAGAACCCGAAACAAACGGATCGCTCTTCTAAGTCAACTTCGTCATAGGAGAAACAATCCTAGAGAGGTCCTCAATAAATCGACGGTAATAACCCGCAAGACCCAAAAATGAACGAATCTAAGTAGGTGATTTTGGTGCAACCCAACTTTTCACAGCTTCAATCTTGGCAGGATCAACGTGACTACCCTTCGCGTTGACCACGTGGCCAACAAACTGAACCGCGGGTAACCAAAACTCACACTTCGAAAACTTTGCATACAACTTTTCTTTTCGAAGCATCTCCAAAACTAGACGTAGATGTTCCTCGTGCTCCTCACGGCCACGGGAATAGATAAGAATGTCATCAATGAAAACGATTACGAATTTGTCAAGATAAGAACGATTACCGAAAACTTATAATTTTTATATAAAATCATATTTTATTTGGAAATTATCGTATACTCGTCGAATTAATTATAAAAATTAGTAAAAAAGCTCTAAAATTTTGGTAAAATTTGTTTTACCATTTTTATATGTTTTAGAGTGTAACTAAAATTTTGTTTACATTTTTATATCCAAATTATATATTTTAGCCATTTTTATGGATTTTCGGTAACCTAGAATTGTCTAAAGTCCATTAAAAATCCGATATAAGTCCAATATTCACGTCATTTTATTTCTGAGTTCATACGTATTTACAAGAGTTACTATGAATTTTTCATGATTTATGGAGCTGTTTAATGTATAATAAATATTTAGCATATTTAACAATATAAAATACATGATAAATTCAAAAATGATCATAAAATTCATCAAGCTTCACACTCGACATGTTTTCACCAAAATGAGCCGATTTTATCATATTTTATCATTTAAAATCTGTTTTAAAAGAACACTTTTTTTTTTTATATATATATACTTTTTAAGTATTTTTAAAGAAAACTAGAAAAGTTGTTTATATGAAAGATTATTGGTGTTTTTGGTGTTAAAAGTGGAGATTAGAGATAGATTATGAGTTTAGATGTAATACCAACTTGAAGCAGGAAGAAAATGAAGATGAAGGTGGATGATTATAAGATTTCCTTGCTTCCTTTCCTTCCTTGAGCTTGAAACTTTAATAAAGCTTGAAAAATGGGTAAGAATTAGTATAGTTTTGTATAGATTATGAAAGGTATGAAAGAAAATAAACAAAATACAAACTCACTTGGAAAATGATCTTGGACGATTGTAGAGAGAAGGAAGAGAGAAATTGAGTGGAAAAATGATGAAGTGAAATGAAAGGAGTAGGAAAATATGTAAAAAGAAAATTGGTGGTGGAAATGAAAGAGACAAGAGAGCCAGATTCGACTATTCGAGTTCTATTACATGAAGATCTGACAACACATAAGGCATATCCTAAGAAGATAAACATTTCCAATTACATATGCACATGTTTAAAAAAAGCTAGCCATACTCTTCAACTGTGTTCCACATTTTTATCCATAAGTCCTATTATCCTCACATTGGAGAATTCATCCATCGTATTTCCTATGCTTTCACCTTCTAGTTTTAATACACTTCCCGTTAAAAAAATAGTTTTCGAAAGTTTATCTCATGCATGATACTCTACTTGTACCGAAATCATGTCCATAATAGCAAATATTGAGGAGTATGGCATATAGCCATAGACCCGGTATCATTTTTTATAATAGGTGAATATGGTTTTAAAAATCCACTATATGGAAGGCAAATTAGACTTTGTATATCGACTAGAAATCTATAAATTTGATAAAAGCATTGAGAGCTCTTAAATTTGTTTAGAAAGTAAATTTTATTAAAATGGTACTCTAGAAAGGCGTTATATGCAAAAATGATACAAATACATCAAGTTCAAAAAAAGGAAACAATTTGGATCTCAATCCCGTAGACCAATTATAATTTTATTTTACGGGAATCCATTTTCTATAAAAATGGGGTTCCCTTGAAAGAACTGTAAGACATCCATAGGAATAAGAGAATAGTAATTTATTCATAGATCCGTTAAATATTTCTTGTGCTCGGAAAAATTTTAAAACTCATGTCATTTCAATCATTTCAAAGACCCAAATAGCTGTTTGGATAGTCTCACCTAGCAACGTTTCCCATGTCTTGGCGAGGTTACTAGTCTCGTAAAATTAGAACATAGAACTTAAGTCATTATAGGTTACTAATGTTAGACTCCACCTTACTATCGAGTTTTGCCAATGAACTTTCTAACATCCTAATAATGCATTCCAAAAAGAGATGGTTTTCGATTTCTAGCACCTTATGACCTCATCATAAACCGGACATCTCGATTTTAAATAAGATTTTCTTACTTTCATTTCATATTATATCAAAAAGGGCATAATAATAAGGTTATTACAAACAAACATAGAAAGTTATTAATTATAAAATAAAAGGGGTAGAAAAATTTATTATAAAACCCTAAAATGTCTACCATATTTTTCTCTATGCTTTATCAAAGATATCGGCTGCAAGTAGCCGTATCAAACCCTAAAATGTCTACCACCTTATTGTTTCAACAAATCAAACCTCCGGATTACAGTGTTAGTGGATTTCCATCGTATTTCTTTTGTTCATTTTTGTTATGGCAAGTGCATGCTAACTTATAATCTGTATAATCTTGTAGGGGATCGAAGAACAATCATTATTCATTGTTCATAGCAATTCAATGAAGAAATCCGTTAGGTAAATGTTTTGATCTAATGCTAATAATCTCTTTCCCTAAATTTTGAGCAGAATTTTGTGGATCTAATATATAATTTTATTGACAAGTCATGTTTTTTTCCTATGTGGTACAGCAATCTTATAATGAATGAAGATCAATCAGTCGATTGCAAATGGAGAATCTCCGACGACTGAATCTGCTTTGCTAATATTTTCTATACTTGTATGTCTTCGATCTCTCTTATGTATAATTTATTTTCTTAATACAAATGAAATTCGTTCAATTTGGCTTATTTGACTGGTGTGTGTTAATGATATTTGTAGCCCTCGCTGCGTAAAGGTTCTCTAGAGTCAAACCCATAAAACATATTGTAAATTACAACATTCGGAAAGGTTGTGAGGTTGGAGCAAAAGATAGATCCCCTCATGACAATGTTCGTACTGATTCACCCCCTACAGTTATGAGGTAGTTACCCACTACGCCAAAAATTTGGCTTTAGGGACTACGGAAGTCATCCCAAAAAACCCCGTTTGTAGTCCCGAAAAACCTATCGGGGCGACATGTAGTCCCTGCTAGCGTAGCCCCGTCTGCTCCGTCCCTATAGGTTGGCGGGACGACATTTTTGATTTTTAGGGACGACGCGTTGACCGGCCACGTCGACGTTTTTTAATGTGGGACGATATCTTTCGGGACTACTCTATGTCCCTTGAAACTGTTCGAAAGTTCGATTGAAATATCTTTCGGGACTACAATGTAGTCTCAAAAGATTTTTTTCAAAACTTATAAGGACAGGGTTTTCGGGACTACATGTAATCCCAAAAAGTTTTGACTTTTTCAACCCCATTTATTTAATTATTTATTTATTATTTATTTAAAGAATTATGTTACTATATTTTATTTATTTAATTATTAATTATTTTATTTAAATAATATATTTGATAAATCATTATAAAATATATTTAATAAATATAATTTCATTTTAATTAATATATTTAAATATCTATATAATTAAAAACATTTATTTTTGATTTCAATATACCAATACATAATTATAATTATATAAATATAAATATAAAAATCAATCAAATTATATAAAACTTAATATAAATAACAATAAATCTTCAATCATCAATCAAAATTTAATACAAACCATAAATCTTCAATCATTAATAAAACCTAATACAAATATCAATTTATCATATACAAATTTCTAAATCAAAACTAAATTAAATTAAACTAAAAGACATGGTGGCAGCAGGTGGTGGCTGGAGGGGGCAGCGAGTGTGGGGGCAGCGAGTATGGGGGCAGCAGGTGGTGGCGGCGTGTGGTGGCAGCTTGAGGGGGCAGCGGGCGGCGGCAGCAAGAGCAGGCGGCATTATTTGGTGGTTGATGTTAAGGATCTGAAGAGACGAATTGCGAGAGACAAAATGCTTTTGAAGTTTATCAAAGACCAAAACAAAGGTAAAGATCACGCCGACGTTGCAAAACAAGGTCAAACTGAAGAACAATCAAGGCAAAAGAAGTTGTCCCGTTCACATGATATGGTACTAAAGCATATGAATAAAATAATGAAAGTATGTGATGATAAGGGGTTTGTTTATGGAATCATCTCCGAAAATGGAAGAAATGGAGATAATGATTTGTGATTTGTGAAGTTAGAAGGGTAGAATTGAATCTAGGTATTGGAGATAAGTATTGGAGATAAGTATTGGAGATGGTGAATGTTTAGAGTGATATTAGACCCTTAGATCAAGTTTTAATCAATGGATGGTATTATTTGTAAGGGAAAATAGTGGATTGATAATAGATAACACAAAAAAAATTATAATAATACAATGATTTAAATAAAAATTTGAGATTATCTTAATCAAAATTAAATATCTCAATCAAAGTGTCTAAATATTATTAACAATAATAATTTTTAATTAATTATCTAGAGATAATCCATAATTAATAAAAATAATAATATACAAAACTAATGATATAAAAAAGTTGTATGTATATAGTAACATTAATTATGTTGCTTGAAGTTAATATTCAAACATTTTATACATTTAACAAATGATGGAACAAATTATTATCTATATTTATATCTATACTATATATTATGAAATGGTTATTTTAATATTGATGATAGATAATACAAAAGAAAATTACAATAACCTAAAAAATTGTCTAAAACTAGTATTTTCACCCTAGACTACTAAAATGCACGATTACTCCATCAAATTTTCCTTGAGAAGGATTGTTGAGTTGAGAGATTCGGCCCAATCTCATAATTGGTCTGATATTCTGAGTTTGTATTTCTCCGGGGCAAATGATGCTGACCTCGGGTTTGCACGTATGATTAGCAGTGTGAGTGTTTGGTTGGGTTATCAATAAGGATAAGTCAATTGAGTATTTAGAAATTAATTGGCTTGCACGTTGTATAAGTAATATGGTTAAAAGGTTAAAAAAGTGCATAAATCGTCTAAGTTTAGAAATTAATTGGTCTTTTCGTTCTTAAATATTAAACTTCATAATAAACTTATAACTTTTATTTAATCAATTACAAATTAATGATTATTTACATTTGAATAACAAAATGTTTATTTAATGCACATCTATAAACGAGTCGATCAATATGTATGAAAATTGTCGATAGCTAGCTACACACGTGACACGCACTAGCTCGTATAGTCAATGATTAATGGTGACCAATCAATTCATTGTTAATTGATCAATTAAACGCACACAGATGAATAACTTCAGATGTCTTGTTTGTCTTTGGGGTTAGGGTTTAGGATTATAGTTTAGGGTTTAAGGGTTTATGAGGGTTTTTATCGTTGTTAAAAGCTTCAGATTTCATGTTTAGGGTTTATGGTTTATCGTTGTTTAAGGTCTAACTTTAGGATACCTTTAAGATATAGGTTTGTTTTAAGTATTTTTCACGTTTATCGTAAGTAGTTACGAGTTAAGGGTTTAGTTAGGTTCGTACAACTAACTATAAAATTAATTTACAATTATTATATATTGAATACTATTATATGATATAATATATACAAATAATATCTTCAATAAAATCAATTAATTGATATTTATATTATATATTCGTAATTTAAATATTTTTTAAATAACATTTTAGTATAATTACTTTTAATAATATAATATATAGAACTTAAGTCATTGCAGGTTACTAATGTTAGACTCCACCTTACTATCGAGTTTTGTGAATGAACTTTCTAACATCCTAATATTGCATTCCAAAAAGAGATGGTTTTCGATTTCTAGCACCTTATGACCTCATCACAAACCGGACATCTCGATTTTAAATAAGATTTTCTTACTTTCATTTCATATTATTTCAAAAAAGGCATAATAATAAGGTTATTACAAACAAACATAGAAAGTTATTAATTATAAAATAAAAGGGGTAGAAAATTTTATTATAAAACCCTAAAATGTCGACCACCTTATTCTGTAAGTTTTATCAAAGATATCGGCTGCAGGTAGCCGTATGAAACCCTAAAATGTCTACCACCTTATTGTTTCAACAAAACAGACCTCCGGATTTCAGTGTTAGTGGCGTTTCATTGTATTTCTTTTGTTCATTTTTGTAATGCTAACTTATAATCTGTATAATCTTGTAGGGGATCGAAGAACAATCATTATTCATTGTTCATAGCATTACAATGAAGAAATCCGTTAGGTAAATGTTTAGATCTAATGCTAATAATCTCTTTCCCTAAATTTTGAGCAGAATTTTGTGGATCTAATATATAATTTTATTGACAAGTCACGTTTATTTCCTATGTGGTTCAGCAATCTTATAATGAATGAAGATCAATCAGTCGATTGCAAATGGAGAATCTCCGACGACAGAATCTGCTTTGCTAATATTTTCTATACTTGTATGGTTTGATCTCTCTTATGTATAATTTGTTTTCTTAATACAACTGAAATTCGTTCAATTTGGCTGATTTGACTGGTGTGTGTTAATGATATTTGTAGCCCTCGCTGCGGAAAGGTTCTCTAGAGTCAAACCCATAAAACATATTGTAAATTACAACATTCGGAAAGGTTGTGAGGTTGGAGCAAAAGATAGATCCCCTGATCATGACAATGTTCCAACTGATTCACCTCCTACAGTTATGAGGTAGTTACCGTTTTAGTGTAACATTTGTAATTTCTAAAAATAAAATTAAATTTGGTATGCTTTTGTTGTCAGACAACGAGCCGGAACTGTAGTTCTTTTCAACAGACACCACAACAATCTGCTGCAGAAGAGCGAAGGTAGTTTTAAGTTCTAGTCTTTATTTCTATGTGGTTATTTATTTTTATTTTGCGTTTTGTTTTCCATCTTTTCTTGACTAGTTTATTGTTCCTGGAATATGTATTTTGCAGTTACGGAAGATTATTCATGTCCATTCTGCTTATTAAAATGTGGAAGTTACAACGTACTTACTTATCTGTTTAGGCTTCCTATAGTTATTTTTTATAAGGTATGATCATGATATGGTTTTTTGATGTCTTTCAGGGTCTAAAATCTCACTTAACTGCATCACATGCCTACCACTCGGCAACTCCCAACTGTTACACTAAGGTTTGCATTGTTCTTTTTGTCAAAGGAGTGTTTGGATTGCGTTTTGAAATAAATATATGATTACTGCAAATAATCAGTTTCGAGTAGGTGATTGCATTTGCAAAATATATTTGAATTTACAAAATAGCGTTTGCCGAACACTATTTTATGATCATCTGCGTTTTTCAGATGCGAGGAGCAGATAATCTACCTCAAAACGCAATCCCAGACACTTAGTTAATTAAAACTGATTATTATCTTCCATATCTCGCAAAATCTCCAGTAACTTTTGAGACATGTCTAAAGATTTTGCGAGATATGGAAATGAAATGGAGACTGTTTTTATCTTCATATCCCATCACCCAACCCGCCCGATTTGCCTATTTTCCACATCTAATCAAAATTGAACGTTCTTAAAATTTATAATAACAGTTTTGGCAACGACTATGAATGTATGTTAATCGTGAAACACTTTGTACAATCGTAACTAACTTTTTGTCTTTCCTTTTTTTAGATTCGGATTATGATTCAAGCAGAACAATAAGAGACGGGCTTGCAGAATTGAGAAACATACACCGTTTCCGATATGGAAGAAAATGTCAACAAAGCTGCAAAAACTAGATATAATTGGAAAAAACCCAAAAATCTCCAAAAAGGGGACACACCGTAGGATTTTGGACTTATTATCATAACTCGAAGATGAATTTGTGTAAACTCCTGATGAATAATTGGAAAATCCGGATGAATACTTGGAAATTCCTTTTCCGTTTGATTTCGTAGATGACAAAACTTAAATCTCGTCAAGAAAACGAAAAGATGGAAAAGCTAATCTCAATATCAAGAAGAAGAAGAAGCGCGAAGCTTGTAAAACCAAAGAATCACCACGAGTGGTTAACCATACAGGGTGTAGCGAACAATGCGGTTCAGGGTCAGTGAGTGGCCGACTTAGTATGGCTAAACCATCTAACAAAGGACACCGTACAAGGTCTCATAGGCCATCTAGTTTATTGCTAGCAATGGGGCGAGCCGAAAGGAATAACCCGTTAAATGTGGGCCCAACAGATTTGGACTTGTTTTTTCATTTGGTTATTTTTGTGTTTTCTATATGATACCGATCAGGAATGATATTGGTAAATGTTTGAATGTGTAGATTGAAATCAGATAATGTTGGTTTGCATGTTAAAAAAAAATACATGGTATAGAGTATATTGTCGTACAAACACCAAATACAATACTAAATTGGATAACCTTGAAACTATCTGCTGAACATATATAATTCTTTTTATGACCTGAAAAATAGAAACAAAAACTATTACAATCAATATACATATATCACAAGACGACGAATGAGAAAAATAATTCAAACACACATTCTAATTTTATACTTTCTGAGTCAAGCTACATATCCCTTACTCAAACCGAACCATATATGTGAATATCATAAAATTATTATGCAACAATATATAGTAAGATAAAGATAGTTTATGTACTATTACTTAACTATTAACGGATAGGTGTAAGTAAATAGGTATAAAAATATAATATGGTTATGATCACTTGAATTCGATAAGAATTGGAAGCAATCAAAGCTTAAAAAGGAGCTCAAGGAGAAGAGTTGAACTCGAAGCTACAAGCTTTATTACAATGAAATCGCCATTGATGACGTCACTAGTTTGTTACATAGAATTGGGAGAGAAATACAACAAACCTAAAACTGACTTTTTAACAGACACAAGGCTACATTTATACTAGTTGACTATCCGTTTACATTGGATACCCGTACTTGACCAGTATTCTAACCCATGACCCAATTCAATTCATTAAGCGGGTCATGAGTAAAACACGTGCAATCAAATAGAACCGGCCTATATTTGAATCATATCAAATATACATCCTCGGAGAGCGGCACAACACATGTGACAACTTGAAATTGGCTAAAACTTTCACAAAAGGTGAGACGTACCAAGTTCAACTTTCACAAGCAATAATCACGGGACCTTTTACCGGCTCAGAAAATGAGCCTTTATCCGAAAAGCAAACATAATATATTAAATTATTGTGATCATTCCCTAAATTGGAAAACTACATGTGACAACCGCGTTTTCGAGATATCATTGCGGTGTTTCGTTTGTCATTTTTATTTATCGATATACTCAACTTGATGCGCTTCTAAAAGCGGACAACCCCTTTCCACGGAGATACTTTCAACAAGAACATATCCCCGACACTGAACTCTAGAGGTTTCCTACGTTTATCTGCATATTTCTTCTATTGATCTCTAGCAGCAACCAATCGCTCCTTAATATTGAAGATCTTGTCAGTATTCTCTTGAATAATATCTGGACCAGTAACCTGACTATCCCCAATCTCTGCCCAACACACGGGTAATCGACACTTACGGCCATACAAAGCCTCGAACGGTGCACAACTGATACTCGTATGATAACTGTTGTTGTACGAAAACTCGATCAACGGCAAATGTACATCCCAACTGCCCCCCAAGTCTATCGCACAAGCCCGTAACATATCCTCTAAAGTCTGAATGGTCCTCTCGCTCTAACCATCTGTCTACGGATGATAAGTTGTACTCATATCCAATATCTTACCCACAGCACGCTGAAAAGACTGCCAAAATCGTGAAGTGAATCGAGCATCGCGATCTGAAATAATCGACACGGGAACGCCGTGTTTAGATACGATCTCGGTAATAAACAAACGAACAAGTCTCTCCAACTCATAAGTCTCTCTAATCGGTAGAAAGTGAGCAGAATTCGTCAAACGGTCGACGATAACCCAAATACTGTCAAAACTACTGGAAGATCTCGGAATCTTCGTAATGAAGTCATGGTAATACGCTCCCATTTCCACTCCGGAATCTTCGGCTGCTGTAGAAGCCCATATGGCTTCTAAAACTTGATCTTGACCTCAGAACATGTCAGATATCTACTAACATACTCCGCAATGGCCCGTTTCATACCAGGCCACCAATAAAACTCTTTCAAGTCTTGATACATCTTGTCAGAACCCGGCTGAACATAATAATTGGACTTATGAGCCTCGTCCAAAATCAGCTGACGAATACCAACTGGAACCCAAATACGATCAAGAAAATAAAGAACCCCGTCATCCTTCGGCTCTAACTGTCGAGCTAAACTAAACAATCCCTCGTCCTTAAGACAATCCTCTGTCAATGCATCCTGTTGTGCCCGAAGAATCTGAGCTTTTAAGCTCGTCTGAATAGAAATCACCAAAAAGAATGAACCCGAACTGGCTTAACTGTCTCCTTGCGACTAGGTGCATCAGCAACCACATTCGCCTTACCCGGATGGTAACGAATATCAAAATCGCAGTGGTTCAGTAACTCGACCCAATGTCTCTGTCTCATGTTCAGCATCTTCTGATCGAAGATATGCTGAAAGCTCTTTTGATCCGTGAACACGGTACACTTAGTCCCGTACAAGTAATGCCTCCAAATCTTGAGAGCTAAAACAACGGCTCCCAACTCAAGATCATGCGTCGTGTAATTCTGCTCGTGGATCTTCAACTGACGTGAAGCATATGCTATAGCTTTCCCATTCTGCATGAGAACACAACCCATACCCTTATGTGAAGCATCACAATATACCACGAAATTTTCAGTCCCAACTGGCAAACTAAGAATAGGAGCATCACATAACCGCTCCTTCAATAACTGAAAAGAACTCTCCTGCTCAGAACCCAAAACAAACGACTCGCTCTTCTAAGTCAACTTCTTCATAGGAGAAACAATCCTAGAGAAGTCCTGAATAAATCGACGGTAATAACCCGCAAGACCCAAAAATGAACGAATCTCAGTAGGTGATTTTGGTGCAACCCAACTTTTCACAGCTTTAATCTTGGCAGGATCAACGTGACTACCCTTCGCGTTGACCACGTGGCCAACAAACTGAACCGCGGGTAACCAAAACTCACACTTCGAAAACTTTGCATACAACTTTTCTTTTCGAAGCATCTCCAAAACTAGACGTAGATGTTCCTCGTGCTCCTCACGGCCACGGGAATTGAATAAGAATGTCATCAATGAAAACGATTACGAATTCGTCAAGATAAGAACGATTACCGAAAACTTATAATTTTTATATAAAATCATATTTTACTTGGAAATTATCGTATACTCGTCGAATTAATTATAAAATTTAGTAAAAATGCTCTAAAATTTTGGTAAAATTTGTTTTACCATTTTTATATGTCTTAGAGTGTAACTAAAATTTTGTTTACATTTTTATATCCAAATTATATATTTTAGCCATTTTTATGGATTTTCGGTAACCTAGAATTGTCTAAAGTCCCCTAAAAATCCGATATAAGTCCAATATTCACGACATTTTATTTCTGAGTTCATACGTATTTACAAGAGTTACTATGAATTTTTCATGATTTATGGAGCTGTTTAATGTATAATAAATATTTAGCATATTTAACAATATAAAATACATGATAAATTCAAAAATGATCATAAAATTCATCAAGTTCACAGTCGACATGTTTTCACCAAAATGAGTCGATTTTATCATATTTTATCATTTAAAATCTGTTTTTAAAGAACACTTTAGTTTTTTATATATATATTTTTAAGTATTTTTAAAGAAAACTAGAAAAGTTGTTTATATGAAAGATTATTGGTGTTTTTGGTGTTAAAAGTGGAGATTAGAGATAGATTATGAGTTTAGATGTAATACCAACTTGAAGCAGGAAGAAAATGAAGATGAAGGTGGATGATTATAAGATTTCCTTGCTTCCTTTCCTTCCTTGAGCTTGAAACTTGAATAAAGCTTGAAAAATGGGTAAGAATTAGTATAGTTTTGTATAGATTATGAAAGGTATGAAAGAAAATAAACACAATACAAACTTACTTGGAAAATGATCTTGGACGATTGTAGAGAGAAGGAAGAGAGAAATTGAGTGGAAAAATGATGAAGTGAAATGAAAGGAGTAGGAAAATATGTAAAAAGAAAATTGGTGGTGGAAATGAAAGAGACAAGAGAGCCAGATTCGACTATTCGAGTTCTACTACATGAAGATCTGACAACACATAAGGCATACCCTAAGAAGATAAACATTTCCAATTACATATGCACATGTTTAAAAAAAGCTAGCCATACTCTTCAACTGTGATCCACATTTTTATCCATAAGTCCTATTATCCTCACATTGGAGAATTCATCCATCGTATTTCCTATGCTTTCACCTTCTAGTTTTAATACACTTCCCCCGTTAAAAAAAAATATAGTTTTGGAAAGTTTATCTCATGCATGATACTCTACTTGTACCGAAATCATGTCCATAATAGCAAATATTTAAGAGTATGGCATATAGCCATAGACCCAGTATCATTTTTTATAATAGGTGAATATGGTTTTAAAAATCCACTATATGGAATTCAAATTAGACTTTGTACATCGACTAGAAATCTATAAATTTGATAAAAGCATTGAGAGCTCTTAAATTTGTTTAGAAAGTAAATTTTATTAAAATGGTACTCTAGAAAGGCGTTATATGCAAAAATGATTCAAATACATCAAGTTCAAAAAAAGGAAACAATTTGGATCTCAATCCCGTAGACCAATTATAATTTTATTTTACGGGAATCCATTTTCTATAAAATTGGGGTTCCCTTGAACGAACGGTAAGACATCCAAAGGAATAAGAGAATAGTAATTTATTCATAGATCCGTTAAATATTTCTTGTGCTCTGACAAATTTTAAAACTCATGTCATTTCAATCATTTCAAAGACCCAAATAGCTGTTTGGATAGTCTCACCTAGCAACGTTTCCCATGTCTTGGCGAGGTTACTAGTCTCGGAAAATTAGAACATAGAACTTAAGTCATTGCAGGTTACTAATGTTAGACTCCACCTTACTCTCGAGTTTTGCCAATGAACTTTCTAACATCCTAATATTGCATTCCAAAAAGAGATGGTTTTCGATTTCTAGCACCTTATGACCTCATCACAAACCGAACATCTCGATTTTAAATAAGATTTTCTTACTTTCATTTCATATTATTTCAAAAAAGGCATAATAATAAGGTTATTACAAACAAACATAGAAAGTTATTAATTATAAAATAAAAGGGGTAGAAAATTTTATTATAAAACCCTAAAATGTCTACCATCTTATTCTCTATGTTTTATCAAAGATATCGGTTGCAGGTAGCCGTATCAAACCCTAAAATGTCTACCACCTTATTGTTTCAACAAATCAGACCTCCGGATTACAGTGTTAGTGGATTTTCATCGTAATTCTTTTGTTCATTTTTGTTATGGCTAGTGCATGCTAACTTATAATCTGTATAATCTTGTAGGGGATCGAAGAACAATCATTATTCATTGTTCATAGCAATTCAATGAAGAATTGTTCATAGCAATTCAATTCTCTTTCCCTAAATTTTGAGCAGAATTTTGTGGATCTAATATGTCACACCCCGCTAAAAGCGGAACGCAGAGTGTTCCAGTTAATGATATCAAGAGTCAAGGATTACAACATACAACCGTAAACAAAACATCAAATTATATTTATCATGCCTCAAGGTTTTAAAATACAATACATAACCGAATGTGAAAACCAATGTCAAGTACAAATACAATACAAATGTCAAATACTCGGATCATAAAGGAATTACATCTAGCAAAATAAATTCCAAATACAATAAATAGATGATCCCAAAATAAGCAAGGCATGATCAAATAAAATCCTCAAACTCCTGAAAAAGCGTTAAAAACGACATCAACACAATGTTGGTGAATTATTCGCAATAAGTAAATAAGATTTGACCCAATAAAAGATTTAATAAACATATTAAGTTTCAAAAGCATATCTTGATGTATAACCCTAGTGTGAGTATAGATACCAAAGATTAATATACATTGAACCTGATCACAAATCCCCTAACCTAAGGCGATGCAATACCAAAGGCAACAAACAATCATACGGCCATAACATTCACTCGTAGGGATATCCTCACGAGTAATGAGGGTTGGTCAAACCCATATAGATCTATATATATGCAACCGTGGGCAAATAGCTAACAAGTGTATGAGGGGGGCTTACCAAAAGCCTAAGAAGCATCCTAATCTAAGGTGATACTAATACACTAGGCATACAAGATATACATCATATAATAGTTCAAAAACGCTTTCCAGCCCAAAATAATAAGAGAAAAGGGGCTACGAGTAACTCACAAAATAAGCTCGGCAAGAGATCGGGTAATAATCAATATGAAGCTAATAATCCGTCGCCTAAGTGCCCTAAATCAATAACAGAGTCTAAGTATCTCAATAACATAGTTCGGTTTAGCCTTGTCGGTTAAGTCTAGAGTTTAAGATTTAATAAAGTATTCCAACGATTTCCAAGTCGAGTCGTGATGACGGTTCAAGGTGACGATGTTCCGCGCCGATAGGGACGATGGGAAAATATCGCTAAGTTTCACGTCATAATGACTATTAGAAAGGAATAACATTCCGAGCCGAACTTGACTAACAGGAACATCGATTGAAAGGAATACCGTTACCAAAGTTTATTGAAGTCAACCAAAGTCAACGTCGAAGATGTTGACTTGGTCAAAGTCAAAGATGTTGACTTGGTTAAAGTCAAAGTCAACAATTGGAAGGAAAAGTCAAAATTAAAGATATTGATTTAGATTAGTCAAAAGTCAACTATTTGAGAAAAGTCAAAGTCAACATTTTGTAGAAAAGTCAAAATTGATGATTTTTAGATTGAAATATAACTTTGACCATTTAAGAGTAAAAACGCTTTTATTTCAGAATAATGGAGTAAAAATGATTTATGACGGTTTTAACAATTTTCCGTAAAAGTAAAATAAACGTTTGATTAAATATTCTTGATAAAGTTTAAGATTGCGATATGTCTTTGAGTCCAAAGACGTTAGTTTGGCTTATATGATACTTTTATACATGATAAGTTACTGATATGAGTTTAAAGTTAAAATACGTTATGAGTTTAAGTCGAAAGATATCAAAAACAGAATTTCGAAGGAACAGACCCTCGGTGCTGCGCACCAAGGGCTTGGTGCTGCGCACCGGGGTGTTCTCCGAAATATCGTTTTGTCGTTTTGTCGAAAATCAAGTTGTTTGACGTTCTGAGGTTAAAATACTTTATGTCCAGAAGTTAAAATAGGTTTAAATAACATTTACCAAGTGTTTTATATATATAAATGTGTAGTTTTTACATAGTAATAACATAAATACGTTAATTTCGGTAAATAACATATCTTTTCATATTTTACTCGTTTTAAGTCCAAAGTTTCCGAGATCGATAGGTGTTGGTCTAATATATTAACCTAACCATTTTCAAGGCTTAAAACCGAATTTAAAGATAATGAAAAGAAGTAGTTTAGAGGTTATGAATGTTTTACCGATTTCACCCGCAAGACGTGTAGATACGAAAGGCTTGCAAGTATTTCGGAAAGAGAGACTTTATGATGGTGGTGGTGAGGAGGTCAAGAGCTCCAAAATACAAAAGTCCACCATTAGTAAGAGTCTCAAAAATAATGGAAGGAAATAGAGATTTTTCGGAGAAACTTTCTTACCAAATCACAATATGGAGTTCTCTCCGCAAGGTAGCAACTCCGAAAGTATTTGTAGAGGGTACCAAAACTTCCATTTCACACATGAATAGGAGAATGTTAGGGGTGTTCAAATGAAGAAAGAAATATAGAAAATTCGGAGAGTTTACTTACCCAAAACCGAACTAATGTTTCTTCAAAGAAAGTCACCGAAACTCTTCATCTTCATGGAAAATCACCGGAAGCAAACTTGGTAGAGCAAAGGAAAATGATTATGAGTTAGAAACTCTAAGTTTAATGGAAGAAAAGAGAAAGAAATGAAGAAAACTCTTAAGAAAACACTTACCGAAATGGTGGTTCTTGTGAAGGACTCTTGAGAGATGAAGTTGTAAAACTTCTTAGTTTGAATTCTTCTTCAATACACTAGTGTAAAAGGTCTCAATTCTCTGGAAAGTTTGAGAGAATATGAGACAAGTGTGAGAAGAGAATTGTGTGATAAAAGTGATGTTGTGTTTGATGTAAAAGTTTTGGAGTTTGGAAAGAGAAGTGGTCTCAACACTCATTGAGATCCACATTTAGATCAAGTATACCCCAAATGAGCAATTTACAGGAAAAATCACGTGAAAAGTGGTTTGGAATCTCAATATATTGACTCACAAAGTCGGAAATGGATTTTAGCCGAAAATACACTAGGTGTTGCGCACCACCCACATAGGTGCGGCGCACCGTGGGTTTTCTTGGCCAGATTCTGTTAACTTTTCGTTAAAGGACCAGATTTGTAACAGATTCCGTTAGTTCTCCGTTAAAGGACTAACTTTGTAACAGATTAAGTTAGAGGACTAACTTTGTAATGAAATTCCAATTTATGATTTTCTTAACCGACGATTATGGCGTAAACGAAATAGTTTAATAACGTGAGAATACTAGATATTTGGCACTTAGGTGATTCTAAAGCTTCCGTCTCGAGAGACAAAGTAATAAAACACATAAACCCGACTCAAACGAAATAAACGTGAGTAAAATAAAGCGAAATACAAGGGTCCAAATCATTGCGAATAAAAAGAGTAATAATCGGTAAATAAAATATACCTCGAAAAGACGGATTGTCACATAATATATAATTTTATTGACAAGTCATGTTTTTTTCCTATGTGGTACAACAATCTTATAATGAATGAAGATCAATCAGTCGATTGCAAATGGAGAATCTCCGACGACCGAATCTGCTTTACTAATATTTTCTATACTTGTATGTCTTCGATCTGTCTTATGTATAATTTGTTTTCTTAATACAACTGAAATTCGTTCAATTTGGCTTATTTGACTAGTGTGTGTTAATGATATTTGTAGCCCTCACTGCGGAAAGGTTCTCTAGAGTCAAACCCATAAAACATATTGTAAATTACAACATTCGGAAAGGTTGTGACGTTGGAGCAAAAGATAGATCCCCTCATGACAATGTTCCTACTGATTCACCCCCTACAGTTATGAGGTAGTTACCCACTACGCCAATATTTGGCTTTAGGGACTACGAAAGTCGTCCCGAAAAACCCCGTTTGTAGTCCCGAAAAACCTATCGGGACGACATGTAGTCCCTGCTAGCGTAGTCCCGTCTGCTCCGTCCCTATAGGTTGGCGGGACGACATTTTTGATTTTTAGGGACGACGCGTTGACCGGCCACGTCGACGTTTTTTAATGTGGGACGATATCTTTCGGGACTACACTATGTCCCTTGAAACTGTTCGAAAGGTCGATTGAAATATCTTTCGGGACTACAATGTAGTCCCAAAAGATTTTTACAAAACTTTTAAGGACAAGGTTTTCGGGACTACATGTAATCCCAAAAAGTTTTGACTTTTTCAACTCCATTTATTTAATTATTTATTTATTATTTATTTGAAGAATTATGTTACTATATTTTATTTATTTAATTATTAATTATTTTATTTAAATAATATTTTTGATAAATCATTATAAAATATATTAAATAAATATAATTTCATTTTAATTAATATATTTAAATATCTATATAATTAAAAACATTTATTTTTGATTTCAATATACCAATACATAATTATAATTATATAAATACAAATATAAAAATCAATCAAATTATATAAAACTTAATATAAATAACAATAAATCTTCAATCATCAATCAAAATTTAATACAAACCATAAATCTTCAATCATCAATAAAACCTAATACAAATATCAATTTATCATATACAAATTTCTAAATCAAAACTAAATTAAATTAAACTAAAAGCCATGGTGGCAGCAGGTGGTGGCTGGAGGGGGCAGCGAGTGTGGAGGCAGCAGGTGGTGGCGGCGTGTGGTGGCAGCGGGCGGAGGCGGCGGCAGCAGCAGCAGGCGGCATTATTTGGTGGTTGATGTTGAGGATCTGAAGAGACGAATTGCGAGAGACAAAATGCTTTTGAATTTTATCAAAGACCAAAACAAAGGTAAAGATCACGCCGACGTTGCAAAACAAGGTCAAACTGAAGAACAATCAAGGCAAAAGAAGTTGTCCCGTTCACATGATATGGTACTAAAGCATATGAATAAAATAATGAAAGTATGTAATGCTAAGGGGTTTGTTTATGGAATCATCTCCGAAAATGGAAGAAATGGAGATAATGATTTGTGATTTGTGAAGTTAGAAGGGTAGAATTGAATCTAAGTATTGGAGATAAGTATTGGAGATGGTGAATGTTTAGAGTGATATTAGACCCTTAGATCAAGTTTTAATCAATGGATGGTATTATTTGTAAGGGGAAAAGTGGATTGATGATAGATAACACAAAAAAAATTATAATAATACAATGATTCAAATTAAATTTTGAGATTATCTTAATCAAAATTAAATATCTCAATCAAAGTGTCTAAATATTATTAACAATAATAATTTTTAATTAATTATCTAGAGATAATCCATAATTAATAACAATAATAATATACAAAACTAATGATATAAAAAAGTTGTATGTATATAGTAACATTAATTATGTTGCTTGAAGTTAATATTCAAACATTTTATACATTTAACAAATGATGGAACAAATTATTATCTATATTTATATCTATACTATATATTATGAAATGTTTTTTTTAATATTGATGATAGATAATACAAAAGAAAATTACAATAACCTAAAAAATTGTCTAAAACTAGTATTTTCACCCTAGACCACTAAAATGCACGATTACTCCATCAAATTTTCCTTGAGAAGGATTGTTGAGTTGAGAGATTCGGCCCAATCTCATAATTGGTCTGATATTCTGAGTTTGTATTTCTCCAGGGCAAATGATGCTGACCTCGGGCTTGCACGTATGATTAGCAATGTGAGTGTTTGGTTGGGTTATCAATAAGGATAAGTCAATTGAGTATTTCGAAATTAATTGGCTTGCACGTTGCATAAGTAATATGGTTAAAAACTTAAAAAGGTGCATAAATCGTCTAAGTTTAGAAATTAATTGGTCTTTTCGTTCTTAAATATTAAACTTCATAATAAACTTATAACTTTTATTTAATCAATTACAAATTAATGATTATTTACATTTGAATAACAAAATGTTTATTTAATGCACATCTATAAACGAGTCGATCAATATGTATGAAAAGGGTCGATAGCTAGCTACACACGTGACACGTACTAGCTAGCTCGTATAGTCAATGATTAATGGTGACCAATCAATTCATTTTTAATTGATCAATAAAACGCACATAGATGAATAACTTCAGATGTCATGTTTGTCTTTGGGGTTAGGGTTTAGGATTATAGTTTAGGGTTTAAGGGTTTATGAGGGTTATCGTTGTTAAAAGCTTAAGATTTCATGTTTAGGGTTTATGGTTTATCGTTGTTTAAGGTCTTACTTTAGGATACCTTTAAGATATAGGTTTGTTTTAAGTATTTTTCACGTTTATCGTAGGTACTTACGAGTTAAGGGTTTAGTTAGGTTCCTACAACTAACTATAAAAGTAATTTACAATTATTATATATTGAATACTATTATATGATATAATATATACAAATAATATCTTAAATAAAATCAATTAATTGATATTTATATTATATATTCGTAATTTAAATATTTTATAAATAACATTTTAGTATAATTACTTTTAATAATATAATATATAGAACTTAAGTCATTGCAGGTTACTAATGTTAGACTCCACCTTACTATCGAGTTTTGCCAATGAACTTTCTAACATCCTAATATTGCATTTCAAAAAGAGATGGTTTTCGATTTCTAGCACCTTATGACCTCATCACAAACCGGACATCTCGATTTTAAATAAGATTTTCTTACTTTCATTTCATATTATTTCAAAAAAGGCATAATAATAAGGTTATTACAAAGAAACATAGAAAGTTATTAATTATAAAATAAAAGGGGTAGAAAATTTTATTATAAAACCCTAAAATGTCTACCATCTTATTCACTATGTTTTATCAAAGATATCGGCTGCAGGTAGCCGTATCAAACCCTAAAATGTCTACCACCTTATTGTTTCAACAAATCAGACCTCCGGATTACAGTGTTAGTGGATTTTCATCATATTTCTTTTGTTCATTTTTGTTATGGCAAGTGCATGCTAACTTATAATCTGTATAATCTTGTAGGGGATCGAAGAGCAATCATTATTCATTGTTCATAGCAATTCAATGAAGAAATCCGTTAGGTAAATGTTTTGATCTAATGCTAATAATCTCTTTCCCTAAATTTTGAGCAGAATTTTGTGGATCTAATATATAATTTTATTGACAAGTCATGTTTTTTTCCTATGTGGTACAGCAATCTTATAATGAATGAAGATCAATCAGTCGATTGCAAATGGAGAATCTCCGACGACCGAATCTGCTTTGCTAATATTTTCTATACTTGTATGTCTTCGATCTCTCTTATGTATAATTTTTTTTTAATACAACTGAAATTCGTTCAATTTGGCTAATTTGACTGGTGTGTGTTAATGATATTTGTAGCCCTCGTTGCGGAAAGGTTCTCTAGAGTCAAACCCATAAAACATATTGTAAATTACAACATTCGGAAAGGTTGTGAGGTTGGAGCAAAAGATAGATCCCCTCATGACAATGTTCCTACTGATTCACCCCCTACAGTTATGAGGTAGTTACCCACTACGCCAAAATTTGGCTTTAGGGACTACGGAAGTCGTCCCGAAAAACCCCGTTTGTAGTCCCGAAAAACCTATCGGGACGACATGTAGTCCCTGCTAGCGTAGTCCCGTCTGTTCCGTCCTTATAGGTTGGCGGGACGACATTTTTGATTTTTAGGGACGACGCGTTGACCGGCCACGTCGACGTTTTTTAATGTGGGACGATATCTTTTGGGACTACACTATGTCCATTGAAACTGTTCGAAAGGTCGATTGAAATATCTTTCGGGACTACAATGTAGTCCCAAAAGATTTTTTCAAAACTTTTAAGGACAAGGTTTTCGGGACTACATGTAATTCCAAAAAGTTTTGACTTTTTCAACCCCATTTATTTAATTATTTATTTATTATTTATTTAAAGAATTATGTTACTATATTTTATTTATTTAATTATTAATTATTTTATTTAAATAATATTTTTGATAAATCATTAAAAAATATATTTAATAAATATAATTTCATTTTAATTAATATATTTAAATATCTATATAATTAAAAACATTTATTTTTGATTTCAATATACCAATACATAATTATAATTATATAAATACAAATATAAAAATCAATCAAATTATATAAAACTTAATATAAATAACAATAAATCTTCAATCATCAATCAAAATTTAATACAAACCATAAATCTTCAATCATCAATAAAACGTAATACAAATATCAATTTATCATATACAAATTTCTAAATCAAAACTAAATTAAATTAAACTAAAAGCCATGGTGGCAGCAGGTGGTGGCTGGAGGGGGCAGCGAGTGTGGAGGCAGCAGGTGGTGGCGGCGTGTGGTGGCAGCTTGAGGGGGCAGCGGGCGGCGGCGGCAGCAGCAGCAGGCGGCATTATTTGGTGGTTGATGTTGAGGATCTGAAGAGACGAATTGCGAGAGACAAAATGATTTTGAAGTTTATCAAAGACCAAAACAAAGGTAAAGATCACGCCGACGTTGCAAAACAAGGTCAAACTGAAGAACAATCAAGGCAAAAGAAGTTGTCCCGTTCACATGATATGGTACTAAAGCATATGAATAAAATAATGAAAGTATGTAATGCTAAGGGGTTTGTTTATGGAATCATCTCCGAAAATGGAAGAAATGGAGATAATGATTTGTGATTTGTGAAGTTAGAAGGGTAGAATTGAATCTAAGTATTGGAGATGGTGAATGTTTAGAGTGATATTAGACCCTTAGATCAAGTTTTAATCAATGGATGGTATTATTTGTAAGGGGAAATAGTGGATTGATGATAGATAACACAAAAAAAAATTATAATAATAAAATGATTCAAATAAAAATTTGAGATTATCTTAATCAAAATTAAATATCTCAATCAAAGTGTCTAAATATTATTAACAATAATAATTTTTAATTAATTATCTAGAGATAATCCATAATTAATAACAATAATAATATACAAAACTAATGATATAAAAAAGTTGTATGTATATAGTAACATTAGACTCCACCTTACGAGTTTTGCTAATGAACTTTCTAACATCCTAATATTGCATTCCAAAAACAGATGGTTTCCGATTTCTAGCACCTTATGACCTCATCACAAACCGGACATCTCGATTGTAAATAAGATTTTCTTACTTTCATTTCATATTATTTCAAAAAAGGCATAATAATAAGGTTGTTACAAACAAACATAGAAAGTTATTAATTATAAAATAAAAGGGATAGAAAATTTTATTATAAAACCCTAAAATGTCTACCATCTTATTCTCTATGTTTTATCAAAGATATCGGCTGCAGGTAGCCGTATCAAACCCTAAAATGCCTACCACCTTATTGTTTCAACAAATCAGACCTCCGGATTTCAGTGTTAGTGGCTTTTCATCGTATTTCTTTTGTTCATTTTTGTTATGCTAACTTATAATCTGTATAATCTTGTAGGGGATCGAAGAACAATCATTATTCATTGTTCATAGCATTACAATGAAGAAATCCGTTAGGTAAATGTTTAGATCTAATGCTAATAATCTCTTTTCCTAAATTTTGAGCAGAATTTTGTGGATCTAATATATAATATTTTCTATGTGGTACAGCAATCTTATAATGAATGAAGATCAATTAGTCGATTGCAAATGGAGAATCTCCGACGACGGAATCTGCTTTGCTAATATTTTCTATACTTGTATGCTTTGATCTCTCTTATGTATAATTTGTTTTCTTAATACAACTGAAATTCGTTCAATTTGGCTGATTTGGCTGGTGTGTGTTAATGATATTTGTAGCTCTTGCTCGGGAAAGGAATCAAACCCATAAAACATATTGTAAATGTTCCGTTGAAATGTGGGCCCATCAGATTGAACTCGGATATCGACATAAATGACATCTGTGTTGATGAAGACGCTGGTATGTTTGTTTCTTTGGGCAAAGAGATAACGCAAACACGTGAATGTAAAGGATTAGGCGAGTGTGATGGGTGTGAAATGTCTGGTTCACTGTCGGAGGTGGTTCCGGCCTCTGTGGTGAATGTTCACATGATGAAATGGAGATGGAAATAGAAATGGAAACGGAACCAGAAATGGAATGGTTCAGGCGAGGGAATCGGATAGTGAAAATTTGGTTTGCACAAAGATAGTTCGAGCCTCTGTGGTGAATGGTTCAGTTGGTTATTTTCATTTAGTCTTTTTTTGTATTTTATTACTTTAGTGTTCTATATGATTCCGATGATGAATGATATTGGATATTGGTTGTTTTTATTTGTATCTTACACTTTTTTAGTTATTGTTGTTAAAATTAACAGACATTCCCGTGTCTTCTTTTCAATCATGCTTATTATATTCTGAATTAGACAAATCTTTATGTGAAATGTTTTGACAGTACTGAATTGGACAACTTTGAAACTACTTGCTGAACATATATAATTCTTTTTATGACCAGAAGAATAGAAACAAAAACTACCAATTAACATACATATATCACGAGACGAATGATAAACCAAATTCAAACACACATTTTTATTATATACATTCTGAGTCAGGCTTCACATAGTGATACCCTTAGGTGGGTGTTAAGAGAACCCGAAAATTGAGAAACAGAGCCGAAGTGGTTGATTCAAAACCGATAACTATAAGTACCAATTCTCTCTTTAATGTTATACTATAAGTACGGAGCTGAATATGTAATTATCATAAAAATATTATACAATAGTAAGATAAAGATGGTTTATGTACTAATCCTTAAATCCTTAACTGAGAGGTGCAAGTAATTTTTTTTTCTTGAACGGAATATTGAAAGTATAGAAGAACTATACCAAAAAACTGGATGAAAAATACAAAATGTTGAGGCATATCTTACGAGCATACTTATTTCTACTAGGCACTTAGGTTCAAATACAGTTTCCGTCATAAAGAACGAGAAAACCAAACGATACTATCCCGACAAAACATAAATAAATAAAATACTCCGATAATAAATACAAACTCAATAAATACGACAATTTCATAAAACTCAATAAACACGATAACTCATACTTGGATAAAATGCAACTAAGAAATTAATCAATGGGTGATAAACGCAAAATACCAAAATACACAAATACTAGGGTCAAAACAAAAGATAAATACATAAAACGATACATGACAAATGACAGAATAATACTTCGAAAGTCGCGGTTGTCACAGTCTCCCCAAGTAAAAAGAATTTCGTTCTCGAAATTTCTCTGAGTAAGACTTTCGACACGGAACCACGAAGATATGAGTATCGATACAACACCTATGAATCGTTCAAAGAAGAAGAATCTGAAGGAATAAGGATAGGGAGATGGTTCGAAATATAAACGAGCTAATACTTATTACATCTCGGTTCTAACGGAACGCGGAATACAAAAACGTAAGATATGAACGGGCAACAACATGAGGTAATCCACATGCGACTTCTCAATTTCATCACGACTACAATAAAAGAAAATTTTGTTTCTTATTGGACTATCATTTACCTTTTTATTTTTATTATCAAATCTCTTAATTATTTAATTATTAATTATTTTATTTAAATAATATTTTTGATAAATCATTATAAAATATATTTAATAAATAAATATCATTTTAATTAATATATTTAAATATCTATATAATTAAAAACATTTATTTTTTATTTCAATATACCAATACATAATTATAATTATATAAATACAAATATAAAAATCAATCAAATTATATAAAACTTAATATAAATAACAATAAATCTTCAATCATCAATCAAAATTTAATACAAACCATAAATCTTCAATCATCAATAAAACCTAATACAAATATCAATTTATCATATACAAATTTCTAAATCAAAACTAAATTAAATTAAATTAAAAGCCATGGTGGCAGCAGGTGGTGGCTGGAGGGGGCAGCGAGTGTGGAGGCAGCAGGTGGTGGCGGCGTGTGGTGGCAGCTTGAGGGGGCAGCGGGCGGCGGCGGCGGCAGCAGCAGCAGGCGGCATTATTTGGTGGTTGATGTTGAGGATCTGAAGAGACGAATTGCGAGAGACAAAATGATTTTGAAGTTTATCAAAGACCAAAACAAAGGTAAAGATCACGCCGACGTTGCAAAACAAAGTCAAACTAAAGAACAATCAAGGCAAAAGAAGTTGTCCCGTTCACATGATATGGTACTAAAGCATATGAATAAAATAATGAAAGTATGTAATGCTAAGGGGTTTGTTTATGGAATCATCTCCGAAAATGGAAGAAATGGAGATAATGATTTGTGATTTGTGAAGTTAGAAGGGTAGAATTGAATCTAAGTATTGGAGATGGTGAATGTTTAGATTGATATTAGACCCTTAGATCAAGTTTTAATCAATGGATGGTATTATTTGTAAGGGGAAATAGTGGATTGATGATAGATAACACAACAATAAAATTATAATAATACAATGATTCAAATAAAAATTTGAGATTATTTTAATCAAAATTAAATATCTCAATCAAAGTGTCTAAATATTATTAACAATAATAATTTTTAATTAATTATCTAGAGATAATCCATAATTAATAACAATAATAATATAAAAAACTAATGATATAAAAAAGTTGTATGTATATAGTAACATTAATTATGTTGCTTGAAGTTAATATTCAAACATTTTATACATTTAACAAATGATGGAACAAATTATTATCTATATTTATATCTATACTATATATTATGAATTGTTTTTTTTTTAATATTGATGATAGATAATACAAAAGAAAATTACAATAACCTAAAAAATTGTCTAAAACTAGTATTTTCACCCTAGAATACTAAAATGCACGATTACTCCATCAAATTTTCCTTGAGAAGGATTGTTGAGTTGAGAGATTCGGCCCAATCTCATAATTGGTCTGATATTCTGAGTTTGTATTTCTCCAGGGCAAATGATGCTGACCTCGGGCTTGCACATATGATTAGCAATGTGAGTGTTTGGTTGGGTTATCAATAAGGATAAGTCAATTGAGTATTTCGAAATTAATTGGCTTGCACGTTGCATAAGTAATATGGTTAAAAAGTTAAAAAGGTGTATAAATCGTCTAAGTTTAGAAATTAATTGGTCTTTTCATTCTTAAATATTAAACTTCATAATAAACTTGTAACTTTTATTTAATTAATTACAAATTAATGATTATTTACATTTGAATAACAAAATGTTTATTTAATGCACATCTATAAACGAGTCGATCAATATGTATGAAAAGGGTCGATAGCTAGCTACACACGTGACACGCACTAGCTCTTATAGTCAATGATTAATGGTGACCAATCAATTCATTGTTAATTGATCAATAAAACGCACACGGATGAATAACTTCAGATGTATTGTTTGTCTTTGGGGTTAGGGTTTAGGATTATAGTTTAGGGTTTAAGGGTTTATGAGGGTTATCGTTGTTAAAAGCTTCAGATTTCATGTTTAGGGTTTATGGTTTATCGTTGTTTAAGGTCTAACTTTAGGATACCTTTAAGATATAGGTTTGTTTTAAGTATTTTTCACGTTTATCGTAAGTAGTTACGAGTTAAGGGTTTAGTTAGGTTCCTACAACTAACTATAAAATTAATTTACAATTATTATATATTAAATACTATTATATGATATAATATATACAAATAATATCTTAAATAAAATCAATTAATTGATATTTATATTATATATTCGTAATTTAAATATTTTTTAAATAACATTTTAGTATAATTACTTTTAATAATATAATATATAAAACTTAAGTCATTGCAGGTTACTAATGTTAGACTCCACCTTACTATCGAGTTTTGCCAATGAACTTTCTAACATCCTAATATTGCATTCCAAAAAGAGATGGTTTTCGATTTCTACCACCTTATGACCTCATCACAAACCGGACATCTCGATTTTAAATAAGATTTTCTTACTTTCATTTCATATTATTTCAAAAAAGGCATAATAATAAGGTTATTACAAACAAACATAGAAAGTTATTAATTATAAAATAAAAGGGGTAGAAAATTTTATTATAAAACCCTAAAATGTCTACCATCTTATTCTCTATGTTTTATCAAAGATATCGGCTGCAGGTAGCCGTATCAAACCCTAAAATGTCTACCACCTTATTGTTTCAACAAATCAGACCTCCGGATTACGGTGTGAGTGGATTTTCATCGTATTTCTTTTGTTCATTTTTGTTATGGCAAGTGCATTCTAACTTATAATCTGTATAATCTTGTAGGGGATCGAAGAACAATCATTATTCATTGTTCATAGCAATTCAATGAAGAAATCCGTTAGGTAAATGTTTTGATCTAATGCTAATAATCTCTTTCCCTAAATTTTGAGCAGAATTTTGTGGATCTAATATATAATTTTATTGACAAGTCATGTTTTTTTTCCTATGTGGTACAGGAATCTTATAATGAATGAAGATCAATCAGTCGATTGCAAATGGAGAATCTCCGACGACCGAATCTGCTTTGCTAATATTTTCTATACTTGTATGTCTTCGATCTCTCTTATGTATAATTTGTTTTCTTAATACAACTGAAATTCGTTCAATTTGGCTTATTTGACTGGTGTGTGTTAATGATATTTGTAGCCCTCGCTGCGGAAAGGTTCTCTAGAGTCAAACCCATAAAACATATTGTAAATTACAATAGTCGGAAAGGTTGTGAGGTTGGAGCAAAAGATAGATCCCCTCATGACAATGTTCCTACTGATTCACCCCCTACAGTTATGAGGTAGTTACCCACTGCGCCAAAATTTGGCTTTAGGGACTACGGAAGTCGTCCCGAAAAACCCCGTTTGTAGTCCCGAAAAACCTATCGGGACGACATGTAGTTCCTGCTAGCGTAGTCCCGTCTGCTCCGTCCCTATAGGTTGGCGGGACGACATTTTTGATTTTTAGGGGCGACGCGTTAACCGGCCACGTCGACGTTTTTTAATGTGGGACGATATCTTTCGGGACTACACTATGTCCCTTGAAATTGTTCGAAAGGTCGATTGAAATATCTTTCGGGACTACAATGTAGTCCCAAAAGATTTTTTCAAAACTTTTAAGGACAGGGTTTTCTAGACTACATGTAATCCCAAAAAGTTTTGACTTTTTCAACCCCATTTATTTAATTATTTATTTATTATTTATTTAAAGAATTATGTTACTATATTATATTTATTTAAAATTATTAATTATTTTATTTAAATAATATTTTTGATAAATCATTATAAAATATATTTAATAAATATAATTTCATTTTAATTAATATATTTAAATATCTATATAATTAAAAACATTTATTTTTGATTTTAATATACCAATACATAATTATAATTATATAAATACAAATATAAAAATCAATCAAATTATATAAAACTTAATATAAATAACAATAAATCTTCAATCATCAATCAAAATTTAATACAAACCATAAATCTTCAATCATCAATAAAACCTAATACAAATATCAATTTATCATATACAAATTTCTAAATCAAAACTAAATTAAATTAAACTAAAATCCATGGTGGCAGCAGGTGGTGGCTGGAGGGGGCAGCGAGTGTGGAGGCAGCAGGTGGTGGCGGCGTGTGGTGGCAGATTGAGGGGGCAGCGGGCGGCGGCGGCGGCAGCATGAGCAGGCAACATTATTTGGTGGTTGATGTTGAGGATCTGAAGAGACGAATTGCGAGAGACAAAATGCTTTTGAAGTTTATCAAAGACCAAAACAAAGGTAAAGATCACGCCGACGTTGCAAAACAAAGTCAAACTGAAGAACAATCAAGGCAAAAGAAGTTGCCCCGTTCACATGATATGGTACTAAAGCATATGAATAAAATAATGAAAGTATGTAATGCTAAGGGGTTTGTTTATGGAATCATCTCCGAAAATGGAAGAAATGGATATAATGATTTGTGATTTGTGAAGTTAGAAGGGTAGAATTGAATCTAAGTATTGGAGATAAGTATTGGAGATGGTGAATGTTTAGAGTGATATTAGACCCTTAGATCAAGTTTTAATCAATGGATGGTATTATTTGTAAGCGGAAATAGTGGATTGATGATAGATAACACAAAAAAAAATTATTATAATACAATGATTCAAATAAAAATTTGAGATTATCTTAATCAAAATTAAATATCTCAATCAAAGTGTCTAAATATTATTAACAATAATAATTTTTAATTAATTATCTAGAGATAATCCATAATTAATAACAATAATAATATACAAAACTAATGATATAAAAAAGTTGTATGTATATAGTAACATTAGACTCCACCTTACGAGTTTTGCCAATGAACTTTCTAACATCCTAATATTGCATTCCAAAAACAGATGGTTTCCTATTTCTAGCACCTTATGACCTCATCACAAACCGGACATCTCGATTGTAAATAAGATTTTCTTACTTTCATTTCATATTATTTCAAAAAAGGCATAATAATAAGGTTGTTACAAACAAACATAGAAAGTTATTAATTATAAAATAAAAGGGATAGAAAATTTTATTATAAAACCCTAAAATGTCTACCATCTTATTCTCTATGTTTTATCAAAGATATCGGCTGCAGGTAGCCGTATCAAACCCTAAAATGTCTACCACCTTATTGTTTCAACAAATCAGACCTCCGGATTTCAGTGTTAGTGGCTTTTCATCGTATTTCTTTTGTTCATTTTTGTTATGCTAAATTATAATCTGTATAATCTTGTAGGGGATCGAAGAACAATCATTATTCATTGTTCATAGCATTACAATGAAGAAATCCGTTAGGTAAATGTTTAGATCTAATGCTAATAATCTCTTTCCCTAAATTTTGAGCAGAATTTTGTGGATCTAATATCTAATATTTTCTATGTGGTACAGCAATCTTATAATGAATGAAGATCAATTAGTCGATTGCAAATGGAGAATCTCCGACGACCGAATCTGCTTTGCTAATATTTTCTATACTTGTATGCTTTGATCTCTCTTATGTATAATTTGTTTTCTTAATACAACTGAAATTCGTTCAATTTGGCTGATTTGACTGGTGTGTGTTAATGATATTTGTAGCTCTTGCTCGGGAAAGGAATCAAACCCATAAAACATATTGTAAATGTTCCGTTGAAATGTGGGCCCATCAGATTGAACTCGGATATCGACATAAATGACCTCCGCCTAGATGAAGACGCTGGTATTTTTGTTTCTTTGGGCAAAGAGATAACGCAAACACGTGAATGTAAAGGATTAGGCGAGTGTGATGAGTGTGAAATGTCTGGTTCACTGTCGGAGGTAGTTCCGGCCTCTGTGGTGAATGTTCACATGATGAAATGGAGATGGAAATAGAAATGGAAACGGAACCAGAAATGGAATGGTTCAGGCGAGGGAATCGGATAGTGAAAATTTGGTTTGCACAAAGATAGTTCGAGCCTCTGTGGTGAATGGTTCAGTTGGTTATTTTCATTTAGTTTTTATTTGTATTTTATTACTTTAGTGTTCTATATGATTCCGATGATGAATGATATTGGATATTGCTTGTTTTTATTTGTATCTTACACTTTTTATCTGTATCTTACATTCTTAAGTTAGTGTTGTTAAAATTTACTTTGACTTCATTAAAGGCAATCATGCTTATTATATTCTGAATTAGACAAATCTTTATGTGAAATGTTTTGACAGTAGTGAATTTGGACAACTCTATCAATTAACATACATATATCACGAGACGAATGATAAACCAAATTCAAACACACATTTTAATTTTATACATTCTGAGTCAAGCTACACATAGTGATACCCTTAGGTGGGTGTTAAGAAAACCCGAAAATTGAGAAACAGAGCCGAGGCGGTTGATTCAAAACCGATAACTATAAGTACCAATTCTCTCTTTAATTTTATACTATAACTCTATAAGTACCGAGCTGAATATGTAATTATCATAAAAATATTATACAATAGTAAGATTAAGATGGTTTATGTACTAATCCTTAAATCCTTAACTGAGAGGTGCAAGTAAATTTTTTTTCTTGAACGGTATATTGAAAGTATAGAAGAACTATACCAAAAAACTGGATGAAAACATACAAAGTGTTGAGATATATCTTACGAGCATACTTATTTCTACTAGGCACTTAGGTTCTAATACGGTTTCCGTCATAAAGAACGAGAAAACCAAACAATACTATCCCGACAAAACATAAATATATAAAATACTCTGATAATAAATATAAACTCGATAAATACGACAATTTCAATAAACTCAATAAACACGATAACTCATACTTGGATAAAATGCAACTAAGAAATAAATAAATGGGTAAATAATACGCGATAAACGCAAAATACCGAAATACACAAATACTAGGCTCAAAACAAAAGATAAATACATAAAACGATACACGACAAATGACGGAAATACTTCGAAAGTCGCGGTTGTCACAATCTCCCCAAGTAAATAGAACTTCGTTCTCGAAATTTCTCTGAGTAAGACTTTCGACACGGAACCACGAAGATATGAGTATCGATACAACACACGGAACCACGAAGATATGAGTATCGATACAACACCTATGAATCATTCATAGAAGAAGAATCTGAAGGAATAAGGATAGGGAGATGGTCCGAAATATAAACGAGCTAATACTTGTTACATCGCGGTTCTAACGGAACGCGGAATACAAAAACGTAAGATATGAACGGGCAACAACATGAGGTAATCCACAGGCGACTTCTCAATTTCATCATCACTACAATAAAAAAATATTTGTCTCTTATTGGACTATCATTTACCTTTTTATTTGTATTATAAAATCTCTTAATACAAAATATTAAAATATGGGCATAAACATAAATGTATATATGTTATTAAGCTATAAACAACATGTGTATAAACATAAATATATATTTGTTATTATACATGCAATATTGTATACTCATAATAACTTAAAAGAACAAGTTAATAAACATAAAGTTTATGATTCAATTTTTTTGTCTATATTTACTTGCACTATCGCGGGATAATATATATATATATATATATATATATATATATATATATATATATATATATATATATATATATATATATATATATATATATATATATATATATATATATATATATATATATATATATATATATATATATATATATATATATATATATATATATATATATAACCGCTTTTTTGTCAACATCAAATTCGAATAGGTATATTTGAATAATTCATAAATTCGTATAAATGAACAAATATATTTTTTTGTAAAATATTCGTGTATATGAACATATAATAAATTCATATATATGAACATTTTTTTAATCAGAATAACAAATTCGCATATATAAACAAACTTTCTTTTCGAAATTCACATATGTAAAAAATACACTTTGTTTTTGTCAAAATAACAAATTCGTATATATAAACAAATATATTTTTGTCATAATAATAAATTCGTATATATAACAATTGGTAAAGATAACAAATCCATATATATAAACAAATAATTATTTTACAAAGATAACAAATCCATATATATAAACAAATAATTATTTTACAAAAATAACAAATTTGCGTATATGAACACATAATAAATTCATATATATAAACAAAATACTCTCTTTATTTGTCAAGAAAAGCAAATTCGCGTTTATGAACACATAATAAATTCACATATATAAAAAAAATTCTCTCTTTATTTGTCAAAATAATAAATACGCGAACACAAAAATATCCACATATATAAACAAAATACTCTCTATATTTGTCAAACAAAATACTCTCTAACTTGTGCTTCGGCGAATCTTAAAGTTCATTTTATTTCTATTCTTTCAAAGACCCAAATAACCGTTTGAATGGGCTGATGTAGCAACGTTTTCCCTATTCGATAAGGTTACTAGTGTCGGCAAATTAGAGCATATATAGAACTTAAGTCATTGAACGTTACCAATGTTAGAATCCACCTTTTAAGTTTTTCCAATGAACTTTCTAACATCCTATTATTCCATTCCGAAAAGAGTCGATTTTCAGTTTCTAGCATCGCATGACCTCATCACAAACCGACATCTCGATTTTAAATTAGATTTTCTATATTTACTTTAATTTCATGTTATTTCAATAAAGGCCTAATAAGATGAATATAACAAACATAGAAAGTTATTAATCTCCCACTCTAATAGAATAGTCCAACATTATTAGTTTTTCGCTGTTTGGCATCTATTACTAATTGACAAGTGGTAGGTCTTTAAATGCATTTAATTTAAATTAATTTACTTAATATTAAACAAATTAATCATTTAATAGTCATTTAATTTAAATTAAATTATTTTAATCATTTAATAGTCATTTAATCCTTGACATAAGTTAATTTCACCTAAAAATGTCTTTTCCTACTCATCTATTTTACATATATTTATATTAAATAAATATAAACTAGATATATAAATTTGATTAAAGTATTTTCTACTTATATCCCCAAATAACCTTATACGCTGAGTAGGGGCTTTTTATTTCATAAAGACGGTTTGAAAAAAACTTTCAAAAGTGCTTATAAGCTTTATCTAAGCTTGGGTTGTTTTTTAAATGTCTAATTTTTACTCACGGTTAGTTGTATATTATTGTATCCTGAGTGAAAAACTAAAAAGTCTTAAATGTATTAATATATGATAGAAATTGAAAGATTAACAACTATCAATGTTGTTTACAAAAAGGTATTGCAAATTTTATAACAAAAAACCGATAAATTTAAATTTTATGGTATTTTTAGTTTTCTTTTTATCGCTTATGTAAGAATATGTAACACCCCGCTAAAAGCGGAACACAGAGTGTTCCAGTTAAAGATATCAAGAGTCAAGGATTACAACATTTACAACCAGTAAACAAAACATCGGAATATATTAATCATGCCAAAGGTTTATCAAATACAATACAAAGTCAAAAGTGACCAAACATCAGATACAAATACAGATCAATGTCATAAGGTGGATCATAAATGAATTACATCAACATAATGAATTCCAAATACAATAAATAGATGATCCCAAAATAAGCAAGGCATGATCAAAATAAATCCTCAAACTCCTGAAAAAGCGTTAAAAACGACATCAACACAATGTTGGTGAATTATTCGCAATATGTAAATAAAAGTTGACCCAATAAAAGATTTGATTAATATAGTAAGTTTCAAATAGTATATCTTGAATCATAACCTAAGTGTGAGTATAGATACCTAGATTAAGCATACACTGAACCTGACCACATTGTATCCCCTGTCCTAAGGTGATGGTAAACCAAAGGTAATAATCATACGGTCATAACATCCACTCATAGGGATATCCTATTGAGCAATGAGGGTAGGCCGATCCCATATAGATCTATATATATGTACCGTGGGCAATAAGCTAACAAGTGCATAAGGGGGGCTTAACCAAGCCTATGAACCATCTAATCTGAGGTGATACTGATACACTAGGCATACAAGATATACATTCATTTAAACAGTTCAAAATACGCTTTCCAGCCCAAAAATAGTAAGAGAAAAGGGGCTACGAATAACTCACAAAATAAGCTCGGCAAGAGATCGGGTAATAATCAATATGAAGCTAATAATCCGCCGCCTAAGTGCCCTAGATCAAAATAACAAGTCTAAGTATCTCAATAACATAGTTCGGTTTAGCCTTGTCGGTTAAGTTTAGAGTTTAAGATTTATTAAAGTATTCCAACGATTTCCAAGTCGAGTCGTGATGACGGTTCATGGTGTCGATGTTCCGCGCCGATAGGGACGATGGGAAAATATCGATAAGTTTCACGTCATAATGACTTTTAGAAAGGAATAACATTCCGAGCCGAACTTGACTAACAGGAACGTCGATTGAAAGGAATACCGTTACCAAAGTTTATTGAAGTCAACCAAAGTCAACGTCGAAGATGTTGACTTGGTCAAAGTCAAAGATGTTGACTTGATTAAAGTCAAAGTCAACAATTGGAAGGAAAAGTCAAAATTAAAGATATTGATTTAGATTAGTCAAAAGTCAACGATTTTGAATAAAAGTCAAAGTCAACGATTTATAGAATGGAAGTTAACTTGACACTTTAAGAGTAAAAATACTTTTATTTTCAGAATAATGAAGTAAAAATGATTTATGACGGTTTTAATGATTTTCCGGAAAAGTAAATAAACGTTTGTTTAAATATCCTCAATAAAGTTTAAGATTGCGATATGTCTTTGAGTCCAAAGACTTTAGTTTGACTTATATGATACTTTTATACATAATGAGTTACTGATATAAGTTTGAGGTCAAAACACGTTAATAGTCTAAGTCGAAAACGAACAAAAACGACAATTTTTGAAGGACAGACCCCCGGTGCTGCGCACCAGGGTGTAGGTGCTGCGCACCGGGGTGTTTCCCGAAAACCGAATTTTACGTTTTTGTTGCTAACTGTTTCGTTTGACGTTTTTAGGCGAAAGTGTAAACTGATAATTTGTTAGTTTAGGTTCATTTAACATTTACCAAGTGTCATATATGTCTAAATGTGTGGTTTTCCATATATTTATCATAAGATATGTTAATTTCGGTAAACATCTTATCTTTACTTATTTTACATGTTTTAAGTCCAAACTTTCTGAGATTGATAGGTGTTGGTCTAATAGGTTAACCTAACCATTTTCAAGGCTTAAAACCGAATTGAAAGTAAGGAAATGAAAAGTTAAGAGGTTAATAATATTCTACCGATTTCACCCGCAAGACGTGTCGTAGTTGAAATCTTGCAAGAACTTCGGTAAGGAGGAGACTTCAAGGGTGGTGGTGAGGAGGTATAAGACTCCAAAATACCATTAAAACCACCGATTAGTAAGAGTCTCAAAAAGAAGGAAGGGAAATAAAGATTTTTCGGAGAAACTTTCTTACCAAAATTTTCAAGGAGATGAGTACACCGAAAAGCCACTAAGCTCCAAAGTTATTTGTAGGGTGATGAGAACAATAAACCTCCAATCATATAAAAAGAACAAGAGGGTTGTTAGGAGTTTTCAATCATAGAGAAGAAAATGGAGAAGTTTGGAGAGTTTTCATACCAAAATTAAAGAAATGATTCTTCAAAGAAAACCACCGACACTCTTCATCTTCATGGAAAAATCACCGGAAGCAAACTTGGTAGAGCAAAGGAAAAATGATCATGAGTTAGAATCTCCAAGTTAAATGGAAGAAAATAGTAGAAAAGAAGTAACAACTCTTAAGAAGCACTTACCGAAATGGATGAATTTGTTATGGAACTCTTGAGTGGTAAGTTGGTAACCTTCTTAGCTTGGATTTCCTTTCAAAATACTTGTGAATAGATGGTCATTTCTCTGGAAAGTTGAGAGAAAATGTGACAAGTATGAAAGGAAATGTGTGACAAAAAAAGTGATGTTGTGTTTGAAGGTAAAAGTTGAAGTTTGGAAAGAGAAGTGTCCCCAACTTGCTTAGAGATCCACAATTGGATCTAACCTACCCAAATGGGGGAGGTTGCAGAAGAAATCACGTGAAAAGGGGTTGGAAGTCTCAAGAAATTGTCCAAAACTCGAAAAAAATGGATTTTAGCCGAAATTGGCCATGGTGCTGCGCACCCCTGCCCTTGGTGCTGCGCACCGGGCCTTTTCCTGGTCAGTTTCGTTAACTTTTCGTTAAAGGACCAGATTTGTAACAGATTCCGTTAGTTCTCCGTTAAAGGACTAACTTTGTAACAGATTTAGTTAGAGGACTAACTTTGTAATGAGATTTCGAAATAATGATTTTCTTAACCGACGATTATGGCGTAAACGCAATACTTTAATAACGTGAGAATACTAGATATTAGGCACTTAGGTGATTCTAAAGCTTCCGTCTCGAGAGACAAAGTAATAAAACACATAAACCCGACTCAAATGCAATAAACGTGAGTAAATATAAAGCGAAAGGCAAGGGTCCAAATCATTGCGAATAAAAGAATAAATGTCGGTAAAGAATAATAACTCGAAAAGACGGATTGTCACAGAATACATCTCATTCATCTCAATACTCTAATAAAAGGGCAATGGCTTTCTTAATTTATTGCAAAATTTATAACAAAAAACCGATACATTTAATTAAATCTTTCATTTAATTATTTTAGTCTAATTTTTTTCCCACACGTTTCTTAACACTTAAAATAACTTTTTTGATCTCTTTTCCTTTTTCATTTACTAAAAAATAAATTATTTAATTGGAGTGTTTTGCTATAAAAATCGACATTCAGATCAGCAATACAAATTTCTTTTCAACAATTCACTGTATTTTCAAGTTAAATCTTCAACAATTTTTTTTTTCTTTTTTATCATTTTTGAAAAAATAATTATCATTTACGTCAAGAGAAATGCATTACTTTTTTAAAAAGGTCGTACGTGGTACGCATCCATAATCTATATAAATTATAAAGCGTTTTGACATAAAGTTGAAATTTAAGTATTGTAAAATTATTAAAGTACCCTTTTAACTAATTAATTATTAAATAATTACAATATAACTCTACTAGATTATTGTCTCGCGATAGTGCGTAAAAAAATAAAAATTTAATCATAAATTTTATGTTTATGTAGATTTTAATTTATTATGAGAAAATAATGTTGTACGTATGATACATATATATACTTTTACGTTTATACACATATTGTTCATAGCTATAATAACATATATAATTTTATCTTTATACACATGTTTTGATATTTTGTGTTAGGAGATTTTATAATAATAATAAGGTAAATTATAGCCCAAATTGAACGATTCTATAAATAAATTATAATTATGTTTTTTATTTTAGATGAGATTGAATAAAAAAGAGAATGTAATTGTGTATTGTAAAAGGGTGTAAAATGAAAATAATATTTGATGACATCATCAATTTGATCTAGCGGCTGACATCAAAGAAGTTAACCCATCCAACGGACCTTACTTCGCCATGTGACATTTAAGACCCATCTTTTATTATATATTAAAGATTAAAGATTAAAGATTAAAGATAACACTTGCCATATATATACTTAAAATTTTGAAATAATTACATTTTACCTTTTTTATAAATTTAAAACAATTATTTATATATGCAAAATTTTAAATAAATGGAGTCAATCTTTAGAATTTCTAACTAATTGAATGTTTATAAAACGAAAATCTTTATTACAGCAACATTGCGCGCGGGTATATTACTAGTCTAGTTATAAAATAAAAAGGACAAAACAATCTAGAAGCATCGGTCACTATCTTATAAAACCTAATCTTGTACTATTGTTTTGTCAAGAGACATTAGCGGCAGGTGTAGGTAGCGGTATCAAACCCTAAAATGTCTACCACCTTATCTATGTTTCAAGAACACAGACCTCCGGATTTCACTGTTAGTGTCTTTTCTTCTTATTTCTTTTGTTCATTTTTGTTATGAAAAGCGCATGCTAATTAACTTACAATCTGTATGATCTTTTAGGGGATGGAAGAACGATCACCTTTCATTGTTCATAGCATTTCAGTGAAGAAATCCATTACGTAATTGTTTAGATCTAATTCAAATAACCTCTTTTCGTAACTTTTGAGCAGAATTTTGTGGATCTAAGATATAATTGTATTAACAAGGCACGTTTATTTTCTATGTGGTCCAGCAATCTTATAGTGACTGAAGATCAATCAGTCGATTGCAAACGGGGAATCTCCGACGACCGAATCTGCTTTGCTAATACTTTCTATACTTGTATGTCTTCGATCTCTCTTATGTATAATTTGTTTTCTTAATAGAACTGATATTCGTTCAATTTGGCTGATTTGACTGGTTTGTGTTAATGATATTTGTAGACCTCGCTGCGGAAAGGTTCGCTGGAGTCAAACCCATAAAACATATTGTAAATTACAACATTTGGAATGTTGATGTTCCTAATGATCGTATTTTTGATGATCATGGTAAGGGTTGTGATTATTTTATGAATTTATAATTTCACAATTTGTCACCTTTTATACGAATGACCCGTTTGGTTCGATTACACATTTCATAGTAGTATAAAACTTTTAGAAGAAAAAACTAACATAGTTAAGTTTTGCTTAAAATGGTACTTATTGAGGGAATGCGTTTTTAATGAATACGTATTGTTTATTGTTTGTTTGAATACTTGTTTTGCCCGGATTAAATTATGACTAGTAGATATTTACATATGTTACAAACCATCTATGTAATTAAGTATTGAGTTTCGATTCTAATCCCTCCCTTATGATACGACTAAAAAACTTGTGAATAACTATATTTAAAAAGCACTAATAATAAGGTTTTGCACATCGTTGCTGATAGTGTGATAATTACGACAAAAAAACCTCTAGACTAATGGTATGTGAGTTTCCACTGACTTGGAGGTTGTGGGTTCATGTCCGACTAGAGATAAATGTATGGATTATTATGTAGCGTGATTGCAATACTTGTTTTTCTAAAAAAAAGTGCGATGATTACGTTTAGCAATTTAATCAACACAAAAATTCTTTTCAGGTGAATTCAATGGTGTTAATGGTGGCCTATTCAGCTTGGACATACCCTTTTGGAGTTGCATTCCTGAAATCTTCTGCACAAACAAAAAAACAACTCTGCATTGCTGACTTTATCGTCGATATCTTCTTTGCCATTGACATTGTTTTAACTTTCTTTGTTGCGTACGTTGACCCCATTACTCATCTTCTTGTTCGTCACCCTAAAAGCATCGCCACAAGGTACATACGTTGCCATACCTTAATTTTATCTAGCGGATTACCGTTAAATGCATCAAAATGTAACTTACTTTCATCATTGTTACCACTTAATTAGTATAACGTTCAGTCAGTTTTACGGAAATGTAACTATGTTACATTAAATATGATAACAATGAACTGGAACATTTGAAGTAATTATTTTCATGATTATTAGTCTAATGATTATAATTTTATAATTTGCATTTATATCCAACCATCTTTACTATATTTTGGTGTTTATTTAATTTTTCTTTTTAGACAATACATAAATTAATCGACTTTCTGTTTTTTGGTTTGTTTGTTCTATGGATCAGTAGGTGAACCCCCAAGAAAAGGTGAAGGTAAATGTGGAAACATGAGGCTCCTCCTAAGGAAGCAACACAAAGTAAGCAATATGTAACAAATATATATATGTTTTCTGAACGGTAAATAACAAATGAACGTCTCAAACGAAATTTGAACCCACCACTCTTGGTTGTCTCAGATGAGGTTTGAACCCACAATCTCTTCTGATTGACGAGCCACATTTAGTTGCAATATCAATAGTTATAATCGTTAACTTTCTTTTATTCCCTTTATAGAACCTGTTATGCATAAAAAAAATACATTATATGACGTTAAACTTTATCATCTACAGATTCTCTTGGCTAAATCTGATATTGTTGGATGGGGAGCATTTTTGAAGGTAGGAATCTAAATGTCTTTTTCGCCTTTCAAAATTGGTCAATCCGATACTTTATATGATTCCACCTCCCTGTAGGATCCTGTCAAAAAAGATGACAAAAAATATGGTGCCCTGTTTACCAAAGAATACAAAAGTAAATTCATATTTTAGATATAAAACCCCAAAATAAAAAAACGGGATTTACTAATTGTCTGTCGCGGATATGTCTATTTTTTGAGCGATTACCTATCATCAACGAGGTGATAGAAAATTTTTCATTAATGGAAGGAAATACCTTTTTGATTTCAGAAGTGTTCTCTTGACAGTCAAGACAAGCAGCACACAAATTCTTCTGCTTAACAGCTTGAGAAGTCCTCCGTTTCCCTTTTACGGCACCACGGTTCTTACAATTTTCCGTACATCCTTTATCTTTTCGATAGATGTGTTCAATGTATCATCATTGGAATCGTCTTCAGGGTCAACTTCAAGAAAAGAACCTTCAACAGGCGGTATTTTTTTGGAGTTTCTTACCCTCTAAATTCCTTTGTTGCCTATTGTTCTTAAAAAGCATGGGATCTTCACGGACTCTTTCTTTATTCTTGCAATTAGTACCGTTCAGGTCAATGAAGAAATCCGTTAGGTAAATGTTTAGATCTAATGCAAATAACCTCTTTTTGTAAGTTTTGCCCAGATTTGTGTGGATCTGAGATATAATTTTATTGACAAGTCATGTTTATTTCCTATGTGGTACAGCAATCTTATAATGACTGAAGATCAATCAGTCGATTGTAAACGGAGAATCTCCAGCGACCGAATCTGCTTTGCTAATATTTTCTATACTTGTATGTATTCGATCTCTCTTATATATAATTTGTTTTCTTAATAGAAATCCAACAATCTATTAAACCTTCTAGTAATTTATATTTTTCTAGTACAGTACATTAACTGAACAGAAATTTGAGTAATTTGACTGGTGTGTGTTAATGATATCTGTAGCCCTCGATGCGGAAAGGTCCTCTGGAGTCATCCATAAAACATATTGTAAATTGCAACATTTGGAATGTGGATGTTCCTAATAATCGTACTTATTTCGATCAAGTAAGGGTTGTGTTTATGTCCTGCACGTGTATAATTTTCATCTGTATTCGACCATCTGTACTTTTTTTTGGTGTTTATTTTACCTTTCTTGATCTATTACACAGTACATAAATTGATCGAATTTGTTTTGATCGAATTTGTTTTGTATTTGACATTTCGTAAAATATGGTTATTAAATCAACTTATATTTACTACTTTTTTTATATATATTTTGCAAATAGTGTACATTTCCATTGTCTTCAAATAAACAAAATCGACTCTGTTGGAGGCCCCGAGAGAATGACATGGACATGCTTACGCCAAAAAGCCCTGATAAAGCTCTGGATATTTTTATACTCTATTCTACCGACGATGTTTGGTACTCACTAAATATAATTCTTAATATGTATGTTTTCAATAACCATATTTTACGAAATGTGACGTGGTTAAAAAAAGTCTGGAGGCCCCAAGAATGACATGAACATGCTTATGGAGAAAAGCTTTAATAAGGTTAGGGATACTTTTTCATACTTTCTATAGTCGACGATGTGACTTCATTTTGGTGGTCTTGATTTAGTTCAAGGATCTCGAGTTATGAAATTATGATGAATCACACTCCCTGTTACATAATTAGTTTAGTTCTCAACTAACATATTTTTCCTTAAAAAAAGTAAACATTTTATTACTATCTTTGTATAGCCCGGTCGACTTGTTAAAAAAAAGCACACACACACTATTTTCATATAAATAGATATAGGATTTATGGGGTAATACTTAAAGGTTACTTGGCATACTCTTTAATATTTATAGAGCCTCTCATTTCTATATGTTCGAGCCCTTTAGCCTTTTGGTCCTATATCTTGTTATCAAGTGTATAACTTAGAGTGTAAACGCTTACGCCATAAAATTAAAGCTACAAAGTGAGAAAACCAAGTTTGTCGTGGGTTTTAATTAACACGATCTAGTTACAAGTAAACATTTTCCAAGAAAATGAAAGATCACATAACCTGCAATTAATATCGTATGATCATCTACAAGAACAGAAATATATATGTAGATGGTGTCAATAAATTAAGTCCTAATATTGATCGGAAAAAAAGAATCTTACAATGACTCATTGGATCATTAAAAATAATCATTCGATCTAATTATCACCGTATCTACTAATTTGGTCTATTTAAGAACCATTCAAACAAGCACCACCCTCATTGGCAAAAGAAGATTCAACTAAGAAGAAAAATCTTATTTGTCAAAACACTAAAATATAACAAAAATGGAGAAGTCGGTGACTGAAACATAGTAAGATTAGATCATGAACGTTACATTAAATGAATATCGGACAACAAAGAAGCTGTTGGTCGCCTAATCTAGGACCTCCTTTGAATCCTATAACAATCTAATTGCGGAATAACTAGAATGTATATGAAAACGGTGAAGAACAACTGATATAACCAAAAGATTAATACTATTAAGCTTACGTGATTGATAACAAACACGAATAGTATCTTTACAATTGATTACAAGACTTTAACACTCAAAGACAAAGAATTACGCTCACAAACCCTAGCTCACGTAACTCTTTCTGTAATGAATGCTCTGACAAGGTTCAACCACCCACATTAATGATTCTGAGCTCGATATTTATACCAGCCCGAAACCCTAGAAGAGTTACGCTCACGTAACTCTTGGAAGAGAGTTACGTGCACGTAACTAACAGTTACGTGCACGTAACTGAAGAGTTACGTGAGTGTAACTCTTTTACATGACGGTAACTTCTTCGTTAATGCGTTTGGACTTTACAACTCGATCTAATTACATACTAACTCTACGACACGTTCTAATGAATACAAATACAGACAATAATGTTCCAACAAACTCCCCCTTGGATGTAGCTTGTATTCTTCAAAATTGTCTTGAACTTTTGGTGTCGAGAGATCGAGAGTCAGTCCTTTAAACTCCATAGAGACTTGAACGGTGTAAAGTTTGCAACCGTTATCTTGCGAATCTTTCTAACAGCTAATCTTCATCATTAAGCAACGCGGCTCCATGAAAATCAGCTTCGAGTCCTTGACTTCCAAGAAGTGCTAAACTCTTCAAGATCCGATCCTTAACTTTATAAGACCTGGCTTACAAAGATAAAACTGACCAAATACGTGTTTTTGTTCTTTAAACTGACAAAATTTCTCATTTTTCAGAAAACACGTGATAAAACCTTTTAACCATGAACGATACGTGACAATGAAGAAAATAAACGCAGAAATAAAATATTTTTGTATTTTTGTTTGTTTTCTTAACCTAAAACCAAAACTCTTTTTGTGGTTTTTAACTATAAGCTATTCACACTACTTTAGCAACCTACAAAAGGGCAAATCTTTTTGGATAGGGATTAGTTTGCTTTTAGGATCATATCGCAGAAGTCGAATCACAAGAATCAGCCGATTATTAGTATATTTGTCCTCTTAAATACAACATATATATCATACAAAGAATCTTCCGATTATTAAAATTACAACTGTTTATATGGATCCCACTTATATTTACACTTAACTAAGTTCGAACTCCCCTCAAAGCGTCATCAAACTTCCAGTATTTATTTAGGAAACCCGTCACCTTATTCCTATTTAGTTAACTACTCTAAGTATTGAAAATGCATACTTATAGTATTGATTTTAAGCACTTTGTGCATTTTTCATAAGTAGAGAATTTTTTTTTTTTTTTTTTTTTTTTTTTTTTTTTTTTTTTTTATATTTATATATTTTTTAATTTTTTTGAGCTTAAAAGCTTTATAGACTCGTGAACTCCTCCCTCTGTCTTTGCCGTTTATCAAGTTAGCATCAAGAGTTACGGAATTCTTATTTGACTCTACTCTCCCCTTTATACTAACCGCACGGAAACTATGATTTCGCAACCTTATAGAATCCAGGGGCGCCTCAAGGATACGAGTTTTACTTAACTCCTCAACCTTTATACTAACCGCACGGAAACTATGATTTCGCAACCTTATAGAATCCAGGAGCGCCTCAAGGTGTTTAGGAGTTATTAATAAAAACTCTTTGAGTTTTAGAAAAAAACGGTTTATTATATTTTTTGATTTTCTCTCAATTTTTCTTTTCCTCGCTTTTTCTATTACTCTCAGATACTTATTTATATATATATAATCCTATGGTGACAGATTCCAGGTACACCGAAAGTTTTCAGCTTATCACTGAGATGAACAAACTTAACCGTGTTACCCATTAGAAACAGGTTCGGAAAATTGTTTATATGATATTGGCCGTACCTACTAATACATCGAACAAAAACTTGTGATTCTAAATTTTAAAATCCGCGATGTACTATCATTTCCTAATGTTTTCACAAACTTTCTCCCCCTCTTTTTATGTTTTTCTTATTTTTATTATTTTTGGAACTATACAAATCCTAAAAACTTAAAAAGAAAAGTTTCGAAGTCACGATCAAAAATTTAGGTTTTTATCATTTTGGACGCTTTATACTCACTTGAGATTATTTAAACTTTGACTCAATGAGATTATTAAACTTTAGACTCAGTCGAGATTATTAAACTTTAGACTCGACGAGTATCAAAAACTTTAGACTCTTTGTGAAAAGAGTTTTGCATTTAAGCAAAACGGTTTTTGTCCGAGTTCGCAACTGTTATATGTTGCGAAGTCTGAACGCTTTAAACTTACCAAATTAGGTAAGAAAACTTACCTTCTCGGTTGAGAAGGAAATCTTTAAACTCACTTAAGAGGTATTTCTGATTTCTGTCATAACGATGAAGGCATATGATCGATTGATCGTATGTAAGCTCACGTGATCCTTCATGTTCCTTTACACTGCTAAGCAGAAGAAAACTTTCTCAAAACTGACCCGTAATTGTACTACCCTTATCTCCAGCGAATACAACGATACCCCATCTATAGGTAAGAAACCCGTAAGAAGGGAGATGTTGTCTGTCGTGTGCCCTGAACAACCACTGATGACATACTACGTATTATCTACAGTTCACTTTGGTCGTTCCTGCACATCTTAGAAGAAAGGTTAGTTTGTAACGGGGACCCAAGCCTTAACCGACTTGGGTCTCCCACTTTCATCGGTAATGATCACATCAACCAATTTATGGTCTTTCTGATAATCAGTAGTGGTTGATGTGTCATCCTGATGTTCGAGCGACTCTTTATCATCTTTAACAGTCTCAGTCAATTTCGATTTTGGATCGGTTTTGACCTTGACTGAAGGAGAATCAACCTTTGGTTTGTTTGGTTGATTCTTCCTTTGAGGAACAGACTTAACGTTTGAAGTTGTTCTTGACTCTTTACGTTTCAAAATTAAGCTTTTCAAACGAGGACAAACCTTGGCAATGTGTCCCTCACATCGACAATAATAGCAGGTTCGAGGGTCAGTTGAATTAACCTCGGGAACCTGAGAAGTTGGAATCTTCTTTTGATTGTCGTTTCGTGGTGGTATTACCTTGGTTGATTTAGCTTTAGACACTTTAGGAGAGAAACTTGTAGGCTTAGAAGAAGAAGCCACTCCCTTAGTGAAGATCGTGGACATAGGGGTTTGAATAGTTAGAATTGGTTCCTCAACCTTTTCTTTACCCTTTGACCTCGATTTTGTGGACTTTGACTCGGCCTGCTTGGAATCGGATTGCTTAACAATCCGTTTTCCTTCTCGCACCTGAAGTTGTTCAAACTTCTTGTCCATCTTAGTAATAAGACGGCTTTCAAGGCGTTGAATGACTTTTTCGAAAAGACTCTCTTGATGGGCAGTTAAATGGACGTCTTTTAGGTCATTTAAGTCTTTCGATTTATGGTCTGGACTTTTCAAAGTCACTTTAGACTCAATTTCACTAATACTTTCTTCTGGACCAGTTTCTTCGGCTTTGGGAGCCTCAGAGGTCAAAGAAGAAGATTGAGTTAGCTCTACGGACGAGCCATCTACTGGGATAGGGGTGAAATTCATTGGAGGGGGCATACTAGAATACCCCAGTCCACCCTTATCCTTAGAGTTCGTCCGTTGAGATTCGATCAACTGAGCCAAAATCTCTTTAGAGTTTGCAATTGCAGCTAACTTTGCCTGCAGAGTATCAATTTCACTCTGTTTCTTGGCAACATTTAATTTTTCAGCTGCATAAGCATCAGAGAACTCTTGGATTTTCGAAATGTGTCGAGTAATAACAATTTTTAAATCAGAGATTTCAACTTGTTTTTCTTTCTTAAAAGTAGTGAAAATTCTGTTTTCTTTACACAAGGCATCATTTCTTAATCTAAAATCATTAGCTTCGACACTTAACTCTCTAGCAGAGGTACTCCATACAGTGAGCTTGGCCTCTAGCTCACTGCAGTTAGTACAAACCGGAGTGAAAGGATCGAAATCTACCTCAGGTTTAGAAGAAGCATCTGAAGTAGAGGCCATTAGTGCAAAGTTATCCATCCTTGGAGCGATATCCTCATAGGCATTCCAGTCTACCCGGTTATCCACAGCTATGAGTGCACTTGCATCCTTTTCTGCATCTTGAATTCGGAGATTCCTCGATGTTGGACCTTGATATCCTCCTTGTTGATAGCTTCTTCCTTGATGGGAGGCTTGACCTTGTTGACCATATCTCTCTCCATGGTCATGTCGAGTGTCTTCACGAGAGTGTTGACCACATTCTCGAGCAAAGTGTCCGTAATTATTGCATTTAAAACACTTAACTCGCGACTTATCAAAGCCCATCCCACTTTTCCTATCGCCACCAACAAACTTCTTTCCCGTGCGATTTAGAAACCCTTTAATCCGCTTCGTCAGCATGGCCATATTCCATCTAATATCCATTTCATCCAAATCATCGGGATGAACCTGCTCATAGTCTTCCTCGTTGAGAGAAGAGCAAGCAATCCTGCCATCGATCAAATCGTTGTATGCAGCTACGAAGCATGATTGTAGACGATCAGGCTCTACATTCTGGGAACTAGATTGTGGCTTTAGGAGGGGAGCCGCAAAAGCCGTATTCATCTCCCGTCTCGAAGAGCAAGTTCTACATGCAGAACATGAGGGACATAATGAATCGGCTGATCTCGATACTTGAGGACTATCTTGAGCATTCGGGAAGTTGAGAGTCGGAGGTAAGTAACTGGAGGATGAAGGTATTCTGGTTGAGATATCCGAGAGGAAAGCAACTCCCGCATTATCCCTTAGTACCTTCTCAGCAAACGAATTGTTACCATAAGCCTTTTCTTGCATTTGCAGATTGGCTATACGAAGTTTGTCAATGAGATCCTCAAAGGTGTAATCTCTCAACTCCGGTTTATCTTTCAGAAGAAGCACACGAAATTCCCAGTGTGCCGGGAGACTATCCAAGAATCTTAAGTTAGTCTGGATCTTGCTGAACTCAACTTTTAATTCGGAAAGATCATTTATCAAACGACTAAATCTTGATATGAGCATATCAAGAGTCTCATTCTCTCCGCATTTGAAGTTATCAAATTGTCGCCTCAACAAATCCGCTTTAACTTCTTTCATTTCCTCCGTTCCTCCATACCTCTTCGCGATGGCGTTCCAAAGATCGTGAGGATTATCGATCATTCGGAAGATAGCTCTCATCTCATCGGTGAGACAGAACTGGATGGTACCCAAGGCTTTCTGATTTTTGAGAAATTGAAGTTTCTCATCGTCAGTGTAAGTAGATGAAGCCCTATAGGTTTTAATACCGGTGGCTGTGTTGAGGTCATGGGGAGCTTCATACTTCGTGAGAATAGGAGCCCATATACCCGGATCAGTACACGCGACAAACGTTCTAAAACTCATCATCCAGTCTTCGACACTCCGGTTCGGGTTGTACATCGGAGGAAGTTGAGGGTTACGGCTTGCCTCCATGTTGAACAAATTAGCATTCGTAGCTAGAGCCATCTTAACTTCACACAAATTTCAAAGATCTTCAGCTAACAGATACCCAAAAATCTAACCTAACACCTACCTAAACTTTCCAACGAAAATCGGGCAGCGTAACGGCTTGAAAACAAGTAAACGAACGATTTCAGAACACCAATTACGTGCACGAAATTAGGACTTACGTGCACGAAATAGAGAATATCGTGAACGTAACTTGCAACTTACGTGGTCAATTTCGTGATAAATTCCAGACTTACGTGAACGTAAAACTCAATTACGTGAGCGTAATTAACGAATTACGTGCAGACTTCCACAATTTCGTGACAATTTCGTGCAGCAGCAAAAACTTCACAAAAATCGCCGTAAACGTGAAAATACTCAAAACTAGGTGCCCAACTTCTGCAGATATCAACTACTAACTACTATGGATGTAATATCTGAACCCCAACTCCAAACTCCGGCTAGAACGGCCTAGATCTAAAAATCCCGAAATAACCTAAATTACTCCAAAACCTAGATCTCTTCCAAATCAGCCCAAATCTTCACCAAACAGATTCAAAGACCTCTATAGCAAGTATAGAGGCTCTGATACCACTTGTTGGTCGCCTAATCTAGGACCTCCTTTGAATCCTATAACAATCTAATTGCGGAATAACTAGAATGTATATGAAAACGGTGAAGAACAACTGATATAACCAAAAGATTAATACTATTAAGCTTACGTGATTGATAACAAACACGAATAGTATCTTTACAATTGATTACAAGACTTTAACACTCAAAGACAAAGAATTACGCTCACAAACCCTAGCTCACGTAACTCTTTCTGTAATGAATGCTCTGACAAGGTTCAACCACCCACATTAATGATTCTGAGCTCGATATTTATACCAGCCCGAAACCCTAGAAGAGTTACGCTCACGTAACTCTTGGAAGAGAGTTACGTGCACGTAACTAACAGTTACGTGCACGTAACTGAAGAGTTACGTGAGTGTAACTCTTTTACATGACGGTAACTTCTTCGTTAATGCGTTTGGACTTTACAACTCGATCTAATTACATACTAACTCTACGACACGTTCTAATGAATACAAATACAGACAATAATGTTCCAACAGAAGCCATTTGTCATGATAAAGGAAACATTTCAAATTACAACACAAGTTGACAAAAAGATTGTTAGGTCTACGGTCACACTCTTTACCTCCTAGACCCGTGCTCTCGTGTATAACTATCATTATAATGGCTCCTTCTACACGTAGGAGTCATTATGCTATGGCTTTTACATTAATCAATTGAGGCTAGTGATTTGTCGAAGAAGAAACAGATTACACAAGAAAACAACCTTTTGCAATTGGTTTTCCCCAACATTAGCGCATGAACGTAACAATTTCTCCTCACAGTTACATAACCAACCATTAAACTGAACATAACCTCAATATGAGCAGCGTCGATCTAATCACTTTTATCTGAATTCAGAAAAGGAATCACAAGAATAATATACAACCGAACATATGGGAAAGAAAATTGTTGGGGTGAAATGGAAAATAGAAAAGAGATAATAATACAAAGTTTTAATCTTGTGAGTTGGCTGAAGACGTGTCTCCTATGTCGGTTTTTGGTCCCAAATGGACAATGCAGCCAAACAGGCAAGAATAAAGAACGTGCTCGAGAATTTGCGGGTCAAAATGGGTTGGGTTGGGTTGGGCTGTTTTGACAAAAGTCCATATCAACCCTTATTATTGTTTTTTTTTATGCTTTTCTTGGAATGTATTGAGCAATGTATTCTGCGAACGATGGTGAAAAATTGTTGGGTATAGCAGAATAAAAGTTTGGTGGCCTGAAGATAAAACGTTAGTATCATAGCCCTCTAGTGGTATGCAAGGATATTTGATCATCTTTTAATGTGAACATCTTTTACGGCAATCAGGAAGGAGTTGTGAATTCTTTTAACAGTAGGAGAAAGAAGCACAAGTGGTGATATTGAGAAACATTTTCTTTAAGTTGTTTATTAGTATTTTGATGCGTACTTTGTTACACATTCTGTATTAAGTTTTTTTTGTAACAAATAATTAATATCATGGTAAAGGCAATAAAAAATAACTTAAATTGACCCGTTGTCCATAAACGGATACACGGGATAAAAATCTCACCTTTAGTTCTAGTGCTGTGTAAACAAACATGCCCGTCTCTTCTTTTCAACTATGCTAATAATATTCAGAATTATACAAATATTTATACTGCCTCAGGCTCAAATCTGTTAAGCATGGCGAAAATTTGGTAGGGATCGAGCAAAATAGAAGTTTCGAGCCCTTTAACTAAAACTCATGAAGGAGTTGTGAAATCTTTTGACTGAAGTGAAAAGAAGCACAAGGTATTTATTGATGATAATGATGACAACGTTGAAGAACTTTTAAACTGCAAGAAGGAACATGGGGAGTTAGACGAAAACATGTCGGATTTTGTAAACATCTCCCATGTTTATACTTTAGAACTTTTTATTCAATTCTAGACTTGACATGATTGGGATGAGCGTGGTACCAGTTCCGTATTGAACCGGTACCGTACCGGTTTGTTTTTGTAAAAACTTTTGGTACCCGAATACTGTACCGTAAAAACCGGTATGGTACCGGTATCATGAAACATTTGTTCACCCATTTCCTCGTCCCATAGAACCAGTTGGTAACGGTTTGTTTTTGTGCTCACACGACTCTTAAATCTCATATCATTTCTATGCTTCCAATGACCCAAATCGTCGTTTGGATAGTCTCATCTAGCAAATGATTTCCCTTTCATGTAAGGTTGCTAGTGTCGTCAATTCGGAACAAATAACATAAGTCATTGCACATTAAAGATGTTAGACTCCACCTTTTGAGTTTTGCCAATGAACTTTCTAACATCATAATATTGCATTCCAAAAAAAGACGGTTTTCGGTTTCTAGCACCGCATGACCTCATTACAACCGGGTATCTCTATTTTAAATTATATTTTCTATATTTACTTTAATTTCATATTATTTCAATAAATGTATAATAAGATTAATATAAACAAACATAGAAAGTAACTAATTATAAAATAAAAAAAAGAGGCCAATCAGGTGTTGCCTGGTTGGTAAGGAGTTTTTCCAGTGAAGGAGAGGTCTCGGGTTCGAGCCTCTCTAGAGGGTTTCTCCTTTGGAGTTGGAGTTGGTTCCTCGAAAAAGCACGGATCCACCTTTGCGTGGGGTGTTGTACTAGAGGCGGTTCGATCCCGAGGCACAGATAAAGCTCACTCGTGGGGAGAAACCTCTATACCGTTGAACCAAAAAGCCTTTCAAAAAAATAAAATAAAAAAGAGAAAACATTCTAGAAGCAGTAGTAACTATTTATAAAACCTAATCTTGTACTATTGTTTTGTCAGAGACATCAGCCGCAGGTGTAGCTAGCCGTATCAAACCCTAAAATGTCTACCACCTCATTCTCTATGTTTCAAGAAAACAGACCTCCAGATTTCAGTGTTAGTGTCTTTTCTTCTTATTTCTTTTGCTCATTTTCGTTATGAAAAGCGCATGCTAACTTACAATCTGTATCATCTTTTAGGGGATCGAAAGCATTTCAATGAAGATATCCGTTAGGTAAATGTTTAGATCTAATGCAAATAACCTCTTTCCGATAATTTTGAGCAGATTTTTGTGGATCTGAGATATAATTTTATTGATAAGTCATGTTTATTTCCTATGTGGTACAGCAATCTTGTAATGACCGAAGATCAATCAGTCGATGGTAAACGGAGAATCTCCGATGACCGAATCTGCTTTGCTGATATTTTCTATACTTGTATGTATTCGATCTCTCTTACTTATAATAAATCTAAATAGAAATCCAACACTCTAGTATACCTTTTGGTAACTTTTATTTTTGTAGTACAGTTTATTAACTGAACAGAAATTCGTTCGATTTGACTGTTTTGAATGGTGTGTGTTAATGATATTTGCAGCCCTCGCTGCGGAAAGGTTATCTGGAATCAAACCCATAAAACATATTGTAAATTGCAACATTTGGAATGTTGATGGTAAGGGTTGTGATTATGTCCTCCACTTGTAACTGATATATTTTCTTCTAATATAAATTAAACGGAATATGTAACATACATATGACGGTAAGAAACTAAGAATTGTACACAAATGAAAAGAGGTGGCAATGTTTTGTAGTTGCAAAATGTCATTTTTTTACTGCCTAATTGTGTTTTGGACTTGGTTTTGCAGCTGATGATTGTGTGCTAATAAAGCCTGTTGCACCCATTAGATTTCCTTATGTTGCTCGAGTGGAGAAACTCAGATTCGATAGTCAAAAAAAGGTGATTGTTTCTGTTCTATGGTATTACCGGCCACAAGATACAGCGCAAGGCCGGAAATGTTTCCACGGTTTAAGGGAACTCTTACTATCAGATCATCATGACTAGCTATATGCAAAAACGATCTACGACAAGTGTCAAGTTCTTTCTTTCGACGACTATTCAAATCTTGAGAAAGTCAGTACTCGAGACTATTTCTCACGTTTTGAATACAAGGCTGTGAAAAAAGAATATGCAGACGATTATAAAGTTCTCACGTAGGTCTTTTTTGATTTATGTCTATATATCCTCTTTTTGATAGACAGTGGGGAAGGGTACTGTAAAGAAAGGTGGTATATATTGTCATTGCTGCACAAAAGAGATCCTAATGATTCACATGATCAAGTCGGTCAAGTGTCATTGGCTGACCAAAGAGTCCATGATGATTCCGAATATCATGAATGTAAGTGACAAAATTGATCATATGTAGAACGTGAAGTGTCAATTACATATGTTTTTATATGCTAATTTAGTCTCTTTTATTATTTTACTTCTATAGCATTGAAGTAGCTGGGATTCTTGTTTCTTTGAGTGAAGAGATGACACAAAAGCGTGAATGTAAAGGATTAGGTGAGTGTGATGGGTGTGAACGGTCTGGTTCGCTGTCGGAGGTGGTTCCAGCCTCTGTGGTGAATGGTTCACGTGATGAAATGGAGATGGAAATGGAGATGGAAATGGAAATGGAGATGGAAATAGTGAAAATTTGGTTTGCACATCATGCTGAATTCAGCACCGATGATGCTAAAATGTTTATGAGGAGGATTTAAGATTTTAACATTTAAACTTTAGTTCATATTTGGTGCCGGTTTTTTTACATTTGAACTTGTTTTTTCAGTTGGTTATTTTCGTCTAGTTTCTTATTTGTATTTTATTACTTTCGTTTTGTATATGATACCGATGATGAATGATATTGGATATCGGTTGTTTTTATTTGTATCTTACACTATTTTAGTTATTGTTGTTAAGATTAACTTCTCATATGTTTCGTTTTCTTAATGAGATGTCATATTCATATTATGGTTTGAATTATGATCTAAGTTACGGGTGAATGTTTTTTTGGTTAATTGTTCGGCATAATTCTATATTTATGGTTCTCGGCGAGTAACCGCCGACGGTTTACTTTCACTACGGATCGTTGGATTTGATTATCAGTCGAAAATATTTTAGGAAAACAGATGAAAAAAGCATATAAGATAATGTGAATTTATATAAAAAAAATCTTTAGAATCTACCTATTTAACTTGATAGAGGCAAAATATAACCCAAATTGACCCGTTTACCCATTTATGGATTAAAAGTATCATAAATATTAGTCCTAAAATAACAAAAAAGAGCAACTTTTCCTTCCTATTATACCTTTGTATGTAGATCTCAAGCGGGAACAGTGGCGATGATGAATTCTTAGATGTTGAGCGGGAATCTTGTGTGTTGGCTGAAGATGTGTCTCCATTGTCGGATTTATATGTCTATTATCTCCCTACCTTTCTTTATAAGATGGAACTTGTTTTAGTCATCGTCTGTTAAAACACGCTTATGTTATACATTCCAATTGAAAAACCTTAAATAAGACCTGCTAGATCCATTCAACCCGTATCCATTCAAAAATCTTTTCAGAATTTTACGCATCAGAAGGTAGTGGCAAGGTATGATTTAAAACGACCGTTAATTATTTTTATCTGAAAACAAACGTGCACAACTCTTCATTTTAATACTGCTAATCGTATTCTAATTTATACAAATCTTTATATTGCTTCAGGCTCAATCTGTTGAGCATGGTGAAAAATTGGTGGGGAGCAGGATAAAGTTTGGTGGCCTGAAGATAAAACGTAAGTATCATAGCACTTGAGTGGAGAATCTTTGATCATCTTTTAACGTGAACATCTATTTCTGCACTAGAGGGCTCGAAATTTACCTTCAAACTGGATGCCAAATGGAAGCAATTCAAGAAATTTATCAATAATGGAATTGCAGTGACAACTTCAGTAACGTCATTTCTAGTACGTGTCAAAACGGTCCGGTCGGCCCCCAAACACTTTCTGTAAACAGTCTAAAGTTTGATAAAGGATTATATATACGAAAGCCACCCAGCTATTCAACTTTTTTAAACCCAGATCAACATGGGTCATGTGACATCCGATCATTTTGAGGTATTAAACGTTACCGTTATCTATTCTTTTTATTCGCAATTGTTTTGACCCTTTGTTATTTCTCTTTCAATTGGTTTACGCTTTATTTATATGTCGGGTTTTACGTTATTTGGTTGTTTCGTCCTTTGTGGCGGAAGCGTTATAGTTACCGAAGTGCCTATTAGTTAGGATTCTCGTGTTTTAAGTTAGGGTGTTTATGTCATAATTGTTGGTTAAAATTTATGTTATAAAGTTTTTTTTACAAAGTTAGTCCTCTAACTAAAAATCTATTACAAAGGGTGACCAGCCCGTTCTACCACCTCTAGTTATATATTTTTCATTGATGCTGTCCCAGGTACGAGTTTTAACGAACAAATAGAGGTAGTAAGTTTGACCCATTTACATATGAATGGGTTGTTTTGTTTATATGTTATCTCTACCGAGGCAAACAGGTATAACAAAAAAAAACTTGACTAAAAAACAAACATGTCAAATGGATAGAAAGTCGTCTTAAGTGAATGTTTATTGCATATAACTTCTACATATTTATTTTTTAATTAGTTAGATTATCATCGAAGGAATATCATTTTGTAATCATATTTTACACTTTTTTAATAATAAAAGAAATAGATATTAAAGGTTTTATAGTATTTTGTGTGAAACCAACCTGACCCGAATAAAAGAATTACACGTCACCCAACCCGCCCGATTTGCCTATTTTCCACATGTAATCAAAATTGAATGTTGTTGAAATTTATAATAACAGTGAATGTATGTAAATCGTGAAACACTTTGTACAAACATAACTAACTTTTTTTCTTTCCGTTTTTTAGATTCGGATTATGATTGAAGGAGAACAATAAGATACAGGTTTTCAGAATTAAGAAATATACGCCGTTGCCGACATGAAGAAAATGTAAACAAAACTGCAAAAACAAAAAATGATCGGAGAAAAAAACCCAAAAATCTCCAAAAAGTGGAATATGTGGAACTCGAAGTTGAATATGTGGAAACTCCTACGCGGAAATCCTACCTGGAACTTCCTTTTCAGAATGATTTTGTAGATGACATAACTCAAATCTCGAAGGATACCCGTTGAAATGTGGGCCCAACAGATTGAACTCGTATATTGACATAAATGACCCCTGAAGACGCTCGCTGGTATTCTTGTTTCTTTGGGTGAAGAGATGGCGCAAACGAGTGAATTCAAAGGATTAGGCTAGTGAGGTGGGTGTGAAACGTCTGGTTCACTGTCGGAGGTGGTTCGAGCCTGTGTGGTGAATGGTTCACGTGATGAAATGGAGATGGAAATGGAAACATAACCGTATATGGAATGGTTCAAGCGTTTGCACGTTAACCCAAAATCCTGTTGAATTCAAAACCGAAGATACTAAAATGTTTGTTAGGAAGAAGTAAGATTTTAACATCGAGACTTTCGTTCAGATCTGGTGCGGTTTTATTTACATTTGAACTTGTTTTTTCAATTGGTTTTTCGTCTAGTTTTTATTTGTGTTTTGAAACTTTAGTTTTCTATATGATACCTATGATGAATGATATTGGATATTGGTTGTGTTTATTTGTATTTTATACTTTTTTAGTTATTGTTGTTAAAAATTAACTTTTCATGCGTTTTGTTTTCTTAATGACATGTCATATTTGACATCATTAGTAAAATGTATATCAACTAATATTTGAATAAGAACATATTATGGTTTGAACTATGATATATGTTATGTGGGTTTTTTTTGTTAATTGTTTCCGAATAATATTATATTTGTGGTTCTCGACGAATAACGTTGGCGGTTCACTTTTATTACGGGCCGTTGGATTTGATTAAGTTTTAATTTTAATCCGTCAAAATAGCCTATTTATAATACCCGTTAGATAATATCAGTTACTTTGCAATGAAAACCGCCCAGAAGTAACGCCTTGTCTTTGTCTTCGACTTACACAAAATTTAAAATACTAATTATGGTTATTATGTTAGATGTCATCGGTTACTTAACAATTCAAAATTCTACAAGGAAATGCATTGAATCCAGAACTAAAAAATTTATATAGAAATTGAAGAAAAATCTATAATCTATAATATATACTATAAGACGTGCATTAAAAATCATATGACAAGATGGATTTGAAGATTAATTTTATCCGTTAGATCAAATAATGATATCATATTATATCATAATTAACTATTTTAGTTTTTGCCATTTCATTTTAAATACAATTTAAACCTTTCAACTTTACTACATATTTAATAAGATATAGTTTGACACTGTTACTTTAAATGTTAAATATTTCTATCAACTATATTTTTTTATTGAAAGATAAACGATTTTTTTTTCTAAGAAAACAAAAAAATATAACCGTAAGAAAAAAAAATAGTATGGACATACCAAAAAGAGACACTCTCTATATTTTCGTTTTTGTTTAACAATAAACGAACATTGGATTAACAAAAGACTTTAATTTGACCTCTATGATTTTATATTCTTGTACGAGTATAAAAGAACTATAAAAAATAATAAAAATGAATGTTGACATACAAAATGACACATTTTGTGTACCAATACATACAACCATAATAGATTAATAAAAGACTAAGAAAACCATATTGTGAAACTATTTAATTTGACCTTTAAGACTATGTCCGTAAGAAAACAAAATTGAATAAAAAAATATTGAATACCTACTTCTACCAACATGACATAATCCTAATTTAAAATTTAAAATTTATTAGACTAAAATTATTTAAAACACCAAAATGACCCACATATAAAATTTATCACAATTCAACTATTTTATTGAATTTATAAACACCAGACCACAATGTTTTAATAGGTTCTTTTGTATTATATTCGATAAAATTGTGAGCGTATACAAATTTAAAAGTCAAACTGAAACACATACATATAAACGAAACAACAAATATATGATATCACAACTCATATTGTCATATATTATTAATGATACACGATGTTCCCTCAGTTTCTACATATTATATTTGTATTTTTTTCAATTAAATTATCCGTGTATACACAGAAAATAAACTAGTATTTTACTAAAACATATGGAAAAAACATTTAAGATAATGTGAATTCATATAGAGCAGATAAGGATTTCCATCTTCATATGTTTTAATAGAAAATTTTATTAAAATTTAGAAGAGTGTTACGTTTAAGGGACAACAAATCTTTGGAATCTACCCATTTGAACTTACAGAGGCAAAGTATAACCAAACATTGACCCGTTTACACATTTATGGGTTAAAAGTGTCACCATAAATATTAGTCTTAAAATAACAAACATGAGCAATTTTTCATCCTATTATACTTTTGAATATGTAGATCTCAAGCGGGAAGAGTGGTGATGATGAAATCCTAATTGTTAAGCAGAAATCCTTCGAGTTGGTTGAAGACGTGTTTCCTTTGTCGGATTGTGGATATATCTATTATCTCCCTCTCTCTCTTTATAAGCAAGAACTCGTTTTAATCATCGTTTGTATAAACACACTTATGTTATACATTCGGGTGATTTATATTAGAAAGGGCTATTTTGGCCCCAAATGGTCAAACCGAATAAATTTGGGATTTTTGTTAGTTTTTTTTTTTGGGAAACACCTTATCCAAATGTAACACCCCGCTCAGGCGGAAGCCGGAGATGTACAATATTAGTATATTCAGAGTCATAAGGTTACAACAAATTAAATAACAAAAGGGTAACATCGAATTTAAATATAAGTTATCGAGTTACAAATGTTACAAAGTACATAAGTTCGGGAAATAAAACAATACATAATCGACATACGGATCCTAATAGAACTAATCAAAGCAAAACAAGTTCCCAAGCAAGATCCACGTAGTCATATACTAATCATCAAGAAGTAACCTCAAATCCCTGAAATAGCGTTAAAAACGACGTCAACACATTGTTGGTGAATTATTCGTAAAGTTAATAAAACATTAGTAACAAAGCTTTTGACCCAAAGTTTAGAAAGGTTTTGTGACATTCGCGAATTTCTAGGTATATTTCTAACGACCGTATTCGTTTTATTTATTTATGTTTATGTTTTGACCCTATTGTATTCCTTTTATGTTTTATCGTATTCGTAGTTTATGAGTATTGTATTCGTATTTCTCGTATTTTATGAGTATCGTATTTGTATTTTATGTGGTTCGAATCGTTATGTCGGGAACGTTTAGTTCTAAGTGCCTTTAGTATAAGTCTAGTATGCTCTTATGATAAGTTTAGGGGTATTATGCCTTATTTATACGATTAAGATTAACGTTTAAAAAGTATTACAATTTTAGTCCTTTCAGAAATTTATTACAAAACTAGTCCTATGGGGGAATTTCTATTACAAAATTAGTCCTAAAGATCCCACCTACTATTTTGTCTTATTAAGTCACCAACCTTTTTGTCTTTTCTTCCCCATTCTCCTCTTTCACTTCTCTCTCAAGAAAAACACACACAAACACCCTTGCTTCTCTCTAAAATAACTAGAGATCCGACCGTTGAAATCCAATTTCGAGGCTTGTTTATTGTTCACCGTAATCATCTTCATCTATCCTCTGAATTTTAGTTCGATCGGGTAAGTATTTCTCGGTTTTGGTTTTAAACTTTATTATTTTGATTCAATCACGGAAACATCACTTTTTACCATCAAAACTCGGATTTTATTGAGGGTTATTGTACCTAAATGTATTCTGGACTTAGGGTTTAGATTATGGATGATTTGGATACCTAAAAACACTCAGAAATCGAATCCCGAATGTCATTTTTCGTAAAAACCCAGTTACGTCACGTAACTGTGTTACGTGAACGTAACTGGAGCACGTAACAAACTTGTACGTCACGTAACACCTTCATAAGCCCGTAACTCATCACGTAATTCTTGCTGGTCACGTAACAAGCCCCTTGATCACGTAATTATCACTTACATGACTTGTAGATCACGTAAGTAGTATGTATATCACGTAAGTAGGTTGTTTGTCAAGTAACTATGCCCGTAACTCCTTTCTTTGTCCCGTAACTCCTTGCATATCACGTAACTTGTCACTTACGTGACTTGTAGTTCACGTAAGTATGAGGATCACGTAACTAGCTTGCTGACTTTTCGAAACGTTTATAATTCGGTTAAATCAATGTTCCTGTTGGTCATTTTAAAACCCGTATAAAACGTTAATCGTTAAGGCATACCCCACTAGACTTAGAGATACTTAGACATATTTATTTATGTGATGTTTAGGGCACTTAGACGTGGGAGCTTGACCGTATCTGATTATTTCCCGACATATCGTGTTTGGATTGCTTTGCTATTCTGTGAGTTATTCGTTGCCCTTTTTACCGCTTTTACATTTTGGGCATGATTAGCGTTGTATAAATGTATTTTATGGTATATTATGGATTATGGTTATGTATTATGGATATGGATGCCTTTAGGTTAGCATTACCCAACTTGTTCCGCCTTTGTGGTAGAACGAGGCTCCGTATACACACCTGTTAGCTTTTAGTCGCCGGTTCGTATATATAGTGCTATATGGGTCTAACAAGCCCTCATTGTTAACACGATGGATGATGGATGCGCCCTGTCCGTGTTAGCAATGTTATGACCGTGATTTCGAGGACAACCTAGCGTAATGCACTAGGTGGGGTTAGTTGCCAGTATTGTTATGGTTCAGGTGTATCGTATTTACCTAAGGCTATTATCTATCCAGTATGCTATTTTTATGAAATGATTATGGTATTTTTATGGTATATGTATGAGTATTTTATCAAAAGGTTTTGTATACTTCACGTATATTTTGAAACATCATTTTCAAATGACTTATCTTCAAATCATAACACTTTTGGGTCAAAACGTATTGAAACTTTATTACTATTCAGTTTCTATTAATTATTGCGAATAATTCACCAACTTTATGTTGACGTCGTATTTTAACACTTTTCAGGGATTTGAGGTTACACTTTTTGACGTTATGCTTGCTTGGCTACGTGGATTTCTTGCATGGAATTTATTTTGCTTTTGTTAATTCCTTAGTATCCCAAACGCTGTAGCCGTATTTTGATATTTCCGGATTATTGTAATAAGCTTGCTATTTTAAACTTATTTATCTATGTTGATTATGTATGGTTTACTTATGTTGATGTAACCTTTGAATCTCTGATACCGTATTCTATGTACACCTCGGTTCCGCCATTTTGTGGGGTGTGACAGGTTTAGTAAAAATCATTAGTAATAAACATATATCTTGATTTAAAATAGCAAATAGCAATATGAACATTCCTTAGCCTAGAATAGTACACTTGAACCTAAACATAAAAGGCAACAACCCCCCTTAGTGTGTTAAGCTAAGTTTAGTCAAAGAAATAATACGGTAATAACATCAGACCGCAAGTACCGCACACCGACAAAATCCCAATACGGCGATGAGGGTTTGTTAAACCCAAATAGATCTATATATATATATATCCGTAGGCTCAATAAGAGTTGACAAGTGTGTATATGGGGCCTTATACTACCACCAAGGCCGTATAAGTAATTAAGGCAACACGATAATACTAAGGCATCATAATCTAATTTGCATAAACAAGATATATAAATTAAGTTACGCTAAATCATGCCCGAAGTAAAATTTATAAAAGTGGTAAAAGGGCATCGAATAACTCACTGATAAGCAAATAGCAAGTCGGGTAAAAATATAATAAGCGGATGAAGCTCCAACGCGTAAGTGCCCTAGCAATAATACAATCAATAAGTTTAAGTATCTCTAGTCTAGTAGGGTTGCCTTATACGATTTAATGTTATGTGTTATATTTATAATAATATGTCGTTCAAAAATAGTACTTTGAGTATAATATAACATAACTCGTGTCAAACGACAATCTTATACTTTAATTATAAAAGAATTTAAGATTACGGTCGAGTTATAGGAGAAATGTATGTTTAAACGGAAGATTTAATGTTTTTATCCAAAACCGTGTTAAAATACTTATATACAAGTTTATTATTATTCTTTTATATCCAAAAATGTAAATTTAAAGTAGTGTAGTAGTATTTATATATTAAGTATATGTATATATAGGTTATATAACTGTATGTATATGTCATGGTATTTATATATATATATATATATATATATATATATATATATATATATATATATATATATATATATATATATATATATATATATATATATATATATATATATTTATATAGTTATGATGTATGGTAAGTATATGTATGTGTGTTATGGTGTGTAATATATACTTACATGAATTACAGAATTACTTATATATATATGTGGTGGTGGGTAAAAAGTGTTGCATTAATAGCTATTTCATTGATACGAGATGTAAACAAGAACAAAGCATGAAAGTAGAATGGTGTTGCGTATTCGATATGTCGCGCACCATATGTTACAGACTAGAAAAGAGTTACGGACAAATTGTGTTGCGGTTTAAGAGGTACTGTTGCGGGACACAAGTGTTGCGGACAGAGGTGTTACTTAAGTGTTGCTGAAGGTGTTGCACGAAAATGGACAACTAAGGTTTTTCAAAGTAGAGTAAAGCTATCCAAACGGTAACCAAATCTCAATATTTTTATATTGTTGGAAAGAGGGCAAACAATGCTACAATAATTAACAAAGTTTAGGTCATAATTCGCACTTTAAGGTCACGAAAAATGGTCACAAAGTAGGTACCCGAGGCTGTTCTGACATAGAAGAATGAAAAATCTCCAAATTTAAATTTGTTTTCTGGATTCGTTACTCAAAGAAAAAGGCTCTAGTTTGTTTCTATAGCTAAATTACTGTAATTAGAACAAATTGAGTCAAAAATATGATAATTTACCTTAGTGGTTCGATGGGAAACTGAGCTCGAAGTAGGCTGTTGCGTTGGGAATGGACTGTTGCGCTCCATTACGGACAGCAGCAATGGTTGCTGTTCCGGAGTTCAAAAACAGTCCCGAGTGTTTGGAAAATGGTAGGTTTTTAGACTAGAACGATATGTATTAGTTTTAGAGATTTATAATTAGCTTTTAGGTTCAAAAACAAATACCAATTTGCCTACTTTTTTGTTGAAATTAAATAGCAATTTGGGTGACCCGTTATATAAAATTTTGGTTATAAAAATGTTATGATTTCGGTTTATATTTCCAGTTACATTTATACTTATGTTTCTTTAATTTAAACCTCAAAAAAAAAGTTAAAGAAAAGAGAGATTTAGGTTAGAAAATTTTACCGAAGTGAAGGTAAACCGAGGGAGAAAATGAATAGATGACTTTGGCTTTGTTTGGGTGATTTTTCTTGACGGAAATGGTGATTCTTGGATGACGAAAAATCTGGGATTTGTTTAGGATTTAGAGAGACAAATAAGGTGTTTGTGTCTGTGTTTTGTGTGTTTGAAATGAAAAAAAGAAAGAAAACAGGGAATGGGAGGGAGATGGTGGAGAAATGGTCAAATGGGGCAAAGATGGAGAAAGGTGAGGAGATCCTAATTCTCCTCACAAGAAGACGATCCCAAATTAGTAATGGTCCCCATTTAACTTACTTTGTCAAATGACGAATTTTGTAAGAATTTTACCATTAAGTCCCGTTAAAGGATTAGTTTTGCAAAAGAGTTTTACTTAAGATAATTAACTTCGAAAAAAAATATATAAACGTTAATTTTAATCGTATAATTAAAGGCATAAAATCCCTAACTAACTTACGAGAATACTTAATATTGCTAGGCACTTAGTTAAATAAACGTTTTAGTCACAAAGGACATAAAACAAAGGTTATAAACACGATCCGCCACAAACGCAAATGTAATAAATCGATATATCGAAATAATAACTCGGGTCAAAATGAAATAATGAAAATTAAAGAGAGTTAAACTCGGAATTAGTACCTCAAAATTTGCGGTTGTCACACCAAACAAGCATGAACATAGAAAGAGCTTGAGAATTTTCGTGTCAAAATGGGTTGGGTTGGGCTGTTTTGACAAGTCAATATATAGCCCTACTTTATATCTACCCTTATTATTGAGTTTTTTTATTTTGTTGTAATGTATTGAGGAAATATTAGTGAAGAATGAAGAAACCGAATAGTAAAACATGTCCTTCCAATTGAAAAACCTTACATAAAACCCGCATGATCCATTCAACCCGTATCCATTCTAAATAATGTTTCATAATGTTACCCATTTCAAGGTAATGACAAAGTATGATCTAGGAGCCCATTTACCAATAAATGGGTTTAAATTGCCTCCTTTAATTTGTTTTCCTTGGAAAGAAACATGTACAACTCTTCATTCCAAATATGCTAATTGTAAATAGGATTATACAAATCTCTATAATGCTTCAGGCCGAATATGTTGAGCATAGTGGAAATTTGGTGGGTAGCAGGGTAAAAGTTTGATCGCCTCAAGCACGGGCGAAGCTAGGAATTTCTTTTACGTGGCTTGAATGAAAAATAAGGGGCAAAAATTTCCAAATTGATTTTTAAAGGGGCAAAAATTTAAAAATAACATAAATATAACTAATTTTTACACTATGACAAAATTCCACAGGGGTAATTGCATACTTTGTGTCTGGCTCCATTCCTGGCGTGAGGATAAAACGTATGTATCATAGCACTCGAGTTATATGAAATAATAGTTGATCATAGTTAAATGTGATCATCTTTTACTGCAGTTATTACGAATGAGTTGTGAAGTCTTTTAACGTTCAGATAAAGTAGTAAAAGGTGTGATATCGACAAACATTTTCTCTAAGTTGTTTATTGGTATTTTTTCTGTGTATTGCGTGTCACACCCCGCTTCAGCAGAAACAAGAAGTGTGCAAATCATGATGTCAGAATGCAAGGTTATAACATACAACTATGTAAAATAACATCATAATCATAAATAATAATCAAGGTTTACAACAATCGACATGCTACAAATGTGTATCAAAGTACATATCCAAATACAATAATAAAAACATGGATCTCCTACGAACTAATCTAAACATAGTAGTTCCACGAAAACAGGTAACAAATTCACATAACCCACAAAAGCCACATAAGCATGCCATCAATAAAACTGCAACCTCATACTCCTGAAAAGCGGAACATTAAAACGTCAACAAATATGTCGACGAATTATTCGCAATTTTAAGTTGAAAAGTGACCCATTTAAAATATATAAATAGTAATAAATTTCCAACCACATCTTGCTTTATAACCATAGTGCGACGTCTAGCAGGAATGCAAGAAAATGAATCCCATCTCGTAGCGAGTAAAGTGCCTACGCCCCTATAGAGAGATTAGGGGCGCGCTAGCGCTTGATCTATTGCCTAGATATCATACATCCTAAGGTTTTGTAAACCTAAGGCATAACAACGAGTAAAAGACGGTTATAACAACCATTCGTAGGGACATCCTACCGAATAAAGTAAGCAACAATAATCAACCATCCTAAGGTTTGTTAAACCTAAGGCATAACAACGAGTAAAAGACGGTTATAACAACCATTCGTAGGGACATCCTACCGAATGATGAGGGTTTGTCAAACCCATTTAGATCTATATATATTCAATCGAGGGCTCAAAAGAGTTAATATATGTTTAAACAAGGGGGGCCTAACACACGTCAAGGCCTAAAGCAATTCTGATCCACTATGTATACAAGACAAAATCACACAAGTTTTATACATGCTTTTCATGCCCAAAGAATAAAACAGTAAAAAGGGCAACAAATAGCTCATAATAATACCAAATGGCGGTTACCAAGTCAACTCAATCCAAAATCCGAGTCACAGTCACGACTCCTGCCTAAGTGCCCTAGATAAGCAATGAAAATGAATAAATATCTTTCTAAGACTAAGTCTAGCACGGTTTAGCCCTTCTATTAATGTTATATATGAAGAATTCAATAAACAATTTCCAAGGAGTCATTTTAGGAAAAATGACGACGAATAGAAATTCGATAATAAATTCGGAATGTCCTACCGGAAAATATGACGAAGGATAATCATGAAGTTGATAAATAATTTAGGATTTCATATTAGGAAATATGACGATAGTTAGTGATTACACAAAGAGTGATTAAATTCGGTTTGTAAGTTAAACTTTGTGAAAAAGTTAACATTTTATATAAATTTACAACGTTTACATTATTCAATAATACTTTCTAAGTTTAGGTGATAAAAAGGTGAATTTTATCAAAAGAAATAAATACCGATTTTTGTCGTAAAAGTACTATTTTTTTTTTAAAACGTAATTTTTATGAAAATTTATATTTTGTATTTTATAAGTTGAGGACAACCTTTTATGGCATCTTTGAGTCTTCTCGGAAGAACAACCGTCAACATCCGAGTTAAACATTCGTAAGTCATCACCGAAGAATTTAACTCTGAAGAACAAGATTCTACTTCCGAGTAAAACTGAAGTACTTCCGAGTAAAACTGAAGTACTTCCGAGTTGAAGTTAAATTGAAGCCTTAGAGTGTTAGTTAATCCAAGTTGTTTTTAAATAAACATTAGGATGTTTTAAGAGAATTCACTAACCCTATTGTTCAAGCAACTATCTCCATCCATCCTCACTTGATGAAAGAGTGGTATTTTGTAATAATGTTATAGTCTGAATTAGGAGGTGAAACTTGATTTGCTAAGAAACTAAAATCGAAAACCTGATTATGGTGTTACAATGGATCAGAATGTGGTGAACCGATTCAATGTCCCTGTCTCAAACATGACATTTCAGGAATGAAGGTCCACACCTCGACGATCAAGGTTCGGCCTTGTAAGAAGCATGTCAGAACAAGCCCTTCATGCTAAAGCTAGGATAAAAGCTTAATTAGGAATGAGAAAACCATATATCTTGTGTTTAGGCGAATCTTAACGGTCATGTTATTTCTATGCTTCCAAACATCCACATAGCCATTTGGATAGTCTCATCTAGAAGACGTTTTCCGTTTCTGGTGAGGTTACTAGTGTCGGAAAATTTAAGTCATTGCACGTTACCGATGTTAAACACCACCTTTTGAGTGTTGCCAATGAACTTTCGATCATCCTAATATTGAATTCCAAAACGAGACAAGTTTTCAGTTTCTAGCACATCATCACAAACAGGGCATCTCCAAAATTAGATTTTCTATATTTACTTTCATTTCATATTATTTCAAAAAAGACATAGTAATTAAGAATAATAGAAAGTTATTAATTAAAAAGATTAATAAAGGGACAAAACACTGTAGATGCACAATTTAGGTGTTATAAAACCCTAATCTTGTACTGTTGTCATATATATCAGCAACAAGTGTAGCCGTATCAAACCCTAATATGTCTTTACTTCGTAATTCTTTTGTCCATTTTTTTTTTATGACAAGTGCATGCTAACCTCTTTGAGTGGACCGAAGAACTATCATCGTTCATTGTTCATAGCATTTCAATGAATTGAAGAAATCCGTTAGGTAAATGTTTAGATCTAATGCAAATAAAAACAATTTAGATTGTAAATCCGATCGAACCAATAAAAACTGCAATTCTTTTTACTCCTTTTAGAAATCCATAAGAATTAGAGAAGAGTAATTTATTCGTATATTCATTCATGGTTTTTGTGCTCACACGACTCTTAAATCTCATGTCATTTCTATGCTTCCAATGACCCAAATCGTCGTTCGGATAGTATGATTTAGCAAATGATTTCCCTTTCATGTAAGGTTGCTAGTGTTGTCAATTCAGAACAAAAAACTTAAGTCATTTCACATTAAAGATGTTAGACTCCACCTTTTGAGTTTTGCCAATGAACTTTCTAACATCCGAATATAGCATTCCAAAAAAAGACGGTTTTCGGTTTCTAGCACCGCATGACCTCCTCATTACAACCGGGTATCTCGATTTTAAATTAGATTTTCTATATTTACTTTAATTTCAATTTATTTCAATAAATGTATAATAAGATTAATATAAACAATCATAGAAAGTACTTAATTATAAAATAAAACGGAGAAAACATTCTAGAAACACTAGTCACTATGTTATAAAACCTAATCTTGTACTATGTTATAAAACCTAATCGGTTTGTAAGTTAAACTTTGTGAAAAAGTTAACATTTTATATAAATTTACAACGTTTACATTATTCAATAATACTTTCTAAGTTTAGGTGATAAAAAGGTGAAGTTTATCAAAAGAAATAAATACCGATTTTTGTCGTAAAAGTACTGATTTTTTTTTCGAAAAACGTAATTTTTAAGAAAATTTATATTTTGTATTTTATAAGTTGAGGACAACTTTTTATGGCATCTTTTAGTCTTCTCGGAAGAACAACTGTCAACATCCGAGTTAAACATTCGTAAGTCATTAGTAAAGAATTTAACTCTAAAGAACAAGATTCTACTTTCGAGCAAAAGTGAAGTACTTGTAATTCACTTTATAATTTATGTTGTAATTCATCCAAGTTGTTTTTAAATAAACATTAGGATGTTCATTTTATAATTTATGTTGTAATTCTTAGTCTATAAATAGTAGGAGAGAGTTACAATTAAGGTGTGCTAGATATTTCTAGAGAGAAAAGTACTTGTAACAAACTTTCTCATCAATTCAAGGCTTTGAATACAATCAATATTTAGTGAAATTCGTGTTGATCATGTTGCTAAATTCAATGTTTCATAGCGTCGATCATGATTGTGCCATCATTTAGTTAATCCTAAACACTTAGAAGAATTGATACGAGGTTAAAATACTTTTCATATACAATTTTATGTGATCCTTCCAACTTAATTATACTCACTAATACCCGTGAACCAAACCGCGTTTATCCACCTTGTTTGAGAACAAATAATATCTTTTAGCTACGTGGCGCCGGCCCTGGAACACTTAAGGCCGAAGGCCTTATATAAGGGAGACCTTTAAAGGATTAGTAAACATTTTTAATCAGGGCTATTTTGAGTGAAACCATCGGTCACTAATTTATTTAGGTTGAATCTATGAAACCATATGATTTTAATTAATTTTTTTGATTAGGTCGTATCTATGAAATTGTCGGTCACTAATTTTTTAGGGATGGATTTGTTTGATCGACATTTTAAGTTATATATGGAAATAAAATAATAGTATTTATGATAAGAAAAATCATCTATATATTATTATTATGTTTGTCTAGGTTGCTTGTTTGCGGTTTGAAGTCCAACCAGAGCATGATTTTCACATTCACGAGGTGAAAATCATACTCAATTCATCCCCTAGTGAGGATTAAAGAATAATTTTGACATCTCACCAATTGTTTCCAAAACAATTTATTGCAACGGGTATATTTGGTATGAGCCAATATATTCCATCACTCTATAGGATTTATAATCAAGTTAACTATTACACCTATTCTTGATTCGTAGATATGAAAGAGCGTAAAAGTCGTCAAAAATCTTTATTATAGGTGTTTCAATACCTTTAGAAACAAAAAAGTTCCGATGCCTCCAAATGACCCAAACAGATGAAGGAATAACTACAACAAGAATCTTCTTGGAGCGTTAATCGAGATTTGACGAAAGGAGACCAATTTAATTTTGGAAGAAATGCCAATACTTGTATTCCAACATTTTCCCATCTCGCACCACACTTAGTTAGGCAACAAACAATGGACCAAAATGTGGTCACCCGATTTAGTGTTCTTGTCACAAACAAGACATCTCACAAAATAACAAAATAGAGTTTCAAACCTCGACGATCAAGGTTCGGCCTTGTAGGATGCATGTTAGACCAAGCCCTCCAAGCTAGGATGTTAAGCTTAATAGAAGCAAGCTTTTTCCACTTAAAATCAACATGTGAACTTAGAATCAATAGGGAAGAAGAAATAATAATATTGTCAAAGGATTTTTTAAGAGAATTCACTAACCTTAAGCAACCATCTCCATCCATCCTCACTTGATGAAAGAGAGGTATTTTGTAATAATGTTATAGTCTGAATTAGGAGGTGAAACTTGATTTGCTAAGAAACTAAAATCGAAAATTTGATTATGGTTTTACAATCAAATTAAATTTTTTACATCGACTAGAAATACATAAAAATGATAAAAGCATTGAGAGGTCTTAATTTTTTTCTAAAACGACATAAGTTCATTCAAATTTTACTCTATCAAGGCGCTACATGCAAAGATGATACAAATACATCGAGGTAAAAAAATAAAACAATTTAGATTGTAAACCAACCGAACCACTAAAAACTGCAATTCTTTTTACTCCTTTTAAAAATCCACAAGAATTAAAGAAGAGTAATTTATTATTATATTCATTCCATGGTTTCTGTGCTCACACGACTCTTAAATCTCATGTCATTTCTATGCTTCCAATGACCCAAATCGTCGTTTGGATAGTCTCCTCTAGCAAATGATTTCCGTTTCATGTAAGGTTGCTAGTGTCGTCAATTCAGAACAAAGAACTTAAGTCATTGCACATTAAAGATGTTAGACTCCACCTTTTGAGTTTTGCCAATTAACTTTCTAACATCCTAATATTGCATTCCAAAAAAAGACGGTTTTCGGTTTCTAGCACCGCATGACCTCCTCATTACAACCGGGTATCTCGATTTTAAATTAGATTTTCTATATTTACTTTAATTTCATATTATTTCAATAAATGTATAATAAGATTAATATAAACAATCATAGAAAGTAATTAATTATAAAATAAAAAGGAGAAAACATTCTAGAAACACTAGTCACTATGTTATAAAACCTAATCTTGTACTATTGTTTTGTCACAGACATAGCCGCAGGTTTACCTAGCCGTATCAAACCCTAAAATGTCTACCACCTTTTTTTCTATGTTTCAAGAAAACAGACCTCCGGATTTCACTGTTAGTGTTTTTTCTTCTTATTTCTTTTGTTCATTTTTGTTATGTAAAGCGCATGTTAACTTACAATCTGTATCATCTTTTAGGGGATCGAAAGTGTTGGAGCATTATTGTCTGTATTTGTATTCATTAGAACGTGTCGTAGAGTTAGTATGTAATTAGATCGAGTTGTAAAGTCCAAACGCATTTACGAACAAGTTACGTTCGAGTAAAAGAGTTACACTCACGTAACTCATGAGTTACGTGCACGTAACTCTTGAGTTACGTGCACGTAACTCTCTTCCAAGAGTTACGTGAGCGTAACTCTTCTAGGGTTTCGGGCCAGTATAAATAGCAGCCTCGAAATCATAAATGCGTGTTGTTGAACAGTAAAAGTGCAGTCACATCAGAGAGAGTTACGTGAGCTAGGTTTAGATCACGTAATTGCTAGTTCTTGAGTGTTAAAGTGTTGTAATCGTTTGTATTGATTCTATTCGTGTTTGTAAACATTCACGTAAGCTTAATAGAATCATTCATTTGGTTATATCTCTTGTTCTTCACCATTTACTTACTTAAACTTGTTATTCCGCAATTAGTTTAAGATAGGATTCAAAGGAGGTCCGAGATTAGGCGACCAACAAGTGGTATCAGAGCCTCTATACTTGCTATAGAGGTCTTTGAATCCGTTTGGTGAAGATTTGGGCTGATTTGGGATAGATCTAGGTTTTGGAGTAATTTAGGTTATTTCGGGATTTTTTAGATCTAGGCATTTCTAGCCGGAGTTTGGAGTTGGGGTTCAGATATTGTATTCTCAGTTAGTAGTATTTCATATCTGCAGAAGATGGGAGCTTAGTTTTGAGTATTTTCACGTTTACGGCGATTTTTGGAAAATTCTTGCTGCTGTCACGTAATTGAAGAAGTCTGCACGTAACTTGTCAATTACGCTCACGTAACTTGCTAATTACGCACGTAATTGATAAATTTCGTGCACGAAATTCATTACTTTCGTGCACGTAATTCTTACTTTCGTGCACGTAATTTGTTACTTTCGTGCACGTAACTGTTGTTCTGAAATCGTTCGTTTTACTCATTTTCAAGCCGTTACTCTGCCCGATTTTCGTCAGAAACATTAGGTAGTGTTAGGTTGGATTCTCTGGTCTCTCTTACTGATTCTACGGGTTCTGTTTGTGAAGATTCGTGTGAAGACGTTTGAAGATTAGTGTTAAGTTCGGGGTATTCGGGTACTCGTTTGAGGTTGATTCGGGTATTGGTTTGCTTTCGATATGGCTTCTACATCAGATGCTTCATCTCCGAAGCGTGAGGTAGACATCAACCTTTTCACAGCTATATGTTCTAACTGCAGCGAGTTTGAGACCAAACTCGTTGTATGGAGTACATCGGCTAGAGAGTTAATCTCTGAAGTTAATGATCTTAGACTAAAAAATGATGTCCTGTCCAAAGAAAACAGAATTTTAACTACTTTTAAGAAAGAAAAACTAGTTGAAATCTCTGATTTAAAAATTGTTATCACCCGACACATTTCAAAGATCCAAGAGTTTGCTGATGCTCATGCCGCTGAAAAATTAACTGTCGCTAAGAAACAGAGTGAAATTGACACTCTTCAGGGAAAGTTAGCCTCAATTGCGAACTCAAAAGAAATTTTGGCTCAATTGATCGAATCTCAACGGACGAACACTAAGGACAAGGGTGGACTGGGGTATTCTAGTATGCCCCCTCCAATGAATTTCACCCCTGTCCCAGTAGATGGATCGTCCGTAGAGGAAGTTCAATCTGCTTCTTTGACCTCTGAGGCTTCTAAAGCCGAAGAAACTGGTTCAGAAGTTAGTATCAGCAAAAATGAGTCTAAAGTGACCTTAAAATGTCCTGACCTAAAATCGAAAGACCTGTCCGATTTAAAAGACGTCCAATTGTCTAAATATCAAGAGAGTCTTTTTGAGAAAGTCATTCAGCGCCTTGAAAGCCGTCTTATTACTAAGATGGACAAGAAGTTTGAACAACTTCAGGTGCGAGAAGGAAAACGGATTGTTAAGCAATCCGATTCCAAGCAGGCCGAGTCTAAGTCCATAAAATCGAGGTCAAAGGGTAAAGAAAAGGTTGAGGAACCAATTCTAACTATTCAAACCCCTATGTCCACGATCTTCACTAAGGGAGTGGCTTCTTCTTCTAAGCCTACAAGTTTCTCTCCTAAAGTGTCTAAAGCTAAATCAACCAAGGTAATACCACCACGAAACGATAATCAAAAGAAGATTCCAACTTCTCAGGTTCCCGAGGTTAATTCAACTGACCCTCGAACCTGCTATTATTGTCGATGTGAGGGACACATTGCCAAGGTTTGTCCTCGTTTGAAAAGCTTAATTTTGAAACGTAAAGAGTCAAGAACAACTTCAAACGTTAAGTCTGTTCCTCAAAGGAAGAATCAACCAAACAAACCAAAGGTTGATTCTCCTTCAGTCAAGGTCAAAACCGATCCAAAATCGAAATTGACTGAGACTGTTAAAGATGATAAAGAGTCGCTCGAACATCAGGATGACACATCAACCACTACTGATTATCAGAAAGACCATGAATTGGTTGATGTGATCATTACCGATGAAAGTGGGAGACCCAAGTCGGTTAAGGCTTGGGTCCCCGCTACAAACTAACCTTTCTTCTAAGATGTGCAGGAACGATCAGAGTGAACTGTAGATAATACGTAGTATGTCATCAGTGGTTGTTCAGGGCACACGACAGGTACATTCTTGACGATTGGAAGGCTCCGAGTGCTTAAACATGCTCGACTGATCAAATGCCTTCCCGTCAAGTGTAAAGACTCTTTATCACGAGATAAAGTGTAAAGGTTTGAGTGTTTTATCGTTTTTGTCTCTTGAAAAGAGTTTAAAGGTTAAAAACTTGTTTTCTTTTATTCGGTAAAAGTTTAAAGATAAAGACATGAATTAAAACAAGTTTTAAATCGGAAAAACGCGCGAAAAACTCAAATTTGAAATGAGTCACGTAATAGAGTATTACGTACACGTAATTGACAATTACGTGCACGTAACTCTTAAGTTACGGGCACGTAATTGCCTAATTACGTGCACGTAATTGAAAGAGGAGAGAGGGTATATAAATGGTTTTTTAGTTGATGTCACTGTTACATATCACTTCAAAAACCCTCTTATTTTCAAAAACCCTCTCGGCGATTTTGCAATCTATCATCTCTTTCACTCAATTTTCTGTTCATTCTCACTCGGAATCACAATCTAAACATCACGGTATGCTTTCTTGAATTTATTTCGAGTTAAAAGGGGGTGTTTGGCTGGCTTTGGTTTCGGTTTGGGTAGACAATAATCAAGGACACAAAATCAGTTAAGGAAACATGAAATTGATGATGTTTAAACATTCTACACACATTTTCGAGCATCATAACATGTTTTGATTACAGATTTTTGGCCAAAATCAAGGGTTTAAAGATCTTTTTGGTTTATAACCTAAAAACCCTAATTTTGAATGATTTTTCTACACAAATGTCAATTGGGTGTAGTTTAAAGACCAATGTAACTTGGAATAAAGCGATTAACATGTTTTTGAGATAAAAACCATAGCTAAATTCTGAGTTTATTGAGCGAAAGAAAACGACGGGTCAAAACGGTTACGGGCACGTAATTTGGAATTACGTGCACGTAACTCTGTATTACGTGCACGTAATTCACAAATTACGTGCACGTAACTCGTGTCTTTTGAAGTTACATGCACGTAATTTCCAAGCTACGTGCACGTAACTTGGTTATATTGTCACGTAACTTTGATGGTTTATGATTCAGATTGTCACGTAACATCTATTACGTGCACGTAACTCCTGAGTTACGTGCATGAAATTGTTAAAGAAAAAAGTTCGTTTTCGCGAAATTGTGTCGTTATGCTGCCCAAATTTTTCAAAAATCCATTACGTTAGACAAGTTACGCGCGTTACTGTCAACAGATTCACATCTGTTATTGGCAAATTCAATTTGCATAACGTAATTGATTTCAACGCTTGCAGCATAACCCAATTTCACTCGAAAGTAGTCTTGCACGTCTAGGATGTTGTTTACAATATCTTTTAGTAGCTTTTGTGCTTGTACTAACTTTTGTGCGAGTTCTGTTGTCGTTTGTGTAGAATGGCACCTAAAGCTTCGAAGACTGAGATTGCAATTAAGAGACACAACGCGGTGGCTCTTATGACTGCTGAGAAAAGTGGGGCCGGGTATGAAGGGATCATCAACTATCTCAATAGGAGCCCAATTGCATATGCCCTACGTGCAAATCCTGGTTTGAAGCTTGATCTTATATCAGCATTCTGGAAGAATGCTAGGGCTAATACGACGGTCGATCCCCCTACGATCGAGTCCATGATTGGGGATCTTCCAGTTGTTATCACTGAGGACGTGATTCGCACGGTCCTTCAGTTTCAAGACTCAGCTAACGCTCCTGATGTGTTTCCTGATAAGCTGATCTTCGGATGCTTCAAGCAAATGGGCTATACGGGACGACTAGATTCCGCCCAGTTCTACAAAGCTATGATGCCTGATCAATACCGCCTTCTGATGCACACGCTCATCCAATGTTTGTCAAAGTGGAAGGGCGGATATGACGTTCTGGACCGCAAGGGTCAGTCACTGATGGTGTCCTTAGTATTCAAGCATCCGTTCAACACTTCCCGGTTTATTCTGAGCAGCATGTTATGGAATTTAGAGGATAAGTCACGGACTTTCGATCAGTACCCGAGGTTCGTGACTTTAATGATTGATCACCTACTGCCTCAACTAGCTTACACTGGTCCTCTGGGAGAGTCTACACACATCCAACCCAGAGTATTTGCTGACTGCCGAGGGGGATATGAGTTGCCACTTCAGGGTGCGTTGGTTGATCCTGCTTTTGTGGCACCGGCACTCACCGCTTATGATCACCTGGTTGTTGATGATCCCCCAAAGCCGACCATCTCTCGAAGATCTTCTAAGTCTGTAGCTTCTGGGAGTGTGACCAGTAAGCGCCAAAGAAAGAGCAAAGGGAAACAGGTTGTCGAAGATGAGGATGTGTCTGGGCGGGTTAAAGGTAAAAGAAAGCAGCCAGCACAGTTGGAACTTATTGAAGAATCCGATTCAGAGGATGCTGGACCCGATGATGATGATGATGGTCATGGTGATGAAAGCGATGATGATTCTGATGAAACTGTTGAGATGGTCAATACTGCTAAGGCGTGGAAGCAGAAATTCAACAGTCTGAAAGTCCTGAAGAAGACTTTATCAGTGGAGGCTTACAAAGAGAAATATGATCGGCTTGTGAGGAAAGCTGCAACAGCCGGGGTTGATTTGTTGGGAGCTGCTCTCCAAGGGGGAGTTAAGGGTAAAGGGCAAGCTTCAAAGGAAGTTGCTCTCGAGGAACCACAACTGGAGCTCCCTTCGCCACCGCGAGTCCGATCAGTGCGAATGAAGTCTGCCTCGTATGTTGGTGTTCAACCAGGTGCCTATAGCCAAGCGTCTCCAACTTCTGCAAGCAAAAGGCCTCGTACATCCACCGCTTCTCCAGAGGTTTCCCCGGAACAACCTTTGGTCAAGAAGTCAAAGAGACCTACATCCACCACTGTCACCACCGCACCTCCTCCACCAATCAGAACCACTTCACCTCCACTCACTACTACCACTCCTCCACCTCCTACATTCACGCTCCCTCCTCCATTGGTGAACCCTACATTTCCTCCTCTCCCAGTTGGTCAAGATGATTTGATAAGCCAAATGCTCACTTCCTTCCAGTCTACTCTAATCAAGCATGAGAGGCGAATAAAGCGGCTTGAAGAGCAGTTGAAAGCTCGTGATGATAAGATTGCTTACATGGAGGAAAAGTTTAAAGTGGTTGAGAACGATCATAAGGTAGTTAGGGAAGACTACAAAAGGTTCACTGATCGTCTCGAGGAGCATCTAAAGGCGCAAGAAACGGCGAATGAGGACGATGAAGAGAAAGAAGCCGATGATGAGACTGAAGATGTTGAGATAGTCGATAAAGATGAGGATGAAGAAGAAAAAGATGAGGATGAAGAAGAAAAGGATGACGATGAAGCAAAAGATGATGAGCCCAAAGACGATGACGATCAGGATAAGCCTGATGAGGGAGGTGATGCGGGTGCTCAGTCCTTAATGGGCTCGGGCGATCAAGGAATGGCTGATCCTTCCGAACAGGCGCCGCGTGATGAATCCGCGCCTGGTTCTGGAAAAGATACGGGATCTCCATCCAAGGGAGCATCGACTGAGGGGGAGCCTGCTGATCTTAACTTTAATTTTGATTTAGTTTGTGCAGGTACCCATTTTCAGACTCTCGAGTCCGGTCAGCCGGAGATGTCATTTCATGGGTCTACCGGCGTAGTCCCTACTTTTGCGGCTATGCCACTGGGTGAGGGAGATGCTGCCTCAGTAGTCCAAGGGAGTTGTTTGTTTGAAGACTCCGAGGACGAGGTGACTTCCGCCCGATTGAAGAAAGTCACCGCCACCCAATCTGGCGTTGTTAAAGAGACGGTTGCTTCCCCAGCTAGTTCTAAGGGGAAGTCTAAAGAAGATGAAGCTGCACCTCCACCTCCTGAAGTCCCCGCTCCCCTCGTGCCACCTCCAATTCATTACATTGACGGCAGAGGGAGAAAGATTGATCATGATATATTTGGGGAAATGGGTATTCTAGTCGGGTGTAAGCTAGTAGGCCCGTGCAAGAGGATGGTCCTTGCATGGCGCTACATCGATGACACCGACTACTTTGTCTTGCTGAGAAGTGATGGGATCCAGTATATGAAGATGAAGTATGCGACGTTCAACACTCTATCTCACTATGACTTGAAGCGTCTCGCAGATCTGGAACCCACCAACCTCTCTACGGATGCGGCCAAGCTTTTCTATAGGAATTTGAGATCCGATATCTTTTATAGAAAGTTTGAAAACTTCAAGCTCACAATGCCTATCCGGGAGAGGGAAAAGAAGAGGAATTTAATTACTAAGAGGCGCGGTTGGATCGAGGTGTATCCTGAAGTCAAGCAACTCAGGAGAATCAGATTGCCCTCGCTTCCTCAGGATTTCTTACAAGATGTCAAGGCTTGGGGGTTTGATGAAAAGGCTCGGGAGGCAGTCGTTTTTGATCAAGATGGTAAAGTGTTACTTAGGATCTATGATCCTATCCATCTTCTCTGCCTCTCGGAAGCAGATTTGAAGAAGTTAAACGAGCTGAAGATATATTGTGCGGCGAATGAGAAATCCTTTGGGCTTGTCTTCTCACACGTGGTGCACATCTGCGTCAAGAAGGGATTTCATTCGCAGAATCTACCGGTGATGGTCGAAGAAGCAGTGTAGAATATGGTTTGCAGGGATTGGCTGGTTTTTGGTATTCCTTATTTCCAGCTCTAACTATATTCATATGCTGTAATATTTGTACACCTCTTTTGATATATATATGTTTATTTCACTTGAGTGTTTGTTTGTAATGTGTGTGATGCATTATTCAGTAGGCTTTTGATTCCTATTTGAATTATGTAATCCGGTTTGCGTTCAGACTTTTACTATCAAGTTAAATTTACATGATTATATCCTAAGTTTAAAGCGTTTAGACTTCGCAACATATAACAGTTGCGAACTCGGACAAAAACCGTTTTGCTTAAATGCAAAACTCTTTTCACAAAGAGTCTAAAGTTTTTGATACTCGTCGAGTCTAAAGTTTAATAATCTCGACTGAGTCTAAAGTTTAATAATCTCATTGAGTCAAAGTTTAAATAATCTCAAGTGAGTATAAAGCGTCCAAAATGATAAAAACCTAAATTTTTGATCGTGACTTCGAAACTTTTCTTTTTAAGTTTTTTAGGATTTGTATAGTTCCAATAATCATAAAAATAAGAAAAACATAAAAAGAGGGGGAGAAAGTTTGTGAAAACCTTAGGAAATGATAGTACATCGCGGATTTTAAAATTTAGAATCACAAGTTTTTGTTCGATGTATTAGTAGGTACGGCCAATATCATATAAACAATTTTCCGAACCTGTTTCTAATGGGTAACACGGTTAAGTTTGTTCATCTCAGTGATAAGCTGAAAACTTTCGGTGTACCTGGAATCTGTCACCATAGGTTTATATATATATAAATAAGTATCTGAGAGTAATAGAAAAAGCGAGGAAAAGAAAAATTGAGAGAAAATCAAAAAATATAATAAACCGTTTTTTCTAAAACTCAAAGAGTTTTTTATTAATAACTCCTAAACACCTTGAGGCGCCCCTGGATTCTATAAGGTTGCGAAATCATAGTTTCCGTGCGGTTAGTATAAAGGTTGAGGAGTTAAGTAAAACTCGTATCCTTGAGGCGCTCCTGGATTCTATAAGGTTGCGAAATCATAGTTTCCTTGCAGTTAGTATAAAGGGGAGAGTAGAGTCAAATAAGAATTCCGTAACTCTTGATGCTAACTTGATAAACGGCAAAGACAGAGGGAGGGTTCACGAGTCTATAAAGCTTTTAAGCTCAAAAAAATTAAAAAAAATATATATAAATAAAAAAAAAGAAAAAGAAAGCAAAAAGCTTCTCTATTTATGAAAAATGCACAAAGTGCTTAAATCTTATACTATATGTATGCTTTTTCAATATTTAGAGTAGTTATTAAAATAGGAATAAGGTGACGGGTTTCCTAAATAAATACTGGAGGTTTTATGACGCTTTGAGGGGAGTTCGGATTTAGCTAAGTGTAAATATAAGTGGGATCCATATAAACAGTTGTAATCTAAATAATCGGAAGATTTTTTATATGATATATATGTTGTATTTAAGAGGACAAATATACTAATAATCGGCTGATTCTTGTGATTCGACTTCTGCGATATGATCCTAAAAGCAAACTAATCCCTATCCAAAAAGATTTTCCCTTTTGTAGGTTGCTAAAGTAGTGTGAATAGCTTATAGTTAAAAACCACAAAAAGAGTTTCGGTTTTAGGTTAAGAAAACAAACAAAAATCAAAAATATTTTATTTCTGCGTTTATTTTCTTCGTTGTCACGTATCGCTTATGGTTAAAAAGGTTTTATCACGTGTTTTCTGAAAAATGAGAAATTTTGTCAGTTTAAAGAACAAAAACACGTTTTTGGTCAGTTTTATCTTTGTAAGCCAGGTCTTATAAAGTTAAGGATCGGATCTTGAAGAGTTTAGCACTTCTTGGAAGTCAAGGACTCGAAGCTGATTTTCATGGAGCCGCGTTGCTTAATGATGAAGATTAGCTGTCTGAAAAGATTCGCAAGTTATCGGTTGCAAACTTTACACCGTACAAGTCTCTTGAAGTATAAAGGACTGACTCTCGATCTCTCGACACCAAAAGTTCAAGACAATTTTGAAGAATACAAGCTACATCCAAGGGGGAGTTTGTTGGAGCATTATTGTCTGTATTTGTATTCATTAGAACGTGTCGTAGAGTTAGTATGTAATTAGATCGAGTTGTAAAGTCCAAACGCATTTACGAACAAGTTACGTTCGAGTAAAAGAGTTACACTCACGTAACTCATGAGTTACGTGCACGTAACTCTTGAGTTACGTGCACGTAACTCTCTTCCAAGAGTTACGTGAGCGTAACTCTTCTAGGGTTTCGGGCCAGTATAAATAGCAGCCTCGAAATCATAAATGCGTGTTGTTGAACAGTAAAAGTGCAGTCACATCAGAGAGAGTTACGTGAGCTAGGTTTAGATCACGTAATTGCTAGTTCTTGAGTGTTAAAGTGTTGTAATCGTTTGTATTGATTCTATTCGTGTTTGTAAACATTCACGTAAGCTTAATAGAATCATTCATTTGGTTATATCTCTTGTTCTTCACCATTTACTTACTTAAACTTGTTATTCCGCAATTAGTTTAAGATAGGATTCAAAGGAGGTCCGAGATTAGGCGACCAACAGAAAGCATTTCAATGAAGAAATCCGTTAGGTAAATGTTTAGATCTAATGCAAATAACCTCTTTCCGATAATTTTGAGCAGATTTTTGTGGATCTGAGATATAATTTTATTGATAAGTCATGTTTATTTCCTATGTGGTACAGTAATCTTGTAATGACCGAAGATCAATCAGTCGATGGTAAACGGAGAATCTCCGATGACCGAATCTGCTTTGCTGATATTTTCTATACTTGTATGTATTCGATCTCTCTTACTTATAATAAATCTAAATAGAAATCCAACACTCTAGTATACCTTTTGGTAACTTTTATTTTTGTAGTACAGTTTATTAACTGAACAGAAATTCGTTCGATTTGACTGATTTGAATGGTGTGTGTTAATGATATTTGCAGCCCTCGCTGCGGAAAGGTTATCTGGAATCAAACCCATAAAACATATTGTAAATTACAACATTTGGAATGTTGATGGTAAGGGTTGTGATTATGTCCTCCACTTGTAACTGATATATTTTCGTCTAATATAAATTAACCGGAATATGTAACATACATATGACGGTAAGAAACTAAGAATTGTACACAAATGAAAAGAGGTGGCAATGTTTTGTAGTTGCAAAATGTCATTTTTTTACTGCCTAATTGTGTTTTGGACTTGGTTTTGCAGCTGGTGATTGTGTGCTAATAAAGCCTGTTGCACCCATTAGATTTCCTTATGTTGCTCGAGTGGAGAAACTAAGATTCGATAGTCAAAAAAAGGTGATTGTTTCTGTTCTATGGTATTACCGGCCACAAGATACAGCGCAAGGCCGGAAATGTTTCCACGGTTTAAGGGAACTCTTACTATCAGATCATCATGACTGGCTATATGCAAAAACGATCTACGACAAGTGTCAAGTTCTTTCTTTCGACGACTATTCAAATCTTGAGAAAGTCAGTACTCGAGACTATTTCTCACGTTTTGAATACAAGGCTGTGAAAAAAGAATATGCAGACGATTATAAAGTTCTCACGTAGGTCTTTTTTGATTTATGTCTATATATCCTCTTTTTGATAGACACTGGGATGGGTATCGTAAAGAAAGGTGGTATATATTGTCATTGCTGCACAAAAGAGATCCTAATGATTCACATGATCAAATTGGTCAAGTGTCATTGGCTGACCAAAGAGTCCCTGATGATTCCGAATATCATGAATGTAAGTGACAAAATTGATCATATGTAGAACGTGAAGTGTCAATTACATATGTTTTTATATGCTAATTTAGTCTCTTTTATTATTTTACTTTTATAGCATTGAAGTGGCTGGGATTCTTGTTTCTTTGAGTGAAGAGATAACACAAAAGCGTGAATGTAAAGGATTAGGTGATTGTGATGGGTGTGAACCGTCTGGTTCACTGTCGGAGGTGGTTCCAGCCTCAGGGGTGAATGGTTCACGTGATGAAATGGAGATGGAAATGGAAACGGAACCGGAAATAGAACCGTTAAGGCGAGGGAATCAGATAGTGAAAATTTGGTTTGCACATCATGCTGAATTCAGCACCGAAGATGCTAAAATGTTTATGAGGAGGATTTAAGATTTTAACATTTAAACTTTAGTTCATATTTGGTGCCGGTTTTTTTACATTTGAACTTGTTTTTTCAGTTGGTTATTTTCGTCTAGTTTCTTATTTGTATTTTATTACTTTCTTTTTGTATATGATACCGATGATGAATGATATTGGATATCGGTTGTTTTTAGTTGTATCTTACCCTATTTTAGTTATTGTTGTTAAGATTAACTTTTCACACGTTTCGTTTTCTTAATGAGATGTCATATTCATATTATGGTTTGAATTATGATCTAAGTTACGGGTGTATATTTTTTTGGTTAATTGTTCGGCATAATTCTATATTTATGGTTCTCGGCGAGTAACCGCTGGCGGTTTACTTTCATTACGGATCGTTGGATGTGATTATCAGTCGAAAATATTTTAGGAAAACAGATGAAAAAAGCATATAAGATAATGTGAATTTATATAAAAAAAATCTTTAGAATCTACCCATTTAACCTGACAGAGGCAAAATATAACCCAAATTGACCCGTTTACCCATTTATGGGTTGAAAGTGTCATCATAAATATTAGTCCTAAAATAACAAAAAGGAGCAACTTTTCCTTCCTATTATACCTTTGTATGTAGATCTTAAGCGGGAACAGTGGCGATTGTGAATTCTTAGATGTTGAGCGGGAATCTTGTGTGTTGGCTGAAGATGTGTCTCCATTGTCGGATGTATATGTCTATTATCTCCCTACCTTTCTTTATAAGATGGAACTTGTTTTAGTCATCGTCTGTTTAAACACGCTTATGTTATACATTCCAATTGAAAAACCTTACATAAGACCTGCTGGATCCATTCAACCCGTATCCATTCAAAAATCTTTTCAGAATTTTACGCATCAGAAGGTAGTGGCAAGGTATGATTTAAATCGACCGTTAATTATTTTTATCTGAAAACAAACGTGCACAACTCTTCATTTTAATACTGCTAATCGTATTCTAATTTATACAAATCTTTATAATGCTTCAGGCTCAATCTGTTGAGCATGGTGAAAAATTGGTGGGGAGCAGGATAAAGTTTGGTGGCCTGAAGATAAAACGTAAGTATCATAGCACTTGAGTGGAGAATCTTTGATCATCTTTTAACGTGAACATCTATTTCTGCACTAGAGGGCTCGAAATTTACCTTCAAACTGGATGCCAAATGGAAGCAATTCAAGAAATTTATCAATAATGGAATTCCAGTGTGTTGGTCGCCTAATCTCGGACCTCCTTTGAACCCTAAACAAACTAATTGCGGAATAACTAGTTTGTGAGTAAATATGGTGAAGAACAAGCAAGATAATCAAAGGATTGATTCTATTAAACTTACGTGAATGTTTACAAACACGAATAGAAACAATAACACTCGATTACAACACTTTAACACTCAAAAACAAAGAGTTACGTGATCTAGGGTTAGCTCACGTAACTAATTCTGCTCTAAATGCTCTGACAAGGTTCAACCACACGCATTTATGATTTCGAGACTGCTATTTATACTGTCCCGAAACCCTAGAAGAGTTACGCTCACGTAACTCTTGGAGGAGAGTTACGTGCACGTAACTCAAGAGTTACGTGCACGTAACTCAAGAGTTACGTGAGTGTAACTCTTTCACTCGAACGTAACTTGTTCGTAAATGCGTTTGGACTTTACAACTCGATCTAATTACATACTAACTCTACGACACGTTCTAATGAATACAAATACAGACAATAATGCTCCAACAAACTCCCCCTTGGATGTAGCTTGTATTCTTCAAAATTGTCTTGAACTTTTGGTGTCGAGAGATCGAGAGTCAGTCCTTTATACTTCAAGAGACTTGTACGGTGTAAAGTTTGCAACCGATAACTTGCGAATCTTTTCAGACAACTAATCTTCATCATTAAGCAACGCGGCTCCATGAAAATCAGCTTCGAGTCCTTGACTTCCAAGAAGTGCTAGACTCTTCAAGATCCGATCTTTAAACTTTGTAAAACCTGGCTTACAAAGATAAAACTGACCAAAAACGTGTTTTTGTTCTTTAAACTGACAAAATCTCTCATTTTTCAGAAAACACGTGATAAAACCTTTTTAACCATAAGCGATACGTGACAACGAAGAAAATAAACGCAGAAATAAAATATTTTTGATTTTTGTTTGTTTTCTTAACCTAAGACCGAAACTCTTTTTGTGGTTTTTAACTATAAGCTATTCACACTACTTTAGCAACCTACAAAGAGCAAATCTTTTTGGATAGGGATTAGTTTGCTTTTAGGATCATATCGCAGAAGTCGAATCACAAGAATCAGCCGATTATTAGTATACTTGTCCTCTTAAATACAACATATATATCATATAAAAAATCTTCCGATTATTTATGTTACAACTGTTTATATGGATCCCACTTATATTTACACTTAACTAAGTTCGAACTCCCCTCAAAGCGTCATCAAACTTCCAGTATTTATTTAGGAAACCCGTCACCTTATTCCTATTTAGTTAACTACTCTAAGTATTGAAAATGCATACTTATAGTATTGATTTTAAGCACTTTGTGCATTTTTCATAAATAGAGAAGCTTTTTGCTTTTTTTTTTTTTTTTTTTTTTTTTTTTTTTTTTTTTTTTTTAATTTATATATTTTTTTTTAATTTTTTTTTGAGCTTAAAAGCTTTATAGACTCGTGAACTCCTCCCTCTGTCTTTGCCGTTTATCAAGTTAGCATCAAGAGTTACGGAATTCTTATTTGACTCTACTCTCCCCTTTATACTAACCGCACGGAAACTATGATTTCGCAACCTTATAGAATCCAGGGGCGCCTCAAGGATACGAGTTTTACTTAACTCCTCAACCTTTATACTAACCGCACGGAAACTATGATTTCGCAACCTTATAGAATCCAGGAGCGCCTCAAGGTGTTTAGGAGTTATTAATAAAAACTCTTTGAGTTTTAGAAAAAACGGTTTATTATATTTTTTTTTGATTTTCTCTCAATTTTTCTTTTCCTCGCTTTTTCTATTACTCTCAGATACTTATTTATATATATATAATCCTATGGTGACAGATTCCAGGTACACCGAAAGTTTTCAGCTTGTCATTGAGATGAACAAACTTAACCGTGTTACCCATTAGAAACAGGTTCGGAAAATTGTTTATATGATATTGGCCGTACCTACTAATACATCGAACAAAAACTTGTGATTCTAAATTTTAAAATCCGCGATGTACTATCATTTCCTAATGTTTTCACAAACTTTCTCCCCCTCTTTTTATGTTTTTCTTATTTTTATTATTTGTGGAACTATACAAATCCTAAAAACTTAAAAAGAAAAGTTTCGAAGTCACGATCAAAAATTTAGGTTTTTATCATATTGGACGCTTTATACTCACTTGAGATTATTTAAACTTTGACTCAATGAGATTATTAAACTTTAGACTCAGTCGAGATTATTTAACTTTAGACTCGACGAGTATCAAAAACTTTAGACTCTTTGTGAAAAGAGTTTTGCATTTAAGCAAAACGGTTTTTGTCCGAGTTCGCAACTGTTATATGTTGCGAAGTCTAAACACTTTAAACTTACCAAATTAGGTAAGAAAACTTACCTTCTCGGTTGAGAAGGAAATCTTTAAACTCACTTAAGAGGTAAAAACGATAAAATACTCAAACCTTTACACTTTATCTCATGATAAAGAACCTTTACACTTGACGGGAAGACATTTGATCTGTCGAGCATGTTTAAGCACTCGAAGCCTTCCAATCGTCAAGAATTATCCAGAAACCGTTTTTTTTTTTTTTTTTTTTTTTTTTTTTTTTTTTTTTTTTTTTTTTTTTTCAGGAGAACTTGATCCATAACACGTATGTAAGCTCAGATATTTCCTCCTGTCACTGCGAATCACTTAAAAAACACGAGAACCGTAAAATTGAAAATAAAAGCTATAAACCTAAGAAAAGTTAAAATCTTTTTGTATTTTTTTAATTTTAAAAGAGTGAAATATTTACAAAAAATGGTTCGTGTCAAGCAATTTCCAATGTGATGAGACGGTTTAACTTGATCAGTTCCTCAAATCGCCCCTTATGAAAAGCTTTAGTCAAAAGATCGGCCTTTTGATCCTCGGTAGCGATTTGGAGCAACGTGATCAAGTTCTTATCATAGCAATCCCGTATGAAATGAAAACGAATACTTATATGTTTCGTTTTCGAATGTTGCACCGGATTGCGTATGATACACACCGCTGCTGTATTGTCAATGTTAATGGGGGTGCGAGAAACAATCAAACCGTAATCACGTAGCTGATGCTGGATCCAGAGAACCTGAGAACAGCAACTTCCCGCTGCAATGTATTCAGCCTCCGCAGATGATAAGGATACCGCGGTTTGCTTCTTGCACTGCCACGAGACTAAACGTGATCCAAGAAACTGACATCCACCGGTCGTGGACTTCATGTCAGAATTGCAGCCCCCATAATCCGAATCCGAGTACGCCGTCAGCTCAAAATCTTGATCGTCATAAGGATACCAGAGACCCAGAGTTGGTTTCCCCTTAAGATAACAGAGAATCCTCTTCACGGCCTTCAGGTGACATGCCTTAGGCGCAGCTTGATAGCGCGCGCACAAAGACACGGCAAAGGTGATATCCGGACGAGACGCCGTAAGATACATGAGTGATCCTATCATTGATCGATAAAGCTTCAGATCTACAGCATCATCGTGGAGTGCCGGACCAAGTTTGTGATTGATCTCGAGAGGAGTGCTCACCGTTCTACAGTCTAGCATCTCGAAACGAGTCAAAATGTCTTGCACATACTTGGTCTGGTGGATATAAATTCCTTTCTTCGACTGCTTAACTTGCAAACCCAAAAAGAAGTTCATTTCCCCCATTGCACTCATCTCGAACCTTGACGTCATCAGCTTCTCGAACTCTTTACACATTGAGTCATCGGTAGACCCAAAGATGATGTCGTCGACGTAAATTTGGACCAGCAGCAAGTGTTCATTCCTTTTCTTTGTGAACAAAGTTTGATCAACTGAACCTCTTGCAAACCCGTTGTTTGTCAAGAAATCAGAGAGCGTTCCATACCAAGCTCTCGGGGCCTGGTGAAGACCGTATAAGGCCTTGTTTAGCTTGTACACGTGATCAGGATGTTCGTAATCCTCAAAGCCCGGTGGCTGCGCGACATAAATGTCTTCACGTATCTCGCCATAAAGGAACGCGCTCTTCACGTCAAGTTGATAAACCTTGAAACGCATGTGGGAAGCGAATGCAAGAAACAGCCGAATTGATTCCAAACGAGCAACCGGTGCGTAGACTTCATCGTAGTCTAGACCTTCTACTTGTTCGAAACCTTGAACAACTAATCGGGCTTTATTCCTTACAATCTCGCCTTTGTCATCTTTCTTAATCTTGAATACCCACTTCGTCTTCAATATCTTTTCCCTCCTTGGAGCCTTGACCCTTTCCCACACATGCAACTTTAGGAACTGTTGAAGTTCTTCTTGCATAGCTTCTACCCAGAACGGATCATCTAGTGCAATGATGACGTTCTTCGGATCTATTTGGGATAGAAAACATGCTTCGAAGACCTCCAGAAGTGCAGGACTAGCCACGAATTCATCCAGGTGTGCTGGACGTTTCTTTTCTCTCACAGATCTCCTCGGAGTGATAACATTCTCTGCTTCATTTCTTTCTTCATCACCTTCATTTTCTTGTACAACCTCCTGATTAATCACATTTTCCAAGACCGGAGCTGGAATTTCTACTTCATCAGAAGGAGGAGCTGGATTCGAAACACCAGCAGTAGAAGGTTGAGGAGCGCTTTCGATGACATTAGATCCCTCTTCAATAATTTCTTCAATCCCATCTGCATCTTGAAAATCATTGTTTTCACTCTCTGAATCATCTGAGGCGGCTTTTGATGCAGCTTCGGATGCAGTTTCAGATGCAGTTTCAAAGTCTGGAGAATTTGGCCGAACCGGAGCTTGTTGAATAGCTGGAAGATCGATGAGGACCTGAATCGGTATCGGACCAGATGAAGTGGACGTTGATGCATCTTCAGTTTGAAATTGATTAAAGGATGTATCATCAAATCCTCCCCCTTGCATCACGACCGCTTCATGTCTTGCAACCGGAATGGAGGCACTAGGAGGATCAATGTTGAAAGACTGAAATAACGAATCATAATCGAAGAAGTGTGCCGGACCATCACCCGGTGTAGGTGGAGTATACCGGAAGCAAGTCACCTCATACGCTTCTTCAATTGTACCCGTCGTCTTATCAAATACCCTTTTACTGGGAGACTCAGCTGAATAACCAAGAAAGTATCCAGGATGCGTCTTTTCGCCAAACTTGGAGATTCTTTCCTTGGTGATCATAATCTCACAAGGGCATCCGAATGGCTCGAGGAATTGCAGATTCGGCTTCCTTTTATTGATCAATTCGTAGCTCGTCTTGTTATGACGTTTGACCAAGGAAACCCGATTGAGGACATAGCATGCCGTATTAACTGCTTCGGCCCAGAATGATACTGGCAGTTTAGAGTCCGAAAGCATTGTACGGGCAGCTTCGATGAGAGTCCTATTCTTTCTTTCTGCAACCCCATTTTGTTGCGGAGTTCGTGGAGCGCTATACTGGTGAGAGATACCCTTAGAAATACAGAATAGCTCCATGTTGTTGTTTTTGAACTCCGTGCCATTGTCGCTTCGGATAGACCTGACCTTTAACTCGAGGAGGGTTTCTAGTCGAAGAAGGAGAAACTTTAGTCGTTCAGCCGTTTCATCCTTCCTCGCTAGGAAGAAAACCCACGAGAACCTCGAGTAGTCATCCGTGACTACCAAACAGTACAATTTCCCACCTTTGCTCTTTACACTGACAGGACCGAAGAGATCCATGTGCAGAAGCTCCAGTGGAGCAGAGACTGAGTTCACTAGCTTCGATGGATGAGACTTCTTGTGTTGCTTCCCCTTTACACATGACACGCATGAGTCATTCATAGCAAAGCTCATGTTTGGAACTCCAGTAACGAGCTCGTGCTTCACCAGATAGTTCATCCTTCGAAAGTTAATGTGCGCCATTCTTCGATGCCACATGATTGACTCTTTCTCTGAAGCTTTAGACACCAAGCACAAATGTTCTTCGCTTGATGAGGCCTTAGACATATCCAGATAGTATATGTCATTGATTCGCGGAGCTCTTATCAATACCCAGGATGGGTCAATTACAAAACCTTCTCGCAGAATCAAACACTCTTTGCTTGTGAACAGCGTAGAGAACTTCTGATCGCAAACTTGCGAAACACTCAGCAGATTATGCTTTAGCTCCTTGACGTAGTTGACATTTTGAAAGGACACTACGCCATTGGAGATATTTCCCTGTCCTGTTATCCTGCCACCCTTTTCCCCCGCAAACAAAACATTGCCACCATCAACCGTAATGTGATCGGTCAATAGATGACAATCTCCCGTCATGTGCCTGGAGCAACCACTATCGACACACCAAATATTCTTGCCGCTCGGTCGCTTAGATCGCCCCTGCACATTAAAAGAGAGAATTAGTTTTGAATGGGGACCCAAGCCTTAACAGACTTGGGTCGTCCATATACATCAAGAATGATCACATCAACCAACTTGGTGTTTTTCTTGAAGTTGGTTGTGGTTGATGCGACATTCTGACGTGTGGGTGATTTTGGTTTTTCTTTAACAGCTTCAGTCACGACTTGTTTTGGCCCGGTCATGACTTGGTCTGAAGAAGTATCGACTTTGGAGATTAGTCGATCCTTCTTAGGGGATACTTTCCGTTTCAAGATTAATCCTTGCAAACGGGGACAGATTTTGGCAATGTGGCCCTCGTTTCTACAGTAGTAGCAAACTCTTGGATCATTTGATATGTCCATATGAGATTGAGAAATTTGAATCTTCTCGTTTTGAATTGCTACTTTAGACACGTGTTGAACACGAGGTGGAGCCACGTATGGAGTACGAGGTGGTGCCATGGTCTGTGGAGTTGGTCGAGAAGTAGTTGGTCTGGACACCTTGGGAGGGAAATTTGTAGGCTTAGAAGAAGAAGCCACTCCCTTGGTGAAAATCGTAGACATAGGGGTTTGAATAGTGAGAATTGGTCCCTCAACCTTTTCTTTACCCTTTGAGTTCGATTTTATGGACTTTGACTCGGCCTGCTTGGAATCGGATTGCTTAACAATCCGTTTACCTTCTCGCACCTGAAGTTGTTCAAACTTCTTGTCCATCTTAGTAATAAGACGGCTCTCCAGGCGCTGAATGACTTTCTTAGATAAATGGACATCTTTCAAATCGGTCAAGTCTTTTGAGTTTTGGTCAGGTCTTTCTAAGGTCTCTTTAGACTCAATTTTACTGATACTGACTTCTGGACCAGTTTCTTCGGCTTTTGGAGCCTCAGAGGTCAAAGAAGCAGATTGAGTTATCTCTACGGACGAGCCATCTACTGGGATAGGGGTGAAATTCATTGGAGGGGGCATACTAGAATACCCCAGTCCACCCTTATCCTTAGAGTTCGTCCGTTGAGATTCGATCAACTGAGCCAAAATCTCTTTAGAGTTTGCAATTGCAGCTAACTTTGCCTGCAGAGTATCAATTTCACTCTGTTTCTTGGCAACATTTAATTTTTCAGCTGCATAAGCATCAGAGAACTCTTGGATTTTCGAAATGTGTCGAGTAATAACAATTTTTAAATCAGAGATTTCAACTTGTTTTTCTTTCTTAAAAGTAGTCAAAATTCTGTTTTCTTTACACAAGGCATCATTTCTTAACTTCGACACTTAACTCTCTAGCAGAGGTACTCCATACAGTGAGCTTGGCCTCTAGCTCACTGCAGTTAGTACAACCGGAGTGAAAGGATCGAAATCTACCTCAGGTTTAGAAGAAGCATCTGAAGTAGAGGCCATTAGTGCAAAGTTATCCATCCTTGGAGCGATATCCTCATAGGCATTCCAGTCTACCCGGTTATCCACAGCTATGAGCGCACTAGCATCCTTCTCTACATCTTGAATTCGGAGGTTCCTCGATGCTGGACCCTGATATCCTCCTTGATGATAGCTTCGTCCTTGGTGGGAGGCTTGACCTTGTTGTTGTTGACCATACCTTTCTCCGTGGTCATGTCGAGGGTCTTCACGAGAGTGTTGACCACATTCACGAGCAAAGTGGCCGTAGTTATTGCATTTGAAACACTTTACTCTCGATTTATCGAAGCCCATCCCACTTTTCCTATCGCCACCAACAAACTTCTTTCCCGTGCGATTGAGAAACCCCTTAATCCGCCTCGTCATCATAGCCATATTCCATCTAATATCCATTTCTTCGAGATCATCCGGATGAACTTGCTCATAGTCTTCCTCGTTGAGAGAAGAGCAAGCAATCCTGCCATCGATGAAATCGTTGTAGGCAGCTACGAAGCACGACTGTAGACGATCAGTCTCTACATTTTGGGAACTAGAAGTGCTAAATCCCGTTTCCTTTCCTCTCCCTTGTGGCTTTAGGAGGGGAGCCGCAAATGCCGTATTCATCTCCCGTCTCGAAGAGCAAGTTCTACACGCAGAACATGAGGGACATAATGAATCGGTTGAGCTCGATACAGGAGGGCTGTTTTGAACATTTGGGAAGTTGAGAGTCGGAGGTAAGTAGCTTGAGGACGAAGGTACTTGAGTTGAGATGTCCGAGAGGAAAGCGACTCCCGCATTGTCTCTAAGTACATTCTGAGCAAACGTATTGCTACTGTAAGCCTTTTCTTGCATTTGAAGATTGGCTATACGAAGTTTGCCAATGAGATCCTCAAAGCTATAATCTCTTAACTCCGGTTTGTCTTTCAAAAGAAGCACCCTAAACTCCCAGTGCGGAGGCAGACTATCCAAGAACCGTAGGTTGGTCTGGAGCTTGCTGAACTCAACCTTTAACTCGAAAAGATCATTTATCAACAAGCGTGGTGGGCCCATAACCCACAGGTCCCAGGATCGTAACCTGGCTCTGATACCACTTGTTGGTCGCCTAATCTCGGACCTCCTTTGAACCCTAAACAAACTAATTGCGGAATAACTAGTTTGTGAGTAAATATGGTGAAGAACAAGCAAGATAATCAAAGGATTGATTCTATTAAACTTACGTGAATGTTTACAAACACGAATAGAAACAATAACACTCGATTACAACACTTTAACACTCAAAAACAAAGAGTTACGTGATCTAGGGTTAGCTCACGTAACTAATTCTGCTCTAAATGCTCTGACAAGGTTCAACCACACGCATTTATGATTTCGAGACTGCTATTTATACTGTCCCGAAACCCTAGAAGAGTTACGCTCACGTAACTCTTGGAGGAGAGTTACGTGCACGTAACTCAAGAGTTACGTGCACGTAACTCAAGAGTTACGTGAGTGTAACTCTTTCACTCGAACGTAACTTGTTCGTAAATGCGTTTGGACTTTACAACTCGATCTAATTACATACTAACTCTACGACACGTTCTAATGAATACAAATACAGACAATAATGCTCCAACACAGTGACAACTTCAGTAACGTCATTTCTAGTACGTGTCAAAACGGTCCGATCGGCCCCCAAACACTTTCTATAAACAGTCTAATGTTTGATAAAGGATTATATATACGAAAGCCACCCAGCTATTCAACTTTTTTAAACCCAGATCAACATGGGTCATGTGACATCCCGTCATTTTGAGGTATTAAACGTTACCGTTATCTATTCTTTTTATTCGCAATTGTTTTGACCCTTTGTTATTTGGCTTTCAATTGGTTTACGCTTTATTTATGTGTCGGGTTTTACGTTATTTGGTTGTTTCCTCCTCTGTGGCGGAAACTGAATATGAAAATGAATATTTAGCAGGTATATAAATCAATTCGCAGATATACGTAATAATTATAATTTTCGTAATAAAAATTGGGAGAATTGTTTTTGGTAAACTTTATCCAATCTGTTTCAACTCGGACTACACAATTGCCTTTTTTGATCTGTTTTGAGTTTTGACCCGTTGCCCAATCCGTTGACCAGCCCATTCTGCCACCTCTAGCTATATATTTTTCATTGATGCTGTCCCAGGTACGAGTTTTAACGAACAAACAGAGGTATTAAGTTTGACCCATTTACATATGAATGGGTTGTTTTGTTTATATGTTATCTCTACCGAGGCAAACAGGTATAACAAAAAAAAACTTTGACTAGAAAACAAACATGTCAAATGGATAGAAAGTCGTCTTAAGTGAATGTTTATTGCATATAACTTCTACATATTTATTTTTTAATTAGTTAGATTATCATCGAACGAATATCATTTTGTAATCATATTTTACACTTTTTTATTTATAAAAGAAATAGATATTAAAGGTTTTAAAGAATTTTGTGTGAAACCAACCTGACCCGAATGAAAGAATTACACATCACCCAACCCGCCCGATTTGCCTATTTTCCACATCTAATCAAAATTGAATGTTGTTGAAATTTATAATAACAGTGAATGTATGTAAATCGGGAAACACTTTGTACAAACATAACTAGCTTTCTTTCTTTCCGGTTTTTTAGATTCGGATTATGATTGAAGGAAAACAATAAGATACAAGTTTGCAGAATAAAGAAACATACGCCGTTGCCGACATGAAGAAAATGTCAACAAAACTGTAAAAACAAAAAATGATCGGAGAAAAAACCCAAAAATCTCCAAAAAGTGGAATATGTGGAACTCGAAGTTGAATATGTGGAAACTCCTACGCGGAAATCCTACCTGGAACTTCCTTTTCAGAATGATTTTGTAGATGACATAACTCAAATCTCGAAGGACACCCGTTGAAATGTGGGCCCAACAGATTGAACTCGTATATTGACATAAATGACCCCTGAAGACGCTCGCTGGTATTCTTGTTTCTTTGGGTGAAGAGATGGCGCAAACGAGTGAATTCAAAGGATTAGGCTAGTGAGGTGGGTGTGAAACGTCTAGTTTACTGTCGGAGGTGGTTCGAGCCTGTGTGGTGAATGGTTCACGTGATGAAATGGAGATGGAAATGGAAACATAACCGTATATGGAATGGTTCAAGCGAGGGAATCGGATGGTAAAAATTTGGTTTGCACGTTAACCCAAAATCCTGTTGAATTCAAAACCGAAGATACTAAAATGTTTGTTAGGAAGAAGTAAGATTTTAACATCGAGACTTTCGTTCAGAACTTGTGCGGTTTTTTTTACATTTGACCTTGTTTTTTCAATTGGTTATTTTCGTCTAGTTTTTATTTGTATTTTGTAACTTTCGTTTTCTATATGATACCTATGATGAATGATATTGGATATTGGTTGTGTTTATTTGTATTTTACTTTTTTAGTTATTGTTGTTAAAAATTAACTTTTCATGCGTTTTGTTTTCTTTATGACATGTCATATTTGACATCATTAGTAAAATGTATATCAACTAATATTTGAATAAGAACATATTATGGTTTGAACTATGATATATGTTATGTGGGTTTTTTTTGTTAATTGTTTCCTCATAATTTTATATTTGTGGTTCTTGACGAATAACGTTGGCGGTTCACTTTTATTACGGGCCGTTTGATTTGACTAACTTTTAATTTTAATCCTTCAAAATAGCCTATTTATAATACCTGTTAGATAATATCAGTTACTTTGCAATGAAAACCGCCCAGAAGTAACGCCTTGTCTTTGTCTTCGACTTACACAAAATTTAAAATACTAATTATGGTTGTTATGTTAGATGTCATCGGTTACTTAACAATTCAAAATTCTACAACGAAATGCATTGAATCCAGAACTATAAAGTTTTATATAGAAATTGAAGAAAAATGTATAATCTATAATATATACTAAAAGACTTGCATTAAAAGTCATATGACAAGATGGATTTTAAGATTAATTTTAACCGTTAGATCAAATAATGATATCATATGACATCATAATCAACTATTTTAGTTTTAACCCTTTCATTTTAAATACAATTTTAACCTTTCAACTTTACTACATATTTAATAAGACATAGTTTGACACTATTACTTTAAATGTTAAATATTTTTATCAACTATATTTTTTTATAAAAAGATAAACGATTTTTTATTTCTTTTAGGTTTTTTTTTTCTAAGAAAACAAAAAAATATAACCGTAAGAAAAAAAAAATAGTATGGACATACCAAAAAGAGACACTCTCTTATTTTCGTTTTTGTTTAACAATAAACGGACACTCGATTAACAAAAGACTTTAATTTGACCTCTAAGATTTTATATTATTGTACGAGTATAAAAGAATTATAAAAAATAATAAAAATGAATGTTGACTTAAAAAATGACACATTTTGTGTACTGATACATACAACCATAATAGATTAATAAAAGACTAAAAAAACCATATTGTGAAACTATTTAATTTGATCTTTAAGACTATGTCCTTAATAAAACAAAATTGAATAAAAAAAATTATTGAATACCTACTTCTACCAACATGACATAATCCAAATTTAAAATTTAAAATTTAATAGACTATAATCATTTAAAACACCAAAATGACCCACATATAAAACTTAGCAGAATTCAACTATTTTATTGAATTTATAAACACCAGACCACAATGTTTTAATAGGTTCTTTTGTATTATTTTCGATAACATTGTCTGTGTATACAAATTTAAAAGTGAAACTGAAACAAATACATATAAACGAAACAACAAATATATGATATCACAACTCATATTGTCATATATTATTAATGATACACGATGTTCCCTCAGTTTCTACATATTATATTTGTATTTTTTTCAATTAAATTATCCGTGTATACACGGAAAATAAACTAGTATTTTACTAAAACATATGGAAAAAACATTTAAGATAATGTGAATTCATATAGAGCAGATAAGGATTTTCATCTTCATATGTTTTAATAGAAAATTTTATTAAAATTTAGAAGTCATATGTGTTACGTTTAAGGGACAACAAATCTTTGGAATCTACCCATTTGAACTTATAGAGGCAAAGTATAACCAAACATAGACCCGTTTACACATTTATGGGTTAAAAGTGTCACCATAAATATTAGTCTTAAAATAACAAACATGAGCAATTTTTCATCCTATTATACTTTGAATATGTAGATCTCAAGCGGGAACAGTGGTGATGATGAAATCCTAATTGTTGAGCAGAAATCCTTCGAGTTGGTTGAAGACGTGTTTCCTTTGTCGGATTGTGGATATATCTATTATCTCCCTCTCTCTCTCTTTATAAGCAAGAACTCGTTTTAATCATCGTTTGTATAAACACATTTATGTTATACATTCGGGTGATTTATATTAGAAAGGGCTATTTTGGCCCCAAATGGTCAAACCGAATAAATTTGGGATTTTTGTTAGTTTTTTTTTTTTGGGAAACAGCTTATCCAAACAAGCATGAACATAGAAAGAGCTTGAGAATTTTCGTGTCAAAATGGGTTGGGTTGGGCTGTTTTGACAAGTCAATATATAGCCCTACTTTATATCTACCCTTATTATTGAGTTTTTTTATTTTGTTGTAATGTATTGAGGAAATATTAGTGAAGAATGAAGAAACCGAATAGTAAAACATGTCCTTCCAATTGAAAAACCTTACATAAAACCCGCATGATCCATTCAACCCGTATCCATTCTAAATAATGTTTCATAATGTTACCCATTTCAAGGTAATGGCAAAGTATGATCTAGGCGCCCATTTACCAATAAATGGGTTTAAATTGCCTCCTTTAATTTGTTTTCCTTGGAAAGCAACATGTACAACTCTTCATTCCAAATATGCTAATTGTAAATAGGATTATACAAATCTCTATAATGCTTCAGGCCGAATATGTTGAGCATAGTGGAAATTTGGTGGGTAGCAGGGTAAAAATTTGATCGCCTCAAGCAGGGGCGAAGCTAGGAATTTCTTTTACGTGGCGTGAATGAAAAATAAGGGGCAAAAATTTCCAAATTGATTTTTAAAGGGGCAAAATTTTAAAAATAACATAAATATAACTATTTTTTACACTATGACAAAATTCCACAGGGGTAATTGCATACTTTGTGCCTGGCTCCATTCCTGGCGTGAGGATAAAACGTATGTATCATAGCACTCGAGTTATATGAAATAATAGTTGATCATAGTTAAATGTGATCATCTTTTACTGCAGTTTTTACGAACGAGTTGTGAAGTCTTTTAACATTCAGATAAAGTAGTAAAAGGTGTGATATCGACAAACATTTTCTCTAAGTTGTTTATTGGTATTTTTTCTGCGTATTGCGTGTCACACCCCGCTTCAGCAGAAACAAGAAGTGTGCAAATCATGATATCAGAAGACAAGGTTATAACATACAACTATGTAAAAAAACATCATAATCATAAATAATAATCAAGGTTTACAACAATAGACATGCTACAAATGTGTATCAAAGTACATATCCAAATACAATAATAAAAACATGGATCTCCTAGGAACTAATCTAAACATAGTAGTTCCACGAAAACAGGTAACAGATCCACATAACCCACAAAAGCCACATAAGCATGCCATCAATAAAACTGCAACCTCATACTCCTGAAAAGCGGAACATTAAAACATCACGCGATTTTAAGTTGAAAAGTGACCCATTTAAAATATAAAAATAGTAATAAATTTCCAACCACGTCTTGCTTTACAACCATAGTGCGACGTCTAGCAGGAATGCAAGCAAATGAATCCCATCTCGTAGCGAGTAAAGTGCCTACGCCCCTATAGAGAGATTAGGGGCGCGCTAGCGCTTGATCTATTGCCTAAATATCATACAACCGATCCTGAATAAAGTAAGCAACAATAATCAACCATCCTAAGGTTTCTAAACCTAAGGCATAGCAACGAGTAAAAGATGGTTATAACATCCATTCGTAGGGACATCCTACCGAATGATGAGGGTTTGTCAAACCCATATAGATCTATATATATATATATATATATATATATATATATATATATATATATATATATATATATATATATATATATATATATATATATATATATATATATACATATATATATATATATATATATATATATATATATATATATATATATATATATATATATATATATATATATATATATATATATATATGCAACCGAGGGCTCTGAAGAGTTAACATATGTTTAAACAAGGGGGGCCTAACACAAGTCAAAGCCTAAAGACAATTTAATCTAAAAGCAATTCTAATCCACTATGTATACAAGACAAAATCACACAAGTTTTATACAAGCTTTTCATGACCAAAGAATAAAACAGTAAAAAGGGCAACAAATAACTCACAATAATATCAAATGCCGGTTCCCAAGTCAAATCAGTCCAAAATCCGAGTCACAGTCACGACTCGTGCCTAAGTGTCCTAGATAAGCAATGAAAATGAATAAGTATCTTTCTAAGACTAAGTCTAACACGGTTTAGCCCTTCTATTAATGTTATATATGAAGAATTCAATAAACAATTTCCAAGGAGTCATTTTAGGAAAAATAACGACGAATAGAAATTCGATAATAAATTCGGAATGTCATACCGGAAAATATGACGAAGGATAATCATGAATTTGATAAATAATTTAGGATTTCATATTAGGAAATATGACGATAGTTGGCGATTACCAAAAGAGTGATTAAATTCGGTTTCTAAGTTAAACTTTTTGAAAAAGTTAACATTTTATATAAATTTACAACGTTTACATTATTCAATAATACTTTCTAAGTTTAGGTGATAAAAAGGTGAATTTTATCAACAGAAATAAATACCGACTTTTGTCGTAAAAGTACTGATTTTTTTTCAAAAAACGTAATTTTTATGAAAATTTGTATTTTGAATTTTATAAGTTGAGGAATAAATACCGATTAAGTTGAATCTATGAAACCATGTGATTTTAATTAATTTTTTTGATTAGGTCGTATCTATGAAACTGTCTGTCACTAATTTTTTAGGAATGGATTTGGGTGATCGACATTTTAAGTTATATATGGAAATAAAATAATACTATATATGATAAGAAAAATCATCTATATATCATTATTATGTTTGTCTAGGTGGCTTATTTGCGGTTTGAAGTCCAACCAGAGCATGATTTTCACTTTCACAAGGTGAGAATCATACTCAATTCATCCCCTAGTGAGAATTAAAGAATAATTTTGATATCTCACCAATTGTTGGGTAGTAAAACTTAGGTAAATAGATGGTCTACGAGTGATGACTTACGACATGAAGGACTACGACTTCGGCACTTTACGACATAAATATTTATGTTTGCGTTAGGGTATAGAGTATTTTAGTTTCATTAAAAAATAGTGAATTTAGATCTTAATTAATGTGTTCGGGAATTAATTCGAAGATAAAAATTGAATTCGCGAAGTTAATTTTAGTTTACAATGAACATAAGGGAAGCCGGTACCCCTAATCCTAAAGTATGCAAACTAAAGGTACTAAAGTCCTTAGCTTATTATGGTTGAAATAATTACCCGACAAAAGTGAAAATATTCAATAATATACGTAGTGAAAATTAATCGAAAATGGCACATACGAGAATCGGTGCCTGGAAATTCGCGGTTGTCACATCGTATTCCATCATTTTCCAATCTCGTGCCAGACTTTAATAGGCAGCGAACAATGGATCAGAATGTGGTGAACCGATTCAATGTCCTTGTCTCAAAGAGGACATCTTAGGAATGAAGGTTCACACCCCGACGATCAAGGTTCGGCCTTGTAAGAAGCATGACAAAACAAGCCCTTCATGCTAAAGCTAGAATAAAAGCTTAATTAGGAATGAGAAAACCATATTTCTTGTGCTTGGGCGAATCTTAACGGTCATGTTATTTCTATGCTTCCAAACATCCACATAGCCGTTTGGATAGTCTCATCTAGAAGACGTTTTCCCTTTCCGGATAGTGTCAGCAAATTTAAGTCATTGAACGTTACCGATGTTAGACTCCAAATTTTGAGTGTTGCCAATGAACTTTCGATCATTCTAATATTGCATTCCAAAACGAGACAAGGTTTCAGTTTCTAGCACCTCATCACAAACAGGGCATCTCGTAAATTAGATTTTCTATATTTACTTTCATTTCATATTATTTCAAAAAAGACATAGTAATTAAAAATAATAGAAACAAACATAGAAAGTTATTAATTAAAAGATTAATAAAGGGACAGAACACTCTAAATGCACAATGTAGGTGTTATAAAACCCTAATATTGTACTGTTGTCATATATATCAGCAGCAGCAGGTGTAGCCGTATCAAACCCTAATATGTCTACCACCTCATTTTCAATGTTTCAAGAAAACAGACCTCCGGATTTCAATGTTAGTGTCTTTACTTCGTATTTCTTTTGTTCATTTTTGTTATGACAAGTGCATGCTAACTTAAAATATGTATCATCTTTTAGGGGATAGAAGAACGATCTTCGTTCATCGTTCATAGCATTTCAATGAAGATATCCGTTAGGTAAATGTTTAGATCTAATGCAAATAACCTCTTTCCGTAACTTTTGAGCAGATTTTTGTGGATCTGAGATATAATTTTATTGACAAGTCATGTTTATTTCCTATGTGGTACAGCAATCTTATAATGACTGAAGATCAATCTGTCGATGGTAACCGGAGAATCTCCGTCGACCGAATCTGCTTTGCTGATATTTTCTATACTTGTATGTATTCGATCTCTCTTACTTATAATTTGTTTTCTTAATAGAAATCCAACACTCTATTATACCTTTTGGTAACTTTTATTTTTGTAGTACAGTAAATTAACTGAACAGAAATTCGTTCGATTTGACTGATTTGAATGGTGTGTTGTTGGTCGCCTATTTCGGACCTCCTTTGAACCCTAAAACAAACTAATTGCGGAATAACTAGTTTGAGTAAGTAAAACGGTGAAGAACAAGAGATATAACCAAATGAATGATTCTATTAAGCTTACGTGAATGTTTACAAACACGAATAGAATCAATACAAACGATTACAACACTTTAACACTCAAGAACTCACAATTACGTGATCTAAACCTAGCTCACGTAACTCTTTCTGAAGTGACTGCTCTGACAATGTTCAACAACCACATTTATGATTTCGAGGCTGCTATTTATAGTGGCCCGAAACCCTAGAAGAGTTACGTTCACGTAACTCATGGAAGAGAGTTACGTGCACGTAACTCACTAGTTACGTGCACGTAACTTACGAGTTACGTGAATGTAACTCTGTTACTTGAACGTAACTTTCTCGTAAATGCTTTTGGACTTTACAACTCGATCTAATTACATTCTAACTCTACGACACGTTCTAATGAATACAAATACAGACAATAATGCTCCAACAAACTCCCCCTTGGATGTAGCTTGTATTCTTCAAAATTGTCTTGAACTTTTTGTATCGATAGATCGAGAGTTGAATCCTTTATACTTCATAGAGACTTGAACGGTGTAAAGTTGGCAACCGTTATCTTGCGAATCTTTCTAACAGCTAATCTTCATCATTAAGCAACGCGGCTCCATGAAAATCAGCTTCGAGTCCTTGACTTCCAAGAAGTGCTAAACTCTTCAAGATCCGATCCTTAACTTTATAAGACCTGGCTTACAAAGACAAAACTGACCAAATACGTGTTTTTGTTCTTTAAACTGACAAAATTTCTCATTTTTCAGAAAACACGTGATAAAACCTTTTAACTATGAACGATTCGTGACAACGAAGAAAATAAACGCAGAAATAAAATATTTTTGAATTTTGTTTGTTTTCTTAACCTAAAACCGAAACTCTTTTTGTGGTTTTTAACTATAAGCTATTCACACTACTTTAGCAACCTACAAAAGGGCAAATCTTTTTGGATAGGGATTAGTTTGCTTTTAGGATCATATCGCAGAAGTCGAATCACAAGAATCAGCCGATTATTAGTATATTTGTCCTCTTAAATACAACATATATATCATATAAAAAATCTTCCGATTATTTAGATTACAACTGTTTATATGGATCCCACTTATATTTACACTTAGCTAAATCCGAACTCCCCTCAAAGCGTCATCAAACCTCCAGTATTTATTTAGGAAACCCGTCACCTTATTCCTATTTAGTTAACTACTCTAAGTATTGAAAATGCATACTTATAGTATTGAGTTTAAGCACTTTGTGCATTTTTCATAATTAGAGAAGCTTTTTGCTTTATTTATTTTTTTTTTTTTTTATATATTTTTTAATTAATTTTTTTTTGAGCTTAAAAGCTTTATAGACTCGTGAACTCCTCCCTCTGTCTTTGCCGTTTATCAAGTAAGCATCAAGAGTTACGGAATTCTTATTTGACTCTACTCTCCCCTTTATACTAACTGCAAGGAAACTATGATTTCGCAACCTTATAGAATCCAGGAGCGCCTCAAGGATACGAGTTTTACTTAACTCCTCAACCTTTATACTAACCGCACGGAAACTATGATTTCGCAACCTTATAGAATCCAGGGGCGCCTCAAGGTGTTTAGGAGTTATTAATAAAAAACTCTTTGAGTTTTAGAAAAAAAACGATTTATTATATTTTTTGATTTTCTCTCAATTTTTCTTTTCCTCGCTTTTTCTATTACTCTCAGATACTTATTTATATATATATAATCCTATGGTGACAGATTCCAGGTACACCGAAAGTTTTCAGCTTATCACTGAGATGAACAAACTTAACCGTGTTACCCATTAGAAACAGGTTCGGAAAATTGTTTATATGATATTGGCCGTACCTACTAATACATCGAACAAATACTTATGATTCTAAATTTTAAAATCCGCGATGTACTATCATTTCCTAAGGTTTTCACAAACTTTCTCCCCCTCTTTTTATGTTTTTCTTATTTTTATTATTTTTGGAACTATACAAATCCTAAAAAAACTTAAAAAGAAAAGTGTCGAAGTCACGATCAAAAATTTAGGTTTTTATCATTTTGGACGCTTTATACTCACTTGAGATTATTTAAACTTTGACTCAATGAGATTATTAAACTTTAGACTCAGTCGAGATTATTTAACTTTAGACTCGACGAGTATCAAAAACTTTAGACTCTTTGTGAAAAGAGTTTTGCATTTAAGCAAAACGGTTTTTGTCCGAGTTCGCAACTGTTATATGTTGCGAAGTCTAAACGCTTTAAACTAAAGATATAAACATGTCAATTAAGCTTGAAAGGAGACGTTTGAACGCAAACCGGACAACGTAAATCAAATAGGAATTGAAAGCCTACTGAATCACGCATCACACACATTACAAACAATCAAACAAGCAAAAGAAACATTTATATATCAATAGAAGTTACAAATATTACAGTCATATGAATATAGTTTGAGCTGGGAATAAGAAAATACCAAAAACCAGCTAACACCTGCAAACTAAATTCTATACTGCTTCTTCAACCACCACTGGTAGATTTTGCGAATGAAAGCCCCGTTTGACACAGATGTGCACCACATGTGAGAAGACCAACCCAAATGATTTCTCATTAGCCGCACAGTAGATCATCTTCTCATTCAGCTTCTTCAAGTCTGCTTCGGAGAGGCAGAGAAGATGGATAGGATCATAGATCCTCAACAACACTTTACCATCTTTCCCAAATACCACTGCCTCCCTAGCCTTTTCATCGAACCCCCAAGCCGTAACATCCGTTAAGAAATCCTGAGGAAGCGAGGGCAATCTGATCCTCCTGAGTTGCCTGACTTCAGGATAGACATCAATCCAACCGCGCCTCTTAGTAATGAGATTTCTCTTCTTTTCCCTCTCTCGGATAGGCATGGTGAGCTTGAAGTTTTCAAGCTTTCTAAAATAGATGTCGGATCTCAAGTTCTTGTAGAACAGCTTGGCCGCATCCATAGAGAGATTGGTGGGTTCCAGATCTGCGAGGCGCTTCAACTCGTAGTGAGGTAGAGTGTTGAACGTCGCATACTTCATCTTCATATACTGGACACCATCACTTCGCAGCAAGACAAAGTAGTTGGTGTCATCTATGTAGCGCCATGCAAGGACCATCCTCTTGCACGGGCCTACTAGATTACACCCGACCAGAATTCCCATTTCCCCAAATACCGCGTGATCAATCTTTCTCCCTCGGCCATCAATGTAGTGAATTGGAGGTGGCACGAGAGGAGCGGGGACTACTGGAGTGGAAGGTGCAGCTTCGTCGTCTTTAGACTTCCCCTTAGAACCAGCTGGGGAAGCAACCTTCTCTTTAACAACGCCAGATTGTGTGGCGGTGACTTTCTTCAAACGAGCGGAGTCCACCTCGTCCTCGGAGTCTTCAAACAAACAACTCCCCTGGACTACTGAGGCAGCATCTCCCTCACCCAATGGCATAGCCGCAAAGGTAGGGACTACGCCGGTAGACCCATGAAATGACATCTCTGGCTGAGTGGACTCGAGAGTATGAGAATGGGTACCTGCACAAACTAAAGCAAAATCAAGATTAAGATAAGCAGTCTCCCCCTCAATCGATGCTTCCTTGGATGGAGATCCCGTATCTTTGCCAGAACCAGGCGCGGATTCATCACGTGCCGCCTGTTCGGAAGGATCAGCCATTCCTTGATCACCCGAGCCCATTAAGGATTGAGCACCCGCATCGCCGCCATCATCAGGCTTATCCTGATCATCATCGTCTTTTGGCTCATCATCCTTGGCTGCATCGTCAGCATCCTGATCCTTTTCATTCTCATCATCATCATTCTCATCATCTGCTTCTTTCTCAGCTTCTTCCTTTTCTCGTGCCTTCAACAATTCATCCAATCGATCATTGAAGAGCTTATAATCTCCCCGAACCACCTTATGATCGTTCTCAACAACTTTAAACTTCTCCTCCATGTACGCAATCTTCTTATCACGAGCCTTCACTTGCTCTTCAAGCTGCTTTATCCGCTTCTCATGCTTGAGTAGGGTACTTTGGAAGGAAGTGAGCATTTGGCGTACCAGATCACCTGAACCAACTGTGATCTGCGGGCTAGGAGAGCTGCCCGATGGTGGAGGAAATGTAGGGTTCACCAAAGGTGGAGGAAGTGTGAATGTGGGAGGTGGAGGAGGCATAGTGATGACTGGTGGAGGAATGGTGGTAGTGGTTGTAGGCGGAGGAGCGGTGGTGGAGGGTTGCCTAGATTTCTTCAACAGAGGTTGTTCAGGAGGAGCCTCTGGAGAAGCAGGAGAAGAACGAGGCCTTTTGCTTGCTGAGGTTGGAGAGGCTTGGCTATAAGCACCCGGTTGAACACCAACAAATGAGGCAGACTTCATTCGCACTGATCGGACTCGTGGTGGCGAAGGAAGCTCCAATTGTGGTTCCTCGAGAGCAACTTCCTTTGAAGCTTGCCCTTTTCCCTTAACTCCCCCTTGGAGAGCAGTTCCCAACAAATTAACCCCGGCTTTTGTAGCTTTCCTCATAAGCCGATCATATTTTTCTTTGTAAGCCTCCACTGACAAAGTCTTCTTCAGGACTTTCAGATTATTGAATTTCTGCTTCCATGCCTTCGCAGAATCGACCATCTCAACAGTTTCATCCGAATCATCATCACTTTCATCACCATTATCATCAGCATCATCGTCTTTATCTCCGGATCCAGCACCCTCTGAATCGGATTCATCGATAAGATCCAACTGTGCTGGCTGCTTTCTTTTACCTTTAACCTGCCCAGACACATCCTCAGATTCGACAACCTGTTTCCCTTTACTCTTTCTTTGGCGTTTACTGGTAACACCCTCAGAAGCTACTGACTTAGAAGATCTTCTAGACACGCTCGGCTTTGGGGGATCAGCAACAACCAAATGATCATAAGCATTGAGCGCCGGAGCCACAAAATTAGCATCAACCAACGCACCCTGAAGTGCTAACTCATAGCCCCCTCGGCAGTCAGCAAACACTCTGGGTTGAATGTGTGTAGCATCTCCGAGCGGACCGGTGTAAGCAAGTTGCGGCAGTAGGTGATCGATCATTAAGGTCACGAACCTTGGATACTGATCGAAAATCCGTGTCCTATCCTCTAGATTCCATAGCATGTTGCTCAGAATGAATCTGGAGGTGTTGAACTCGTGCTTGAATACCAAAGAAACCATCAACGACTGACCCTTGCGATCCAGTACGTCATATCCCCCTTTCCACTTCGACAAGCACTGGATAAGCGTGTGCATGAGGAAGCGGTATTTATCCGGCATTAAGGACTTGTAGAACTGAGCGGAATCTAGTCGTCCCGTATACCCCATCTGCTTGAAACAGCCAAAGATCAGCTTGCCGGGAAAGACATCAGGAGCATTAGCTGAGTCTTGAAACTGCAGGACCGTGCGAATGACGTCCTCAGTGATAACTACCGGAAGATCCCCAATCATGGACTCGATTGTAGGGGGATCGACCGTCAAATTCGCTCGAGCATTCCTCCAGAATTGCGAAATTAGATCCAGCTTCAGTTTAGGATTGGCTCGGAGGGCATATGCTATCGGGCTTCTATTCAGGTAGTTGACTATGTCTTCATACCCGGCCCCACTTTTCTCAGCAGAAAACAATGCAACAGCGTTATGTCGCTTGATTGCCACGTCCGTCTTAGGTGCCATTCTGCACAAAAGACAATCAACAACTCGCACAAAAGTTAGTACACGCACAAAAACTACTAAAAGACATTGCAAACAACATCCTAGACGTGCATAGACTACTTTTGATTGAAATTGGGTTATGCTGCTATCTTTAGAATCAATTACGTGAAGCAAATTGAATTTGCCAAAAACAGATTTGAATCTGTTGACAGTTACGTACGTAACATGTCTAACGTAAAGGATTTTTGAAAAATTTGGGCAGCATAACGAGACAATTTCGCGAAAACGAACTTTTTTCTTTAACAATTACGTGCACGTAATTGTCAATTACGTGCACGTAATAGTGAATTACGTGACATATCAATACATTGATGCAAAGTTACGTGACATGCAGAATATTGAAAGTCAAAGTTACGTGCCCGTAACTTGTGTAACCCCTCGTTTTCTTACGCTCGATAAAATTCAAAATATGCTATGATTTTTATTCTAAAATCAATTCAATAGCAATATTCCGAACGACATTTGTCTTTACACTACACGGTTTGGACATTTGTGTAGAAAACTTAGCCAAAATTAGGGTTTTTTAGGTTTAAACCAAAAATTTCTTTAAACCCTAGATTAAGACCAAAAAACTAGCATCAAACAATACCATTATGCTCGGAAATGGGTTTAGAAAGATTAACCATCATCAATTTTGTGTTATATTAACTGATTATGAGTCCTTTATCAATGACTACCCAAACCGAAACCCTAAACTGTCCAAACACCCCTTTAACTCGAAGTTTTAAAACGAGAAATCATACCGTGTTGATTAGATGATGAATCCGAGCACGAGAATGATAAAAAACAGGTGTTTTGATTGAAAATTCCGAAAGCTTCAAGAGGAAGAGAGGGTTTTCAAAGAGAAGGGTTTTAGAAATGTGTTTGGCAACAGTTACCAAACTCTATTTATACCCTCTCTCTAACCATACTTACGTGCACGTAATTAAGCAATTACGTGCCCGTAACTTAAGAGTTACGTGCACGTAATTGTCAATTGCGTGCACGTAATTCTTTATTACGTGACCCTTTTCAAATTTGAGTTTTTCGCGCGTTTTCTCGATTTTAAACTTGTTTTAATTCATGTTTTTAACTTTAAACTTTTACCGAATAAAAGAAAACAAGTTTTTAACCTTTAAACTCTTTTCAAGAGATAAAAATGATGATTTACTCAAACCTTTACACTTTATCTCGTGATAAAGAACCTTTACACTTGACGGGAAGGCATTTGATCAGTCGAGCATGTTTAAGCACTCGGAGCCTTCCAATCGTCAAGAATTAACTAGAAACCGTCTTTCCAGGAGAACTTGATCCATAATGCGTATATAAGCTCATATGTTTCCTCCTTTCACTGAAAATCACTCAAAAGACACGAGAACCGTAAAATTGAAAAGAAAAACTATAAACCTAAGAAAAGTTAAAATCTTTTTGTAATTTTTTTAATTTTAAGTGACTTAGATATTAAACTACAACTTAAACCAAAAATCTTTTTGAATTTTTTTAATTTTAAAAGAGTTAAATATTTACAAAAATAGTGGTTCGTGTCAAGCAATTTCTAAAGTGATGAGACGGTTTAACTTGATCAGTTCTTCAAATCGCCCCTTATGAAAAGCTTTAGTCAAAAGATCGGCCTTTTGATCCTCGGTAGCGATTTGGAGCAACGTGATCAAGTTCTTATCATAGCAATCCCGTATGAAATGAAAACGAATACTTATATGTTTCGTTTTCGAATGTTGCACCGGATTGCGTATGATGCACACCGCTGCTGTATTGTCAATGTTAATGGGGGTGCGTGAAACAATCAAACCGTAATCACGTAGCTGATGCTGGATCCAGAGAACCTGATAAGGATACCGCGGTTTGCTTCTTGCACTGCCACGAGACTAAACGTGATCCAAGGAACTGACATCCACCAGTCGTGGACTTCATGTCAGAATTGCAGCCCCCATAATCCGAATCCGAATACGCCGTCAGCTCAAAGTCTTGATCGTCATAAGGATACCAGAGACCCAGAGTTGGTTTCCCCTTAAGATAACAGAGAATCCTCTTCACGGCCTTCAGGTGACATGCCTTAGGCGCAGCTTGATAGCGCGCGCACAAAGACACGGCAAAGGTGATATCCGGACGAGACGCTGTAAGATACATGAGTGAGCCTATCATTGATCGATACAGCTTCAGATCTACAGCATCATCGTGGAGTGCCGGACCAAGTTTGTGATTGATCTCGAGAGGAGTGCTAACCGTTCTACAGTCTAGCATCTCGAAACGAGTCAAAATGTCTTGCACATACTTGGTCTGGTGGATATAAATTCCTTTCTTCGACTGCTTAACTTGCAAACCCAAAAAGAAGTTCATTTCCCCCATTGCACTCATCTCGAACCTTGACGTCATCAGCTTCTCGAACTCTTTACACATTGAATCATCGGTAGACCCAAAGATGATGTCGTCGACGTAAATTTGGACCAGCAGCAAGTGTTCATTCTTTTTCTTTGTGAACAGAGTTTGATCAACTGAACCTCTTGCAAACCCGTTGTTTGTCAAGAAATCAGAGAGCGTTCCATACCAAGCTCTCGGGGCCTGGTGAAGACCATATAAGGCCTTGTTGAGCTTGTAAACGTGATCGGGATGTTCGTAATCCTCGAAGCCCGGTGGCTGCGCGACATAAATGTCTTCACGTATCTCGCCATAAAGGAACGCGCTCTTCACGTCAAGTTGATAAACCTTGAAACGCATGTGGGAAGCGAATGCAAGGAACAGCCGAATTGATTCCAAACGAGCAACCGGTGCGTAGACTTCATCGTAGTCTAGACCTTCTACTTGTTCGAAACCTTGAACAACTAAACGGGCTTTATTCCTTACAATCTCGCCTTTGTCATCTTTCTTAATCTTGAATACCCACTTCGTCTTCAATATCTTTTCCCTCCTTGGAGCCTTGACCCTTTCCCACACATGTAACTTCAGAAACTGTTGAAGTTCTTCTTGCATTGCTTCTACCCAGAACGGATCATCTAGTGCAATGATGACGTTCTTCGGATCTATTTGGGATAGAAAACATGCTTCGAAGACCTCCAGAAGTGCAGGACTAGCCACGAATTCATCCAGGTGTGCTGGACGTTTCTTTTCTCTCACAGATCTCCTCGGAGTGATAACATTCTCTGCTTCATTTCTTTCTTCATCACCTTCATTTTCTTGTACAACCTCCTGATTAATCACATTTTCCAAGACCGGAGCTGGAATTTCTATTTCATCAGAAGGTGGAGCTGGATTCGGAACACCAGCAGTAGAAGGTTGAGGAGCGCTTTCAATGACATTAGATCCCTCTTCAATAGTTTCTTCAATCCCATCTGCATCTTGAAAATCATTGTTTTCACTCTCTGAATCATCTGAGGCGGCTTTGGATGCAGCTTCGGATGCAGTTTCAGATGCAGTTTCAAAGTCTGGAGAATTTGGCCGAACCGGAGCTTGTTGAATAGCTGGAAGGTCAACGACGACCTGAATCGGAATCGGACCAGATGAAGTGGACGGAGATGCATCTTCGCTTTGAGTGTGAAACTGATCAAAGAATGTATCGTCAGTTCCTCCCCCTTGCATCACGACCGCTTCATGTCTTGCAACCGGAATGGAGGCAATAGGAGGATCAATGTTGAAGGATTGAAATAACGAATCATAATCGAAGAAGTGTGCCGGACCATCACCCGGTGTAGGTGGAGTATACCGGAAGCAAGTCACCTCATACGCTTCTTCAATTGTACCCGTCGTCTTATCAAATACCCTTTTACTGGGAGACTCAGCCGAATAACCAAGAAAATATCCAGGATGCGTCTTCTCACCAAACTTGGAGATCCTTTCCTTGGTGATCATGATCTCACACGGGCATCCGAATGGCTCGAGGAATTGCAGATTCGGCTTCCTTTTATTGATCAGTTCGTAGCTCGTCTTGTCATGACGTTTGACCAAGGAAAACCGATTGAGGACATAGCATGCCGTATTAACTGCTTCGGCCCAGAATGATACTGGCAGTTTAGAGTCCGAAAGCATTGTACGGGCAGCTTCGATGAGAGTCCTATTCTTTCTTTCTGCAACTCCATTTTGTTGCGGAGTTCGAGGAGCGCTGTATTGGTGAGAGATACCCTTAGAAATACAGAATAGCTCCATGTTGTTGTTTTTGAACTCCGTGCCATTGTCGCTTCGGATAGACCTGACCTTTAACTCGAGGAGGGTTTCTAGTCGAAGAAGGAGAAACTTTAGTCGTTCAGCCGTTTCATCCTTCCTCGCTAGGAAGAAAACCCACGAGAACCTCGAGTAGTCATCCGTGACTACCAAACAGTATAATTTCCCGCCTTTGCTCTTTACACTTACAGGACCGAAGAGATCCATGTGAAGTAACTCCAGTGGAGCAGAGACTGAGTTCACAAGCTTCGACGGATGCGACTTCTTGTGTTGCTTCCCCTTTACACATGACACGCATGAGTCATTCATCGCAAAGCTCATGTTTGGAACTCCAGTAACAAGCTCGTGCTTCACCAGATAGTTCATCCTTCGAAAGTTAATGTGCGCCATTCTTCGATGCCACATGATTGACTCCTTCTCCGAAGCTTTAGACACCAAGCACAAATGTTCCTCGCTTGATGAAGCTTTAGACATATCCAGATAGTATATGTCGTTGATTCGCGGAGCAGTAATAAGCACCCAGTATGGATCAATCACAAAACCTTCTCGAAGAATCAAGCACTCCTTGCTTGTGAATAGCGTAGAGAACTTCTGATCGCAAACTTGCGAAACACTTAGCAGATTATGCTTTAACTCCTTGACGTAGTTGACATTTTGAAAGGACACTACGCCATTGGAGATATTTCCCTGTCCTGTTATCCTGCCACCCTTTTCTCCCGCAAACAAAACATTGCCACCATCAACCGTAATGTGATCGGTCAACAGATGACAATCTCCCGTCATGTGCCTGGAGCAACCACTATCGACACACCAGATATTCTTGCCGCTCGGTCGCTTAGATCGCCCCTGCACATTAAAAGAGAAATTTAGTTTTGAATGGGGACCCAAGCCTTAACAGACTTGGGTCGTCCATTGACATCAAGAATGATCACATCAACCAACTTGGTGTTTTTCTTGAAGTTGGTTGTGGTTGATGCGACATTCTGACGTGGGGGTGACTTTGGTTTTTCTTTAACAACTTCGGTCACGACTTGTTTTGGCCCGGTCATGACTTGGTCTGAAGAAGTATCGACTTTGGAGATTAGTCGATCCTTCTTAGGAGATACTTTCCGTTTCAAGATTAATCATTGCAAACGGGGACAAACTTTGGCAATGTGGCCCTCGTTTCTACAATAGTAGCAAGTTCTCGGATCATTTGACATGTCCATATGAGATTGAGAAGTTTGAATCTTCTCATTTTGGATTGCTACTTGAGACACGTGTGGAACACGAGGTGGTGCCACATATGGAGTACGAGGTGGTGCCATGGTCTGTGGAGTTGGACGAGAGGTAGTTGGTCTGGACACCTTGGGAGGGAAATTTGTAGGCTTAGAAGAAGAAGCCACTCCCTTGGTGAAAATCGTGGACATTGGGGTTTGAATAGTTAGAATTGGTTCCTCAACCTTTTCTTTACCCTTTGAGTTCGATTTTATGGACTTTGACTCGGCCTGCTTGGAATCGGATTGTTTAACAACCCGTTTACCTTCTCGCACCTGAAGTTGTTCAAACTTCTTGTCCATCTTAGTAATAAGACGGCTCTCCAGGCGCTGAATGATTTTCTCAAAAATTTGCTCCTGATGGTCGGTGAGATGGACATCTTTCAAATCCTTAAGATCTTTGGTCAGGTCTGGACGTTCTAGGACGATATTAGACTCATCTTTACTGACACTAACTTCTGGACCAGTTTCTTCGGCTTTAGGAGCCTCAGAGGTCAAAGAAGCAGTTTGAACTACCTCGACGGACGAGCCATCTACTGGGACAGGGGTGAAATTCATTGGAGGGGGCCTACTAGAATACCCCAGTCCACCCTTGTCCTTAGTGTTCGTCCGTTGCCACTCGATTAACTGACCCAAAATTTCTTTTGAGTTCGCAATTGAGGCTAATTTTGCCTGAAGAGTGTCAATTTCACTCTGTTTCTTCGCGACAGTTAATTTTTCCGCGGCATGAGCATCAGCAAACTCTTGGATCTTAGAAATGTGTCGGGTGATAACAATTTTCAAATCAGAGATTTCAACTTGTTTTTCTTTCTTAAAAGTAGTTAAAATTCTGTTTTCTTTGGACACGACATCATTTTTTAGTCTAAGATCATTAACCTCGACACTTAACTCTCTTGCAGAGGTACTCCATACAGTGAGCTGGGCCTCTAGCACACTGCAGTTAGTACATACGGGTGTAAAGGGATCGATTTCTACCTCAGGTTTAGAAGCATCTGACGTAGAGGCCATTAGAGCGAGGTGATCCATCCTTGGTGCGATATCCTCATATGCATTCCAATCTACCCGATTATCCACAGCTATGAGCGCACTAGCATCCTTCTCAACATCTTGAATTCGGAGATTCCTCGATGCTGGACCCTGATATCCTCCTTGATGATAGCTTCGTCCTGGATGGGAGGCTTGACCTTGTTGGTGTTGACCATATCTTTCTCCATGGGAGTCTTCACGAGAGTGTTGACCACATTCACGAGCAAAGTGGCCGTAGTTATTGCATTTGAAACACTTTACTCTCGATTTATCGAAGCCCATTCCACTTTTTCTATCGCCACCAACAAACTTCTTTCCCGTGCGATTGAGGAACCCCTTGATCCGCTTCGTCATCATAGCCATATTCCATCTAATATCCATTTCTTCGAGATCATCCGGATGAACTTGCTCATAGTCTTCCTCGTTGAGAGAAGAGCAAGCAATCCTGCCATCGATCAAATCGTTGTAGGCAGCTACGAAGCACGACTGTAGGCGATCAGGCTCTACATTCTGGGAACTAGAAGTGCTAAATCCCGTTTCTTTTCCTCTCCCTTGTGGCTTTAGGAGGGGAGCTGCAAACGCCGTATTCATTTCCCTTCTCGACGAGCAAGTTCTACAAGCAGAGCACGAAGGACACAATGAATCGGTTGAGCTCGATACAGGAGGGCTGTTTTGAACATTTGGGAAGTTGAGAGTCGGAGGTAAGTAGCTTGAGGACGAAGGTACTTGGGTTGAGATATCCGAGAGGAAAGCGACTCCCGCATTGTCTCTAAGTACATTCTGAGCAAACGTATTGCTACTATAAGCCTTTTCTTGCATTTGAAGATTGGCTATACGAAGTTTGCCAATGAGATCCTCAAAGCTATAATCTCTTAACTCCGGTTTGTCTTTCAAAAGAAGCACCCTAAACTCCCAGTGCGGAGGCAGACTATCCAAGAACCGTAGGTTGGTCTGGAGCTTGCTGAACTCAACCTTTAACTCGAAAAGATCATTTATCAACCTACTAAATCTCGAGATAAGCATGTCGAGAGTCTCATTCTCTCCGCATTTGAAGTTATCAAATTGTCGCCTCAACAAATCTGCTTTTACTTCTTTCATTTCCTCCGTTCCTCCATATCTCTTCGCGATGGCGTTCCAGAGATCGTGAGGATTATCGATCATCCGGAAAATAGCTCTCATCTCATCGGTGAGACAGAACTGGATTGTACCCAATGCTTTCTGGTTTTTGAGAAATTGAAGTTTCTCATCGTCGGTGTAAGTAGATGAAGCCCTATAGGTTCTAACACCGGTGGTGGCGTTCACGTCTGAAGGAGCTTCATATTTTGTGACAATAGGATTCCATATACCCGGATCAGTACACGCAACAAAAGTCCTAAAGCTCATCATCCAGTCTTCGACACTCCGGTTCGGGTTGTACATAGGAGGAAGTTGAGGGTTACGGCTAGACTCCATGTTGAACGAATTAGAATTCGTAGCTAGAGCCATTACTAATTCACACAAATTCCCAAAATCTGCAGCTTACGAATACCCAAAAATCTAACCTAACACCCACCTAGCCTTTCCAACGAAAACCGGGCAGAGTAACGGCTTGTAAAATGAGTAAACGAACGATTTCAAAAGACCAGTTACGTGCACGAAATAGAGAATTTCGTGAGCGTAACTTACAACTTACGTGAGCGTAATACTGAATTACGTGAGAAGCTTCTAGAATTACGTGAGCGTAATATCAATTACGTGAACGAAATTCAAGACTTACGTGATCAATTTCGTGCACGAAATTCAAGACTTACGTGATCAATTTCGTGACAGCAGCAAGTATTTTCCCAAAAATCGCCGTAAACGTGAAAATACTCAAAACTAGGTGCCCATCTTCTGCAGATATCTAATACTACCAATTGTGGATGTAATATCTGAACCTCAGCTCCAAACTCCGGCTAGAAATGCCTAGATCTAAAAAATCCCGAAATAACCTAAATTACTCCAAAACCTAGATCTATCCCAAATCAGCCCAAATCTTCACCAAACGGATTCAAAGACCTCTATAGCAAGTATAGAGGCTCTGATACCACTTGTTGGTCGCCTATTTCGGACCTCCTTTGAACCCTAAAACAAACTAATTGCGGAATAACTAGTTTGAGTAAGTAAAACGGTGAAGAACAAGAGATATAACCAAATGAATGATTCTATTAAGCTTACGTGAATGTTTACAAACACGAATAGAATCAATACAAACGATTACAACACTTTAACACTCAAGAACTCCCAATTACGTGATCTAAACCTAGCTCACGTAACTCTTTCTGAAGTGACTGCTCTGACAATGTTCAACAACCACATTTATGATTTCGAGGCTGCTATTTATAGTGGCCCGAAACCCTAGAAGAGTTACGTTCACGTAACTCATGGAAGAGAGTTACGTGCACGTAACTCACTAGTTACGTGCACGTAATTTACGAGTTACGTGAATGTAACTCTGTTACTTGAACGTAACTTTCTCGTAAATGCTTTTGGACTTTACAACTCGATCTAATTACATTCTAACTCTACGACACGTTCTAATGAATACAAATACAGACAATAATGCTCCAACAAACTCCCCCTTGGATGTAGCTTGTATTCTTCAAAATTGTCTTGAACTTTTTGTATCGAGAGATCGAGAGTTGAATCCTTTATACTTCATAGAGACTTGAACGGTGTAAAGTTGGCAACCGTTATCTTGCGAATCTTTCTAACAGCTAATCTTCATCATTAAGCAACGCGGCTCCATGAAAATCAGCTTCGAGTCCTTGACTTCCAAGAAGTGCTAAACTCTTCAAGAGCCGAAAATGTTTTCACGGTTTAAGGGAACTCTTATTATCAGATCATCATGAATGACTGGCTTAATGCAAGAACGATCTACGACAAGTGTCAAGTTCTTTCTTTCGACGACTATTCAAATCTTGAGAAACTCAGTACTCGAGACTATTTCTCACGTTTTGAATACAAGGCTGTGAAAAAAGAATATGCAGACGATTATAAAGTTCTCACGTAGGTCTTTTTTGATTTATGTGTATATATCCTCTTTTTGATAGACAGTGGGGAAGGGTAGTGTAAAGAAAGGTGGTATATATAGTCATTGCTGCACAAAAGAGATCCTAATGATTCACATGATCAAGTCGGTCAAGTGTCATTGGCTGACCAAAGAGTCCCTGATGATTCCGAATATCATGAATGTAAATGACAAAATTGATCATATGTAGAACGTGAAGTGTCAATTACATATGTTTTTATATGCTAATTTAGTCTCTTTTATTATTTTACTTTTATAGCATTGAAGTAGCTGGGATTCTTGTTTCTTTGAGTGAAGAGATGACACAAAAGCGTGAATGTAAAGGATTCGGTGAGTGTGATGGGTGTGAACCGTCTTGTTCACTGTCGGAGGTGGTTCCAGCCTCTGTGGTGAATGGTTCACGTGATGAAATGGAGATGGAAATGGAAACGGAAACGGAACCGGAAATAGAACCGTTAAGGCGAGGGAATCAGATAGTGAAAATTTGGTTTGCACGTCATGCTGAATTCAGCACCGAAGATGCTAAAATGTTTATGAGGAGGATTTAAGATTTTAACATTTAAACTTTAGTTCATATTTGGTGCCGGTTTTTTTACATTTGAACTTTTTTTTTCGGTTGGTTATTTTCGTCTAGTTTCTTATTTGTATTTTATTACTTTCGTTTTGTATATGATACCGATGATGAATGATATTGGATATCGGTTGTGTTTTATTTGTATCTTACACTATTTTAGTTATTGTTGTTAAGATTAACTTTTCACACGTTTCGTTTTCTTAATGAGATGTCATATTCATATTATGGTTTGAATTATGATCTAAGTTACGGGTGTATGTTTTTTTGGTTAATTGTTCGGCATAATTCTATATTTATGGTTCTCGGCGAGTAACCGCCGACGGTTTACTTTCATTACGGATCGTTGTATTTGATTATCAGTAGAAAATATTTTAGGAAAACAGATGAAAAAAGCATATAAGATAATGTGAATTTATATAAAAAAAATCTTTAGAATCTACCCATTTAACCTGATAGAGGCAAAATATAACCCAAATTGACCCGTTTACCCATTTATGGGTTAAAAGTGTCATCATAAATATTAGTCCTAAAATAACAAAAAAGAGCAACTTTTCCTTCCTATTATACCTTTGTATGTAGATCTCAAGCGGGAACAGTGGCGATGATGAATTCTTAGATGTTGAGCGGGAATCTTGTGTGTTGGCTGAAGATGTGTCTCCATTGTCGGATGTATATGTCTATTATCTCCCTACCTTTCTTTATAAGATGGAACTTGTTTTAGTCATCGTCTGTTTAAACACGCTTATGTTATACATTCCAATTGAAAAACCTTACATAAGACCTGCTGGATCCATTCAACCCGTATCCATTCAAAAATCTTTTCAGAATTTTACGCATCAGAAGGTAGTGGCAAGGTATGATTTAAGTCGACCGTTAATTATTTTTATCTGAAAACAAACGTGCACAACTCTTCATTTTAATACTGCTAATTGTATTCTAATTTATACAAATCTTTATAATGCTTCAGGCTTCAATCTGTTGAGCATGGTGAAAAATTGGTGGGGAGCAGGATAAAGTTTGGTGGCCTGAAGATAAAACGTAAGTATCATAGCACTTGAGTAGAGAATCTGTGATCATCTTTTAACGTGAACATCTATTTCTGCACTAGAGGGCTCGAAATTTACCTTCAAACTGAATGCCAAATGGAAGCAATTCAAGAAATTTATCAATAATGGAATTCCAGTGACAACTTCAGTAACGTCATTTCTAGTACGTGTCAAAACGGTCCGGTCGGCCCCAAACACTTTCTGTAAACAGTCTAAAGTTTGATAAAGGATTATATATACGAAAGCCACCCAGCTATTCAACTTTTTAAAACCTAGATCAACATGGGTCATGTGACATCCCGTCATTTTGAGGTATTAAACGTTACCGTTATCTATTCTTTTTATTCGCAATTGTTTTGACCCTTTGTTATTTCTCTTTCAATTGGTTTACGCTTTATTTATGTGTCGGGTTTTAGGTTATTTGGTTGTTTCGTCCTTTGTGGCGGAAGCGTTATAGTTACCGAAGTGCCTATTAGTTAGGATTCTCGTGTTTTAAGTTAGGGTGTTTATGCCGTAATCGTTGGTTGAAATTTATGTTATAAAGTTTTTTTTACAAAGTTAGTCCTCTAACTAAAAATCTATTACAAAGGGTGACCAGCCCATTCTGCCACCTCTAGTTATATATTTTTCATTGATGCTGTCCCATGTACGAGTTTTAACGAACAAATAGAGGTAGTAAGTTTGACCCATTTACATATGAATGGGTTGTTTTGTTTATATGTTATCTCTACCGAGGCAAACAGGTATAACAAAAAAAAACTTGACTAAAAAATAAACATGTCAAATGGATAGAAAGTCGCCTTAAGTGAATGTTTATTGCATATAACTTCTACATATTTATTTTTTAATTAGTTAGATTATCATCGAAGGAATATCATTTTGTAATCATATTTTACACTTTTTTATTTATAAAAAAAAATAGATATTAAAGGTTTTAAAGTATTTTGTGTGAAACCAACCTGACCCGAATAAAAGAATTGCACGTCACCCAACCCGCCCGATTTGCCTATTTTCCACATCTAATCAAAATTGAATGTTGTTGAAATTTATAATAACAGTGAATGTATGTAAATCGTGAAACACTTTGTACAAACATAACTAACTTTTATTCTTTCCATTTTTTAGATTCGGATTATGATTGAAGTTGAATATGTGGAAACTCCTGATGAATACGTGGAAACTCCTACGCGGAAATCCCTGATAAATACCTGGAACTTCCTTTTCAGAATGATTTTGTAGATGACATAACTCAAATCTCGAAGGACACCCGTTGAAATGTGGGCCCAACAGATTGAACTCGTATATTGACATAAATGACCCCTGCAGACGCTCGCTGGTATTCTTGTTTCTTTGGGTGAAGAGATGACGCAAACGGGTGAATTCAAAGGATTAGGCTAGTGAGGTGGGTGTGAAACGTCTGGTTCACTGTCGGAGGTGGTTCCAGCCTGTGTGGTGAATGGTTCACGTGATGAAACGTCTATGGAATGGTTCAAGCGAGGGAATCAGATGGTAAAAATTTGGTTTGCACGTTAGCCCAAAATCCTGCTGAATTCAAAACCGAAGATGCTAAAATGTTTGTTAGGAAGAAGTAAGATTTTAACATCGAAACTTTTGCTCAGATTTGGTGCGGTTTTTTTTTCATTTGAACTTGTTTTTTAAGTTGGTTATTTTCGTCTAGTTTTATTTGTATTTTGTAACTTTCGTTTTCTATATGATACCGATGATGAATGATATTGGATATTGGTTGTTTTTATTTGTCTCTTATACTTCTTTAATTATTGTTGCTAAATATTAACTTTTCATACGTTTCGTTTTCTTAATGACATGTCATATTTGACATCATTAGTAAAATGTATATCAACTAATATTTGAATAAGAACATATTATTGTTTGAACTATGATATATGTTATGAGCGTCTTTTTTTGTTAAGCATAATTTTATATATGTGGTTCTGAAGGAGTAACTGCCGGCGATTCACTTTTATTACTGGTCGTTGGATTTGATTAACTTTTAATTTTAATCCGTCGAAATAGCCTATTTTTAATACCCGTTAGATAATATCATTTACTTTGCAATGAAAACCGCCCAGAAGTAACGCCTTGTCTTTGTCTTCGACTTACACAAAATTTAAAATACTAATAAAGGTTTTTATGTTAGATGTCATCGGTTACTTAACAATTCAAAATTCTACAAGGAAATGCATCGAATCCAGAACTAAAAAGTTTTATATAGAAATTGAAGAAAAATCTATAATGTATCTGATGATATATGGACCATTAGATGGATATGAATATTAATTTTACATCCTTAGATCCAAATGATGATGTCATATGGCATCATAATTAACTATTTTTCTTTTAACCCATCCATTTTAAATACAATTTTAACCTTTCAACCTTACTACATATTTAATAGGAGATTTACATCTACGTCATTATAAAACTTCAATATTACGTCAATGTCCTTGTAAAAATCAAAATTACGTTAATATCCTTCCAAAACATGAAAAATTCTCATATATATCCAAAATAAGAAATTAATAATATTTAAATGATTTTAATATTTAAATTATTCATCTAAATATTAATTAAATAATTTTAATATTCTAAATTATTGAATAAATCAATAAAACTAACCCAAATGCTTATTTAAACAAATTTGTCAATGAAGAATCAAATACCAAATGAACTAAATAGATTAAATTTAATGAATAAATTGTGTTAAACATATATTACAAAAACATTAATCAATCAGGACGAGTAAGTTTTGCAACCTTTTTATTTAGGTTAATGCTCAAAATTATAGAAATCAATCTTTTTTAAATTTATATTGCGAGTTTATGAAATTGAGATACATTAGTTAATGTTTGATTAAACCTAATATACTTGACTAAAAAGTTTAATTAAATATTTAGATGAATTACTTAAATATTAAAATTATTTAATATTATTCTTTTATTATTTTGGATATATATGAGAATTTTTCATATTTTGGAAGGATATTAACGTAATTTTGATTTTTACAAGGACATTGACGTAATATTGAAGTTTTATAAGGACGTAGATGTAAATCTCCCTATTTAATAAGACATAGTTTGACACTATTATTTTAAATGTTAAATATTTTATCTACTATATTTTTTTATAAAAAGATAAAAGATTTATTTTCTTTCTAAGAAAATAAAAAAATATAACATAAGAAAAAAAAATAGTATTGACATACAGAAAGACACACCCTCTATATTTTTGTTTTTGTTTAACAATAAACGAACACTAAATTAACAAAAGACTTTAATTTGACCTCTAATATTATATATATTGTACGACTATTAAAGAACTATAAAATAATAAAGGGAATGCTGATATACAAAATGACACATTTTATGTACTGCTACATACAACCATAATAGACTAATAAAAGACTAAAAAAATTATATTGTGAAACTATCTAATTTGACCTTAAAACTATGTCCATAAATAAAGGAAAATTGAATAAAAAAATTATTGAATACCTACTTCTACCAACATGACATAATCCAAATTTAAAATTTAAAATTTAATAGACTATAATCATTTAAAACACCAAAATGACCCACATATTAAACTTAGCAGAATTCAACTATTTTATTAAATTTATAAACACCAGACCAAAATGTTTTAATAGGTTATTTTGTATTATTTTCGATAAAGTTGTCTCCGTATACAAATTTAAAAGTGAAACTGAAACAAATACATATAACCAATTCTTGCCCCATTTTATGTTGAGTTTTCACGTGTTCCATTTGTGACCCATTATCACTTGATTGGGCTATAACAGAAACCCGGGTAGATAACCTTATAGGTCAGTAGTCTTTGTTTGGTGACGGTGATGCTGCCGTCATAATTGGATCTGAACCTACTTGATATCGGGGAAAAGTGACTGTTTCATATCTTTTGTGAACTCTTCTCTGTGATAGTGAGGGTTCCCTTGAAGGACACCTTCACGAAGTCGGGATTACATTCCATCTTCGTGAAAGTGTTCCTAAACTTATTTCGACAAACATAGAAACAAGTCTGATAGAGGCCTTTAAACCTTTAGGAATCACCGATTGGAACACAATTTTTTGGGTTGCACATCCCGATGGCCCTTCACCCTGATAAATTGCGAGCTTCACAACATGTTCTTAGTGAATATGGAAATATGTCGAGTGCATGTGTGTTCTTTATTCTAAATGATATGTGTCACTCTTCGGCCACACATGCACTTGGTACCGCCGGAGAGGGACTAGACTGGAGAGTGTTGTTTAGGTACAGACCTGGGCTCACAGTTGAGACCGTGATGTATTGACGTGGGTTATACGCAAGGTTTTAAATAACGCGCCATGGAGCGTCGAAAAATGACGAAAACATGCAAGGCGTCTTTGTTAGGCGCGGCGGCAAAAAAACGTGGCCATGGCGCGCCTTAACGCGAGTTTTTTGTAACGCGTCATGAAAAAAAAAAATTAAAAAAAGAAAAGGTTTAAAAGTAGTTAAAAATGGCTATAAAACTCATTTGATTGTAAATTTGTGACTGTATATTACAATATATATATATATATATATATATATATATATATATATATATATATATATATATATATATATATATATATATATATATATATATATATATATATATATATATATATATATATATATATAGGGTGAGGTTCAAATGAGATCCTCAATTTGCTAGGGATCCAGGGATCCACTTTTCAGCCACAAATTTTCCCCTTAATTTTTTTTTTTTTTTTTTTTTTTTTTATTTTTATTTTTTGCTATGTTTTACTTAACTTTTTTTTTTCAAAATCACATGTGATTTTTTTGTAAAAAATTGAAATTGCATATGATTTTCAAAAACCAAAATTTATAAATTTTAAAATCACACGTGAATTTTTTTTTTTTTGGAAAATCACATGTGATTTTCAAAAACCAAAATTTATAAATTTTAAAGTCACACTTGAAATATTTTTTCTCGAAAATCACATGTGATTTAATAAGCAAAATAATTTATAGGTTAAAAATCACATGTGATTTTACCTATAAAAGATTTGTAGATTGAAAATCAAATGTGATTTTTAAAAGTAAGATTGAAAATCAAATGTGATTTTCGGAAGAAAAAAAAAAAAGTAAATAAAAAGGTAAAAGAAAAAAGTAAAAAAAAAAAATTAGAAAAAAAGTAAAAAAAAAAAAAAACAAAGATAAAAGGAAAAATGGGTGGTTAAAAAGTGGATACCTAGATCTCTAGAAAATTAGGGATCCCATTTGAATCCCAATCTATATATATATATATATATATATATATATATATATATATATATATATATATATATATATATATATATATATATATATATAGTGAATGGTTCATGCGAGAACTCTTTTTTTTGTGAGAACTGCAAGAACTCTCACAAAAAGTGTTAAATCACGTTTCACTTTGTTCATTCACATGCACACTCTTTTGGAGATTAATAATCAAGTAAATATAAACGTAAAAAACTAAAAAAAATCATATAAAATGACGTGAAAAATTTTCGTTCATATATGAACTCATTTTTTGAAAACAAACCTTCACATGTGAACAATTCTTAATACGCGTGACTTCATACAATTTTTTTTTAATTTTTCATTTATATTTTTACTAGATTTTTAACATTCAATTGTTTTTACATGTCAATAAACATAATTACATGTTAATTGACACTTTTTTTAAGAGTTCTCGCAGAAATAAGAGTTCTCGCATAAATCAGTTCCTATATATATATATATATATATATATATATATATATATATATATATATATATATATATATATATATATATATATATATATATATATATATATATATATATATATAGGGACCGATTCATGCGAGAACTCAAATTTTTGCGAGAACTGCGAGAACTCATTGTGGACCACTCATTTTCTTTTTATATTAAACATATATTTTTTAAATAGAAAGGGTATATTAGTAAAATGTTGTGACATTCGCAAATTTCTAGGTATATTTCTATCGTTCCGTATTCGTTTTATTTATTTATGCTCGTGTTTTGACCCTATTGTATTTCTTTTATGATTTATCGTATTCGTATTTTATGAGTATCGTATTCGTATTTCTCGTATTTTATTGGGTATCGTATTTGTATTTTATGCGTATTTGCGTTTATCGGGTATATATTATGTGATTCGAATCATTATGTCGGGAACGTATAGTCTTAAGTGCCTTTAGTATAAGTCTAGTATGCTCTTATGATAAGTTTAGGGGAAATTATGCCTTAATTATACGATTAAGATTAACGTTTAAAAAGTATTTCATTTTTAGTCCTTTCGGAAATTTTATTACAAAACTAGTCCTATGGGAGAAATTCTATTACAATTTTAGTCCTTCCCAGATTTTTATTACACAAATCGTCCTAAAGGAGTCTATCTACCCTTTTGTCTCATTAGACACCCATGCTTTTGTCTTATCTTCACCTACCCCTTTTGTCTTTATCTTCATTTTTCACCTACTCACTCTCTCTCTAAAAACATACACAACACACACACATAAACCATCCTCCTTCTCTCTACATTTTCCGGCGATCCGACCGTTGAAATCCAAATCCGAGAGTAGATTATTGTTCACCATTATCATCTCTATCTATCCTCCGAATTTCGTTACGATCGGGTAAGTATTTCTCGGTTTTAGTTTTAAACTTTGTTATTTTGATTCAATGCCGAAAATACCACTTTTCACCGTCAAAACTTGGATTTTATTTAAGATTATTGTTCCTAATCGTATTCTGGACATAGGGTTCCAATATGGGATCATTTAGATGCCTAAAACACTCAGAAATCGAATCCCGAATGCTATTTTTCGTAAAAACCCAGTTACGGCACGTAACTGAGTTACATGCACGTAACTGAGTTACATGCACGTAACTGAGTTACATGCACGTAACTGAGTTACATGCACGTAACTGAGTTACATGCACGTAACTGATCTATTTCGCACGTAACAAACACCTATGGTCACGAAATTGCTTGTTACGCACGTAATTGTGCATCTCCCTCACGTAATTATGAATTACGTGACTTATAAGTCACGTAATAGTCCCCTTATGCACGTAATAAGCCTCTTGCACGTAATTCTTCTTGTTTATCACGTAATTATGGTCCTTTATCACGTAATTCCTTCATAAGCAAGTAACTAATCGCGTATTTAACACCTCTTGACCCGTAACTCTTGTATAACACGTAACTTGATACTTACGTGACTTGTAGTGCACGTAAGTATGAGGATCACGTATCTAGTTTGTTGACTATCCGAAACATTTGTATTCTGTTATATCGATATTCCTTTTTGGTCATATTAAACCCGTATAAAACGTTAATCATTAAGGCATAATCCACTAGACTTAGAGATACTTAGACATGTTTATTTACGTGATGTTTAGGGCACTAAGACGTGGGAGCTTGACGGTATTATAGTATTTCCCGACATATTGTGATTTGGATTGCTTTGCTATTCAGTGAGTTATTCGCTGCCCTTTTTACCGCTTTTACACTTTGGGCATGATTAGCGTCGTATAAATGTATTTTTATGGTATAGTATGTATTATGGTATGTATTTTGGATATGAATGCTTTAGATGATCTCACCCAAACTTGTACCGCCTTTGTGGTAGTACAAGGCCCCGTATACACACCTGTTAGCTTTTAGCCGCCGGTTCGTATATATAGCGCTATATGGGTCTAACAAACCCTCATTTCTAACACGATGGATGATGGATGCGCCCTGTCCGTGTTAGTAATGTTATGACCGTTTATTGTTATCGAGGACAACCTAGTTTGAGACACTAGGTGGGGTTAGTTGCCAGTATTGTTGAGGTTCAGGTGTATCGTATATTCCTAGAGCTGATATTCTATCCAGTATGGTATTTATTTTATGGTATGACTATGGTATTTTTATGAAATGATTATGGTATTTTATGGTATAAGTATGAGTATTTTATCAAAAGGTTTTGTAAACCTCACGTATATTTTGAAACATCATTTCCAAAAGACTTATCTTCAAATCATAACACTTTTGGGTCAAAACGTATTGAAACTCTTATCCTATTATGTTTTTATTTACTATTGCGAATAATTCACCAACTTTATGTTGACGTCGTATTTTAACGCTTTTCAGGGATTTTAGGTTACTTTATTTGAGGCTATGCTTTGATGGCTACGTGGATCTTTTGCATGGAGTTATTTTGCTTTATTGAATTCCTTAGTATCCCAAACTCTGTAGCCATATTTTGATATTATTCGGATGACTGTAATAACGTATTTTACTTCAAACTCTTTTATCTATGTTGAGTTTGTATGGATTATTTATGTTTGATGTAACCTTTGAATCTCTGATACCGTATACACTGTACACCTCGGTTCCGCCATTTAATGCGGGGTGTGACAGAAGTTGGTATCAGAGCCAATGGTTATAGCGAACTAAGTGACCTTACGGAATCACTTAGACTATGACCTAGGCTTTTGGACCTATCTGATTTACTCTATGTGCGCAATTCCTTCTTTTGTGGGCCTGTATGTGATTCGTATGCTTTATGTGCTTTTGTTTTGCTTTTTATGTTATGAGGCCTGCTTGTTTTAGTCGCACATACAGTTTATCGTTCTGATTTATTCCGTTTGATATTCGTAGAAGATGCCGCCTAAGAGAACTTCTACTAGGGCTACTCCTGCCGTCACTGCTCCGAGAAGGTCGGCAAGACGAGGTCGCGCCAGTGTGAGAGCGGGTGCTACGCCACAGAATACCACTGCTGCCCCAAATACTACTTCTGCTACTCCGAACATCAGTCAGTTGATTGCGGAGCAGATAGCAGCGGCAATACCAGTGATTGTGGCACAGCTCAAGGAGACACCAGTGCAGGATGCTGACTTAGGGTTTGAAGAACCTGTGATGCAAGATATTGGAGCAGAAGGTATGGCGTCTGGGCGCGATGGCTCCGATGTGGGAAGAGCAGTGCATGTGGGAGCTGGAGGACCGAGTATTGTTATTGAAGATCCACCCCGAGGCTGTTCGTATAAAGCTTTCCTGGATTGCAGACCTACTGAATTTAGGGGTACTGAAGATGCTGTTGCTACCCTGCAGTGGTTTGAGAGGATCGAGTCGGTATTTGATGTCTCGGGATGTGCTGAGGAGAGCAAGGTTAAATATGCTACCTTCTTATTCCAGGGTAAAGCCCTCACTTGGTGGAACTCGGTGAAACGAGTTAAGGGCCGAGCTGATATTACCTTGATGACTTGGGAGAATTTGAAGGTTATGATGAAGAAAGAGTATGTGCCGTCATCTGAGACGCAAAGATTGGAGAACGAGTTGTGGAACTTAACTATGCAAGGTGCTGATTATCGCGGGTATGTGAATAGATTCTACGATCTATGTGTTTTGGCTCCTCGTCTGGTTCGCACTGAGAATGAGAGGATTGAACGCTTCACTCATGGGTTGCCCCAAACTATGCGAGATCACATTATCTCTCACCTTCCGGGTACTCTTCAGAGTGCGGTCGATATTGCTGGTCGGCTGACCGCAAGTGCGATCCGTGCTGGTACTCTACAGCCGGTTGTGAACCGAAGAGATTCTGGTCGATCTGACAGAAGAAATATGGGTAATTCGAGGAAGAGAAGCCGTAGTCATGATCAGAGACCTCAACTTCCTCAAGTCTATGCGTTGACTGGTGCTGGAGCTGGTTATCAGGGCGTGCGCCCTAAGTGTGGTACTTGTGGTAGTGCTCATGCGGCGAATGTGGCGTGTTGGGTTTGTAAACGCTGCAAGAAGTTAGGCCACACTGAGCAGTATTGTGGAAGGTCTACTGGAGCTTGTTTTGAGTGTGGAGAAATGGGTCACCGTCGTCATCAGTGTCCCAAGCTTGTATCACCTACTTCCCTTCCTACTCCTGGTGCTGGTACTAGTGCTAGAGGGAATCCTGCTAAGAGCCGAGCTTTCGCTATGGAATCTGCTGAAGCTCATCAGGATCCTACCGTAGTCACTGGTACATTTCTTGTTGACGATTATCCTGCTTTTATATTGTTTGATTCGGGTGCCGATAGAAGCTTCATTTCTAGTGATTTCCGCCCCTTAGTAAACCGTGCTTCTAGTCCCTTAGAGCCTGCTTATGAGGTAGAAATAGCTGATGGTAGATGTGCCTGTGTTAGAGAAGTTATTCGTGATATTCCCCTCGTATTAGCCGATATTCCTTTCTCCATTGACCTTATTCCTATGAAACTCGGTAGTTTCGACGTCGTAGTCGGTATGGATTGGTTAGCGAAGCATAAAGGCGAAATAGTTTGTTATGAGAAGCTTATTCGTATTCAGAAGCCGGATGGAGGTCAGTTGATTGTACACGGAGACAAGGCTGGGAAACGCCTTAAAGTTATTTCTTGTTTGAAAGTTCGCGAGTATGTCCGCCAAGGTTGTTCTTTATATCTTGCTCATTTGGTGAAGAAAGATTCTACAATAAAGATTGATGGTGTACCGATTGTTCGTGAGTATTCTGACGTTTTTCCCGACGATTTACCTGGAGTCCCTCCCCAGAGACAAACCGACTTTCGTATTGATCTTATTCCTGGAGCAGCACCTGTTGCTAAAGCTCCGTATCGTTTGGCTCCTTCCGAGATGCTCGAGTTGTCGAAGCAAATTCAGGAACTGGTCGATAAGGGTTTTATTCGTCCTAGTTTCTCCCCGTGGGGTGCTCCTGTTCTCTTTGTTAAGAAGAAGGATGGCTCCATGCGTTTATGTATTGATTATCGGGAGTTAAATAAGTTGACTGTGAAGAACCGTTATCCCCTTCCTCGTATTGATGACTTATTCGATCAACTTCAGGGTTCTTGCTATTTCTCTAAAATCGATCTCCGCTCTGGTTATCATCAGTTGAGAGTTCAGGAAGATGATATACCTAAAACCGCTTTTCGTACTCGGTATGGTCATTATGAGTTCATGGTGATGCCGTTTGGTCTGACAAACGCCCCTGCAGCATTCATGGAACTAATGAACCGTATTTGTCGTCCGTATCTTGACAAATTCGTTATCGTATTCATCGACGACATTCTGATCTATTCCCGAAGTCGCAAGGAACATGAAGAGCATTTGCGTCTTGTTCTAGAAGTGCTTCGAAAGGAAAAGTTGTATGCGAAATTTTCTAAGTGCGAGTTCTGGTTATCCGAAGTTCAGTTTCTTGGCCACGTGGTTAGCGCGAAGGGTATTCATGTCGATCCTGCTAAGATTGAAGCTGTTAAAAGTTGGGTTGCACCAAAGTCACCGACCGAAATCCGTTCGTTTTTGGGTCTTGCTGGGTATTATCGCCGATTTATCGAGAACTTCTCCAAAATCGCTTCACCTATGACGAAGTTGACGCAGAAAAGTGAACCATTCGTTTGGGGTTCCGATCAGGAGAAAGCCTTTCAAGTATTGAAGCAGCGGTTGTGTAACGCTCCTATTCTTAGTCTGCCAGTTGGTTCCGAGAATTTTGTTGTTTATTGCGACGCTTCGCACAAAGGTCTGGGTTGTGTGCTTATGCAGAATGGTAAAGTTATAGCTTACGCTTCGCGTCAGTTGAAAATCCATGAGCAGAATTACACGACACATGATCTAGAATTGGGAGCCGTCGTATTCGCATTGAAGATTTGGAGACATTATCTGTATGGGACCAAGTGTACTGTATTTACCGACCACAAGAGTCTACAGCACATATTCGATAAGAAGATGCTGAAGATGAGACAACGACGCTGGGTTGAGTTATTAAACGACTATGATTGCGACATTCGCTACCACCCTGGTAAGGCGAACGTTGTTGCTGATGCACTAAGTCGTAAGGAGACAGTCAAACCAGTCCGTATTCGTTCTATGGTGATATCTATTCAGACGAGCTTGAAGGCTCGGATTATTCAAGCACAGGAAGGTATTATGACTGAAGACCGTGTTAAAGAGGAAAGATTGTATAAGTTGGCGTTGGAACTAGAACCGAAGGAGGATGGAGTTCTGTATTTCCTCGAGCGTATTTGGGTTCTGGTTAGTATCCGTCAGTTGATTCTGGACGAAGCCCATAAGTCGAACTATTCCATTCATCCGGGTTCCGACAAAATGTATCATGACTTGAAAGATTTTTATTGGTGGCCGGGTATGAAGCGTGAAATCGCCGAGTATGTTAGTCGATGTTTGACTTGTTCCAAGGTGAAGATTGAGTATCAGAAACCGTCTGGGCTACTCCAACAACCGAAGATTCCCGAGTGGAAATGGGAGCGTATTACTATGGATTTCGTTACAAAGCTTCCGAGATCTTCGAGTGGTTATGACAGTATCTGGGTTATTGTTGATCGATTGACGAAGTCTGCTCATTTCTTACCGATTCGTGAGAACTATCCGATGGAGAGATTCGTACGTTTATATATTGCAGAGATTGTATCGAAACACGGTGTTCCCGTATCGATTATTTCCGATCGTGATGCTCGTTTCACTTCGCGATTTTGGAAGACATTTCAGACTGCTATGGGTACACGGTTAGATATGAGTACCGCCTATCATCCTCAGACCGATGGTCAGAGTGAGAGAACTATTCAGACCTTGGAAGATATGCTACGAGCTTGCGCAATTGATTTTGGTGGTAGTTGGGACGTACATTTGCCGTTGATTGAGTTCTCGTACAACAACAGCTATCACACGAGTATCAAGTGTGCACCTTTTGAAGCTTTGTATGGCCGCAAGTGTCGATCGCCCGTATGTTGGGCAGAAGTTGGGGATAGTCAGATTTCCGGTCCGGAGATTATACAAGAGACCACTGACAAGATCTTCAAGATCAAGGAACGATTAGTTACTGCCAGAGATCGACAGAAAAAGTATGCTGATAAGCGCAGGAAACCTCTCGAGTTCAGTGTTGGAGATATGGTATTATTGAAGGTTTCTCCATGGAAAGGGGTTGTCCGATTCGTGAAGCGCAGCAAGCTGAGTCCGAGATACACGGGTCCGTTCAAGATGTTAGCCCGCGTCGGCCCAGCTGCGTATCGACTAGATTTGCCGGCAGAACTGAACAGCGTACATAATGTATTTCATGTATCTCAGTTGAAGAAATGCCTGACTGACGAGACGTTATTAGTTCCACTTGAGCAACTCCAGATTGACGATAAACTTCATTTCGTTGAGGAACCGATCGAGATCGTTGCTAGTGATGTTAAGCGTCTACGACGAAGTAAGATCCCGATTGTCAAGGTTCGTTGGAATTCCCGTTTTGGAGCTGAGTTCACGTGGGAACGCGAAGATGAAATTCTGCGGAAGTATCCTCACCTTTCCCCCGGAAGTAGTACCAGGTGATAATTTCGAGGACGAAATTTCTTTTTACTTGGGGAGACTGTGACATTCGCAAATTTCTAGGTATATTTCTATCGTTCCGTATTCGTTTTATTTATTTATGCTCGTGTTTTGACCCTATTGTATTTCTTTTATGATTTATCGTATTCGTATTTTATGAGTATCGTATTCGTATTTCTCGTATTTTATTGGGTATCGTATTTGTATTTTATGCGTATTTGCGTTTATCGGGTATATATTATGTGATTCGAATCATTATGTCGGGAACGTATAGTCTTAAGTGCCTTTAGTATAAGTCTAGTATGCTCTTATGATAAGTTTAGGGGAAATTATGCCTTAATTATACGATTAAGATTAACGTTTAAAAAGTATTTCATTTTTAGTCCTTTCGGAAATTTTATTACAAAACTAGTCCTATGGGAGAAATTCTATTACAATTTTAGTCCTTCCCAGATTTTTATTACAAAAATCGTCCTAAAGGAGTCTATCTACCCTTTTGTCTCATTAGACACCCATGCTTTTTTCTTATCTTCACCTACCCCTTTTGTCTTTATCTTCATTTTTCACCTACTCACTCTCTCTCTAAAAACACACACAACACACACACATAAACCATCCTCCTTCTCTCTACATTTTCCGGCGATCCGACCGTTGAAATCCAAATCCGAGAGTAGATTATTGTTCACCATTATCATCTCTATCTATCCTCCGAATTTCGTTACGATCGGGTAAGTATTTCTCGGTTTTAGTTTTAAACTGAGTTACATGCACGTAACTGAGTTACATGCATGTAACTGAGTTGCATGCACGTAACTGAGTTACATGCACGTAACTGATCTATTTCGCACGTAACAAACACGTATGGTCACGAAATTGCTTGTTAAGCACGTAATTGTGCATCTCCCTCACGTAATTATGAATTACGTGACTTATAAGTCACGTAATAGTCCCCTTATGCACGTAATAAGCCTCTTGCACGTAATTAATAAGCCTCTTGCACGTAATTCTTCTTGTTTATCACGTAATTATGGTCCTTTATCACGTAATTCCTTCATAAGCAAGTAACTAATCGCGTATTTAACACCTCTTGACCCGTAACTCTTGTATAACACGTAACTTGATACTTACGTGACTTGTAGTTCACGTAAGTATGAGGATCACGTATCTAGTTTGTTGACTATCCGAAACGTTTGTATTCTGTTATATCGATATTCCTTTTTGGTCATATTAAACCCGTATAAAACGTTAATCATTACTGCATAATCCACTAGACTTAGAGATACTTAGACATGTTTATTTACGTGATGTTTAGGGCACTAAGACGTGGGAGCTTGACGGTATCATAGTATTTCCCGACATATTGTGATTTGGATTGCTTTGCTATTCAGTGAGTTATTCGCTGCCCTTTTTACCGCTTTTACACTTTGGGCATGATTAGCGTCGTATAAATGTATTTTTATGGTATAGTATGTATTATGGTATGTATTTTGGATATGAATGCTTTAGATGATCTCACCCAAACTTGTACCGCCTTTGTGGTAGTACAAGGCCCCGTATACACACCTGTTAGCTTTTAGCCGCCGGTTCGTATATATAGCGCTATATGGGTCTAACAAACCCTCATTTCTAACACGATGGATGATGGATGCGCCCTGTCCGTGTTAGTAATGTTATGACCGTTTATTGTTATCGAGGACAACCTAGTTTGAGACACTAGGTGGGGTTAGTTGCCAGTATTGTTGAGGTTCAGGTGTATCGTATATTCCTAGAGCTGATATTTTATCCAGTATGGTATTTATTTTATGGTATGACTATGGTATTTTTATGAAATGATTATGGTATTTTATGGTATAAGTATGAGTATTTTATCAAAAGGTTTTGTAAACCTCACGTATATTTTGAAACATCATTTCCAAAAGACTTATCTTCAAATCATAACACTTTTGGGTCAAAACGTATTGAAACTCTTATCCTATTATGTTTTTATTTACTATTGCGAATAATTCACCAACTTTATGTTGACGTCGTATTTTAACGCTTTTCAGGGATTTGATGTTACTTTATTTGAGGCTATGCTTTGATGGCTACGTGGATCTTTTGCATGGAGTTATTTTGCTTTATTAAATTCCTTAGTATCCCAAACTCTGTAGCCATATTTTGATATTATTCGGATGACTGTAATAACGTATTTTACTTCAAACTCTTTTATCTATGTTGAGTTTGTATGGATTATTTATGTTTGATGTAACCTTTGAATCTCTGATACCGTATACACTGTACACCTCGGTTCCGCCATTTAATGCGGGGTGTGACAAATGTAATTATATATTTAATTTACTTTTAAATTGTTTCCCCTTTTTTCTATCCACTATTCTAGATATTCTGTATTTTATGTTTTCAACTATTTTCTCTAACCATTTTTATTCAAAAGTTATTAGTGTAGTAAGTAAAAAAAATTAAAAAAAAAACCCGATTAACATAGAATCCGATAAAAATATGGAACAACTGAGTACCTTCATTTACGTTGATCATATATGAACAATTTTGTAATCTGACTCATTTATGATATTTAAATATCTATTCTCTTTCTTCGCTCTCATATTTCCATATTTCTTAATATGACTCATTTATTCGTATCAAGATTCAACAATAATTAAAATCGATCAAAAAGTTAAATGAATCGAACATATGTTCATAAGTGTACATATATTGTTCATAACTGAACATAACTTAAATTCCTTACAAATGCAAAATGTTAATGTTTACACATGAACGCGTTATGTTCAAAAATGAACAACTTGTGTTAAAATCCATCTTTATCTCGAGATCAAATGTGAGCATGATCGTGTTTGTCATCATATTCTGGTTTTCTATTAACAAAGTGTTCATACTTTTCATAGTAGATCTACATCATTTTTTCATTGTATTTATTATCTTTCTTCAATTCAACCATCTTGATCATCTTTGTTCACAATTTTCATTATCATTAGCTTCCTATAAAAAGAAAAAATCCAAATCATAAATCATAAATATACTATATAAAAAACATAACCTGAAACTTTAAAGACCACAACCATTCTACAAACAAACAAAGTTCCAATAAAATCCCTAACAACAAAATAAAACGCATAAAACGGAACAGAAATCACATCAAACACCTTACGGGCACCTTCCGAAATTATAGTTAGAGAGCATAGTTTGAATAATAATAATAATAATAAAGGAAATGAAGAATATAATAAGCGCGTACCAGGGTATGTGATATGTTGGTATACGATTAAAAAAGAGGTAGATTCCTAATATTGAAAGATTAAGGTTTGGGAGTAGAGGTAGCCTTGACAATAAGTGGTAAAATATCTCCACTCCTCATTATACAAACACATCGTTTTTTCAAGCATAATGGAATGGTATAACCAAGACAATAACCTCCCTGCCAAAAATCCATGAACAACATACATGGGTAATCCTCTGCGGCTAAGAATCCAACAAAATTCATATCTGCCACTATAAATAACAAAAGTCATTCATTCAATTCAATGCTATTTAAATTCACCGTCACACCTCACATCTTTTTAAAGCGAGTTTAACGGCGTTAAAGAGTGCAGGAGTGGAGGGGATAATGTAGCCATTATTAGGGTTTTGGATCTAATTAACGTAAAAAATAATTTTACAGAATTTAGGGATTAAGAAGGGGAGAGATAAAGATTTTTAAGGGGAACATGTAAATGTACAATAATACCCTTTTGATTCTTATAAAATATTACCCAATTTTTAATTTAATTACCAATATGCCATTTTTGTTTTCAACCGTCGATCTAATCATCTGATGGTTCAAAATTGGTTCTCGCAGTTCTTGCAAAAATATGAGTTCTCACAGGAACCATTCACATATATATATATATATATATATATATATATATATATATATATATATATATATATATATATGTATATGTTAAAACAGACTTTTTGATAATTTATTGATATTTATATAACTTAATAATAGTATATATATATATATATATATATATATATATATATATATATATATATATATATATATATATATATATATATATATATATATAATTAAAAAATATATTAATTTTTTTGTTGCTTTGTCACGCTTTAAAAAACGCCATGTCTCGCCATTTCTTGCAAAACTTGAGGCTTACTCATGCCGTCACGCCACGTCTTAAGTGATCTATAACCTTGGTTTTATGTACTAAGATATCTTCTCTTTTTATCGTCTTTGGTGTTTATAATAAATCATGTCAACAAATGTAGCACCCCTATTATAGAGAACTAGTATATTTTCGGTGTACAAAGTGAGATTGCACGATTTGGTTCACGATCCTCATGTTCGTGTGATGGTTTGCTCCGAATTATAGTTAATATGGGCGGAGAGAGCCGACACGGATTTTTGGGTAGTAAAACTTAGGTAAATAGATGGTCTACGAGTGATGACTTACGACATGAAGGACTACGACTTCGGCACTTTACGACATAAATATTTATGTTTGCGTTAGGGTATAGAGTATTTTAGTTTCATTATAAAATAGTGAATTTAGATCTTAATTAATGTGTTCGGGAATTAATTCAAAGATAAAAATTGAATTCGCGAAGTTAATTTTAGTTTACAATGAACATAAGCGAAGCCGGTACTCCTAATCCTAAAGTGTGCAAACTAAAGGTACTAAAGTCCTTAGCTTATTATAGTTGAAATAATTACCCGACAAAAGTGAAAATATACGTAGTGAAAATTAATCGAAAATGGCACCTACGAGAATCGGTGCCTGGAAATACGCGGTTGTCACATCGTATTCCATCATTTTCCAATCTCATGCCAGACTTTATACTTTATTAGGCAGCGAACAATGGATCAGAATGTGGTGAACCGATTCAATGTCCTTGTCTCAAACAGGACATCTTAGGAATGAAGGTCCACACCCCGACGATCAAGGTTCGGCCTTGTAAGAAGCATGTCAGAACAAGCCCTTCATGCTAAAGCTAGAATAAAGCTTAATTAGGAATGAGTAAACCATATTTCTTGTGCTTGGGAGAATCTTAACGGTCATGTTATTTCTATGCTTCCAAACATCCACATAGCCGTTTGGATAGTCTCATCTAGAAGACGTTTTCCCTTTCCGGATAGTGTCAGCAAATTTAAGTCATTGAACGTTACCGATGTTAGACTCCAAATTTTGAGTGTTGCCAATGAACTTTCGATCATTCTAATATTGCATTCCAAAACGAGACAAGGTTTCAGTTTCTAGCACCTCATCACAAACAGGGCATCTCGTAAATTAGATTTTCTATATTTACTTTCATTTCATATTATTTCAAAAAAGACATAGTAATTAAAAATAATAGAAACAAACATAGAAAGTTATTAATTAAAAGATTAATAAAGGGACAGAACACTCTAGATGCACAATGTAGGTGTTATAAAACCCTAATATTGTACTGTTGTCATATATATCAGCATCAGCAGCAGGTGTAGCCGTATCAAACCCTAATATGTCTACCACCTCATTTTCAATGTTTCAAGAAAACAGACCTCCGGATTTCAATGTTAGTGTCTTTACTTCTTATTTCTTTTGTTCATTTTTGTTATGACAAGTGCATGCTAACTTAAAATATGTATCATCTTTTAGGGGATAGAAGAACGATCTTCGTTCATCGTTCATAGCATTTCAATGAAGATATCCGTTAGGTAAATGTTTAGATCTAATGCAAATAACCTCTTTCCGTAACTTTTGAGCAGATCTTTGTGGATCTGAGATCTAATTTTATTGACAAGTCATGTTTATTTCCTATGTGGTACAGCAATCTTGTAATGACCGAAGATCAATCAGTCGATGGTAAACGGAGAATCTCCGACGACCGAATCTGCTTTGCTGATATTTTCTGTACTTGTATGTATTCGATCTCTCTTACTTATAATTCTTTTTCTTAATAGAAATCCAACACTCTAGTATACCTTTTGGTAACTTTTATTTTTGTAGTACAGTTCATTAAATTAACAGAAATTCGTTCGATTTGACTGATTTGAATGGTGTGTGTTAATGATATTTGTAGCCCTCGCAGCGGAAAGGTTCTCCGGAGTCAAACCCATAAAACATATTGTAAATTACAACATTTGGAATGTTGATGTTCCTAACAGTTTTATTCATGATAATCATGGTAAGGGTTTTCATTATGTCCTGCCCCTGTATGATTTGCATTTGTTTCCAACCATCTGCACTACTTTTTGGTGTTTATTTTATTTTCCTTTTAGACATTATGCTTAATTGTGTTTTGGACTTGTTTTTGCAGCTGGTGATTGAGTGCTAATAAACCCGTTAGATTTCCTTACGTTGCTCGAGTGGAGAAACTCATAGTCGATAGTCAAAATAGGGTGGTGAAATTTTATGTTCTATGGTATTACCGGCCACAAGATACAGCGCAAGGCCGAAAATGTTTTCACGGTTTAAGGGAACTCTTATTATCAGATCATCATGTGGCCCTTAATACCATAGAACAGAAAATTTCACCTTATTTTGACTATCGACTATGAGTTTCTCCACTCGAGCAACGTAAGGAAATCTAAGATACAGCGCAAGGCCGAAAATGTTTTCACGGTTTAAGGGAACTCTTATTATCAGATCATCATGACTGGCTTAATGCAAGAACGATCTACGACAAGTGTCAAGTTCTTTCTTTCGACGACTATTCAAATCTTGAGAAAGTCGGTACTCGAGACTATTTCTCACGTTTTGAATACAAGGCTGTGAAAAAAGAATATGCAGACGATTATAAAGTTCTCACGTAGGTCTTTTTTGATTTATGTCTATATATCCTCTTTTTGATAGACACTGGGGAAGGGTAGTGTAAAGAATGGTGGTATATATTGTCATTGCTGCACAAAAGAGATCCTAATGATTCAAATGATCAAATTGGTCAAGTGTCATTGGCTGACCAAAGAGTCCCTGATGATTCCGAATATCATGAATGTAAGTGACAAAATTGATCATATGTAGAACGTGAAGTGTCAATTACATATGTTTTTGTATGCTAATTTAGTCTCTTTTTATTATTTTACTTTTATAGCATTGAAGTAGCTGGGATTCTTTTTTCTTTGAGTGAAGAGATGACACAAAAGCGTGAATGTAAAGGATTAGGTGAGTGTGATGGGTGTGAACCGTCTTGTTCACTGTCGGAGGTGGTTCCAGCCTCTGTGGTGAATGGTTCACGTGATGAAATGGAGATGGAAATGGAAACATAACCGTATATGGAATGTTTCAAGCGAGGGAATCGGATGGTAAAAATTTGGTTTGCACGTTAACCCAAAATCCTGCTGAATTCAAAACCGAAGATACTAAAATGTTTGTTAGGAAGAAGTAAGATTTTAACATCGAGACTTTCGTTCAGATCTGGTGCGGTTTTTTTTACATTTGAACTTGTTTTTTCAATTGGTTTTTCGTCTAGTATTTATTTGTATTTTGTAACTTTCGTTTTCTATATGATACCTATGATGAATGATATTGGATATTGGCTGTGTTTATTTGTATTTTATACTTTTTTAGTTATTGTTAAAAATTAACTTTTCATGCGTTTTGTTTTCTTAATGACATGTCATATTTGACATCATTAGTAAAATGTATATCAACTAATATTTGAACAAGAACATACTATGGTTTGAACTATGTTATATGTTATGTGGGTTTTTTTTTGTTAATTGTTTCCGCATAATTTTATATTTGTGGTTCTCGACGAATAACGTTGGCGGTTCACTTTTATCACGGGCCGTTGGATTTGATTAACTTTTAATTTTAATCCGTCAAAATAGCCTATTTATTCCTGTTAGATAATATCACTTACTTTGCAATGGAAACCGCCCAGAAGTAACACCCTGTCTTTGTCTTCGACTTACACAAAAATTAAAATACTAATTATGGTTGTTGTGTTAGATATCATCGGTTACTTAACAATTTGGAAATTCTACAAGGAAATGCATTGAATCCAGAACTAAAAAGTTTTATATAGAATTTGAAGAAAAATCTATAATCCATAATATATACTAAAAGACGTGCATTAAAAGTCATATGACAAGATGGATTTGAAGATTAATTTTAACCGTTAGATCAAATAATGATATCATATGACATCATAATTAATTATTTTAGTTTTAACCCTTTCATTTTAAATACAATTTTAACCTTTCAACTTTACTACATATTTAATAAGACATATAGTTTGACACTATTACTTTAAATGTTAAATATTTTTATCAACTATATATTTTTTTATAAAAAGATAAACGATTTTTTGTTTTCTTTTTGGTTTTTTTTTCTAAGAAAACAAAAAAATATAACCGTAAGAAAAAAAAAAAATAGTATGGACATACCAAAAAGAGACACTCTCTATATTTTCGTTTTTTTTTAACAATAAATGAACACTAGATTAACAAAAGACTTTAATTTGACCTCTAAGATTTTATATTATTGTACGAGTATAAAAAAAACTATAAAAAATAATAAAAATGAATGTTGACATACAAAATGACACATTTTGTGTACTGATATATAAAACCATAATAGATTAATAAAAGACTAAAAAAACCATATTGTGAAACTATTTAATTTGACCTTTAAGACTAAGTCCTTAATAAAACAAAATTGAATAAAAAAATTATTGAATACCTACTTCTACCAACATGACATAATCCAAATTTAAAATTTAAAATTTAATAGACTATAATCATTTAAAACACCAAAATGACCCACATATAAAACTTAGCAGAATTAAACTATTTTATTGAATTTATAAACACCAGACCACAATGTTTTAATAGGTTCTTTTGTAATATTTTCGATAAAATTGTCTGCGTATACAAATTTAAAAGTCAAACCGAAACACATACATATAAACGAAACAACAAATATATGATATCACAACTCATATTGTCATATATTATTAATGATACACGATGTTCCTCAGTATCTACGTATTATATTTGAATTATTTTCAATTAAATTATCTGTGTATACACGGAAAATAAACTAGTATTTTACTAAAACAGATGGAAAAAACATTTAAGATAATGTGAATTCATATAGAGCAGATAAGGATTTCCATCTTCATATGTTTTAATAGAAAATTTTATAAAAATTTAGAAGTCATATGTGTTACATTTAAGGGACAACAAATCTTTGGAATCTACCCATTTGAACTTATAGATAACCAAACATTAACCCGTTTACACATTTATGGGTTAAAAGTGTCACCATAAATATAAGTCCTAAAATAACAAACATGAGCAATTTTTCATCCTATTATACTTTGAATATGTAAATCTTAAGCGGGAACAGTGGTGATGATGAACTCCTAATTGTTGAGAAGGAATCCTTCGAGTTGGTTGAAGACGTGTTTCCTATGTCGGATTGTGGATATATCTATTATCTCCCTCTCTCTCTTTATAAGCAAGAACTCGTTTTAATCATCGTTTGTATAAACACACTTAAGTTATACATTCGGGTGATTTATATTAGAAAGGGCAATTGCATACTTTGCGCCTGGCTCCATTCCTGGCGTGAGGATAAAACGTATGTATCATAGCACTCGAGTGATATGAAATAATAGTTGATCATAGTGAAATGTGATCATCTTTTACGGCAGTTATTACGAACGAGTTGTGAAGTCTTTCAACACTCAGAGAAAGTAACACAAGGTGTGATACCGACAAACATTTGCTCTAAGTTGTTTATTGGTATTTTTTCTGCGTATTGCGTGTCATACCCCGCTTCAGCGGCAACAAGAAGTGTGAAAATCATGATATCAGAAGACAAGGTTATAACATACAACTATGTAAAATAACATCATAATCATAAATAATAATCAAGGTTTACAACAATCGACATGCTACAAATGTGTATCAAAGTACATATCCAAATACAATAATAAAAACATGGATCTCCTACGAACTAATCTAAACATAGTAGTTCCACGAAAAGAGGTAACAGATCCACATAACCCACAAAAGACACATAAGCATGCCATCAATAAAACTGCAACCTCATACTCTTGAAAAGCGGAACATTAAAACGTCAACAAATATGTCGGCGAATTATTCTCAATTTTAAGTTGAAAAGTGACCCATTTAAAATATAAAAATAGTAATAAATTTCCAACCACATCTTACTTTACAACCATAGTGCGACGTCTAGCACGAATGCAAGTAAATGAATCCCATCTCGTAGCGAGTAAAGTGCCTACGCTCCTATAGAGAGATTAGGGGCCGCTAGCGCTTGATCTATTGCTTAGATATCATACAACCGATCCTGAATAAAGTAAGCAACAATAATCAACCATCCTAAGGTTTGTTAAACCTAAGGCATAGCAACGAGTAAAAGACGGTTATAACATCCATTCGTAGGGACATCCTACCGAATGATGAGGGTTTATCAAACTCATATAGATCTATATATATGCAACCGAGGGCTCAGAAGAGTTAACATATGTTTAAACAAGGGGGGGGCTAACACACGTCAAGGCCTAAAGCAATTCTGATCCACTATGTATACAAGACAAAATCACACAAGTTTTATACACGCTTTTCATGCGCAAAGAATAAAACAGTAAAAAGGGCAACAAATAACTCACAATAATACCAAATGTCGGTTACCAAAGTCAAATCAGTCCAAAATCCGAGTCACAGTCACGACTCCTGCCTAAGTGCCCTAGATAAGCAAAAAAAATGAATAAGTATCTTTCTAAGACTAAGTCTAGCACGGTTTAGCCCTTATATGTGAAGAATTCAATAAACAATTTCCAAGGAGTCATTTTAGAAAAAATGACGACGAATAGAAATTCGATAATAAATTCGGAATGTCATACCGGAAAATATGACGAAGGATAATCATGAATTTGATAAATAATTTAGGATTTCATATTAGGAAATATGACGATAGTTGGCGATTACAGAAATAGTGATTAAATTCGGTTTGTAAGTTAAACTTTGTGAAAAAGTTAACATTTTATAGAAATTTACAACGTTTACATTATTCAATAATACTTTCTAAGTTTAGGTGATAAAAAGGTGAATTTTATCAAAAGAAATAAATATCCATTTTTGTTGTAAAAGTACTGATTTTTTTTAAAAACGTAATTTTTATGAAAATTTATATTTTGTATTTTATAAGTTGAGGACAACTTTTTATGGCATCTTTGAGTCTTCTCGGAAGAACAACCGTCAACATTCGAGTTAAACATTCGTAAGTCATCACCGAAGAATTTAAGTCTGAAGAACAAGATTCTACTTCCGAGTAAAACTGAAGTACTTCCGAGTTAAAGTTAAATTGAAGCCTTAGAGTGTTAGTTAATCCAAGTTGTTTTTAAATAAACATTAGGATGTTTTAAGAGAATTCACTAACCCTATTGTTCAAGCAACTATCTCCATCCATCCTCACTTGATGAAAGAGTGGTATTTTGTAATAATGTTATAGTCTGAATAAGGAGGTGAAACTTGATTTGCTAAGAAACTAAAATCGAAAACCTGATTATGGTGTTACAATGGATCAGAATGTGGTGAACCGATTCAATGTCCCTGCCTCAGACATGACATTTCAGGAATGAAGGTCCACACCCCGACGATCAAGGTTCGGCCTTGTAATTAAGAAGCATGCCTGAACAAGCCCTTCATGCCAAAGCTAGGATAAAAGCCTAATTAGGAATGAGAAAACCATATATCTTGTGCTTAGGCGAATCTTAACGGTCATGTTATTTCTATGCTTCCAAACATCCACATAGCCGTTTGGATAGTCTCATCTAGAAGACGTTTTCCCTTTCTGGTGAGGTTACTAGTGTCGGAAAATTTAAGTCATTGCACGTTACCGATGTTAAACACCACCTTTTGAGTGTTGGCAATGAACTTTCGATCATCCTAATATTGCATTCCAAAACGAGACAAGTTTTCAGTTTCTAGCACCTCATCACAAACAGGGCATCTCGTAAATTAGATTTTCTATATTTTCTTTCATTTCACATTATTTCAAAAAAGACATAGTAATTAAGAATAATAGAAAGTTATTAATTAAAAAAATTAATAAAGGGACAGAAAACTGTAGATGCACAATGTAGGTGCTATAAAACCCTAATCTTGTACTGTTGTCATATATATCAGCAGCAGTAGCCGTATCAAACCCTAATATGTCTTTACTTCTTAATTCTTTTGTTCATTTTTTTTTTATGACAAGTGCATGCTAACCTCTTTGAGGGGACCGAAGAACGATCATCGTTCATTGTTCATAGCATTTTAATGAAGAAATCCGTTAGGTAAATGTTTAGATCTAATGCAAATAAAAACAATTTAGATTGTAAATCCAATCGAACCAATAAAAACTGCAATTCTTTTTACTCCTTTTCGAAATCCACAAGAATTAGAGAAGAGTAATTTATTCGTATATTCGTGCCATGGTTTTTGTGCTCACACGACTCTTAAATCTCATGTCATTTCTATGCTTCCAATGACCCAAATCGTCGTTTGGATAGTCTCATCTAGCAAATGATTTCCCTTTCATGTAAGGTTGCTGGTGTCGTCAATTCAGAACAAAGAACTTAAGTCATTGCACATTAAAGATGTTAGACTCCACCTTTTGAGTTTTGCCAATGAACTTTCTAACATCCTAATATTGCATTCCAAAAAGAGACGGTTTCCGGTTTCTAGCACCGCATGACCTCGTTACAACCGGGTATCTCGATTTTAAATTAGATTTTCTATATTTATTTTAATTTCATAATATTTCAATAAATGTATAATAAGATTAATATAAACAAACATAGAATTGCCGTTCAAAAAAAAAACAAACATAGAAAGTAATTATTTATTAATAAAAAAGACAAAACATTCTAGAAGCCCTAGTAACTATGTTATAAAACCTAATCTTGTACTATTGTTTTGTCAGAGACATCAGCCGGCCGCAGGTGTAACTATTGTTTTGTCAGATCAGCCGCAGGTGTAACCAGCCGTATCAAACCCTAAAATGTCTACCACCTTTTTTTCTATGTTTCAAGAAAACAGACCCCCGGATTTCACTGTTAGTGTTTTTTCTTCTTATATCGTTTGTTCATTTTTGTTATGAAAAGCGCATGCTAACTTACAATCTGTATCATCATCTTTTAGGGGATCGAAAGCATTTCAATGAAGAAATCGTTTAGGTAAATGTTTAGATCTAATGCAAATAACCTCATTCCGTAAATTTTGAGCAGATTTTTGTGGACCTGAGATATAATTTTATTGACAAGTTATGTTTATTTCCTATGTGGTACAGCAATCTTGTAATGACCGAATATCAATCAGTCGATGGTAAACGGAGAATCTCCGACGACCGAATCTGCTTTGCTGATATTTTCTATACTTGTATGTATTCGATCTCTCTTACTTGTAATTTTATTTCTTAATAGAAATCCAACACTCTAGTATACCTTTTGGTAACTTTTATTTTTGTAGTACAGTGTATTAACTGAACAGAAATTCGTTCGATTTGACTGATTTTAATGGTGTGTATTAATGATATTTGCAGCCCTCGCTGCGGAAAGGTTATCTGGAATCAAACCCATAAAACATATTGTAAATTACAACATTTGGAATGTTGATGGTAAGGGTTGTGATTATGTCCTGCACTTGTAACTGATATATTTTCGTCTAAAATAAATTAAACGGAATATGTAACATACATATGACGGTAAGAAACTAATAATCGTACACAAATGAAAAGAGGTGGCAATGTTTTGTAGTTGCAAAATGTCATTTTTTTACTGCCTAATTGTGTTTTGGACTTGGTTTTGCAGCTGGTGATTGTGTGCTAATAAAGCCTGTTGCACCCATTAGATTTCCTTATGTTGCTCGAGTGGAGAAACTCAGATTCGATAGTCAAAAAAAGGTGATTGTTTCTGTTCTATCGTATTACCGGCCACAAGATACAGCGCAAGGCCGTAAATGTTTTCACGGTTTAAGGGAACTCTTACTATCAGATCATCATGACTTGCTATATGCAAAAACGATCTACGACAAGTGTCAAGTTCTTTCTTTCGACGACTATTCAAATCTTGAGAAAGTCAGTACTCGAGACTATTTCTCACGTCTTGAATACAAGGCTGTGAAAAAAGAATATGCAGACGATTATAAAGTTCTCACGTAGGTCTTTTTTGATTTATGTCTATATATCCTCTTTTTGATAGACACTTGGGAAGGGTACTGTAAAGAAAGGTGGTATATATTGTCATTGCTGCACAAAAGAGATCCTAATGATTCACATGAGCAAGTCGGTCAAGTGTCATTGGCTGACCAAAGAGTCCCTGATGATTCCGAATATCATGAATGTAAGTGACAAAATTGATCATATGTAGAACGTGAAGTGTCAATTACCTATGTTTTTATATGCTAATTTAGTCTCTTTTATTATTTTACTTTTATAGCATTGAAGTAGCTGGGATTCTTGTTTCTTTGAGTGAAGAGATGACACAAAAGCGTGAATGTAAAGGATTAGGTGAGTGTGATGGGTGTGAACCGTCTTGTTCACTGTCGGAGGTGGTTCCAGCCTCTGTGGTGAATGGTTCACGTGATTAAATGGAAATGGAAACGGAACCGGAAATAGAACCGTTAAGGCGAGGGAATCAGATAGTGAAAATTTGGTTTGCACATCATGCTGAATTCAGCACCGAAGATGCTAAAATGTTTATGAGGAGGATTGAAGATTTTAACATTTAAACTTTAGTTCATATTTGGTGCCGGTTTTTTTACATTTGAACTTGTTTTTTCAGTTGGTTATTTACGTCTAGTTTCTTATTTGTATTTTATTACTTTCGTTTTGTATATGATACCGATGATGAATGATATTGGATATCGGTTGTTTTTATTTGTATCTTACACAATTTTAGTTATTGTTGTTAAGATTAACTTTTCACACGTTTCGTTTTCTTAATGAGATGTCATATTCATATTATGGTTTGAATTATGATCCAAGTTAGGGGTGTATGTTTTTTTGGTTAATTGTTCGGCATAATTCTATATTTATGGTTCTCGGCGAGTAACTGATATCGCATATTTATATAGATATTTCTATGCGATATTGTGTCGATTATCATAGTAAACATGATGGATAGGATAGGTTTTTACATTTAATCGTGTGGAAAAGTGTTTTTGTCCATTTTACAGGTTTATATGATCGGGAAGCGGAAAGAAGTGAAGAAATGAGCTTAAATGACATAAAAAGACGAGAAGTGAAGAGGTGCTGCGCACCAGGGGTATGGGTGCCGCGCACCGAGAGTTTTAATTGGATTTGGACACGGATATTTGCCCGGTGCTGCGCACCAGGTGATGGGTGCGGCGCACTGAAGTGGATAATTACAAGTTATTCGTATTTGAGTCGAAGACGATTTCCACCTTGAGTTTGCCTATAAATACGACATCAAATCGTCCAGAAAATCATTCAGTATTATTCATACGTTTCTGGAGCTGTTATTAAGTTTGGAAGCAAGTTTTCAAGGCAAGGAAGATCATAATTTCGGCAATCGGCGATTTCTCCGTTTGTTCTTTTCTTATTTTTCATTATTATTCCAGCATGTTTTCTAACACTTTTATCACTTTTTCAGACCACGTTATGAGTAGCTAAACACTCTTTACGCTTGTTTGATTAACGGATCCTGTTTGATGTTATTTTAACGTTTTCGGTTGTTTTATGTTTTTGTGTTTAACCGTCGATCCTTATTTGCTTAGATTTTAATATGTTATCATAGTTGTTTATATTTAATTTGTTTGATCAACATTCTAGGTATTCGGAAGGAATCTAGATAGGTTAGATAAGTTTTATGAAATAATCGGTCGGTCTATAATCGATTTAAAATTATTAAGATTCGGAAGGACTTAGTAATAACAACTTAGGTAATTAAATTTAAGTGAGTAGGTCTAAGTATTAAGATTCGGAAGGACTTGATAATTAGAGGAGTTATTCGGAAGGAAACTCTATAAGGTTAAATCACTAAAAACAGGCTTGACACTTATTGCTTAATTATTAATATTTATTAACTGTATTCGGAAGGAACGGTGTAAGTAGCAATAATTAAAGTTAGTAAAAGATTCGGAAGGACTTTTAGTATATATTAGAAGTTGAAACAACAATCGATCTCGTAAAATTAACGGAAAATAGGTGAAGTGTCAAACAAGTGTAATCTCTCTTTATTTGATTTAATCCATAAATCTTTCGCTCGATTTTAATTAATCACTTTTTACTCAATTACTTGCAATTTTAGTTACGATAAAAAAACCCCCAAATACTCTTAGTATTATTTATTCGAATATAAAAGCTAATTAGTCCCTGCGAACGAACCTATACTTACTATTAAACTATATTACATACGAATAGGTCCACTGCCTAGAAGTGTGTAATTGCGTGAAAAAGTAGGTTTAATTTAAGACTCGATTTTACACATCAAGTTTTTGGAGCCGCTGCCGGGGACTGATTTTTCGTTTTTGTTTCGAATTTGTAATACGATCCTTTTGAGTATTTATTTACTTAGAAGTTACTTTTTATTTGTTATTACACCGGTACGTTTTACGCTTTTCTTGTTTTTGTCTTTTCAGGTATTTCAGGTAGTTGATGAACACAAGGGCTTCGGGATTACCACTCGCGAGTCCAAAATCAAATCCAGGAGTATCAAGGAGACGAGGCAGGAGAAGAGGCAATTTATCACTTCAGACACCACCAAATTTTGATCAAGTTTCACCCGTCAAGTTTGAAGACATTGCGTCGTCAGAAAGCGGAGGAAGCGATTCAGAACCAGAGGTTGAAGAAGTATTTTGTGAAGACAAACCGGAACCGCAACCAGCTATGGATCCTTTGGACACACCAATGAACCGACGGGCCGCAGCTGTAGCAGTGCCACCCACCCGCGGGTCGGCAATCACCACCCCGGAATTGGGTGATGACTTTGTTGTCAAGGGTCACCATCTCAAGATGATCCAAGACAACACATTCGATGGGCGTTACAATTCCGATCCACATAAACACATAGCAAAATTCAACGAGCTATGTGAGATGTTCAAATATGGCCAAGGCAAGGGAGATCCTGTCAAACTAAGGTTATTCCCTTCGTCTCTCACCGGAGATGCGAAGGTTTGGTTCGAGGAGCTTAACGAAAATTCAATAACCACATGGACGCAAATGCGCGAGGCTTTCATCAAAAGATTTTTCCCACCCGCCTTGGGTAGGAAATTACTCAGAGATATCAGAGGATTCCGACAGGAAGATGGAGAGACTTCCACTGAAGCATGGGCTAGACTTAAGGAGTTGTTGCGAAGTTGTTATGGTCACGGACTGGGCAAGGACCATATCATTGAAATTTTCTTCTACGGGTTAACCAAGGAGTCTCAAAACGAACTGGATCTAGCTGGAGGAGGAGATTTCATGTACAAAACCACCAACGAAGCATACAACCTAATGGAAGACAAGCTGGTCATTAGCCTATCAAGGGATTATCGGGATGATGGTCGAGGCCGAAGAAACAGGGGACAAGTTGCTCAAGCTGAGAGTAGCCATGAAATATCCTCGGTAGTTCAAGAGGTCAAGACACTAGCGGATAGAATTGATAAACGCATGGGACGAATGGAGAAGGACATGCACTTGGTGAAGAATGGGTGTGAAGGATGCGGAGGACCTCACTATGCTAGTGAGTGTAATCAAGTGGAGGATGCAAGCTACGCACAGTATGGTTATCCTAATCGAGGGTCAAACTGGCAAAACCGCGGAGGTAACTACAACCGCGGTGACAATCGAGACAACGGATGGCAAAGAAACAACACTCGCTCCCCACCACGACAAAGATACGACGAAGATGAAGATCCAAGCATGAAAGATCTTTTGAAATCGTTCATCAACACCCAGAAATCAACCAATGACGATACCCGTAAACAATTTAAAACTTTGACTGAACAAATCGAGCAAGGACTGAGAAATCAGCAGGCAGCACATCAAGATTTAGAGAGAAGGTTCGACAGGATGAACGAACGGAACTCAAATCGACCACCGGGCCAAATACCAAGCAATACTCAACCGAATCCACGCCCACAGAACCAAGGAAACACTTCCAATAATCAAGCACCAAAATATCAACATCCCGGAACACGAGACGGAATGCCACCCTGTCCAAAACACAGAGATGAACATGTAAATGCAATCAATACACGCTCGGGACATACTTATGGAGGAGATCAAGCCGAAAATGGAGCAAAACAGAGCTCCGGTGCGCAGCACCAACCCACTGGTGCGCAGCACCGGGCCCCTGATCACGTAGGTGCGCAGCACCACCCACCTGGTGCGCAGCACCTGTCTGCTGAACCCGTAATTGATGATTTCGAGATCGATGACGATGAGGACGAGGCACCACCAGTTCAGACCAAGACCAAGACACCTGAACCAGTAGAGGAAGTTCCAATCAAAGCTTACAAGCCTCATGTTCCATATCCTCAACGATTACGAAAAGCAAGAATGAGGGAGCATTACGGTAAATTTTGTGACATGATTAAATCTGTTAATATTAACGTTCCTCTTGTAGATTTGATTGCAGGGATGCCAAATTACGCTAAATTCATCAAGGAATTGGTCACAAACAAAGGAAAGCCATCGGAGGAGCAAGCCGCATTCCTAAACACAGAATGTTCAGCCTTGGTGAAGAACACGATACCACCCAAGTTGGATGATCCAGGGAGCTTTCTGATTCAGTGCAACTTCAGTAATACCTACAGTTGCAGCGCTTTAGCAGACTTAGGAGCTAGCATAAACCTGATGCCGTATTCACTATATGCTAAACTCGCCATTGGAGTGTTAAAACCAACCAGGATGAGCATTCGACTAGCAGACAGATCATTTCAGTACCCATTAGGAATAGCTGAGAACATGTTAGTGAACGTGGGAAAATTCACCTTTCCGGTTGACTTCGTGATTTTAGAGATGGATGAGGATGTCTCCGTTCCACTAATTCTTGGACGACCTTTCCTAAACACTGCTGACGCAATTATTCGGGTGAAAAATGGGCAAATTTCATTAGGGGTTGGGAATGAAAGAATTGTTTTTAATTTAGATAAAGCTATGACTCATTCCTATTCTACTGATGAAACCTGTTTTCGGATTGATGTGTTTGATGAATTAGACTGGCAGGAAATTCTCGAGATAGAAACTAGCTTGGAGGAGGAGTTGAAAGACGAGAAGATCGAGGAAGTGGAGGTTGAAGTTAAGGAAGAACTGAAGTTGGACCAAAGCATGAGGATCAAATCCTCAATCGAGTCACCACCAACCGACTTGGAGCTAAAACAATTACCGGTACATTTAGAATATGCTTTTCTTGAAGGTACTAATTTATTACCGGTGGTTATTTCGTCATCACTTTCGGGTGACGAAAAAGCTCGATTATTGACAGTCCTTAAGGGTCATAAAAAGGCCTTTGCTTGGCGCATATCTGACATACCCGGAATTAGCCCCGATTTTTGCAAACATAAAATAAACTTTAATGATAATGTAAAACCCGTTGTTCAAAGACAACGGCGGCTAAATCCGAATATGACAGATGTCGTTAAAAAGGAAGTTGTGAAGTTGTTGGATGCAGGTATTATCTACCCTATTTCAGATAGCCCATGGGTTAGCCCCATTCACTGTGTGCCGAAAAAAGGGAGGTATGACCGTGGTGATGAACGAGAAGAACGAGCTCGTGCCAACAAGGACAGTTACCAGATGGAGAGTTTGCATTGACTACCGCAAGCTAAACGAGGCCACCAGGAAGGACCATTTTCCACTACCGTTCATGGACCAAATGATCGAGAGACTAGCAGGAAATGAGTTCTACTGCTTCTTGGATGGATTCTCAGGATACTTTCAGATCCCCATCGATCCCGAAGATCAAGAAAAGACCACATTCACATGCCCGTTCGGAACCTACGCATATCGGAGGATGCCATTTGGTCTATGCAACGCACCCGCCACTTTTCAACGGTGTATGCTAGCCATTTTTCAAGATATGGTGGAGAAGACAATGGAAGTGTTTATGGACGACTTTTCAGTTTTCGGAGATTCTTTCGACAACTGTTTGAAGAATTTAGATCAGATGTTGGGAAGATGCGAGGAAGCACACTTGGTCCTCAACTGGGAGAAATGCCACTTCATGGTTCGAGAGGGAATCGTATTGGGACACAAGATCTCAAAAGCTGGGATAGAGGTAGACAAAGCGAAGATCGAGGTCATTGCCAAACTACCACCACCGACGAACGAGAAAGCAATTCGGAGTTTTTTGGGACATGCCGGATTCTACCGAAGATTTATCAAGGATTTCTCCAAGATTACTCGTCCTATGACGAAACTCTTAGAGAAGGAGGTAGCTTTCAACTTTTCGGAGGACTGTTTACAAGCTTTCGAGATACTCAAGGACCGGATC
>CAJVGC010000432.1:3028586-3053923 GCA_910822075.1 Senecio squalidus
TCACGAATTTGTCCAGGTAAGGTCTACACACTCGGTTCGTTAAGTCCATGAACACTGCTGGTGCGTTGGTTAGACCGAAAGGCATGACGAGAAATTCGTAATGACCGTAACGAGTACGAAAAGCGGTTTTTGGAACGTCGGTCTCACTGACACGAACCCGATGATAACCCGAACGGAGATCGATTTTCGAGAAGTAAGTTGCACCCTGCAACTGGTCGAAAAGATCATCGATCCTCGGGAGTGGGTATCGGTTCTTGACGGTCAGCTTGTTCAGTTCACGGTAGTCGATGCACATGCGAAAGGATCCGTCTTTCTTTTAACGAAGAGTATAGGGGCTCCCCAGGGTGACGAGCTAGGACGAATAAGACCATGATCTAAGAGTTCCTGGAGCTGTTTAGACAGCTCTTGCATTTCCGGTGGGGCTAGACGATACGGTGTCCTAGCGACCGGTGCTGCACCAGGTATGAGGTCTATCCGGAATTCCACTTGTCGATGCGGAGGTAACCCAGGCAAATCTTCAGGAAAGACTTCGGGGTGATCCTTGACTACCGGGATATCTTGTATACGGATCTCCTTGGGTTTACGTTCAACAACGTGAGCAAGGAATGCGACATAGTCCTTCTCGAGGTACTTACGCATTTGGATGGACGACACGAGACGGAGTGAACGTCCGGGTTTGTCTCCTTGAACGATTAAAGTTTCAGTGTCGGAAAGAGGAATGCGAATGAGTTTGTCAAAACAGACAATCTCGGCTCGGAAACGAGAGAGCCAGTCCATTCCGACGATGACATCAAAGCTTTTCAGCTCGATAGGGATTAAATCGATAGGAAAAGTTTTATCGGACAGGCATATGGAACATCCTACGATTATATCCTTAGCTTCGAACTCCTGACCGTTAGCGTACTCTATGGTGAAGCTATCCTTAAGAATCTTAGATCCTAAATTAATAAGGGGTCTAAATTCTAAGGACACGAAGCTCCTTTCGGCACCAGAATCGAACAAAACAGATGCATAATGGTTGTTAACAGGAAACGTACCGTTCACCGCGTTCGGGTCCTGCCGTGCCTCTTCAGCTGTGAGTGCAAGTGCACGTCCTCGGCCTTGCCCTCCTCGGTTAGGTTGGGCGTTGCGGAGCCTGGGGCAATCGTTCCGGAGGTGCTGGTCACTTCCGCACTCGTAACATACCGGCTTTGGACCTTGAGCTGCCAACTTGTCCGGGCAGTACTTAGCAAAGTGCCCTTCCTTCTGGCACCTCAGGCACACGGGACAGTTACCGTGGTGGTGGAAATTGCACTTGTTGCACTTGGGGTTCGTCCCCGTATATCGGTTTCCAGCTGGTGGAGGTGGCGGTGGCGGTGCTACGGCTGCTATGGCAAGGTTGCGGGTGGTCTTCTTCTTCTTGTTCCGGTCACTTCGCCTCGGAGTCTGGTCCGACTTCCTTTTCTCACCCGTCTCCTTCTTGGATGAGGCAGGAGTGGTGAGTAGGTCGCTCGTGAGGCGGTGAGCTAGGATGATGGCACTTTGAAGGGTCTGGGGTTCCTTTGTGAGAACCATTCCTCTGATTTCGGGAACAAGACCTGAGATGTAAAGGTCGATCTTGTTCTCTTCCGGAGTCACTAGCCTTGGGACCAGTCGAGCTAGCTCATGGAATCGGGCAGTGTACCCTTCGATGTCGTTTCCGACCATCTGATGATCCCAGAGCTCAGCCTCGAGCTTCTTGATTTCCCCTTTAGGGCAGTACTCCTCAATCAAGAGGGTCTTGAATTGCTCCCAGGTGAGAGCATAAGCGGTCTCACGTCCCCTGTTACGGACCAAGTTGTTCCACCAGGTCAGTGCCTTACCGTGCAATACGCAGGAGGCGTATTGTACTTTAGTGGCTTCGGCACATCCACTGATGTGCAGCACCGACTCGATGCTCTCAAACCACGAAACCAAGCCTACGGCACCAGTCGTGCCATGGAACTCCTTAGGCTTACAAGCCATGAAGCTCTTGTAAGTGCAGGCTGGTGGGTTCGGGTGTTGCTGTTGGTTCTGGTGGTTCTGGTGGTTGTCCTGTTGCTGCTGCTGCTGCTGTTGCTGTTGTTGCTGCTGTTGCTGTTGTTGGTGGGTGTTGACGTTAGCATTGATTCCCGCAGTGATCTGGGCGATCATATTGGGCATCGCTGCTTGCAACTGCTCGGCCACTTGCTCAGCAATGATCGCGACATTGGTACGGGGTGCCATGATTCTGCAACAGACAACAGACTCAGTTTAGAACGCACGATTAGAGTATGATAAGGACATGATTCAACGAACAAGTCAACAACCACGCAAGAGTAAGGTAACAGAACAGATAGAACACGCACGACAAAGCTTCAAAAGATTCACACACAGGAAGATGGTTCAACACAGTACAAGATTCACAAGATAAGTAACAATAGATATAATAAATGGAACTTCATTCATTAATAAAAGAGTTGAGTACAAGGTTCAAAATAAGAAAAGTACAGTACAATACAATAAAGGAAATAGAGAAAATGGCACGAAGTTGTGTACATGGAAAATTACAACTCGGCCTACAGTACGATAAAGGAAATGAACTAGTGGCGTTTCTCGAAGAACATCTTGGCAGCAATCACCGCCAACAAGGTCCCCATGACCAAGCAAACTCCTACTAGGCGTTGTACCGTACGGGCCGTGGCCTGAACCACAGAAAGGTGTCGCAATGCCTGTTCCGACAACCTCTGCGCGGCGTCGGAGACCTCACAAAGGAGCTGCCCTTGGTGCTGGGCGTCCTCAGAAAGTCCCCTAACCTCGCGATGGAGGTGCAGGAAGGCGGCAGGAGGGGGTAGCTGTGGGGTAGGCGGCATCCTCTGCCGGGCTGCCTCGGCGTCTCTAGCACGCTGCATCTCTTCTCGTTCGAGCTGCCGCTCCCACGAGTAATGGTCCATCATCGAGGTGCGCGGAGCCTCGGGAGGTGGGTGCCCGAATGGGAAATGGGGTGGCGCAGGCCTGGACGGGCCGTCATGCCGTGCCGCCATCCTATCGGGTAGCCGTCCCGGAAGGATTACCTGCTTACGTGCCGTCGTAACGACACGTGGTCCACGGCGCTGTGGTGGCGCGGCAACGGGGGCCGGGGGAGGTGGTAAAACCGACCTCGGGCTTGACCCGATGCTGCTGGACACAGCCATGGAGGTATCCTCCGTAGGGTCCGTGGTTTGATGACGGATGCTTTCCGAGGCGGTATGGCCCTCGGAAGGCTCGTGAGTGGACGCGGCTCTCGGTTGGGATCGGGACTGAGATCGTGAGGGAGATCGCGAACGTGAGGACTGAGACATGACGGGTCTGCGACGTAAAAAGTTTCGTAAGTACATGAACAAGAACATGCTAAAGGAAGTTAAGTAAAGAATGCAGGTAAGGGTCGATCACGTGAGGTTGGGAATAGTAAGACCGGGAATTTCTTGACTCAAAATCGTTTGTCTTTAGAAATTACGTTTCGTCCTTGCATAAGTCATTTTGAACTAGGCAGGGGTGATCAGGCCATGCGTAGTTAAAAATAATCATGCAATCGCAAAATTAATTCACTAAAGTTTTGAACCCATAATGATTTTCCGAAAAGCCTTGGTTATAGTTTGGTTTCAAAAACTTTTTAGAAATTTCTAAAACCGTTTTCACTACAACCTGTGCTCTGATACCAAGTCTGTCACACCCCGCTATAGCGGAAACACGGGGCGTGAGAGCTGGAATATCATTACACGGTCATAAGCAAATATAAACGATTCAAGTCATTTCATTTCAAAATAGAATTGTTTAAAGTTCAACAACCAAGCAGTTCATAAGTTTGAAATAAAGTACAAGTACAAATGTTCCAAAAACAAATTCCCAAAATAAAATGGTCTTTTCCCAAATAGCGCCTCACGTGACCATATCGACCCTCCTTTGCCATGCATTCTGAACACTTACATTAATTTCCTGAAACATAAGATAAAGTGTCAACTACATAAAGTAGTGAGTGAGTTACAGTTTAACGTTTCGAGAAAGTTTCCAAAAATAGAAAGTTACTATGAATAGAAAGTTTCCAGAAATAGTAAGTTGTCAAAAGTAGTAAGTTGCAAACATATATTGACGTCATGAGTATTGAACGAGTCGACGTTTGAACATATGTGTAAATAGTAAAAGTTTGTATGTACGCAGGTAAATTTAATAATAAATAAATGCGTAAAGTAAAGTAGAGTTGCAGCGGAAACCAAGCGCTAAAAGTGTGTATATGCGTATGGGATATGTGTTTAACTAAATAGTAACTCGTATCAATCTCTTGGCATTACATAAGTAGTAAGTATACACTAAGCCGGTTGTATGGTCCTGATCTAGCCCAAAAATGTTTAAATAAGTTGCCAAAGAGTGGTAGTAATATGTACTTGGGACGCTAACCCTTAGTAAGGAGTGACCGCTCCTAAGTATCGATACCCATATGACTAACGGCTAATGCTAATAGTGTATAAAGTTTCCAATACCAAAACGGGCAATTGTTCCAAGTTCCAAAAGTTCCAAGTTTCTTACGGGCTTATATATTCTTCAAGGATTGGTTACTAACAAGTATCCTAAATTTAGTTAACCCGCTAAGGCAATAACACAAATACGCATAATAGTTGCAAGTTCCAAGTTTGTACAAGTTCCGTAGTTCCAAAGTTTAAAATGTTTCAAAGTTTGAACAAGTTTCCAGTAGTTGCAAAGTTTCACGAGTTGAAAGTACCAAGTTTCCAATGTTTGAACAAGTTCACAAAAGTTTCAAGTAGTTCGCAAATAGTTTATAAGTTACAAGCATGATCTTATGTTTCCCCCAAATAATGTTTAAATGTACAAAAGTAAAACAAATGGGGTTGTAACTCACGGTTTACGGAGATAGAGATATGACTAGCACAAAGAGAGCGGAACGTGTCGGGAATCACAAATGACCTAGAACACCGGAAAGTTGTATAAGTTTTTATTGAGTTATGTTAAGTTTCAATTTAACATTTTTAAGTCTCAATTTAGTATACTTAGATTCTGTCCCAAAAAGTTTATTACGGAAGATTTATAAGGTTTGTATGTTCGTGTACGTTTTATAGTCCGATAAGTCCAAATATGTTCACAAGTGTCAAAGTTCCAAGTTAAAGTGTATAAGTCTCGAAGTTATTAAGTTTCTGAATTTGAAAGGTAATTTATGGTGAAAATTGGGCAGCGCTTCCGCGTCATAAAAATTATGTCCATTTTCAAAACACTTTCCCGCTTTAATATTCACAATAAAACGTTTAAATCAATAATACACATGTTTCAAGTCCAAAAAGCTTTTCCAACAATATAATATGTCAAAATAGTAGCTCATTAACATGTATATAATCTGTGATAATTTATTTCAGCTTAAAATCTCGTTTACGACCTTTAAAACGACAAAAATAGTGAACAGGGGTATTCTGGCGGCGGCTGGAGGAAAACAGCCGCCGGCCAAAAGGCTTCGGCCAGTTTTTAAGTTGCTTGTTTCTTCGATTTTTAAGCTTAATGAACGGTTAGATTTTACATGCAAACTGATATAACATAAACTTATGTATTTTTGAAGTAAAAACACCATTTTCTTTTAGATTTATATGTAAAATATGTAGATCCAATCCTAAAAACTCGTTTTTAGTCAAGAACACGTTTTGAAAGTTTATGAAAACATATGTTCAGGTTATGGATCGAACATGCAAGTAAAAATATGTATAAAAACAGTAAAGATAGAGTGTTATACCGAAGGAATAAGGGATGTGATGGTTTGGGTGAGTTTTAGCTCCAAAAACGTCTTGGAAACCCGATTTAAACCTTTTCCTTTTAATACCCTTAACTCCTAGAACGATTTTGATGGTTTAGATGCTTGATTTATGATGTTTATGGACTGATTTTAGGTGTTTAGTTTCTGTTTTTGTGGTTGAGTTTTGAAGAAAATAGAGAGAGTTTTAGGGGAGTGTGTGTGTGTTGTGTGTGTGTTTTGATTTTGAAAACAAAGTGAAATGGGAAGTGTAATGGGAGGGTGTTACTGCCCTTGGGAGCCTCAAATGGCAGTAAATGATGGCCAGTCCCGAGCTAACAAGAGGAGGTCCAATGAAATCGCATGCAGAAATGAATCATCATCTAGCTGGACAGCCAGATTCAGCCGTCGGCTGGCTAAATTCAGCCGCCGGCTGGCTTCAGCCGCCGGCCGAGTAATTTCAGCCGCCGGCTGGAATGAAAATCCAGCTTTTTGACGTTTTAAGTTTTCCGTTATAATTAGTTAGGGACTAGAATCATTTTAGTTACCGTTATGAACTTAGTCAAGTTCTTGTATTGAATATTTGGTGTTAGGATTTATATTTTGATTCCGACATTTTGTTCCGACAATTTAAAAGTACGACAAAATGAACCCGAACCATATGAACGCGATAAAAGAGAACAAAAGTTTTGAACCGATTAAGTAACTGAGAAATTACCTGAAATTTGGACGGTTGTCACAAGCGGCGCCAAAAACTTGATGTGTAAAAATCTAGTCTTAAAATTAACCTACTATTTAACGCAATTACACACTTCTAGGCAGTGGACCTATCCGTATATAATATAGTTTAAAGCAAGTAAAGGTTCGTTCGCAGGGACTAATTTGTTTTAATATTTCGAATAAATAATACTGAGTATTTTTGGGGGTTTTTTATCGTAACACAAAATTGCAAGTAATTAGTAAAAAGAGTTGATTAATTAAAATCGAGCGAGTAGTAATTGATTTAATCAAATAAAGAGAAAATATACCTGTTTGACACTTCACCTATTTTCCATTCACGTTTACGAAATTAACTAATTTTAAAACTTCTAAGATATAATAAAAGTCCTCTCGAATCTTTCACTAACTTTAATTATCTTTAATTACACCGTTCCTCCCGAATACAGTTATAACTATTAATAATCAAGCAATAAGCAACAAGTCCGTTATTAGTGATTTAATCTTATAGAGTTTCCTCCCGAATAACTCCTCTAATTATCAAGTCCTTCCGAATCTTAACAAATAGACTTATTCACTTAAATTTAATTACCTAAGTTGTGATTACTAAGTCCTCCCGAATCCTAGTAATTTTAAACCGATTATAGACCGACCGATTATTTCATACAACCTATCTAATCTATCTAGATTCCTCCCGAATACCTAGAATGATGATTAAACAAATTATATATAAACAACTCTGATAATATACTAAAATTTAAGCAATTAAGGATCAACGATTAAACACAAAAACATAAATCGTCAATAAACGAAACATGAACTTCAAATAAGATCCGTTGTCAAACAAGCATAAAAAGAGTTTAGTTGCTCATAATCGACATAAAAATAGCAAATAAACAAATAGAAAAAATAATAGAAAAAGTCTTAAAAGGAAAAAAAAAACAAACTAAAAGATTGCAAACGCGTCGTGACCGACGTTGAATGAAAACCAAATTCCTAGCTCGAAACCTTGCCTCCAAACGAATCCTAAGCTTCCAATACTTGAGAATAATAATTGATTGATTTTTTTTGGATGTTTTGGGATTGTATTTATAGGCAAAAATTAAGATAGAATTCGTATTCGAATCCAACACCAATATTACGAAATTAGAATGATGGGCCGTCTTTCATCATGTGCTTTCTTGTTTTTTTATTTTTCTTTCTTCTTTTGTCCAGCCCCCCGTGAACTCCCTATACCATTACTTATCTCCTTTATTTCTTTTCTTTTTGTTCTTAGCCAAAACCAAAAGAAAATAATTATTTTCAAACTCCTTGAATTAAATACTAGGATTTAGCAAAAATCCTTGAGCAGCAAAACTCTTTCCCACGTGGTTTCTTTCCTTGTTTTTTTTATTTCCTTTTGCTCCCTTAACACAAATGCTAAGCTCCTTCAATTTAATATTCCCAAAAACTTTGTCCATCAAATTTTATATGACAATATGATATATAGAGTCCATTACGTATCCTTCCTCTTCTCTTTTATTCTTTTTATTAATTCCCACTTCTTCACTAAATATAGAATAATACATATTATATGTATATCTCGTTTTCGATCGATATTTAAGACGGTGAAAATTAGTTCTTTCTACTTTCCAATCATGTAAACCTGTAAAATAGATAAAAACACTTTTCCACACGATTAAATGTAAAAACCTATCCTATCCATCATGTTTACTATGAAAACCGACCAAATATCGCATATAAATATCTATATAAATATGCGATATCAGTAGTACCGAACCATTTGGTTCGACGACAATATATATTTCAAAGTAAAAAAGGAACAACATAACACAACCCATGAAAGCATAAAGGCACTACCATTAAAAAGGGGACTTAAAAACCCCGATATAATCATACAAAAAATACCAAGAAAATGGTGCCTTTAATTCAAAATCTAAACACATATCGCCGAACTAGCGGTAATCACTGATCAGGGGTTTTCTGTTTCAGGGGTTTCTGGATCGGGCAAGGTGGGCTCAACAGACTTAAAAACATCGAGTAGCTGAGTATCGGTGGCAGCCGCATCCAAGTACGGATAATGAGTCTGTTGAAAGGCCTCCTTGGTGGCGGTAAGCTTTGCTTCGGTAGAAGGATCATGAAAAAGCGACTGAGTAAGGCGCTGCCCCAGACGCTGCTCCCGGTGTCCTGCAACCACACCATCATGACACCCAGCGCGATAATAGGCGTTAGCAACACCAGCACTGGCATCCACAAATTCCTTGCTTTGAAGTAAGCCCTTGACTATGTGCTTCGGACCTTCAGAAATTAGCCAACTTCGGTCCCCTTGTAGAACGGTAATTGGTGGCCTCTAGTTCCGAAACACGCGATTCGAGCTCTTTGACACGCTTCCTTTCTCGAACTATGTCATTGGTTGCCTGGGAACTCCGAGCTTCGGCAGCCTAAAGATCGGAAGATAGGACATTAATCTGATCTTTTAAGTCTTTCACAGTCCGGCTGTGAGTAATGTTTAATTCGCCCAAAGCTCGGACGGCATCGTCATTCAGGGATGAGGACTCAACTCCAGGGGTCCCAGCTTTCTTCAGCTCCTCTACCTCCTGGCGGAGTTGAGACACTTGGTCTTCAAGTCCCTTCTTTTCTCCATCAAACCGAACCTGCAACATATCAGCCCTCTGGTTACTCAAAGATGCAGTCCTTTCAAAACTCTTGATTAATCGTGTCTGATTCGAGATCTCCTCTTCAGATAAGAGCCACCTGGATCGAACCTCAGGGGCAATGACTAGAAGCTGGGATACCAAATGATCAAGTTGTTCGGCTAGAGCAAAATTATTGGTATTATCAAGGCGAATGACTTCCGCCGGAGTGGCTAGAGTATCCAGGAGATCACGACAGACACCAGCATCGGTATACAAGGAGCGGTTATATACTTGCTGAAAGCGAGGTTGAAATTTTTTCACAGCAATGGAAGCTTCGACGCCATTAAAGTCTGGAGCATCAAGAATAGGCTCTTTGTCTTTCGGATCTATTATCTTGCTCGAAAGACCCTTGGCCGGAATGGTTTTCTTTCGATGGGTGGCATACTGAGGTTCTTTAATAAGTAGAGATTTTCCTTTGCTGGACTTCAAAGGACTAGCTGTTTTCCCAAATGAAGCAGAGGGTTTCTTGGATGCAACTGTCTTCTTTGCCTCGGAAGAGGACTTGCTGGAAACGATAACAGGAGAGGCTTTAGAGCCCTCAGCATTCTCTTTCGGTGGGGACGGAATAGGTTTCTCGGGAGTTTTCCATCTTTTGGATTAGTGGCGGATGAGCCGACACCTAATCCCTCTGGGAGTACTGATTTCTGCTTCGGTAACTTCGGAGGTTGATCGACCTCACTCTCATGAGAGTGGCCACTCTCCTGCATAATCTTCTCAACCTCCGAATTAGTGGCACCCCTAGGGGTAGGAGGGCATGACCTATCGGAGTAGGTGGGACGATCTTCTTTGAAACTAGGATCTTCTGACTCGGCAGTATCGGATGAAGACGAGGACTCTCCAGACTCGGATGATAATCCATACTCCTCCGAACCACCATCATCGGATGCAGCAAAGAGTTCTTCAGTGTCAGGACTGGGTTCTTCAACAATAGGAGAAGGAGCCGAAGTCGAGGCTTGCTGCTCCTTGGTTTTCGAAGCTTGGGAAGTAGGGGGAACCTTAACAACAGTCTTGTGTTTCTTGGAAGGGGGACCTTGGGCAGTCTTTTTCGATTTCTTGGCTTTTCTTTTCCTTTTCACAACCACATTTGCTTCGGCATCAGTATAAGGGGCTGGAATGTTCTCATTAGGAAGCACGACACGATCTACAGTCATGGTTAAGAATCCAGGGGCACCGTCGGGAAGTAGAGCTGAGCCAATATCCACGTCATCCCAATGCCTCATCTTCAAAAAGGAGAGGAGGGGTAATTATGCAACACAAAACAAAAGAAGTTAGTTCGATAAGAAAGACACACATATATGGATAAGGAAGGAGAACGAGAAAAGACCTTTGTTAGCAAGTTTCAAGCAAGGGCGAGCCAAAGGGAGACTCCAACTTTGGCTTAGTCCGGTCAAGACTAATATCTTCTCCGGATAGGAGCGGGCTCTGATCGGATTAGTTTGAAGATCCATAATGAGATCAGGGTCCAGCTCATCAGTGTTGGGCTCTGGATCGGTAAGAGTATCGCCCCTAACACACCACCTCATCCGGATGGGGGCTACCGAAGCATTAACAAAGAAAAAGCGATCCTTCCAATTTTTTAAAGAGGAAAGATACCAATCGATGCGGACAGGGGCGCCTCTTCTCTTGTCCACTGTAAGCCAATCTCCCTTTAGTCCGACTGTGTAAAAAAAGCGAAAACTTGCTAGATCGGGAGCTTTACCGAGGGCGCGACAGTGAATCTCGAAGTTGGTAATTTTATTCGCCCCCAAGGGATTCATTTGAGAAACATGACCCTTAAAATATTGAATCACGTCAAGGAAAAAGCGAGAGAAGGGTAACCGAAGGTTGGAATATTCGAACCAGGCACAATATACACCGATCTTGCCTGGAGGAGCGTCTTTGATAGTATCACTTGGTCCGGGAACAACAACGCCATAGGAAGCATCGATATGATAGGTCTTGCAAAACTTTCGGAGATCTCCAGCAGGCATCGTATTATGCATCTCCTTGAGATTTTCTTTCGACTATTTGGCCATGATATCGAAGTAGGAAGAGAGTATCGGAGTAGCAGGGATTTTGGAAGAAAAAGGGCAAAGGTTCGGAGCGTAAGTGAGAAACAAATGAGGAAGGAATACCCCTATTTATAGGGAAGTGGCAGGCACCTCAAGGGGCGCGCGTGACCTTGAAAAGGGGGTGACACGTGGAGAGGAAAAGTACAGCTGGCATCGTCCAAACCACCCGAACTGCCACGTGTAAGGGTTTAATGACAGATGGATCGCTCAAACCATAAGAGTTGGACACGTGGTGTCGAAGGAAATAGCGGGTCGAAGGAAGACGCGTAAGATTACCGAAGTAGCGACAAGAAAATAAAAACACGATTTTAAGTCCAGCATTGTATCTCGACTTCTTCGGAGTACAATGCTAGACTTGGGGGAGTTGTTGACATAGAGTCCGACTACTTGATTCGGGTCAGAACCGAACCAGGTCGTCCGGAACCTCTGTTTCGGCCAAGAACAGACAAAACGCATAAAGACAAAACGAATATGACATGAAACCGACGAAAGAGGAAAGAAAAGATGCTCTGACGAACGACACCCTTTTAATCGCTGGGTAAAAGAGGTAAAGGTTAGGGAACACCCTATTATCCAGAACACCTCCTATAAATACTCAGGTGAACAGTAAGTATCCACAGGTTTTTTACATATAGCTTCACACTTATATTTTTCTAACCGAACCAAAGTACTCATTCTTGCGCCCGAGTTGAATCAGGGGTATAGCCCCACTCAACCTGGTGTTTTCTCTTAGTGCAGGTAGTTCGGACGAAGGATCATATATTGAGGTTAATCCAAAGGAGAACGGACTTCTAGCTAGGCTTAACTTAATCCGGGTCGGACTTAGAAGTCTAGGGATCATTAGCAGCTAGATTCAGTTTGTAAGTATATTTCTTTTCAAGTACACGATTATTGTTTTTGACTGTTGCTCATTTAAAATTAGTTTTTGTTAATTTTTGTTCTAAAATTGTCCAAATTTAAGAACCGATAAAATTCATCTTTTTGTGTATTTTGTGCATTATATAATTAAGAGATCATTATTTTGTTTATTAGAGTTTTTATCTTTTGAAAGAATCGGAAAGCTTGTATCGTAAATAGCAAATTATGAGATGATATGTTTGAAGTTATGGCTTATTATGTCTTTTGATAAGCTTTTGTGATAATGTGAATACATGCTTAATGGATTACTTACCGTAGTTTAAGGCATAGGTGTGTAATATGTTTGTGTACTTCGATATTGATCTTTAACTAGATTGATTTTCTTTGCGCTAATTCTTTTGCTTATGCATTCTATTTATGAGGTTGTGCCAGTTCTTAGAAGCGTTTGTTGTTTATTTTGTTTTGATTTTGGTAAATCAATCAACAAATATATGATTTACAAAAACATACATTCATATGTTTTTCTTAAAAAGCAACAACAATCACACAAACATGATTTAGATTAAGATATTTGGATCACCTCTTACTATTCATAGGTGATATTCAGATTTAAAGATAAAACCTTTTACAAAAACAAACATCCAAAATTATATAAAAAGATTACATAACCAAAATTTATATAAAAACTAATTACTTATATAAACATTTAACATAAAACATTAAGTATAAAGACTAAAAAGTATTGAGATTAAATATAAAAGTTTAAAAATCTTTAATATATAATAAAAGAGGGGTCTTAATTGCCACATGACGAAATAAGGTACATTGAATAAGTTCACTTCTTTGATATCAGTCGTTAGATCATATTGATGATGTTATCAAAGATTATTTTTATTTTACACCCTTTTATAATACATAATTATATTATCTATTTTCATCTCCACTAAAATAAAAAAACATAATTATAATATACTTATAGAATCGTTCAGTTTGAACTGTGATTTACGTTATTATTATTCTAAAATATCCTAATACAAAACATCAAAACATGAAGTGGATATGTTATTATAACTATAAACATCAATATAACATTATTTTCTAGTAATAGCCTAAAATCTACATAAAAATAAAATTTACGATTTAATTTTTATTTTTCTCCGCGTTATCGCGGAATAATAATCTAATAATTATATATAAATAAAGAATAAATATATATATATATATATATATATATATATATATATATATATATATATATATATATATATATATATATATATATATATATATATGAGTTAATTACATGGGTCGTCCCTATGGTTTGCACCATTTTCACCCGTCCTCCCTAATAGTTTTTTATTACACCACTGGTACCTAAGTTTAAATTTTGTTGCTTCGCAAATCCCTATTTTGGATGTGCCGTTAAGTCAACCGTTAAGTCAGTAACACGTGCATAACACGTGAGGGTATTTTCGTCTTTTTAACATTTTCTCCCATTTTAATTTCTCCATCCCCAAATCCCAAAAACCTTCCAAAAATCCCATCACGCATTCATTAACAACACAAAAGAATGGAAATTCATTGTCCTTGAAAACATCTTCTTTCTGGGCTCCTCCATAGCAGGGAAATTCCCATTAGCTAGATCTAACAAATTCACATACGATTTCAAAATCATTTTAATCAATCCTTTTATCAAAACCAAAACCCAAACTTTGATCCAATAATCTGAGATTACATCATACATTAATCAGCATAAATTAGTCAACAATCGCCATCTCTATCTCTCTCTCTCTCTCCGATCCATCCAGTCGGAGCTCCGGCGAATCTATCCTTTACTCATTTATCCTTCCCTCTCCTCCTCCCCTATCTTTCCATATTCAAAAGAAATAAAAAATTCTAGGGTTTGCAAAATTCAATTATATTCCAAGTTGAAATTATTCTGTTTGAATTTAGTGAATAAGGGGAGAGGGAAGTTAAAAAGAAAAAGAGAAAAAAAAAAAAAAGAAATGGCGAGTCAAGGTCAGGCGCAGGCGGTGGTGAGTGGTGGTGTTGTTCCGACTTCGTTGTATGGATTTTGGTTTTGAATTTTATAAATTTAGGCTTTTGATTTGATTTGATAAATTTAGGTTTTTGATGTTGATTTGATAAAGGTGAAGTGTGTTTGTGTTGATTTGTATGAATTTTGGAGAAATTAATTTAGGGTTTTGTGGATTTTGGGGATGAACACGTTGAATTGACGAAATTATCCCTCACATGTGACACACGTGAGGACACTTAACGGCCTTTTTAACGTCCCGTCCATTTTAGGGACTCTGGAGTCAACGAATTTCAAACTTAGGTACCAGTGGTGTAATAAAAAACTATTAGGGAGGACGAGTGAAAATGGTGCAAACCATAGGGACGAACAATGTAATTAACTCTATATATATATATATATATATATATATATATATATATATATGTATGCATTTTAATATCAATTAATATTTACTTTATAAAAAAGAAAAGAGAAGTGATAGGGTTTGATGGAGAGCACCAATCATACGGGGGTGGACAACCACAAAAAGTATGGGCACCCACAAATAATACCCTTATCCAAAACTCCAATCTTCAAGCTTTTTTTATTGGTTGTCAGAGATTATTATAATTGGTCATATGGATTATGATTAACATATCTTTACTAAATGTCACTGACGAAATAAAATTTTTGATGAGTTATATAGTGTGATTTTGACCGTTAGATAAAATTGATGATTTCATCAAATATTTTTTTCACTTTACACCCTCTTATAATTTATAATTGCATTCTCAATTCAATTTCACCATTATTACAATAAAAAAACATATGTCTCTTATTGGATTATAATTTACATTATTATAATTATTTTAAAATCTTTTAATACAAAATATTAATATATGTGTCTAAACATAAATATATATGTTATTATAACTATAAACACAATGTGTATAAACATAAATGTATATTTGTTATTATACGTGTAATATTGTATTCTCATAATAATTTAAAAGAACGTGTTCATAAACATAAAGTTTACGATTCAATTTTTATTTATATTTATCCGTGCTTTTCGCGGGTAATAATCTAGTTATTATATATTAAAAGAGGTTGTATATTTATTAAAGAAAAGGAGATTTTAAAAATGTAAAATGTCAGATTTATAATTTACAACCAAATAAAACATGTTCAGATTATTATACACAAGTTAAGTTACGTTTGTTTTTACATAAACCTGCTGAAATACCTCTGATTTTTTGTGATTTAGAACTCTCTGGTGGCTGTGAATATCATTAAACTTGAAAAGCCATTGCCTTTATGGCTTCATTAGTCATCTTCGATCCGTAACTATGTGTTAATATATAGTTATGCTTTATTTTAACCTTTTCTAATAAGTAAACCCTAAAATCTACTATAATAAATAAGTTATTTCTAGGACAAATGTCATTCAATAAGATTATCTAATTATCCGGGTCCTTACACTCTCGATATTCAAATTAATTTTAATTTTCTCATATAAATGATTTAACATTAAGAAAATACAAACTACTATTATTATTTTTTCTATTGTTTATTCTTTTGAATAAGTATTACATTTCTGAATTTTTAATTACATAATTTTATTGCCAATTTTTAGTTTTAATTTTTTCTTTGTAACATCCGCGTATTTCGAGGGTTGATAATCTAGTACTATAATATAGAAAGACAATATGTAGACATATAAACTTTTATGTGATAAAATACCGTCAAGTATTTAATATGACCAAAGATACATTCAGAAATTTAAATAATTTTATGAAAACAAACAATTATAATTAACTAAAATTTAGAGTTTTGAAACACATCTGGTTATTCAGAGTTGGAATTGGAAAAACCCTTGTTTAAACAAAGGGAACCTTATATGGCTATTTTTATAATTTTCCATAACTATAATAAAATATTGTCATTAAAAAAATGTGTACTATTGTTTATAATCCATGCTCTCTATATTTATAGACGCGCTCTTCTGCTTTGGTATCAAAAAACTTTTCATATAATGGCATTTAAGGTTGAAAAACAAACAAGTAAACTCGTTAAACCCTTTGTTTCAACTCCTTCAACTCTTTGTCAATACAAGATCGGGTTCACCGATGAGTTCACTCCTGTCGACCTGAGTACACCGATCATTCTCTTCTTCCCGAAGAATAACAATCACAACGCGAAGTTTGTTGTTCGGCTAGAAAAATCACTTGAGAAAGCCTTAACAACGTTCTACCCTCTTGCGGGTAGATACGTTGAAAATATTCAAACAATAACCTGTAACGATGAAGGTGCCGAGTTTATATATGCCAATGTTAACATCACATTACAAGATTTTCTTGGTATCGAAGAGAATGTTAATTTGGTTGATGAATTTATACATTCCAAGACACGGGTGGCTACTGACCCATTACTTGGAATTCAAGTTACCACGTTTGAATGTGGAGGTGTAGCAATTGGTATAAGTGCTTCACATATAATTGTTGATGCGTCTACACTATGTACATTCGTAAATCATTGGGCAGCTATGAATCGAGAAGAGAACCTGATCGAATTCGGAGGGCCTCGTTTCATTACATCGTCATTGTTTCCTGGTCGTGGTCAACCTCCCATTCGACTGCCCCCTATGAGCGAAGACAGCGAATATACAAGAAAAAAATTATCTTTCAGTAAAAGTGAAATACTAAACATGAAAGTAAAAGCTACCGCGAATGGAAAAGATAGCACACAACAATATTGGTCAAAAGTTCAATTGGTGTACGCGGTCATTTCTAAGGCTCTCATTGTAGCTGATCGGGCGATACATAATAATCCAAGAGATTTTGTACTCATCCAACCCGTAAACCTAAGGGAAAAAACGGCATGCTTAATACCCAAACAATCTTGTGGGAATATCTGCACGACTGTTGCTGTACAAGCTGGGATTCTTGGAACAACCAAAGAATTGGCAGACCGTTTAAGTGATTCGGTCAAGAAAACCATAAATAAGTACGCAAAGGTGTACCTTGATAGCGAAGAAGGGAAAATGATGATTTTGAATACATCTTTAGAGATGAGCAACGATTTTCTTTTCGCTAATGTGATCATGTTAAGTAGTTGGTGTAAGTTCCCTTTTTATGAGGCTGACTTTGGTTTCGGAAAACCAATTTGGGTAGCCCCGGGGACCATACCTATAGAACATTTCGCACTTTTGATGGACGACTCAGAAGGTAACGGAGTTAAGGCATATGTCTTTATGAAAATCAAAGATGTCCCTTATTTTGAAGAAGCTTTGGATATCAACGGTTTTGGTGCTTAAAATAATTACTTTTACGCGTGTTTTCAATATTGTTACGAAAAATAATGGTTTTTACAAATAAAGTGTATATCTTCGCTTTGAGAGCTCTAAAAGGAAGACTTGTGGTTTGGTTAGAGCTTAATAAAACGTGATCTTGTGAATGCAAATGCATTTTCCATTTTGTATCTATTTAATTTCAAGATTCACCAAAAAAACTTGGTAAGGATCGGAGTGGCTTGAAATTTTGGATGCTTATGTGACCCCCCGAAAATACAAGGGTGCTAATAATTTTCTTAGAAACAGCCAAAGGGCTCTCGCTATAAAAATTAAAAAAAAATAATCAAGTTTTTGTTTTTTTTTAAGTAATTAAATGATACATTTATTTGGATATTATAATCAAATTTGTTGTTTTTTTTAAGGTATAAAGTTTAATGAGTAAGTTGCATTCTTTTAGGTAAAGTTACATATAAGTACAAATACAAATACAAATACATAGGGGGCTAACATACTAAGTGGACTAGCCAATAATAATCCAATACATAATAATACACTAGTCTAATATATCCCGCAGTGTGAGCGGGAGAAGAACGAACACTCTGAATGGTTCAAAAATTCGTGACAAGCGGAGACGGAAGGCCTTTGGTGAAGATGTCAACGTACTGATAGCGGGAAGGTACATGAAAACCTAGCGTAGCAGAGCCTGTCGCGACCAAGTAGTAGCTTTACGCTTCTACCGAACGAACGAAGAGCTACCTAAGTACGATCGTAGGTTCAAATCCTACTTGGGGAGAATTTAGAGTTCTCGCTTTTCTGACTTAGCGCCCCTTGTCCTTCTCCTTAGCGAGTAAAGTGATTACGCCCCTTTAGAGAGAGGGGCGCGCTAGCGCTTGACTTGTATTATATCCTTTAGGAAAACTTCTAATTAAGAGCGCTCCCAGCGGAAGAATATTTTACGGCGTTTTGCCCCCCATAACGTTGTTATGGCGGGGGGTGGCGTTATGGGAGCGACATTGCTCCTGTAACGCGGCGTTTTTGTTTTTTTTTCTTTTCTTTTGTTAATAAATATATATGAGGGAGTGGTGGTTTTGATTGGAGAGTGGATGTAACGGTGACGGTGGTTTGCGGTGGTGGTGGTGGTTGGGTGGAGGGATAGGAAGAGAGAGATGAAGAGGATGGTGAGTTTCATTTCTTTTGTTAAAATAAATATATATGAGGGAGTGGTGGTTTCTTCTTTTTTTTTTTCTTTTTTTTTTCTCTTCTATTCTTTTCTATTTAATATATTTTTTTTTTATATTAATGTATTATTTATTAAGTTACTTTTTTATATATTGTTTTTTTATCGTTTAAGTATTTATGTATCGTTTTTTAAGTATTGTGCTTTTATCGTTTAAGTATTTTCGTATTATTTTTTATAGTTTTTTTTATGTATTGTTAAACTTATTTTTAATATTAATCTAAGTTTATTTTTATTATTAATGAATTTTTAATATTAATAATGTATTAAAAATAATATGAGTAAAAGGAATAAAATGAAAAATTATAAAACTGGTGGGTCCCAGATTTTGGTGTTATTGTTGAGGGGGTTTTCTCGTGTTATGTTATGGGTGGTGTTATGCTAACATGACAATGATAACACAATTTTGGTGTTATCATTGAGAGTGCTCTAAGGAAAGTCTTCATTCCCCTTTGAAAGAAGTAAAAAAAAAAAAAAAAAAATCGAACAAGACTTGTTGCAAACCGACCCCAGACGAGATGAATGTCAATTTCAAGGTGTTTGGTCCATTTGGGTTGAACCGGGTTCGAAGATTTGTAAACGGAACTAACATTGTCTCAAAAGACAATAGTGGCAGTGGAGATGGGATTATGAAGCTCACGAAGAAGATTACGTAACCAGGATTTGTTTCGGCCACCGCATTTGCTACCCCTCTATACTCTGCCTCGAAACTGGAGCGAGACACCGTGTGTTGACATTTTGAAGACCAGAAGAGAATATTAGAACCCAAAAATACACAATAACCGGAGGTAGAGCGGCATGATCAATCTCGATAACCGCCCCAGTCTGCATCTGAGGTGGAGCGGCGTAAATCTCATCGCAGTCAATACCCTCTTGCTGACTTTTCCCATTTTCTACAAGTCGAGCTTTGTAGTGACGAATTGAACCATACATATTGAGCTTGAGCTTAAAGAACCACATTGAGGTTACAACATTTTGCCCCTGCAGGATCGGAACAAGAATCAAAGTATTGTTTTTAATTAATGCACCATATTCATCAAACATATATTTTTCCCAAAGGGGATTGTTGACGGCCTCAATATGAGAGCGAGGTATGCGCGATTGGGATGTGGTGTAGAGTTTTAGGAGGGTAATAGGCTTTAGGTTTCCGGTTTTAATTCTTGTGGTCATAGAATGTGTGGGTGGCTGTGGGGGTGGCGGTGTTGGGGTTGGAGAATTTTCGGGTGAGACGGGTTGCGGTGGTGATGGTGAGGGTGGGTTGGGCAGTGACTGCACTGGTGAGGGAGGGTCGGGTAAGGCGTGGGTAAGTGACAGTGGGGTGGGGCTATTTGGGTGTAAGTGGTGAGCGGGAGTGTGAGGTGAGATAGTTGTAGTAGCGGGAGGTGGTTTGGCATCGGTGAAAGGGAATTTGTGTTCATCAATAATAACATGTCGGGAAATTATAATTTTCTTGTTTGTCAAGTCAAGACATCGATAGCCACAGTGACTCTTCGGGTAACCAAGGAAGACGCAAAGAGTGGATCGGGGTTGAAGTTTGTGTGAAGTGTGAAAATGAGGGTAACAAAGGCAACCGAAAGTTCTAAGTCGGGTGTAAGACAGTGGTTTTTGAAATGATTTTTGAAATGGAATTTCATTATTCATTGCGGTTGAGGGAATGACATTTAAAATGTGAGTGGCCATATGGAGAGCTTTAACCCAATAAATTGGGGAAAGTGTTGCATGAAAAAGACGTGTGCGGATTAAATTATTGATGGATAGAATCATTCTCTCGGATTTTCCGTTTTGTTGAGAGGTTTTAGGACAAGAAAAACAAAAAAGAATGTCATTTGTTTCAAAAAGGATGTTCATATCATTATTATCGAATTAACCCCCATGATCATATTGAAAAGATTTAATTTCTTTGTTAATTTGAGTTTTGACATAAGTTCTAAATTGCAAGAAACGATTAAATGCATCAATTTTCCTCCGTAGAGGATATACCCAAAGAAAGTGCGAATAATGCTCTAAAAAAAACATAATACTTTATTCCACTTACACTCGGTATGGGAGAAGTCCATAAATCCGAGAGCACAATATCAAAAACCGACTCAACAAAAGATAAAGAACTATAAAACGGAAGTGTAATGTGTTACCCGAGTTGACAACATTGCACAATGCATGTTTTGTACTTTTATTAAAAGAAATTAAACCATGCATACTAAGAATGAGTAAAGAATCTTCTCTTGGGTAGCCAAGTGGTTGATGACATGTGTCTTGACTTGATAACAGAAATGAAAACGAGGGCTTGATTGGGTAAGTGGTAGGGTATAAGTCACCGAGGTTGTCACATCGTAGGAAGGTGTTTCGGGTCCGAGGGTCCTTCACAGAAAAACCAAATATATCAAATTCAATGGAGATGTCATTGTCAGTTGCAATTCGGCGAACGGAAATTAAGTTTTTAATTATATCGGGTGTTACAAGCACATTGTTTAAGTGTAAAGGGCGAGAGTTTGTTGGCAAAAGGCTAAACCATGCATACTAAGAATGAGTAAAGAATCTTCTCTTGGGTAGTCAAGTGGTTGATGACATGTGTCTTGACTTGATAACAGAAATGAAAACGAGGGCTTGATTGGGTAAGTGGTAGGGTATAAGTCACCGAGGTTGTCACATCGTAGGAAGGTGTTTCGGGTCCGAGGGTCCTTCATAGAAAAACCAAATATATCAAATTCAATGGAGATGTCATTGTCAGTTGCAATTCGGCGAACGGAAATTAAGTTCTTAAAAATTTATTAATTCAACATAGATGGTTCTCGGATTTGAGAAGAGATAAGAAAAAAATATGATAGAGATATCTCTTAAAAAGGAGAATTTTGGCAAAGGCTTCCTAATCCTGTATATCTATATCTTTGATACCAACTGGTATCACTACCACCTAGCAGTCCCGGACAATGTGGTCCGAAGACCGCCATGTCTCATCATTTTGAACCAATGAGTGAGATCAGATTATCCAAACCCGTAATCTGTTTCTCTCAAACTCGTCGCGACCCAAGTCAACTGAACTTTCACAGGGAATACTTCATGTCTACAAAGGTGAAATGGGGTTCGAACCTAAGACCCAGTTAAAAAGACCCAAGTCTTACCATAAAAACAAAAATGAAAACAATATCCTATGCTAATATAATACCAACAACAAAAATTATGAACTTTTTCTTTTTCTATGTCAATATGAACAAAATTTTATGACGGATATTCGACCTTTTCTTCGGGTGTTTTCGTGGAGGAAGGCGGTGGCGGAGGAGAGACAGTGCCATGCTCATGTGGTGGACGAGGCGGCTGCTCTCCTTTCGCAACCTTGCTAATATCTTTCGCTCGCATCTTGTCATGCGGATCCATGATTGAACTCATGGTTTCTTTTTGTCTAATTAGTTTATGGGTGTGTCCTTGTCAAAGAGAATCGAAATAAACAAAGTTTTATAAGAATTAAAAATAGAAAGAGGTGGTGAGTTCTTGGTGATGAATACGTGGCAAATATGTAGGTTGTGTAGCTGTCTATCACGTCAAGTGTTATTTTGGACATGGCAGACAAATGAATTTAGGTTTACTTTAAGAAAGGGAAAGAAACTTATTATAAGATGGTATTTATATAAATATGTCATTAAAAGTACGTGTAATTAATTTTACTTTTTTAAAATTTTATTCAAGATTAATTTTTTGATCATTTTATAAATATATTATATAACTCACACAATGTAACAGTTATTAGAAAAACTTAATTTTAATGAAATTACATCGCGATAATTGTTTTCGGTTATCTTCAATTCATCTCGTAATATATATGTCGATTGTACCGGTTTCTAACTCGTCTTTCATGTTTATAAAGTCAATTACGTTCATGGTTTCTGGTTTGGCTCTTTGAGTCGTAAAAAAAATTATGCGGTAACGATTTATGATTTGGTTATTCGGACGATGACAACAATATTTTACAAGTAGTAATGTTTCTCGTTTTTTGGTCCATAAAAAGGATTGTGCGTTAACGGTTTTTGTTTTGGATTAGACATTAAATAGAATAATATGGTTACAAAATATGTTTCGGCCATTCGGGCCATGAAAAAAATTATTATATACAAATGGTTTTACGTTGTTTCTCATTCTCTCCATCGATCCAAAAAAATAATCGCGTGATAACAACATATAGTTCAGCCCTCCGGACATTAAAAGTTTCTTCATCCTATAATATGTATGTTGAGTTAAATAATTTATCTTTTTTGGGTTCTTAATTGAATTATGCAATAACAATCTATGGTGGGCTATTTCTAAGACATAAAAGAATTACGTAGTGGAGTCGAAAAAATAAATTGTGGTAATGATTTCTTGTAGATCATTGGTGTATATATATGTTCATATTTTATAGTTTGGCCTTTTCGATCATAAAAAAGACTATGTTATAACGACTTTTGGTTCGGCCATTCGGGACATAAATAGTTTTCATTCGGTTAAATAAAATTAAGAGGCGTCTAATTCTTTTATTAAACGTTTTTCGGAGGCCATAATGTATTGAGTGTGGCCCGTTAGAAACCCAATAATACATTTAAAATGTGTAACTCATGCATCTTTGAAATATGTCATGTTATGAAAAATGAACACCATGTTTCCCGTAGAATAACCATATTTTGTCCATCCATAATGGTTTTCTTTTGAAATTGATATCTTTATTTTTGATGAGCAAGTTGTGAAAGATAGGATTAAATTGGTTCTTTTTGCTTCTCGTTAAGAAAGGAATTAGAAAAAAGAACAAAAAGAAGTAAATAATTTATTTTCTGTAAAACAGTTATCTAAAATATTTATAGAATAATTTATTTTAATCTCTTCATTAATTGAGTAATTTTAATTATTTATAGCTCCATTATTAATATAAGTTTTATTCTTGGTCTAACTATTTCATATTTTATGTTCATAAATTTGATTTTGTCCAAACTAACGTTTTTTTTAAAACAAATAGTCTATGTGATGAGGTTAGTAGAGATTACCCTATGCATATATATAGGTAATCCCTAAAACCTAAATACTAGCATGGACTTTTATTCTTAAAGCCTGTTGCTACAGGCAAGCCCATTGAGCAAAATACTTGTACAGCCTGTATGCCATTGCCTGACATGCTGTCAATTGCCATTGCATATGTCAATTGTCAATAATCATTTATGCATATGCCATTGCATATGTCAATTGTCAATAATGTCAATTGCCATTGCATATGCTATTGCCATTGCATATGTCAATTGTCAATAATCATTTATGCCATTGCCATTGCATATGTCAATTGTCAATAATCATTTATGCATATGCCATTGCATATGTCAATTATCAATAATCATTTATGCCATTGTCATTGCATATGTCAATTGTCAATGATCATTTATGCATAGAAGACGATTAGTATACCAGTGATTGATTACCAAGGCAGTTTAAGTATTCAATATTGTCATTAATTGATGGACGCTCCATATACTTGAAACTGGTCATATAAATACACAGTCTCAATCATTATCAAAGGCATCTGATTATCATCTCATTCTCACTTCAACACATACACAAAAGCTAACACAGAGTTCATATACTCTCGCTTTCACCTTCAACCTTGATCACCCTAGGTTCGTCAAGAACTTACTGGGTTTGCACTGTGATCATCACAGGAGATCCAAGGTTGACACCACCCAATCCTCGTGTTTGACAACCACTGCTCGAACATTGGCGCCATTTGTGAGACACGTTTTTAACGGCGTTTCATTTTTTCGAAATTTTTCTTTTTCCCATCCCCATAATCAACCGTTTCCATAGAGGGAACAAATGCATCCCAAGTCATTTCTTCAGTCCCAGAAATAACCACCGTGATTACCACCGCACCGGAAACGGTGACGACTTCACCCCCTGCTCTTCCTCCATCCCCTGGTCGCCTCCCACTGTCAGAGCCATACGTTGACTCTGAGTGGACGGTGTCGGATCTACGCTCGCGTGGATATCCCTCCTTAACCAGTCCCCTCTTTTCCACAAGGTTTGCCGGAACAAGTACGTTTACTCCACCACCGCCAGGGACATCTCTCCCTCAGGCTCTTTTTTCCAATGGGACAAGCTCTCAGGAAGATGACACTGATCAGGTAAGACAACATGTGTCGAATGCTCCTCCCACTGCTACTTAAGGGGTTCGGGAGGATCCAATTGTGGAGCTGCTTCGAAGGTTGGCTCAGAGTACCCAGCCACCACCACCGCCTCCTCCTCCACCTACTTCATCGGACCTGCTGTCTCAGTTGGTGGCCGCGTTGCGCCAAGCCCCGCAGCCGACACCTGTCCAACCAGTAAATCCATTGTCACAACTATTGGAGCAGTTAAGGCAACCACCCATTCACACCCCATCACCTCCTCCACCACAGGATACATCTAATGACATGTTGCGAGTGTTACAAACACTAGTGGCAGCAGCCGCACCACCACGAGCAGCCACTATGCCTTTGTCAGTGGTCAGTTCGAAGTTCTGTGACTGGGTGGCCAGATTCCCACTTCCAGATAAACAAAAAGTCCCTTCCATCGTTGGTACTTATGATGGTACAAGAGATCCCGATGACCACCTGGCTCTTTTTGAACAGGCCATTATGACAGAGAAATGGCTAGACCCAGTCGCTTGTCACATGTTCCATGGCACCTTGCAGGGATTTGCTCGTGATTGGTTTGCTGACCTACCAGACAGGAGTATTC
>CAJVGC010000432.1:3054023-3082603 GCA_910822075.1 Senecio squalidus
TGGTTTTTGGTATTTCTTTATTCCAGCTCAAACTATATTTTTGTCTGTAATTCATGTAAACATCTTATGATATATCGATGTTTATTTTGCTTGATTGATTGTTTGTAATGTGTGTGATGCGTGATTCGGTAGGCTTTTAATTCCTATTTGAATTACGTGGTCCGGTTTGCGTTCAAACTTCTACTTTCAAGTTTAATTTACATGATTATATTTTAAGTTTAAAGAGTTTAGACTTCGCAACATATAACAGTTGCGAACTCGAACAAAAACTGTTTTGCTTAAATGCAAAACTCTTTTCAAAAGAGTCTAAAGTTTTGAAACTCATCGAGTCTAAAGTTAAATAATCTCGGATGAGTCTAAAGTTTTGAAATCTCGTTGAGTAAAAGATTAAATAATCTCAATTGAGTATAAAGCGTCCAAAATGATAAAAACCTAAATTTTTGATCGTGACTTCGAAACTTTTCTTTTTAAGTTTTTAGGACGTGTATAGTTATAACAATAATAAAATTAAGAAAAACATAAAAAGAGGGGGAGAAAGTTTGTGAAAACCTTAGGAAATGATAGTACATCGCGGATTTTAAAACTTAGAATCATAAGTGTTTGTTCGATGTATTAGTAGGTACGGCCAATATCATATAAACAATTTTCCGAACCTGTTTCTAATGGGTAACACGGTTAAGTTTGTTCATCTCAATGACAAGCTGAAAACTTTCGGTGTGCCTGGAATCTGTCACCATAGGATTATATATATATAAATAAGTATCTGAGAGTAATAGAAAAAGCGAGGAAAAGAAAAATTGAGAGAAAATCAAAAAAAATATAATAAATCGTTTTTCTAAAACTCAAAGAGTTTTCTATTAATGTAATTATTAAAAACTCAAAAATTCCTTGAGGCGCCCCTGGATTCTATAAGGTTGCGAAATCATAGTTTCCTTGCGGTTAGTATAAAGGTGAAGAGTTATATATAATTACAGTAAAACTCGTATCCTTGAGGCACTCCTGGATTCTATAAGGTTGCGAAATCATAGTTTCCTTGCAGTTAGTATAAAGGGGAGAGTAGAGTCAAATAAGAATTCCGTAACTCTTGATGCTAACTTGATAAACGGCAAAGACAGAGGGAGGGTTCACGAGTCTATAAAGCTTTTTAAGCAAAAAAAAAAAAAAAAAAAAAAAAAAAAAAAAAAAAATTAAATAAAAAAAGCAAAGCTTCTTTAATTATGAAAAATGCATAAGTGCTTAAACTTTATACTATATGTATGCTTTTTCAATATTTAGAGTAGTTACTAAATAGGAATAAGGTGACGGGTTTCCTAAATAAATACTGGAAGTTTGATGACGCTTTGAGGGGAGTTCGGATTTAGCTAAGTGTAAATATAAGTGGGATCCATATAAACAGTTGTAATCTAAATAATCGGAAGATTTTTTATATGATATCTATGTTGTATTTAAAACACTTTACCCTCGACTTGTCGAAACCCATCCCACTTTTTCTATCGCCCCCAACAAACTTCTTTCCCGTGCGATTGAGAAACCCCTTGATCCTCTTCGTCATCATAGCCATATTCCATCTAATATCCATTTCTTCTAGATCATCCGGATGAACCTGCTCATAGTCTTCCTCGTTGAGAGAAGAGCATGCAATCCTGCCGTCGATCAAGTCGTTATAGGCAGCTACGAAGCACGACTGTAGGCGATCAGGCTCCATATTCTGGGCACTAGAAGTGCTAAATCCCGTTTCCTTTCCTCTCCCTTGAGACTTTAGGAGGGGAGCCGCAAATGCCGTATTCATTTCCCGTCTCGATGAGCAAGTTCTACAAGTAGAACATGAAGGACACAATGAATCGGTTGAGCTCGATACGGGAGGACTGTTTTGAACACTCGGAAAGCTGAGAGTCGGAGGTAAGTAGCTTGAGGACGAAGGTACTTGGGTTGAGATATCCGAGAGGAAAGCAACTCCCGCATTGTCCCTAAGTACTTTCTGAGCAAACGTATTGCTACCATAAGCCTTTTCTTGCATTTGCAGATTGGCTATACGTAGTTTGTCAATGAGATCCTCAAAGCTATAATCTCTTAACTCGGGTTTATCTTTCAAAAGAAGCACACGAAACTCCCAGTGCGGCGGCAGACTATCCAAAAATCGTAAGTTTGTCTGGAGCTTGCTGAACTCAACTTTTAATTCAAAAAGATCATTTATCAGCCGACTAAATCTCGAGATAAGCATATCTAGAGTCTCATTCTCTCCACATTTGAAGTTGTCAAATTGACGCTTCAACAAGTCTGCTTTGACTTCTTTCATTTCCTCCGTACCTCCATATCTCTTCGCGATAGCATTCCACAGATCGTGTGGATTATCGAGCATCCGGAAAATAGCTTTCATCTCATCGGTCAGACAGAACTGAATTGTTCCTAACGCTTTCTGATTTTTGAGAAATAGAGCTTTCTCATCATCGGTGTAAGTTGATGCAGCCCGATAGGTTCTAATACCGGTGGTTGTGTTCACGTCGGAGGGAGCTTCATACTTCGTAAGAATAGGAGCCCACATAGTCGGATCTGTACAAGCCACATACGTCCTAAAGCTCATCATCCAATCCTCTACACTCCGGTTTGGGTTGTATAAAGGAGGAAGTTGAGGGTTACGGCTTGTTTCCATGTTGAACGAATTAGAATTCGTAGATAGAGCCATCACAAATTTACACAAATTCCCAAAGTCAGCAGCTAACGAATACCCGAAAATCTAACCTAACACCCAACTAACGTTTCCAACGAAAAACGGGCAGAGTAACGGCTTGAAAATGGAGTAAACGAACGATTTCAGAACACTAGTTACGTGCACGAAATTTAACAATTTCGTGAACGTAAGTTAGCAAATACGTGCACGTAAGTCAAGAATTGCGTGCGTAAGTGTACAATTACGTGCGTAAGTCTACTATTTCGTGAACGAAATTCCTACTTACGTGACCAATTACGTGACAGAAACCCAGAATTACGTGAACGTAATAACAGAATTACGTGCTCAATACCTCAGTTACGTGACGTGCAGCAGAATTTTCCAAAAATCGCCGTAAACGTGAAAATACCCAAAACTAAGCACCCATCTTTTGCAGATATCAAATACACCCAACTGTAGACGTAATATCTGAACCCCAACACCAAACTCCGGCTAGAAAAGCCTAGATCTAAAAAATCCGAAATAAAGTACACTTTACCCAAATCCTAGATCTAGTCTAAAACAGCCCAAATCTTCACCAAACGGATTCAAAGACCTCTATAGCAAGTATAGAGGCTCTGATACCACTTGTTGGTCGCCTCTTTTCGGACCTCCTTTGAATCCTAACACAAACTAATTGCGGAATAACTAATTTGAGTAAGTAAACGGTGAAGAACAAAAGCAATAACCAAATGAATGATTCTATTAAGCTTACGTGTTTGATTACAACCACGAATAGAATCTAATACACTCGATTACAAGACTTTAACACACAAGAACACTAGTTTCGTGACCTAAACCCTAGCTCACGTAACTATGCTTGATTTGACAGCTCTGACAATGTTCAACAACTCGCATTTATGATTTCGAGGCTGCTATTTATAGGTGGCCCGAAACCCTAGAAGAGTTACGCTCACGTAACTCTTTGGAAGAGAGTTACGTGCGTAACTCTTCAAGTTACGTGCGTAACTCAGAGTTACGTGAGTGTAACTCAGTTACTTGAACGTAACTTGTTCGTAAATGCGTTTGGACTTTACAACTCGATCTAATTACATACTAACTCTACGACACGTTCAAATGAATACAAATACAGACAATAATGCTCCAACATATATTTTTATTATAATCAAGCTTTTTATTGTCTAATCTGTATCCTTTGTACATAGAAAATCACTTTTATTAAAGAATGTATAAAGTAAAGATAAAACTATTGTATCTATATATTATTTAAACAAACTTTATGAAAACTCATTCCATTCTTTAGGACTACCAAACACGATAATGGAATGTAATGATCCATTCCATTGCAACCAATCAAACCGACCTATGTGCATGAGGCTTGCTATGACTAATACTATCCTAATCATTAACATCTAAATTTCTACTTACTATGCAGGTTGTGGATGCCCCGGAGATCCTAACTGTAATCGAAAAGATTCCTTACCTATCTGAGTTTATGAATTCTTTGTATGAGTGTCAATACAAGTCGTTTTTCTCAGCTTTTGGTAAGTATATCTGCCTCACATTAAATGCTTGTTTTTAGTACTGAGAGTAAATTGCTTCATTCAAGCCCTTGTTACCTTTTCACATTTGTAATGCTTATAATCTCTAAAATATACATAATACATGAAACCATAGGATAGTTTCTAATCTGGAACGGGTCAAAAGCCGGTCAACATGTAGTTTTATAGCATAAAAAATCCTCATTATATTCAAATACAAAAACTAGATGACTTTTGAAATAGTACAGTATTTGTATTCATATTTGACACACTTATTATGCCATCCCAATTCGATACCATATATCCTTGTGCTACAACGGGCTGTCATTAAGCAGTTTGTTTAAATTACTTGCAAGCTTAAATTGAACATAGATTTAAAAATGATTTAAACAGCTGGGCTTACGGAGCATATTAAGTTGGATCGCTATTTGTACCCACACTTCCGGTTTTATATGAGGGAGATAAGGACTGTTGTTTATTCCCAATTCCTGGAATCTTACAAGAGTGTCACGATTGAAGCGATGGCAAAGGCATTCGGTGTGACTGTAGATTTCATTGATCTGTAAGTTATTCTTCTTCATATATATAATACACTTTTAACTTCTTTTAAATAATCTGTTTGTTAAAGATCAATAACACGAGAAACCTTCTGAACGGGGTACTTTTTTGTTATAATCAGGGAGCTATCACGTTTCATTGCAGCCGGGAAACTTCACTGCAAGATTGACAAAGTGACGGGTGTTTTAGAAACTAATCGTCCAGATGCAAAGAACGCTCTCTATCAAGAAACTATTAAGCAAGGGGACTTTTTGTTGAATCGCATTCAAAAGCTTTCTCGTGTTATTGATCTTTAAGTTATCACCCATTCTCCAGTTCTTGCCCAAGTTCAGATTCTAGGCCGGTCAAGGAGAACTAACGTTTTATTTGGAACATGTTCAAATTTATACTGGCTAATGACTTCTAATAGACACCCAATAGAGTATGTAGCAGTAATTAAAACATACATTTTATTTGGAGTTAATACTCGCCTTTTGGGCGTGTTTTCAGTTTCACTAAATTACGAGAATATTTTAAATTATGTTTAAAACTTTAATCCTACTAAAGTTAAACCTAATCTATTTGGTCTAATACTTATATTATCATTTAATCTAGATCGACAAATCCTATGTATGGTTTTAGCTTCTAAGCCCTTCACAAAATGTATCCCAAACACATTTTAGTCGTTACATATATCATACCAAAAAATTGAGCAAATAAGCATCTAGTTTGATACTTTTTCATCCGGTCTAGCTTACTATTTTATTTTTACTAGTATATTATTTATCTAGACGATACATTAGGTTAAAGGCTGTTATCATGTTATGTATGTAGTAGAGGAATCGAAATAAATAAATAAAGGGGGTGTTTGTTTGGGCTTATATAAGGAACTTATGACTTATTGACATTTCGGCTTATGTTTCATAAGGTCGGATTTTTCGATTATGTAACCGTTTATGGGCTTATTACTATTTATTATGACATAATAAACAGTAATAAGCCCATAAACGGCTACATAAGTCAAAATAATATATGTGAATGTTTGGATAAAAATATACCCCACTTAATAGTATCTTCAGGATTTGATTGTATCCACATTTTTAGCAAACAGATATATGTTGAAACGAGTTATTGGACCACTTATATCATCTACACTACACATTAAAACCAAGCCTTTATATTATTATTTTTTCGATTAATTTGAGGAACACAAAACACACATATACATTTGGGCAGTAAAGAATGCGTAATGTTGATTTTAAGGAATTTCAAGAAAAATTATCGAGTAGAATAAGACCATGGCAACGTTCTTTTCAGTTTTGGGTCCGAGCTGTCGATATCTACACTGGTTATAAGGTAAACCAATTCACAATTTGAGGCCATTTTTAAGCTTAATTGTGTTTTTTAGATGCTTCAAATTTATCATTTTCTGGTTTTATTATGACTTAAAAGCCAAAAATAAGCTCGTAGCTGGAAAATTAGCCCAAAAACATGAGATAACATGGCTTATGAAAAATAAGCCAAATCAAATAAGCTCGTAAGACCAAAAAATAAGCTAAAATAAACACCAAGTATTTCCATTGGTTTTTTACTTATTAGCTTATTTTAAACCTGAAGGGTGTTTGTTTGGACTTATATAAGGAGATTATGGCTTATTAACATTTCGGCTTATGTTTCATAAGCCCGGATTTTCCGGCTTATGTAACCATTATGGGCTTATTAATGTTTATTATGTCATAATACACATTAATAAGCCCATAAACGGTTATATAAGCCGAAAAATCCGGGCTTACGAAACATAAGTCGAAATGTCTATAAGCCATAAGCTGCGTATATAAGCCCAAACAAATAAACACTTTTTGATAAGCTCACAATTAGTCATTGTTGTCCTAATTTGATGTGTTTTTTTTCGGCTTCTTCATGTTATGTTTCTTTTTGGGTGTTTTGTTTTTTCTATGTCATTGTCGTCCCAAATTAAAGTCTTTTTGGTTTCTTTGATGTTATAACTTTGTGAGTGTTTTGTGTTTTCTACGACAATTTAAGTTTTTTTCGGTTCCTTGATTTTTTCTTTTGTGGGTGTGTTATATTATTAGGTGTTTCAGCTTCAAGTTAACTTTGAAAAGGATGTAAACAAAGCAGAATTAATGTGGGAGAGACAACACGAGCTTGCGGCCGATAAAGTTTACTCAATGTGCTCTGACATGGGCGGCTTCTTTCTCAAGGTTACTGTTTTATTATAAACTCTTTATCTTTTTATGACTTGGGTTTACAATCTTTGTTGTATCATGAATTGAGTTTGGTAATTGGATATTGTTTTACAATATTACAATCGGGTTTATGTTTTATCTCTAACTGGTCAAACGGGTAATATAAAGAATTTACTCAAAAAGGAAATGGTTAGTCTGGTTCAAAGCCGCCTACAATGTTATTTTATTGCATACATCCGCTTAAATTGTTTTGTTCGAAAGTTCAGTTATTATTGGAGCTATAGTCCTTGTAGTAATAGTTTTCCCCACCTCACTTATTATGTAACATGGAGGTTGAAACTTGATGTAAAATTGCGTTTTTTTAGATTGCTCAAATTCTCGGGAAACCTGATTTAGCACCAGCTGCATGGGTAAGGAGGTTAGTTACTCTATGTGATCAAGCTCCTGCAACACCATCTAACATGGTGCAACTTGTTCTCGAGAAAGAATTGGGTACAACCGTGGATGAAATGTTTGAAAGATTCGAGTGGGATCCGATTGGCTCTGCTTCAATTGCACAGGTAATTCATTTATCACTACTGAAACTAAAAAGTTGTTGATTTAAATGTATATACTATACTAGTGTTTCTATAATGCTAAGAAAGTATCTTGATGATCAAATTGTTAACTTTTATAGTCAAACGTGATGTTAAACGTCAGTTTTTGTTATCCATTTCTATAGGTAGTTGAAGGGTTATATGCATGGGTCGTTTTGGGTTATGATTTATCTCCAAGACAAACATGCATTATCAAAGAAATTAGCGTCATAAAGTAATGGGTCGAAGTGTCTTCCAAAACCTCCTATATTTTATTAAGTTGAATTATTTATACAAAATAAAAAATTTCAGACAAAAAAGTGTTTCGGGTCAACCCAACTCGTTTCAACCTATACAAAAAATTACCCGTTTGACCCGTTACTCAACCCGACCGATCAGTCCATTTTGTTACTTCTAGTTGTTGTTCGATGTGTTTGAAATGAGCTGGAGTTGATTTTTTTTTTAATTAAATGTCTTGAAATTCTTATTTAATTCTTCCTTAATATTATATGGTTGGTTTTGCTTACATATGTTTCTTTCCAATTTAGGTTCATCGAGCTAGGCTAAAAGGTGATAAACATGATGTCGTTGTTAAGGTACGCTCTTAAACAAATGTTCTAAACTTCTACTTAATTAAAAACCGTTCATTAATTTGGGTTGGGTGGGTTTGAATCATTAAAAGATTTTATACTAAACTTTTAGTACCTAAAGTTAATGCAATTTTGTATTCATTATTAAATATATCAAAGGTACAACATCCCGGTGTTCAAGATTTGATGATGACAGATCTTCGAAATTTGAAAGCTTTTGCATTATGCGTACAAAAGACAGACATCAAATTTGATTTCTTCTCAGTGTGTAAAGAAATGGAGAAACAGGTGAACCCAATTCTACTTGGCTTCGACTTTTCGTAAAGTAGTAATGTTATTTGAAAGTGTAGCCTCTTTTACGGGTCGGCCTGAACCGACCCTCATACTTTGTTTTTCCAAACTTTCTATTATTTATATAAATAGTTAGTGACTCGAATGTTAATGATAAATTTATATTGTTTAGTTTATAATATAGCTTTTTGAATAAAATGATTCAGGAGATTGGTTTTGTAATATGCTAATCTTGTTTTCGTTCATGTAATTCAAGATAGGGTATGAATTCGATTTCAAAAGAGAAGCCGATGCCATGGATAGGATTAGAACTTTTCTACTTAAAACTAATCGAAAGTCGCCCGTTAAAGTGCCACGGGTGATACCAAATACAGTCACCAGGTGAGTCATGTCAAATGTCTAAAATACGCTTCAACTATGTTGTATCTGTTGTTTTTTATGTATGTGTTTTTAAATTGCATTAGGAGGGTGTTGGTGATGGAGTATATTGATGGGGTTCCGATTTTAAATCTTGGAGATGAAATAGCGAAAAGAGGAATAAATCCAGACGGTAAGATGGCGGCAACAGCAAAGCAGTAAGCCCCGCAGACTTAGAGAGTATGATTTTTTTTTTTAATTTTATACTTAAAAATCTCGATACCCAAACTACCCCGTTTGTATAGTTTTTCCTATCATGGTTAGGTAATAAGTCTAATATGGACTGTAAACTAGTGTAAAATTAATCAGTCCAAGTTTTTGCACGTCAACCCGACCAAACTCACAATTTTATTATATTTTTTGGGAGCTTTTTTTGTATGTTTGTATGTTTGATTGTGCGAGATATAATAAGAATTAGAGGAGTCTAAATGAGTGGGGGGTGGGGGTGGGGGTGGGGCCAGTAACGGGTCAAAATGGGTTGGGTCAAAACAGGAATTTTTGAATAATTTTAATCTAAATTTTTGAATAAAAAGATTTTTATGGTTGTAAGCATAACAAGTAAACTTTGGGTGAGTTTCGACTCGTTTTCTATTTTAGCTATATTTTTATTTGACCCTTCAGAGATAAAACATAACCCCGGTGAACCATTTCATAAGTATATGGGCTCGATACTGCCTCTGTATTAAGTATCTTAGCAACAATCATGTATGTAAACAAATTAATAAACCATGCAATAACCATGTTTGATCTTTTTCGTTTTCCAATGTATGTATGCGGTAACAATTGAGAGTTGCATTTGTGTAAAATAGTTTTAAATAAGTGAACGTGTAACATGATCTATTTTTCTTTTCTATTTTGAATGGCAGGAACATTTTAAAAAGTCTTACTCTTGCGTATGGACAAATGATACTTAAGAGCGGATTTTTTCATGCAGACCCTCATCCCGGAAATATTCTTATTTGTAAAGGCTCAGAGGTCAGCACACAATCTCCTTTTTGTTTGTGTTTTTTTTATACACTTCTACAACGAAAATATTCCGAGGCATTGTTAGAAATAAAAAGTGTTACTGTTGAAATAATCCTAATTGTGTTGGGCAAATACTATTATAACATTTTCCCAATGAATTTAAGAAATGGTTGCTAAACGTTAAACATTGAAGAATTATTATACGATAAGACCAAATTTGCTATATTTCCTAAAGATTATCGAAATATTTATCAGTATCTTATTGGAGGTAATTCTGATTGGGTCAAAGGTTGACCCGTGATAGTTTACAGAAGTCATATGTTAGGATCTAATGTTATTTGATGGTCTAATTCATTTTTTGTTTTTATCTTTTCTGTAAATTATTTTTAGGTTGCGTTGCTCGATTATGGACAAGTGAAAGATCTTCCAAACACTTTAAGGCTCGGTTATGCTAATCTGATTCTTGCAATTGCTGATAATGATCACTTAAGGGCGACAGAGGGATTCCGGTAAATACGTCTTTACAAATTAGTACATGAATCGTAGAGATGGCAAAATGGGTGGTCTGGTAACGGGGTCGTTTAACCCAGAAATACTTCCTTTTTCCATTTGAAAAATAAATATAGATAGTGTTTTATATGATTACAAAGATATTGTCAAATTTCTAAGAACGTGATTTAAGAGGTTGATTTGCTATTTGAAATACAATTTGGGCGACTTTTCGGTTTACATCAAATTACATGAATTGTAGAGGTTAAAAGATGGCCAATGTAGTAACGGGTCAATTATGGATTCGGGTTAAGATGCATACTTTTTAAACGGTCGGGTGTTTTTTGACCCAGTAACACTTTTTTCTTTCTTTTTCTTTTTCTAGTATTATAAATCGCTAGTGTGTTAAATACTTAAATGTGATTACAAAAACTGTACTCAAATTTTGGAATTCATATTACTATTGTTTATTCAATTCATTAAACGACACCTTTGATCGCACCAGGGAACTTGGCATAGATACCCTAAGCTTGTGTTCAGATGAACGGAAAGAAATGTTTAAGCTTGCTCAAGTAATGTTTGATACGAAGTTGCCACCCGGAGTCAAGGTTTTGCAACCTTTCTCGGAAGATTCGTCAATAAAAAAGATCGCTGTTCGGGTATGTTTTTTTAACTTAATATAAGATAACTCAAATATGTCTCTTTCATTTTTTTTTTCACAAAATAACAAATCACAACAAAAATGTTGTAGGCTTTCCCGGAGGAACTGTTTTCTGTTCTTCGTACGGTGCAACTGTTGAGAGGGCTTAGTGTCGGTCTAGGAATCAACTACTCGTGTGCTGAGCAATGGAGACCGATCGCCGAAGAAGCTTTATATCTTGCTGGCAGACTAAAAGGTGATTTCTATAAATTTATATTCCTTAAGTCTTCATATCTTGCAACATGTCAAGCCGGGTAAAAACGAATAGAAAAATAAAAACCTTTTTTTTTTTTTTTTTTTAATATAAATAATTATTGTGTTAAATACAAAAACTGTATTAGTATTATTATTGTTACTATATTGAAAGCTTATATTTATAACAATCTAACTTGCGTTGTTGCGTTAAGTAAATCGATTTTTAGAATGGCATAAACAACCACCCACACATTAATTCACACTTTTGTGACAAACTCACATAACGCTGGGCTAGAAGCCCTTTGAATACACTTTGGTCGACTTTTGACCAATTTGACCCGTTTCATGAATTCATGATTTTTCTAACCTGACATGTTATTGATAGAACATAACTCATATCAGCCCATTATTGGCAAAAGGCCAAACTCGCTATCTTGAAATTTCTCAACTTACTTGGTGTTTCTGATCTTTTCAGCCGAGGATATGAAGACGAGAGAACAAAGTAAACATGGGTTTTTGAGAAGAATATTGTGGCTGTGAAATGACGGGTCTACTTTAACCAATATGATCGATATCAATGAGCCTGATGTATATCTCTTGTTTTTGCTAGAATCCAACCATTTATTTATTTACCTGTATAAGCTCTCTTGTAGCTACTATTTATGTGCATTCTAATTTCAACGTCAAGAGAATTTTCGAATATTTTTCTAACGATCGCTTGTTCCGTGTACCCTCTAGTATGAGTAGATGACAATTTTCATCATGTCGGTGATAGGTAAAAATGTAGACATAATCCTTCACATTTCAAAATTGTGCTCACTGTTCATGTGGGGAGCATAGTGTTCACTTTCGCCCCTAATCAAAGTAAAATAAGTGAAATGCCCGTGTGGTAATAAAGAAAATACACAATAAGGATATTTTATTCATTTTACTTTGGATAGGGACGGAAATAAACTCGTAACTTTGAGTTCTACTCCTTAGGAGCTTTAAATAGGCCCACAGTCGCATATAAGCCGTTAAAGTGGACTCAAAACGAGCTCTAGCTATATCAAAGGGCGGAGCTGCTATGCGGGATATAGGGTGCCTAACCCCTCTAACTAGTCCAAATTTCTATGTAAATCTATAATATTACAAGTTTTCCAAAAACATTTTTAGTCTACTCCGTCAATGTTGTAAATTAGGGTTTCGAGTTGGATGATACCGAAAGTTGTGTAAACACTTTCAGATCAAAATATTTCAGTGGTATCTTTGAAAATTAATCGGATAAAGCAGAATTGAACAATTGAAAGTGATGAATTTTTGTTGTAATCGAATTCTCATGCCATATCAGTATTATTAACCAACAAAACAGGAGTTAAAAAACGGTTTATAAAACTGCCATATGCAGTTTTATTAAAACCGTATCCAAACTTCTTAAAACGGGTGGGTAAAAACCGAATCCATAAGTTATGGTCAAAACCGGGTCAAGTTCATGTTTTATGATATTTTTATTATAACACTATTAATGTAAAATAAAAATTCCCAGTCAGGGGTGCCCTTTGGACCCCGTTATCGGGGGCGCTGCCCACGAACCCTGTTGTTTAGGGGCTTCGCCCCTAAACAATCAAGATAAGTTCGAACAAGTGTGCACTCCACACTTTCTCGAACTTGTTCGATATTTATCAAGATTACATTGGTTAAACAAATTAATCTCATTACACGTATATCATATTGATGACATAAATCACCAACAGTCAATGGAGTCTATCCCTTAAGTTTAAATCGTGGCTTCATCCTTAGTCATATCAGACTCGGATAATTTGATAAAAGCTTGACTCGAACAGTGCCGCGGATAACTATGGAAGGTCAAAGAACATTCGATGAAGTCAAAAACAATATATAGATGAGAAGATTTAGGGATGTATGTAGCCCATATTGGTTTTGTTGGTTAGAGTCCTCCAAAAACAATGGCATGTGCCATATTAATTAACCATACATTGAATGCAATGTATGTAACCCACAATATTTAGTCTTGTGGATTGAGTTCTACACATGTACCCCATGTTGAATCTGGCTTCATATGGTTCATTCAATGCGTATCATTACATATAAGTACTTGGTTAAGAAAAAAGAATGTTTAGGGACCAATACAGTCTAGGATCGTCAAATAAATTTAGCATAAAAAAGAAATGATGGTCATTTTCGGTCATACATACAACACTTGGTCATAGGTGCTGAATTAAATCAAAGCTAACATAGTGTCGATCGAGCTAAAGGTCGACTTGACTATAAAACTTCAAGTTTGAAACTCTACTCAAGCTCAATCCAATCTTTATTTTACACTAGAGCCCGATTATTATCTATACTTTTGATTTCAGCTCGCATTGCTCAATTATATTTATCACCGTTAATTCTAAACGGATTCGATGTTTTTTAACTTGACTTGAATCAAATCATTAGATAGTTTGGAATTAAGTAAATATGCATACACAGAAAAGGATAAGAATGTAAATGAAACAAGCTCGATAAAAATCATCGAGTATTATGAACCGAATATTTTAATACCAGAGCTCGATTTTAATTAAGTCGATTCTTGAAGAAAAATTATTCTTATTGATCTCGAGTAGCTTACGACTTCACTTTTCTCTATCACATCTCTAAAGGTATGCATATGTCCGTGAATATTTTCACTCTTCGGTTATGCAAGTCAACCATATACACATCAACACTTTTAACAAGTTAGAAGGTATGTTTGGCAACATTAGCTAGAAGACGGAGCTGAAAGCTTAAACTTTTATTCGGAGCTGTAACTAAAGATTTATTTTTATAGTGATGTTTGGCAAACTAGCTGTAGCTACAACATAAATATATACAATGACGAAAATTGACATTAACAAAGAAAACCTAAATGTTAACACATGTAACTATATGATTTCATAAATAGAACGTAATCATCTAATTTCATACATAAAAAGAAAAGGAAAAAAATTGAAACCAAATAAGACCGTAATAAATCATCGACGATGTGCATTCCATAGTGAAGTAGCAATATCATTACGAGTATATCATTACGAGTCTGCTTCATATCATTAACCATACCTATTGACAAGTCTACATTATATGTATCATACATGGTTGGAAAGATACATATGTCGGCTTTCTGGAACATTTTACGGTTAATTGGATACTTATACAAAAAGTTATGGCCGTTTAACTACAAGCTAGTCAAAAGACAAATTCACTCCGAAATTCACCTTTGATGTATACGTTGGAGAAAAGGTCATGGAGAAAAAAAAATTGGGATTCCTTAATTGGATACTTATACAAAAAAGTGATTTGTTAAAGGGTAATTGGATAATTTAAATTTTAGGAGTTTGAGCTTTTTAAAAAAAGCTAGTTTCATTTCATATAAAAGGTAAAGCTTTAACAAACCAAACAAAGCTTACTTTTTTCAATGAGCTTAATTTCAAAAACAAAAAGCTAAAGCTTTAAAAAGCTCTAAAAAGCGTCCATCCAAACATACTCTGAATTTGGTGTTAATTAACAAACTATTTTATATGTAATTATTATTATTACTAAACTAATTACAATTTCTTCTTGTAGCAAATTACATCTATGTGCTTGTAACTCAAGCTCGAGCCCAAATTAAAGTTAAAATCAACAAATCGAGAAATATTTTATTGACAATCTAAATTCCCCACAACTATAGTTTCTCACTATGATTATCGACTTGTTTACTTCTTGAACATAATATTTCATAATTTCAATCATAGTACTATAAATCTAGTTTATGTATAACTATAAGCATATAATACAACTACGAACATTACAAAATATATATATCAAACTTTTATATTGATTTAAGATTCACATAGTTGGATCATGGGCTATACGCGATGCAAGCTAACAAGAGAATAGCGGAAGAAATGCCATCGTCTTCAAGATGGGAACTACTTCTCTTAAACTTAGTGGTGTTACCTTTGTTACATTGCATTATCATCTCCCTTTGGATCACCGGTTGCCGGTGATTTTGAACTTTTTGTTGTTGACCTTCCTTTGTTTGCTCAACCTTTGCAACCATTTTCTTAAACCCTAAATTTGTTGAAATGTGTTTGAGGATTTTGTGTGCATGGAAAAATTAGCAAGCATCCTTTGGGTTTATATAGTCAACGAGGGTAACTAATGATTGGTGTGAAATTACCTTAATACCCTTTTGGGACCATTTTGTTAATTTCTTTAGGGGAAATGATTTATACACTTTGAAAATTGATTCTTACACTAAAGCATTTTCGGTTCATTGTTTGTACTTGGCCAATTTGGTACAATGTTACTTGAATTTCTTATTATTCTGAGATAGAATACTAACCGATATTGTTTTGTTAACAATAGAAAAGGAGTTGTCTTAATCTTTTCTAGTATCGACTGCTATTATTTTAAATCGAACCAGATGACATGACCTAATTTGACACGACCCATCGACATATGAAGGAGTCTATATTAGTGTTTGGTATGATTGAAAGAGACAAAAGGATGGGTAGGAGGAGACATAAGACCATCATTCTATATGCAAGCTTCCATTCTCTTAGAAAATGGTATGTTGGCCTTTAAATAGGCAACCCATTTTCATAAATAGTCACCATGTTATTACTTGAGTTAGACTTGTTTGTCTTGCTTGTACCATTATGATATCAATTCATGCGAGTACCACACCAGACTCCTTATGTCCTTATGGAGTTTTATCGGGCAAAGACTTTGTGGCGGGCGAGCATGGATTGTGTGACGCCAAGCATGGTGGTCCATCGAAGGTGGAATAGATACCCCGTATAAAAAACATAGATAAGCAAGCCTTTAGCAGATTTGAAACTATGACTTCTTTGATTATTACATTCTCTAAACTATTTTTTGAAATATATCAAGAATCTTAATAAGTATAAGTTGGTGGCATAATTTAGGTTGGATACATATACAATGGTAGTTACTAAAGACAACTATATACACTTATAAGATTATTGAATGGATCTTTGTCGTTCTATGTGACAAATAATTGTTCACTATAAACCTAGTTTAGCTTGCTTAGTTGGCTTAATGATTGCCATTATGCATAAGAACTAATCCATGTTAAAATTCGAGGACGAAACACCCTCATTTATTATTACTATTTTGAAAGCTTATATTATTATTACAATCTAACTTACGTTTAGTAAAACAATTGTTTTAGAAATGCATATGCAACAAACCTCACATTAATTCTCAGCTTGTCCATTATGGGAGTTGAACCCAAAACGTCTTGGTTAGTGAGTCAACTCAAATACAATCCAGATGCCATTTTGGTTAGTAACCCAACTCAAATACAATCGAGAAGCCATTTGGTTAGTAAAGTGATTTATTAGTAGTTCTATGTATTTGAATATACTTTAGGTTACTTTTGAACAGTTTGACCGGTTTATCTTCGATTAACTTTCTAACCTGACATGTTACTGATAGAATATAACTCAGCTCAGCCTATCGGTAAATGGGAAAAATTGCTACCTTGAAAATTCTCAATTTACTTGGTTGTTGTTTTTTTTATCTTTAGTCGATGATATGAAGACGAGAGAACAACGTAAACATGGGTTTTTGAGAAGAATATTGTGGCTGTGAAATGACGAGTCTACTTTAACCGATATGATCGATTGAAATGAGTTATGTATATCTCATCTATGGTAGAATCCAACTATTTATTTTTTTACTTGTATAACCTCTTGTAGCTGCTATTTATGTGCATTTTAATTTCAACAACTTAAAGAGGATTTTCGATTATTTTATAAGAATTGCTTGTTTCGTTTGTCTCATGTAAAATTTAGTCAATGTAAAACCTGATTAGAGTAAAAATTAAGAGTTAAACAACATTTACTTTCCCGCTCGAATTATATGTATTGTATATTCTAATTCCAACAATTTTCGATTCTATTGTGGAGTAAACCTCATTCTAGCCCACCAGAGTCATAACCCTTGGTTTTCAACCCATGGTTTCCGGGGTTGTGAACTAGCACTCACCGTTAATGCATAGAACTTTCACTTTTGTTCTTAATCACTGTAACACGACTAAAATGCCCTCGTCGTTATAATGAAAATGCAGATACAAACGGGATGATTTTAGTCATTTAACTTTGGATAAGGACTAAAATAAGCTCAAAACATAGAGTTCTATTCCTTAAAAGCTTTACTTAATTATGTGGTCTCATATTAGCGATTAAAATTGACTCGAAACAACCTCTATCTAATATCCGACTCGAACTTGATAAAAGCTTGACTTGAACAATATCGATGATTATGGAAGGTCAAAGAACCTACAATGAAGTCAAAAACAATATATAGATGACAAGATCTAGGGATGTATGTAGCCCATATCGGTTTTGTTGGTTAGAGTCCTCCAAAAACAATGGCATGTGCCCCTATTAATTAACCATACATTTAATGTAATGTATGTAAATCATAACATTTATTTATTTATTTATTTATTTTTGAACGATAAAGTTAGTGATTCCCAATACCTCTTCTAGAGAAGGATAACCTCCTACCAATAAGATATTTAGTCTTGTGGATTGAGTTCTACTATACAAAACAATGGGACGTTAATTAATGGGATTATCACGTAGTAACCCATGCTGAATCTTGGCTTCATATGATATCTTGTTTTCGAATAATATTCAATGCATATCATGTACTTGGTTAAAAGAGAATGTTTAGTTTGGTTGTCTCAATGGCCTATTTCGAGCTCGATAACCCACTCATATATCTTCTATCAATATAAGGGACCACATTTTTTCGCCGGTGTGTTATGGACGGTTTATAACGTATCTAGACATGTTTTATTTGGTGATAAATTAATAAATCTGGTCTCTTTATTTTCGGAATCATTTTTTTCATTGATAAATGTACAAAAATTATATATATGGATTAACATGTTAACCACGATTCTCATAATCCTATAAATTGTCATGAATTTTTTACCCTAATGTTTTTGTACTTGTTTTTTGTTCAATTATGTTACTTTATTATCTTTTGGTTCATTATATTGTTAAACTTATGAAAAAGTGTTATTTACATTAACAACTTATGAAAAAGTTTTATTTACATTACAAATATATGAAAATGTTACATACTGAAATTTTTATTTATATCTTTGATTTTATGTAAAAACTTTATTCTCAACCGGTCGAATTTAATATAAATATCAATGACGAGAATTAAAAAGTAGAACCATCAAGTTGAACATTTACAAGATGAAAAATAGAGATGACCGGAGACACATGGTCGGCAAATGATTTTTGATAAACATGAGCGATAATCATAAAATAACTCCTTATACCTACATGAAAGATTAAAAACAATGGCGTTGCAAACTTACATGTTTATTTTGGAAGAAAAAAATTCTTATCGATTTCGACTAGCTTGCGAGTTTACTTTATTTAGATCTCTAAGGGTAGGCATGTGCATTTTCTGGAAGATGATATATGTAATATGTCATCCTTTAATATTTTCACTCTTCAGTTATGCAAGTCAACCGCAGTTTTGTTTTAATTAACAAACTGTTTTACCCTAATTTGTGTTAATTAGCAAATTAAATTACACATGAATCTATCTTTAAAAATAAAATGAAGAATTATATATTTGATGGTGATAACAAGTGTATATGTGGATTACAAATTTGTCGTTAATTAAGTGTTTACTATATACCAGGGGCGGATCTACTATGGCAATAGGGTATGCACATGCATACCCTATAAAAAATTTTAGTAGTGCTAAATTTTGTGAAAATAGTTTTTTATAAGGCAAAAAACATAGTGTGCATACCCTCTCAAAGAATTTTTTTTGCAGTGCATACCCTATTTGAAAATTCTATATCCGCCACTGCTATATACAAGTGTTATTTTAACACGCTTTATAATACAATATAATACAGTATGATACGGCTTAATTAGTGTTAAAATGAAATACGCTAATGTATAACTAGAGCTCTAATTATTTTCTTTTGGTAATTCATTAGACAATACATATGTGATTCAAATTAGTGTTTATGTATACTAAGAGGGAGCACGATGCATTTCAAATAGAATATTTCGAAATAGTACAAGAATCAAAATCAACATTCAAAAAGTTTTTTATTTCCACAATCATAGTTTCTCACTATGATTATCGACATGTTTGCCTCTTGAACATAATATTTCATAAGCTCAATAATAGTACGATAAATCTAGTTACGTATAACTATAAGCATATAATATATATAATATAACTACGAACATTACAAAATATATATATCAAACTTTTATATTGATTCAAGATTCACATAGTCGTATCATGGGCTACACGCGATGCAAGCTAACAAGAGAATAGCGGAAGAAATGCCATCGTCTTCAAGATGGGAACTACTTCTCTTAAACTTAGTCGTGTTACTTTTGTTAAATTGCATTATCACCTCCCTTTGGATCACCGGTTGGCGGTGATTTTGAACTTTTTGTTGTTGACCTTCCTTTGTTTGCTCAACCTTTGAAACCATTTTCTTAAACCCTAAATTTTGGTGAAATGTGTTTGAAGATCTTGTGTGCATGGAACATAAGCAAGTATCGTATGTGTTTATATAGTCAATGAGGGTAACAATGGATTGGTGTGAAATTACCTTAATACCCTCTTTTGGACCATTTCGTTTATTTTAGAGTTAGATTCGAATGATGGATCATGTGCTTGGGACAAAAATTAATGTTCACTGTTTGTTTGCTCATTAATTTTATATTCTTATCCGATGAATGTATAGATCAGATTTATATATGTTTTTATTTGAATTAATCACCTAAATAATCACCTATCATTTATACTTTACAAAAATAATTATCTGATTTACGACGAATTTCTCGCGACATTTTATCGTCGCGAGAAGTATATATATCAAAATCAGACCAATAAAAATCAGACACGTCGTCGCGAAAATGAATATTGACGCGAGAAATGAATAGTGTCGCGACAACATGTCGATATTTTTATTGGTCTGATTAAAATATGTGTACTTTCGCGACGAAAAAAATATCGCGAGAAATCCGTGACGAATTAGGTGAATATTTTTATAAAGTGTAATAGGTGATTATTTTGATAATTTGATATTTTTATTTTATTATGGATTTTAGTGTTAGGGTTACTATGATTAAATGTACTGTATATCCAGTAATTATATATGAACTAACAAATAAACATGAAGATAGAGATAATGTGTACCTCAAATGACATATAAGTTACTAAATTTTCTTCTTATCATATATACCAATTATTTTGACATATGTTCTAAGCAAAATTTTAGATCTATATATAGGTTGACGTCTTACGCATATTAATCATTTTCCAAATTTAGTTCAATACTATACTTTAGGTTAGAAGAGATCGAAATATTAGTTAAAAGATGTATGTTTCATTTTTCATTTTCTTTGCGTTTGTTTCAAGCAGAAATATATAGGTCATTTCGATTCTTTAATTTTGTGGAAAACTATGGTTTTGCTTTATTTTAAAGCCTTATCATGAACTCCTCATCGTAACAAACATCTCTCGTGTCCTTTCACATTAATAACAGGGTTCATGTGCTTGCGTAATTATCATTTTCATAAATTACGCTATTATAACAATTTTCGAGCATTTTAGGTATGGTGTTTGTACTTAATCGATTTGGTAAATGTTACTTGAGTTTCTTTATTATTTTGAGTTAGAATATTAACCGGGGGTTTTCGTTAACAATGGAAAAGGAGTTGTTTAAATCTTTTCTAGTATCGTTAATGTCATTCTTTTTAATCGAACGAGATGACATAACCTAACCTGACACGACCTGTCCCGACTAGAGTGACAAATGAAGGGGTCTATATTTGGACCAAGGTGTTTGGTATGATGGAAAGAGACATAAGACCATCATTCTCTATGCAAGCTTCCATGTCTTAGAAAATGGGATGTTGGCCTTTAAATAGGCAACCCATTTCTTATAAACAGTAACCATATTATTACTTGACTTTGACTTGTTTGTCCTTGCTTATATACCATATTTTTTTTTAGAACGGCTATGTTAGTGATTTGGGGCCATATAAGGAGAAAATCTCAGAGAGAGACTCGAACCCAAGACCTCCCCTACGAGAGGACAACCTCCTACCAATGGAACAAACCCCATTGACTGCTTATATACCATATTAATCTAGCAAAATGTGTGATCAATTGTTAGAGGTTATTAATGTTTTTGTAGTAATTATCTTTTATTTTGTCGGACAAGGCATCTGAAATTTCGGAATCGACCATGATTACAATCTCTTAATTATCAAATGATATATACTAAGAATCTTAATTAGTATAAGTTGGTGGCATAATTTTGGTTGGATACAATATATAAGTGTAGTTATTTATTAGACAACTATATGCGTTTATTAGGTTATGGAGTGGATGTTTGTCTTCCTATGTGACATAAAATTGTTCACTATAAACCTAGTTTAGCTTTGCTTAGTTGGCTTAATGATTGCCATTATGCATAAGAACTAATCCATGTTACTAAGTTTACTTCTAATGTTTTCTTTTGTAACAAACAAAATTATTGGTTAATATAAAACAAAAATTCAATCATTACTTATATAAATCTTGCATGACTTTTATTAAAATTTTAACTTTCCAACAAAAAAAAAAAAAAAAAAAACTACTTTTTTAAATGTCAACAATGCCAAAATTGAACCATAAGGGTGGTGTCCTAGTGGTAAAAAGTTTGGTCTTCAAAAAGATGAAATTCCCGGAGGTCCCAAGTTCGAATCCTGAAAGCAAAAAAATAAAAAACCCCCTTGTTAAGGAGGTTCACCCCGCGCCCTAGGATTAATCGGCTCGCCGGGCGAGTTGGATATCTAGGTTACCAAAAAAGAAAACAATGCCAAAATTGTTATTGTATATGTTATACTTTCAAAATTAATATTACATGTATAAAACTTTCAATATGTTCCTAGTATGTGTATCGTTAACTATTTCATTTGGAAAAAACGTATTTTTTTACCAACATGACAGTCATATAAACCGTCATTTCATTATAAATTGACATCACGTCACCGATTTTGGGTTTTATAGGATCAGATTCATACATTTTCCAACCGATCTAAATTGAAAATTCAATACATAATAGAAACTTTAGAGAATGTTTGTGTATAATTAAACAAATTTTACAATAGTTTTCCAAAACTAGAAAATAAAATGTGGACCAAAGACTTGGATTGGTACATATGAGAATATAATGGGCTTTTTGGCCCATTATCATTAAATTTGAGACTATGTCGGAAACAGTCCCTCCAACGGCTAGTTTTTATATTTTTTTTGTCATGTTCCTAGTAACCGCTACTTTTATCCTCAATTTTCCTCCCAAAACAAAATCCAACACCCCAAAATGGATCTAACCGGAGTCAACAACAACAACAACAACAACAGCTACCCCAACGAAGGCGGAATCGAGACGATGAAAGTAGTGGAATACATGCTCTCATCAATGTCAACCGAGCTTCTCCACAAGTTCCCCGACAACTCAGCTTACGATTTCGACTACACACAAAGCTCAATTTGGTCCCCATTAGTCCCTCACCCTTCAAACCCATCATCACCAGCACCCGAGCTTCAAAGGAAGCTTTCGTACGAAGACGAAGAGTTTGCAAATGTTAACAAGGGGAAAATGGTTAAGAAGTTTACTGAGAATGTTAAAGACAAAGTTTCGGGCTCGTGTGTGTTTAGTTGCTTCCAAATGCATCATAAGTTTAGTAATAAGAAGATGATGATGAAGAGACGGAGAAGTAGTTTTCGAGGGTTTGATCAATTAGGATCGAGTTCTTCGGGTTTGGTTGTGGATTCGGGTTGTTCTTCCCCAATTCAAAGCAAGGTAAAACTAGTTTTCATTTTCTTAATTGCTTTATAATTGTTTATTTGTGAATATTAGGAGATAACTAACTTTGGTGTAAGGTTCGTGTGTCGCATACTGTCCAATTGGATGTTGTGGCCCCAGATAACTAAAATAGCAATTCTAAAAAAAAAAATATTAATTATGATAATTATGTTATATTCATAACACGGATAATTACGTTAATGTGATTGACCTACTAAACTAATTTAGAGGTCGCAAGTTTTATTAGTGATAAATCGTGAAACATTTTTTGACGTTTTACAAATATTCGACAAATTTATTGGTCGAAATTGGTATAAACGAAATCAAATAATTTTTTGATGAAATTGAAATAGGGATGGAAGAAGGTGTTGAAAGCAGCATCAAAGCAATTTAAGAAGACAATGAAGAAGAAAGAATCCGGTGCTCATCTCAAGCTCTCTTCTAATGGCTACTCAAATTTTTCTTCTACTTATTATTATTAATTAATTAATTTTATTTATTAATTTATTTTATAATCTTAGTTAATTTGTTAAATACCTTTATATCTATGTAATCTTCAATTTTTTCACCATATTAATTCTATTTAATTATAATTATGTATTTTCTTAATTCTCTTATATTAAGACTTTGATGATACGTTTTTGATAAAAGTCATTTGTTTTATGCACTCGTAAACTATCATTCTTAAACAATTATCAAATACACAATTGACCTAATTATGAAATCCCCAATTTTTTATACAATTTGTTTACGATACAAGGAATTTCAAGAAAACGAAATTACAAAAATAAGAAAGTGTTAATCATTGTGATTATCACCGTTCATCCACTTGAAGTACTAGCTCCCTCTCTCTTAACATATCCGCACACAAGTATAATGTGGTATTCATAAAGAGAAATTGGATTGTGCGATATGTGTATATGAATAAACCATGTGTGAGTTTATATATGTTGAAAAAAACATCTATATTAATCTAGTTTACAATGTTTGTGACGGGTTTCAAATATATTTGGTGTTGGGTCCCGAAACAAAAGGCTATTGGGGCTTTTGATAAAATTTGTTGGTAATTTATATCACCAATATGATTTAAATGTAATATGATTAATTTGTTTAATCAATGTAATATTGATAAATATCGAACAAGTTCGGAAAAATGTGTAATGCACACTTGTTCGAACTTATCTTGATTGTTTAGGAGCGAAACCCCTAAACGACGGGGGTTAAGCGCCCCCGATAGCGGGGTTCAAGGGGCAAAGCCCTTGGCTAGGGTTAAGGATTTAGGGTTTTAAAACTTCCTTTAGCAGTTATCAAACTCCCGAAATATTGGTTAATATCTAACTGGTACGGTTTGAATTGTTTTTTTTACGCAAAACTATACACAGATCATCGTTCCCAAATACTAAGTTTTATCCGATTGAAAATTACGATAGAACCTTCGAAATATTTTGATCTGAAAGTGAATCACGACTCTCAGTAATCCAAAATCGAAATCCCCAATTTACAACAAAACTTTGTAAACACGTTTTTTTATTATCTCCAACTTACATTTTACATTGCACCAAATACCTTCGGCATGTTAGGTGTAAATTCCTCCAACGCAAATGCATTATTGGTTTTGAAAAAAAACTTGAAATAGGTCATGAGTTCGATCCCAACTCTATACCTCGCCTTTCACTTTCTGTGAGCTTACATTTTACACTTTTGTTAGTTGAGCACGATCTACCTTTCTTCACATGATGACAATAAATGGTGCAAATTCATGTCCAATTTCGTTAACCATGTGTTAGGTCACGTGACCTCTCTCCTTTTTACTAATGATTTTGATTGATCTTGTTATTATGATTTTTTAAAGGCAATGGTTATTGCAACCCCCTATAAGGTTATATCCACCCTCCCTACTCATTTGTGTCCCATCTATGACACATGTGTGTGATAGATGTGACATTTTTTTGTTTCTTTGTCCTTTTTGTCTTTTTGTGCTCGTTTTTTTTTACTTTTCAAGTATCTTAAAATAACAAACATTATACATAATTTAACGCATCTCGTAATATAACAAACATTAGTCATATGACATCATCATTTGATCTAAGGGTGTATATAATTTAACGCACCTCGTAAAATAACAAACACGTATAACTTTGTCTCTACTATTTTGCATTTTCTTTATATAAATGTGACGCGGATATTGTATTGCACCATAATAGAAATGTAAATACGTATAAAAATTGACATGTTATATAAATGTGACATGAATATTTTGAAAATAACCAACTATTTTATTAAATAACCTACTATTTATATTTTCTTTTGTATTGCATCATATTTGGTGCATTAGCCCATATTATAGCAGTGGACATCAAATTAATTAAAAATTGAATAAATCTCTATCAATAATAATTGGTCATTTTATTTTTATGGATCAACATATTTTGTATTTTATATATATAAAATATAATCTATATTATATATTAAACGAGATAAATTAAAAGCCAAATAGCAAAAATATAGACGGACTCACACTCTTGTCATTTGGAATACGGACTACGGACTCGGACCCGGACTCAGAATACGGACTACTATAATATTAAATAAAACAAACAATCTAAAGAAATGGAAAAGAGAAACAAAAACCTGGGACTCACACTCTTGTCATTTATTATGTGACTAAATCGATCAGAATTGATCAAAATTAAATTGACCGGCAAATTGACCCGTTTGATATATAAATATTATATTTTACAAACAATTTTAGATTGGAAAATTTTTATAGTGTATATCTCGTTTTTATAATTTAACATACATACACACCAAAGAAAACTATAAAAAGATAATTAACAAAAAGAGTGAAATAGAAAGACATACTTTAACATTAACGTCTTGACTAAGTTACATAAATTGCCCACATATTTCTTCCAATTAAAAAACTCGTTTCGAATCTTCAATAACACAATCCATATAGACAACTTTGTCCCTCTTTTTTAGGGTCGGGTTTTATAGAGTACATTATGGACGATCGTATATAATTCAAATTTTTTAGAAGCTTTTTTTTCTCGTATTATATACATATGTATATGTTAAATTTTGGTTTATATTATATAAAATGATTACAATACTATCAAAATAGATGTGTGTTTTTTTATAGATTTAATAAAAGTGAATAACTATATTAATATTTATAAAAAATTACAATTAAATTTATTAGATATTACTTTTTATACTAAAAAATAAATATAAAAAAGTTAAAAAGAAAAAAACATAAGTATAATCGGGCCCACACATATTAAAATAATAGGATATGTAGGGTAGGGGGGGTTTTGAATGTGGGGTAGGGAGGGTTGGGTTAACATGACCCTTTTTTAAATGGTTTGGTTATTATTTATTAACATTTATCAAACGTCATAAAACCAACTACAAATCCAACCATCTATTAAAGGATGTTCGGATGTGTTTAATCCTTTTTTTAGTCTGATGTCAGATTATTGGTTCGCGATAGTATGAAAAAATATAGATGAAAATAAAATCATAAATTTATGTTATATATATATATATATATTTTTAATTGTTATAAGAAAATAATATTTTACACATAATTACAAATATATATTTACGCTTTTATATATATTGTTTATAGTTATGATAACAAATATATGTTTACGTTTATACACATTTTTTAATATTCTGTATTAGGATATTTTAGAATAATAATAAAATAAATTATAGTTCAAATTGAATAATTTTATAAATAAATTAGAATTGAGAAAATAGGATAAAAAAATGTTTTTTATTTTAATGACGATTATATAGAAGAGAAAATGTAATTATATATTGTAAAAGGCGGATGTTAAAGAACGTGACTCATCTAATGGATCTTATTTCGTCACGTGACATTTAAAATGTCCTTTTATTATATATTAAAGAGTAAATTACATAGATCGTCCATAAGGTTTATATGAAATTACGGTTATTGTCCCTAAGTTTAAAAAGTTGCATGGTATGTCCCAAAGTTTGGAGTAATTACGGATTTCGTCCCTATTTTGGATGTCCGTTAATTACTGTCGTTAGGGTTCCCTCACGTGTTAAACACGTGAGGGTATTTTAGTCTTTTTGCACTTTTCACCTACCTTTCTCCTTCTTCCTCAAAAATCCAAAAATCAATCAAAATAAATCAAAATCAGATTCATAATCCCTTATACAATCAAAATTGAATCATATCATATTTCCAAAACAAAATCAGATTCACCCACCGGTTTAATTGATTCACTCTAAATCAAAATCAGATTCACTCTAAATCAATTAAACCGGTTTAATCAAAATCAGATTCACTCAAAATCAAAATCAAAATCAATTAAACCGGTCAGTTGGCAGCCTCCGAGATAAAGCAAACTTAGATTCTTCAAATTCCCAATATTATCCGGTATAGCCCCGTCTTCATAATCATTATCTCCCAAACCAAGTGCTGTTAAACCCGTCAAACTTCCAATCCAAGGAGGGAACTTTCCCGTGAAATAGTTATCGGAAATATCAAGAATCTAAAGCTTGGTGAGGTTGGAAAGATCAGGTATTTGACTAGTCATATTATTAGGAACTGACCTAGGGCTGGAGAAATCTTGGTTGGTTTCAGCGGCGGCGGCGGCGGCGCGGTGGTTTTTGCAGCGGCGGTGGTTTTTGCAGCGGCGGAGATGGTTGAATTAGAAGTGGCGGCGGTGGTTTTCTGGCCGGATTTGTTAGTGTGTGTGTGACTGTGTGTGTGTGTGTGTGTGTGGGGGGGGGGGGGTGTTTGTGTAATGGTTATTTTTTTTTAGGGTTTATTTGATTTTGGGGGAGAAGGCTGTAAAATGACTAAAATACCCTCACGTGTTTAACACGTGAGGGAACCCTAACGGCAGTAATTAACGGACGTCCAAAATAGGGACGAAATCCGTAATTACTCCAAACTTTGGGACATACCATGCAACTTTTTAAACTTAGGGACAATAACCGTAATTTCATATAAACCTTAGGGACGATCTATGTAATTTACTCTATATTAAAGATTAAAGATTAAAGATTATTTATCCACTATTTCATTTTAGGTTGTACCAATTTAATTGTCTACTACAAAAAATAGATAAAAAAAAATGTTTTATGAGTTTATCAAATTACTTTTATTTGAAGTTATTATTACATATTTTATAGAAAACATTAATTAATTAACTAAGGATAAAACTAACATTTTGCAAAAAGTAAAAAATAGAAAACAATAATAAATACATTTTCCAAAACTTTATATTTTTTGTCTAGGGCAATAATTTTGAGACGGAGGGAATAATATTTCAAAAGCTTTAACTAAGTTTAAAAAATTATTTGGAGCTTTTTGTTTCAAAATAAAATCTTACAACTTGCGAAAAAAAATAAAGTCTTTTCTAATATTTACGAGTTTTGAAAAAACTAAAAGTTAAAAGATCTTAAAAAGCTCGCATAAAAAATATAGATGAAAATAAAATCATAAATTTATGTTATATATATATATATAAT
>CAJVGC010000432.1:3082703-3135544 GCA_910822075.1 Senecio squalidus
TTGAGCAGCTGGTGCGACCTCCGGTTCCTCTTCTTCCTCTTCTCCTCCACTTCAACATTAGAATCCTGCACAACTGGACTAGTAACACCTGCAAAATCATTAGTATTACCATAAACTCTACCAGATCTTGTGGATACCGCATTCACATGCTCGTTTCGATTGTTAGGAGGTTGAGATTTTGGCCCTCCAGTCTGCCAAAATGGTTGTTGCCTTGGGTTCTGTTGTGTGTTACTTGGCAACTGACCACTAGGCCTAGCAGCATGTTGATCACTTAGTCTCTCCAATCTCTTCTCCAAATCACTAAGTGCTGCTTGTTGATTCCTCTGTCCTTGCTCCAATTTCTCATTAAGGACCTTAAACTGGTTGTCTGTTGCTTCATTCTTCACTGACTGAGTTTGAATGAAGCTTTTCATCATGTCCTTCAAACTGAGATCCTCTTCTTCCTGTTTTTGACCAGATGATCCTGACTGCTGTTGATTCTGGTTACTGTTCTGATACTGATTCTGGTTATTCCTTGGGTACCTGTTTTGAGAATTTCCAGAATTGTTAGCATTAAAATTATTATAACCAGAATTAAAATTACCCGAATTACGGTTATGAAAACCGGTTCTCTGAAATGCTCCTTGGTACTGATTTTGAGCAAACTTCACATCCTCACTTTCTGCTTCTCTTCTAACATCACAATCTTCAGTGTAGTGCAATCCCCCACAGTAGTCACAACCATTTGCCATCACACTCATATCCTTCCCAACTCTACTAAACTGACTCTCTATCCTCGAAAAATTATTATCCATTTTACTAGATAACGCTTTGATCTCAGCCATCATCTCTGTGTTTCCACCACTGCTCTCAGCACTAGCAACTACCTTCTTTCCTCCTCTTTCTCGACCAAACTGATTCTGTTCTCTAGATAAATCCATCAACAACTGATCATCCAACATCTTGGTCGCATCGTTAATGGATTTGTACTGAAAACTTCCTCCTCCAGCTAGATTTAACTCCCCCTGCGATTTCTTATCCAATCCAAAGAAGAAAATATCGATAATCTGCCCTTTGTCTAATCCATGCCCATGACAACCCCTGAGCATATCCTTAAGCCTACTCCAAGCTTCAACAATGATTTCTCCGTCACCTTGCCTAAATCCCCGAATATCATTCAATAAGCTCCTTGCCAAAGATGATGGAAAAAACCTGGAAACAAATTCTTCCCTCATTTTCGCCCATGTATCAATTGAATTTTCCAGTAACTCTTCAAACCAGGTGAGTGCCTCTCCCGTGAGAGACGAAGGAAAAAGAATTAACTTGACATTATCTTCCCTTCCTGCCCCGTATTTGAACATTTCGCATAATTTGACATATTTCGCCACATGAGAATGTGGATCTTTTCTCATCCTTCCGTCAAAGTAATTATCTTGAATCATCTTCAGATGATGACCCTTCACTGAAAAATCATTTCCCATGTCTGGGGTACGAATCGCCGAACCCGGTGTTGGCGGTACTACTCTAGCTCTCTGATGCATCGGTACATCATTTGGATCAGCCATCTCAATTACTATCTCTACTTCTGAATCTGAACTGCTTAAATCCTCCGTTTCTAACTTAAATGGTGATGGTGGTGTAGTGTTTGGTTTCTTGTTGCGCCTTTTCTTTGAAAATCCTGGATTGGACTGTGGACTTTTAAGCGGTAACCCAGAAGCCCTTGTGTTCATCCACTACCTGAAATCTCTAAAAAAAAACACAAATAAAAAACCGTCAATAGCACCTGATAAACAATTAAAATAACTTTCAAGTAATTAATACCTAAAAGGATCGAATCAAAAATTATTAATTAAAAATCAAAAACTACAGTTCCCCGGCAGCGGCGCCAAAAACTTGATGTGCGAAATCTAGTCTATTTTAAAAACAAGAATTACTTACGACTCGACTACACAATCTTAGGCAGTGGACCTAATCAAGTATAGTATAGTTTTAGGTAAATCAGGTTCGTTCGCAGGGACTGATGGTTGAAAAATAATTAATAATTAATAAAACAAAAGTGGGTGTTTGTGACCGAATTGTCACGGTGCTTAAACTACTAAAACTTAAGAACTAATTGATTCAGATGAATCGCTGAAAAAGATTTTGTTTGTAAACGATTGATGGAAAATACATTCACTTGGACTTGATCACAATTACTACGGTTATCACTTAATTACTAACAATGTTGAACTACTTAAAAGGTATTTAACTTGAACTCTCGTTTCCCATTAAAACTTTAATCACCTCATGTATAGTTACCACTCTCGTGAATAATTTCTACGTTTGACAACTAAGCAATAAGTACCTAAGCCGATTTTATGACTTAATCTTATAAAGCTTCCTCTCGAATAGCTTCTTAATTAACTAAACCGATCTCTCTTAATCTAGTTAACTAACAACCACAATCACGTTTTTATTGTTTAAACCTTTAATACTAGTTCCTCTCGAATACTAATATCTTTAAACCAATTATAGACCGATTAGTTATTTCATAAACTATTTTGTAATGTCACAAGTTCCTCTCGAATACCTATGATGAATTACTAACAGGATTAAACAATATTCAAAAACTGATTACAATTGGTTTTTCGATTAAACATAAAATCCAATTAAACATATTCGTAATTAAACAATAACCTACATAATTGATCACATCATCCAAGTGAACGTTAAGAAATTTAGCTACTCATAATGATAAAAACGCAACACAATAGAATTGAATGAAACATCTTTATATTAAAAGTAATAACGAAAAGTAATAAAGTACCAATGATCCGAATGCTTAAAACAACGAAATTAACGAGTCTGACAATACCAAAATACTCCAAAAATTCGTGGTCCAAAGCTAGGGTTTCAATACTCCAATACTATGCGTATGATAAATGATAGATAACAATAAAACCTAAAATCTCTTTTATTAAACGTCACAAACAAACAACTGCAGCAGGACTGGAGGCCGCGGGACGGGCGTCCTCCCTTCTGGGACGGGCGTCCCTCGCTGGTTTTCTCGTTTTGTTGTTTTGCTGCTCGTTTCTGCTTCCTTTCTCGTGACCGATCGCTTATACTCTCAAAATATAACGGGAATAGAACATTGACCCGTTTTCTTCACTTTCAGCTCCAATTATGTTACTTCATCTCCAGAATTCCGGCTAATACCTGTATAACAATTTAATACCAAAATTGCCCGAAATTCCCAACATCCGTTATGAATTAAACTTTAAAAAGACAAATATCGCATATAATAATATGACTAAAATATGCGATATCAAATCCCCCCATACTTAACCTTTGCTTGCCCTCAAGCAAATCCAGTTCAATTCATTTAATTACCAAACCATGATTTAAAAAGCATAACCAAACACCTCACGAATTATTGGGAGTAATTCACACAAATCTCTCGAACTAGTCTAAAGGGTATGTAAAATATTCTGTAAATCCGCTCAATTGCTCAGTCATGGTGAGTTTTCTATCATAGGCTTGATACAGTATCGTTTCTCCACCACTAGAGTCTAGGTACAACTAAACGGGGACTTTTATTCGGGTTGTAATGTACAAAATATATAGAGGTTAAATGGGTAAATAAGTAAAAGTATACAAATAAACGTAGTATACATCTAAACTTAGAATGAATCCGAACTCCTAAACGCTAATGAACCAATTGCTCCATATAACTTCAATTTCCTCCGAATTACATAACTCATAATACAACTACTTCTACTTTATTTCTTCAAAGACTCAAAATACATAAACTACATACTTTACAACTTTCTTTTTTTTTTTTCTTTTGTTTTCTCTTTTTTTTTTTTTTTTTTTTTTTTTTTTTTTTTTTTTTTTCTTTTGCTAACAAATAAATATATGATACAAAGGCCAACGATATTCGATAATTTCAATGCCTTAACATTTCTAACTTCAATCTTCATGTACACACTCAATAGCAACCTCAAAACTAAGTTCGGATTCATCTAAAAATGAAAAGAAAAGGCTAAAGTACAAAATATTTAGTGGATTTAAATGAAACGAAAAAGTTAGGCGCAAAGTGGTTAACTAGAGTATCAAGTGTTACAAAAGGGTTACATGGAAATTAGCTAACCAATGTGATTAAGCTATAATTGTTTAACAAGAAACGAATAGGCTAAATCAAATGGTTTATTCCTAAATTGCCCCTAACGTTGTACCAAATTACACTAGGTTACCCTAATGCAATGCTCATCTATGGTCTCGAAACGTATGACTATGTCAAGTTCTAAAGTCATCAACCATCGGCACACTCATACAAAAGAAAAAGTAGCATTTAAAATGAATGCTTTCAAGGCTCAAAATCTCACTTTTCTTTGAGTAGGGTATAAAAATGTGCTAGGTTATGCAACAAATTAAAAATTTCAAGACATGTCATCATATATATTTTTTTTTTTTTTTTTTTTTTTTGAATATACAATACACTAATCTAACTAAACACAACGGATGTTTTTCCTTAACCCCCCCATACTAGAGTCAGACAATGCCCTCATTGTACAAGACGAATCAAAACAAAGGAAAAACAAGACAAAACAAAGAATACAAGGTACGTTAACATTAGTCAGCACAAATAAATAAATAAAAACAAAAATAAACTAAGAAATAAAAAGAATTAAGAAAAAGAAATGTTTATCTGTAAAGACCACCAAGCCATGTCACTCGGGTGGGGGGAAAATAGATTGCTCCCCACCCCCTCCGGAATACGTACCAAACTGCACCTGGTCACTAGGACCACTCTGATGCGGATGCTGCTGCTGAGACTGCGGGGGATAGTAAAATCCGCCCTGACGATGTGCGGGAATGAAGATATCTGGTGGAGCATAGGCCGGAAAAACCTGACCCATACTCTGAGCCTCTCGCTGCGCCCACTGATCCATGTAGGGCTGATAACGCTCCTGATGATAGGTCACACGAGCCAGCTGAGAACCCATCATCCGCTGATCCTCATAATAGTTATCCTGGAATCGCTGTTGAGATGTCTGCATCGCAGTCAACTGTCGAGATAGAGCCTCCATAGAGTATGGATCACTCGGCTCATCATCTGACTCCGCATCTGGCGCAACATCTGGCTCAGCATCACCAGCAGCATTAGGCCCACTTCCAATCAAGTCCCCATATCGATCAAGCACTGAAATATTCTTCAAAGCAGTAACATCCAACGTACGAACCCCGGCTACTGCACCAACTGTAGCATCCAACTGCGCCCTATCAGCCACCCCTAACTGAAAGGCTAAATGGCATATAAAAGCGCCACCACATACTGCCCCATCTCCTTTACCATATGCCCTGGTGTAAAAGTAAAGTGCCAAACATCTGGCAAGGTTGCACGGACGGCCAGCTAAAATACAGTAGAGATAAAATAGATCTTGCTGGGTACAATTATTCGGACAGTTTGCTCTAGCCGAAATGGACTCAACAATCGCCCGGAACAGTATCCGGTGCATCGGGTTTCGCATGACTGCCTGTTTAATACCCTTATGATAATCCTCGGTACTAATCTCATACTGTCGCCAAAACGACCCAGCGCTCATCCCAGCAGGCCAAGTCGCTAACCCCTGAGTAAAATCTACTCCTAAAACTTCCTCCTCTGTGTAAAGACCCATGGCAACCCCAAACTGAGCATAGGACATTGTAATTGTCCGTCCGCCCAGCCGAAATGTCATCACCGACTCGGTGGTAGAACCCATAGCTGTATTCAAACGAAAACTGCAATAAAATTCTTCCACTAATCCCGGATAAACCCCAGACCTGATTGCAAAAAGTCGCTTCCACTCCGCGGTCAGAAGCTCCTCTAACTCAGCCTTAAAATGCAATCTCTCAACAATTCCCCAATCTAACGTCCGATGTCCAATCATATGCTTCTGTCGAAGCGCTTCCAAGGTAATTTTCTGTTAAAATTACATAAACTCATTATTCTGTTAAATAAAAAATTAAAAGATTACATAAACTCATTATTCTGTTAAATAAACCGAAACAAACACCCTTTTAATAATACATAGTTTTTTTTTATTTGATTCTATTTAAAAAGTAAAAGACTGTTATGATTTTTTATATCAATTAAAATACTGCAATAATAATATACTTGTTTGGATATATTACACAATTAAAGTAACATTTTAATAACTTGAAATTTTATTATTCAAATTAATAACAAGAATAGTTTATATTCTTTATCAAATTATATAAGAGAGTCACTAAACATTATAAAGTAAAAATCATTTTTATTCCAGAATTCTAATTAAAAATATTGTTCTAAATTTAAATAGAAAATAAAGAACAATTTAATTGAAGATGCCACCTATACTAATGGACAAACAAGGAAGACAGTAGAATACTCATTTCCACCCATTGGTTTGAGGTCTTCCACCCAAATTGACCCGCAATCAACTTCTCCTTGATTTTACTCAACCCATTACAACCCATATGAAAAAAAGATGGTGCCCAAATTCACCCATAAAGCTAAATTGTAATTCCAAACTCAACCCAATTTTCATTGTTTGGGTTGATTTTGCCAGGTCTAAGTTTAAGTATTGAAAATTTTCAAAAAATGTGCGAACATGCTAAACCTCGTTAAAATCATTTCTTAAGAAAAAATAATTATATATTTTATGTTGAATAATAGTTATTAAAATATAATTATATTAGATAATTATCATGATAAGATATTAAATTAATAATAATATAGAGATATTAATACTAAAATAAAAATTTAACTTTCACAACATTTTTTATAAGTTTAGTGGTGACTCCTTCCAAAGTAAGAGTTTATTTTAACGTAAAATAAAATGGGTAAAGTAAAAAAAGATATAACTATATTAGAAAGTATAGATATGAAGTCAAAGTAAATGTCTTTGAGGCAAGAATGGAACTATTGACCTTCTCATTATTAGTCCAAAGGCCTAACTAATTTTTCTATTTCAACTTTTGTTAGATATGTGCTAAATAATAAATATGAATTAAGATAAAAATGAATATTCATTAAATAGTTATTTTTATTCTAGTAAATGACAATTTAGAGGTGTTAATTTGGACAATATTTTTTATGAGAGTAAAATTTAAAGCATACATATTCTATGAATTATCGTATATACTAATATGTTATAACATTTATTTTTAAAAAAATAATGAAAAATAAACTATCTTACTTGTAAAAATTTAGATGTTATATTAAGTTGTTTACAAACATAAACAAAACACAAATATATTGCATCAGGATATTTATAATTTAAGCTATCGTACACGTACGAATTTAAACCTAGCTAGGACATAAAAACCAATTTGTACTAACCCAATTTGATGAAAATATGTGACATGAATAAAGGTCGGATAAAATTAAAAGTTAATTAATATTTTAGAGAATAAAAAAATCCTTTTAAAATAACATAGATCGATCGGTCTATCGTGTCATCTCTATAAATTGAATGAATAAAAACATGTCATCGTTAAATGGAAGCCTTACCAAATTTTGAATCACAATGACCAGGTGATTTTCACAAATCTTACAAAACATACATTTTGCTTCCTTTGGTATAAGAAGGAGAAAGACCTGACCTCCCGGGTTCCAACACTATTTCAATTCTTGACATCAATCAATATACTGAAGTAGGTATTGGAAGCCCTTGAGGACCGTTGAATATCCCCTCTAATATGCAAATGATATTTATTATTTCTCTAATAAATATGATGTAAGTCAGTCGTCTGGTTTATATAGAGAGCTAAACGAATCTTATTCAATTTAAGTAATAATATAAGTACATACGTGTTAGTGATAATTATATGTAATGCACTAATGCACAATGATTGCTCACAAGCGTTGGTAAAATAATGTTACGAAGAAAATCGTGAGATTTTTATGACCAATTCTCATACCCAAGAGGCAAGAGAATGTCATTTGCTATCTTATTCTATATAACTCGACCACTTCATGAATTGTTAAGTATTAACCTTATTCTTACCATATATGGTAAGTGGAGTATGATTATCGAACCTAGTTCTCTTTTTTCGTTATCTTTAAAGAATTTGAACGAGAAATTTAAACATGAACCAAAAGAATTCGTTGTAAGTGAATCTTTATTGACATTTTAAGAATTGTGAAATTGACGTGGTAGATTAGTATCTGGTTCGAGCATCGACTTGTTTAAAAATTACATGTTACGTATTAAATTAAGAAACTACACCGGTAGTCAAAGTTATAAGTAATTATCGCTATATGTGTTTAACTATATTCCTTCATCGTTCCCTTGAAACGGACCTCAGTTAAACTTACAGTTTCTATACTATTTTACGATAGGTATACTTTCCTACATGTGATTTAGCCATAGTTGTAGTTAAATATAATCGTGCTTTTATAAATATTAAAACTGGATATCTCCGGGTTTCAACACATCTCATAACTTTTTACTAATCGAATATAGTTTGAGTATTATTATAAATTACAACGAGTTAGGGATAATTCTTTGTAATGCACTAACGCGCAATAACTTCTCATAAGCATCGGAAATAATGTACGAAGAAAATCGTTTGATTTGTATGACTAGTTCTCATATTCAAGAGGCAAGAGAATGCCATTCGATATCTTATTCTATATAACTCAATCATGTTACGAATTATTAAGCATTACATTTTCCCATATTTTGTAAGTGGAGCATGACAATCCAACTAAGTTCTTCTTTTCGTTATTTTTAAGGAATTTGATTGAGAAATAAACACGAATCAAAAGATGTCACCTTCGGTCTAAAATTTTATTAGATTAGTAAGCATCCACTACTTTGTAATTATAGAGTTATATTGCCAAATAATACATGACAGCGGAAAACAGTATCGCATATGAATAATTAAATCGGATTAAGTTATATCTTTAAGCCTTGAATTATTTGTATGAAAGCAGTAGATCTAAGTGTAAGATCTATCATTGGTTACGTACATGACACCGTCTTTATCGATATGCTTGTATGCTAGTACTTTCCCCGATCTAGTCAACGATCTTGACTTCCTTTCCTTTGCTTGAATCAACGAAAACCGAAAACCCATTTCTTTGGGTTGTTCGGCCGAAACCAAGAGGAAGAGGAAGAGGAAGAGAGATTTTTGATGTAGGATTGTTTTTACCTAATCTATAAACGTTAATTTATAGATATGCAAAACTTAATCTCCAAGTTAACTATTAACTTACAAAAACAATTTCTCTAGTTATTTAATTATTAACTTTTAACACTTAACTAATAATTAATGTCGATATGTGCGCTTCAAAGGCTCACACATTTACGGACTCATATATGCGATAAAGGAACAAGAATTGGAGCTTGTTGAGTTTGTGCGTTTCTACGGGAAATATCACACACAATGATGCCACAAAATGCTTTGTATAATCAAGGTACTTTTGACGTACTAAAAATGAGATCTTGATTGTTAATATGTAACTTAGCCATGACTTCATAACCGGATCCAGAAATGGACCTCTTTCGCTAAGTAGCCTCTGCTAAACTCGTGCTAAACAATAAGTAGATCACTGAACCAATTCGAATGCTCATTACTTGTTAGACATTCATACATGAAATTGTATAACTTATTTAACACAATATTTCGTCAACAAACTTGAATGGCAGAATATGAGAATAACAACCAAGATACAAAATATATATATATCTCACTTATGAATGTGTCGATTTGAGTTGTGTTTTATCTTAAATAAGTTGAAAGTCACCCAAAGTCGATTTCATATGCATGGAACCTTTAAATCGTTTTATTCAAAGTCGCCAAAGAGCTTGCATATCAAACCAACCCGGCCAATTTTGACTTGAATTAAATAACCAATTTTAACCAGATTCGTTTTGACCTATTACCCCTGTCCATCTTTCCACCTCTAAAAAACATAAATTAGAAAGAGAAAGAAAATAAAAATTGTTAAACGACAAATTTATCTTGTTGTAAACGTTTATTACGGTATAGGATCCAAGTTTGGGAAATTGTGTACATTGGTACGATACTAAAATCTCCAGATTTACCGATGTGATTACCATTAAAGTTGGTTTGCGTTGTGTGAACAGTAAATGCTATCTTAGAGCGCTATTAACATAATCTAAGACGGAAGAAAGAAGTCAAAAGGTCAATCTCTATTAGAGGTAACAATATTGACCAATTCGGTCGATTTGGGTTGTATTTATCTCAAATGGGTTAAAAATTAATGTATACAGCTTTTCTAAGGGGTTGTTTGATAAAACAATGTCATTTAGCATTGAAAGAATCAAAGTTTTTGAATGATTCAATGTGTTGAATAAGAATGATTCTAAATGAAAATAATTGTTTGATAATTGTTCTGAATGAATAGTGTAAATGATAGAAAATTATCATATTGGCCTTCTATTTAATTTGACTCCGAATAACAGATGACAAAATAATTTAAGTAATTGAACTTATATAATTTTGTATTTACAAAGATATCAAACAAAATATATTAAATTATAGTTTTCACTACAAAATATTTTCAAATAAAATTATGGACGAAAAAACTAATGTTCATTGTTTTTGTGTTAGGATTTAACTTGCAAAGACAATACCTACATTGTACTAGTAAACTAACTAATAAATGCTTATCGAGAATACAAAAAGATTGGCTAGCTTCGTCTGTCTATTTCTACATCGCTTTGTGCGAGATGAAGTTATGTTCACAGATCCAAAATGTATACAACTGTTCTTACTATCAACCACAGGGGGTCAAAATGTTCATAAGTGAGTTAAAGATTGGCTAGCTTCGTCTGCCTTAATTCTATCAATGTTAATCATCTTGTTCATGTTTTTAAAACTCAGAATGACCGTCGCCTTGATTCATTGGGTACGGACTTTTAAAATTAGTCGATATTCCTTTTGGGGATAGTTTTAAAATATATAAATTAGTCATATTCCTTTTCGGGATAGTTTTAAAATATTCAGTAAATTGTTTGTCATGACTCATGACATATATATGTTTGGTGCAACGTCTTAAATAAACCGTATGATATTGTACAACAATAAACATTTTAAGATAAATCTGATTTCTAAAACAAAACTGGGAGCCAAAAAATTAGAAAGAATCAAGTTAGAGATGCCCAATCTGGATATGGACATTCATATACCCAGTCGGGTCCGCTGTATCGGACACAATGAAGCCATAAACCTTCTTCACTACCATCGTATCTGCGTTTAAATTTAATAACTATATCAAATTCAAATCAAAGTAATAAAATGCATCGAAAAATCATAACTACGGCAATCTTAACCAATTTACATGATGCATAACACATTCTAAGCTGTTTTATTTAAAGACTATATAATTATAAGGGAAAATGCACTGTATAGTCATCGTACTATCCAAAAAAATTCATCTGGGTCATTACAAATATTGTGTTTAAATACATCACTTTAGTACAAGAAACCTTCTAATTGAAACATTGTTTCTCATTTTCCCGGTTTTTCACCGATGAGAGTCAACGGGAAGTTAAACACAAACTGCGTATCGCCTAGCAGCTAAAGTACTTGGTGAATTAATAAAACCAGTGATGCTGATAAGCGCTTATTTGTACAATGACCCAGATGAACTTTTTTGAATAGTACGATGATTATACAATGAATTTTCCCAAAAAAAATGAGAGTCAAGGAGAAGGATTAGGTTAAAAAAAATGACGTGGCAACACTAACCGGTTAACAAAAGGTAGCAGGTAAACGAAGTTATCGAATTGAACGGTTTTTTGAAGTAAATGTTATAATTTAAAATTTTTATTCTACTAAAGTAATGTATTTAAACACAATATTTGTACAATGACCCAAAAAAACTTTTTTGGATAGTACGATGACTATACAGTGCATTTTCCCTAATTATAATTCAAGAGAAATGCCCAAAAATCATCCTAATGCATTAGATGTTTGTCCTTTATCTAATTTTAATATTGTTTTCTTAATCACAATGAAAATGTTAACTGGTTACCAAGACATGAAATGAAAAGGTTTCCGTGATCAAACCCACCCGACCCGTTTGGACTTTGGACGTGTACTGAAAATAACAGTTCCAGTTCGATCCATTTTGACCCGTTAGAAAGACCCTCCCAAATTGTCACCCCTAAAAAACGCAAATTGAAAATACATGATATAACTATGAAAAGGCAAACATATTGAATTTTAAACGTGTATTACCCAATAGGAGCTAAGTTTGGGCAATTTGTGCACATTGGATCGATGCTAAAATCTTCAATAAACTCGGCAGGTTCAGTAACACAATTATAATTAGAGTCACATTGCAATGAATGGCTTGATTTGACAGCGGTTTTATGAGCAATATATGCTCTCCTCCTAGAGCCATTATCAACATAATCGGAGAGATAGAGGGTGTCATTTGCTATCGGGTGACCCGTAGATTGCAGGTGTACACGAATCTATTTGAGAGACATGGAAGAAAAGTCAAAGTCTTTTAAAGCTGAAACAAACGAGCAAGCTTCTCTAAGAAAATATAGGGGTAGCATTTTGGGTTACGTTTTATTTCTGACAGTTTAAACGGATAAACTGAAAAAACATAGCTCAAAAGAAAATAGGTTAATGGTCGCCCAAATTAGACTATTAAAATATAAGTTTTATAATCATTATGGTTTACATGGTATTTGGTCCTCTATGCAATAGCTTACATGTTTCGTCACCACTTTCGATTTCTTTTACGGAATGTCAGGTATAATCCCTACTTTCAATTTTGTTTCACTACGATGTTTATTATGTGGACAAGAGACCAAATTTGTAATGAAACGCTGGAAGTAGGGACCAAACCTGTAAAAGGTTTGCATGAGAGACCACATTCCGTGATATCCAGTAAACCCATAGGAACTATTTTATGTAATTTACACAAAGGAAAAGAGTGTTTGAAGACAACTTGAACCGTTTCGACATGTAAGGAAATACACGTTTTGACTCTTTAACCAACCCACCACAATTTCACCACTTCTACGAAAATCAATTAGAATGATGGGATGTATTTCTTACTTGATGAGTTCTTCCGGTAATTGGATGACATGATACGATACTATATTTCCCATTAGTACAAATCCTAGTAAATTTTGTGCATGCGGCCTTCCCCTTCAAGGTAGTATTGTCTTTTTCATCTATGTGCTCTGCCTACAAGGGAATAATATATATACTAAATTTAACTACAAATAATATGAGAGTAAAAATTGAAAAACATCTGTAGTTCAGATGAGTCTTTTACCTCTACTGTACTCCTTCCTTCTCGAGGATTATTATTTACCCTCAAATTGACGATTTGCTGGATCATAATTGAAAACAAAACCAACACAACAAAGAACGATATTAGAGGTGGCAAAATGGGTTAGTACGTAACGTACTAACGGGTCAAAACGGGGTAATTTTTGTGTGGTTAAGTTGGGTGGACCCGGATAATCTTATTCTTTGAATTAAAAGGGTTTTATAAACTTTATACATTAAAAAATATACTCTTGGAGATATTTGACCTGTTTTATTCATTTCCTTTCAAGCTACTTTTATTTATTTGACCCGTTAGGGATAAACCATACCCCTAATCAACCCATTCATAACTAAATGGATCAAAGTGGAAACTATACCTCTTCCTCGGGAAATTCCCCAACAACTTTCGCAATATACTGTTTCAGCACCGTGCCATTTTCAATCTGAAGTAAATAAAGAATGTGCCAAATTTTAAGTATAAGAATACAAACAATAAATGTCTAGAAGAGGGTGAAAACTATAGTTAACCTGTTGCCTGAAAATATCAGCCTGAGCAGCACTTCTAGCGAGAATAAGAAGTCCTGAGACCAAACGATCTAGCCGATGAATAGCTTTTGTTTAGTTATGGATATACAATATAATTCAAATATAAAAATAAACTAACAGAGGAGAAACGAAATGTGTGCATGAAGGTAATGAGTTAAATAAAAGGTGGATACGAAAAAGAGGTGCGATGTTATGTTCTGCCTCAAGAATACCAACGACTGTGTTTTTACGATATTGACCACATGGATGTACCTGTCAAAAAAAGCATATCCTGTCATCAAATAGTAAACTTGTTGATCATTTTTCCACGAACGTCATCATACGTTATTTTAACTGTAAAACCGACTCAAGGTTCAATTTTATTCTAAATAGAAATAAGCTCACATTTTTTGCAAGTAAGTAATCATAAAATAAGAATTCAAAAGCTCCTAATTCTAACTTACTGGAACTGATGCGGGCTTACAAACAGTAAGCACATCTTCTCCTTTGTGCAGAATTGTAACATCCAATGCCATTACTGGTGGTTCATGCCTACATCCTTTCATATAGAATTACTATATTTCACAGTGGTACGAAACAAGACAAAAAGTAACACTAAGCATTATGGTTTTGTTTATAAATAGGTTGAAGAACCACATATCGAGTTAAACACACCTATGTAAGAAGTGAGTAATCTTCTCTGATGATTTAACTCTGTACGAAATGGACACCGTCTTTCCGTTGACTTGTATGCGACCTGACTTTACAGCAGATACCTACAAGTTTCCACTGATAACGTAAGACTTATATTGGGTAAAATTTTGTCCAACAATTTATTTATACTGCTTCAAAAGCATATAATGTAAAAAATAATTTCAGTAAGAATAATACATTAAGATTCGAATATTTACGTAATAAGAATTACATTTCAAGCTGATATGAAAGCACAAACCTAGTGCAACTATGAAATTAGAAAATAAACAGTTCTACAGCGTACTTATAAATTGGGTTATGGTCATTACATAGCAACCTACCATTATACCTTGCGTATTTTCAAATTGTGTGTCAATAGGAACACGTTTTGAATTTTCTACCGATTCATTTTATATCCATATAATGTGTCTGCCCTGTCATTAATTTTATTACCATTATACCCTATACATATTTCAAATTATGTGTCAATATTGTCATTTAAACGTTAGATTTTGCGTCAATACACATCACTATTTCATTACCATTATACCCTACGCACTTTCAAATTCCACATACTTATTTTTATCGGTTACGAAAAAGACCATACTAACACAAAAATTCGAAAGTATCGTGTAATGCTAACAATACATCTAAAAAAGTAGGTTGCTATTTAACAACGTAAACCATTGTACATTGTTACTTACATAATAATCACGGTTTCGACCTTTAAACTCATCAGCAAACAAATCAACAATAGTCTTCCCAGCCCACCGAGCTTTCGCCTACAATATAAAACAACCAAATCCACCAATTTAAAACTTTAAATTAGGGTTTTAGAAAACTAAAATCAAAATCAATATGCATAATGAGGCAATTACTTACATGAGCAATGAATTCGAAGTAATAAGGTTTAACATAACGAATTCCTGAAAAACATAATTAATTAGGGTTTAGATATTTAATTGAAGTGAATTATCAAGTTTAGAAGATATGAAGATAATGTTACCGTTACGGATGATGTAATCGTGGCGCTCCGGTGTGTCCGCCGGAATTTGCCATATGATTTCCATTTCTTCTTCTTCTCTGTTTCTCTTCATGATGACCTTATGGGTGTGTGTTTTAGGAAATGCTAAACATGACCCGCTATGTTTAAAGACGGTTTAACGGTTAAAGTATAGATAATAAAGTATGGTTTACGGTTTCTTCATCGTTTATTTTTGATAACTAAAATACAAGTTATTTACGTATTTAATTTATATTTTATCCATAATCACGAAGCTAAGATTAGTAAACTCTATCATTTATTAGTAAAAGCTTATAATCGGTTGGAAAAAATCAACTTATGAAAATAAATCCAATTAAATAAAATTATAAGCTAAAACAAAACTATCAAAACTGTTTATGTTTTATGTGATAATCTTAATCTTGTTTTATTCTGATCAAATTTGGTCGGATAACCATTTCAAACCCTAACTGGTTGGTTTCATCGTATACATGACTTGAACTAACCTGATCGTAAATAAATTTACACCTAGTATGGCTTCTAACTTTTTTTAGTTTTGATGAACATAATCCGTAGATTTATGCTTAATATCACGTAAAAAAGTGTTGTACTGGAATTCTTAGCCTTAATTTTAAAGATTATATATATATATATATATATAAGAGGGGTTATCTACATATCTTTTTATACACTATGTATTTGCTTATATGTTTAAGTGTGTGGATAATTAAACATAACTGTTAGGTCTATATTTAGCAAAGTCATTTTCTTTGTTACATTTTAGTCACTAAATGATAGGTTTTTGTCCCGTTCGAATCAAATGAGACTATACGGTTTGAGAAATTGCATCGTCTGAATCATTATCAAAATATCAGTGTAACTTAAACCGGAACAAAAATCATCATATATTGACTAACAATAACGGAATAAAACAATGACCAAGTCACTAAACATATGCCATACACAATGAACAAGACTCGACTAGATGGTCTTACATGACGAAATGAATTAGATCATGCCAGAAACGACCCACAAACAGAGCTTTTTTGTCCAAATTTTTTTTATAGATAAAGTACTGCACAAATAGTGATATATTACAACGTAATTATGCCCAATTCTATTGATTTGACCCGTTTAAGATAATATAATTCGAATCAACTCATTCATAAATAAATAACACGATATTGCCATCTCGGCAACGGACAACAATAAGTAGATAGTTATATATAACTAGATGCTGGAAATCATATCTACCATATGACAACATAGCAAACCATAAGAAAAGCCGAAAAGGGCTAAAATCAATGGAAAAATGTGCCTACAATCAACATTAACACCTACAAAATGCATGTAACTCGCTTACCCAAGAGAAACCGAGCGATAAATTTATCACTCATCCGGAGATCTAAAGCTGTTTGAAAACCCTAGCGCCAGCTTCTATAGTTTTCTGAATATCCTCTTCTGTATGTGTCAAACTAGTAAACCCGGCTTCAAACTGAGAAGGAGCGAAATAAACACCCTCTTCCAACATTCCTCGATAAAACTTCGCAAACTTAACTGTATCACTATTTTTCGCATCCTCAAAGTTATAAACTGGTCCATCCATAAAAAAGAAACCAAACATACCACTTATATGCCCTCCAGATATGGCATGTCCGGCTTTCTTTCCCTCATCCAAAATCCCCTCAATAAGTTGTTTCGTAATCTTATCCAAATAATCATAACTTCCCGCTTTTTGAAGACGTGTAAGAGTATGAATGCCAGCTGTCATCGCAAGCGGGTTGCCGCTAAGAGTCCCGGCCTGGTACATGGGTCCGGCAGGTGCCACCATCTCCATAATATCCCTTCTACCACCATAAGCACCGACCGGAAGACCACCGCCGATGATCTTTCCTAAAGTTGTTAAATCAGGTGTTACACCGAAATACTCTTGGGCCCCGCCGTAAGCCAAACGAAATCCCGTCATAACTTCATCAAATATAAGTAGTGCGTCATTTTCCTTAGTGATTTTTTTTAAAAAGTTTAAAAACTCGGGTTTTGGCGTAATGAAACCAGCGTTCCCTACCACGGGTTCTAATATAACTGCAGCGATTTCCCCTTTATTGGTTTCAAAAAGGTTTTCCACAGAAGCAATATCATTGTAAGGTGAGGTTAATGTGTCTTGGGTGGCGGATTTTGGAACACCGGGGGAGTCAGGAAGGCCAAGAGTTGCGACTCCACTTCCTGCTTTAACGAGAAACGGATCTGCGTGGCCGTGGTAACAGCCTTCAAATTTTATTATTTTTGTTTTACCAGTGTATGCACGGGCTAACCGGAGAACACCCATGCATGCTTCGGTTCCTGAGTTGACAAATCTAACCATTTCTATACTTGGTACGGCGGATATGACCATTTTGGCGAGTTCGTTTTCTAGAAGACATGGTGCACCGAAACTAGTTCCTTTTTTCATTGTTTCTGCTAAAGCTGCGAGTACCTGTAAAATAGTTTTTTCAGAAATATAGATACCGAAAAGTTTGCGTATTTATCATGTATTAAGAAGTTATAGCGTTTAACCGCTGTTAAGGAGTGTTACTGGGTGCGTTTTGAAAGTGGTTATGTGATTCTTATAACTAGAATTAGATAAGGGGAAAGAAAAAAAATACTAAAATGTCATTTTTTAACATACCTATTTTGCCAATAATTTTTTTTTTGGCGAAATTTGAGTTCTTTGGAGTTTTTTCAAAAAATGGAAAACCAAATCAAGTCAAATATGTAAGAACAAAAGAGTCAAATTTCACAATTTTGGGGGGAGAATGCCAAAAATGAACCGTCAATTTCATAATTTCACATTTAAACAACTCTCAGAAATACAAATTTGTAAACGAACAAAAATATTTTCATAAAATAAAACAGAACCTCGTCATCTGCATGGCCAATGATTGCGGGTCCCCATGAACCGACATAATCGATATACTCATTCCCATCAATATCCCACATATGAGAACCCTTCACTGAATCAATTATAATTGGCTGCCCACCAACTGATTTGAAAGCACGAACAGGGGAATTAACACCTCCTGGCATCAATTCCTATAAAGAAAATAAAGAAAAAGAAAAGGAATTATAAAAACAGTTGAAGCAAACGTTTTCATTCAATAATATACTAAACGTCGCAAACAAACACAAATGTAACAAATTCCAAGTCCATTGACCTAAATAGCCGATATTCATGGTTCTACAAAACCATAAAACCATCTTATGTCATACTTACAGAAGCAGATTGCAAATCATATTTTTATAGTTGCTAATAAACCAAAAAGTATAACAGCAAAATTCAACTAGTAACAGAGAGTTAAGTGAATCCATATCTACACTTCCAGTCATTTTACATAAATTGCTAATAAATATCGCTCATCAAAACCACAATCTATCTCATTATACTGAAATTATATAGAATTAAAACATATAATTATGAATGTAACAAATTACATAAGCAACTTTTATCTCGTTTTTTTCAAAATTTCTGATAAAATAACATAAGATTCAAATTAAACAGTTAATCAAATAAGTAGCCGAAACACCAAGTAAACAGCAAAAGTGAAAAGAAATCCATAAATCATACAAAACTCAACTAGCAAACAAACTAACAAAGATAGCTAAATCCACATCTACACTACCAGTCGTTACACCTAGATTACTAAAAAACATCGCTCTTCAAAAACACAATATGTCTAATTATACTGAAACTATATAGAACAGAAACATATAATCATGAATATAACACTTGCAAAAGCAATTTTCAAGTCCGTTTTCCTAGATTTGCTATAAAAAAAAACATCATTGAACTACAAACTGTTTGATTATACTTAAACTTATACAAAATATAAACACATAAATATATAATTACGAAAGTAATACTTAACTATAAATGTAAGACTTACAGAAGCATGTTTTATCCGAAATTGCTAATAAACAAAATCTTCATACTAAGTAAGATCAAGTAAGTAGTTTAACCTAAATTGCGGATTATACCGAAATAACTATATAACTGAAATAATTATCAATGTAACACTCATAGAAGCAATTTGTACGAAGATTAATCTGACACTACTAATAAACAAATTCAAATTGAACACTTAATCATGTAAATATACTAAAATTACATAAAACTAAAAAATATAGTTAACTATGATTGTAACACTTACATAATCAATTCGCAAGCAGTGTAATCGAAAATAGAAAATTGCTAATAAACAGATTCACATTGAACAATTAAACATGTAAACAGCAAAATCATACAAAATTGAATAAGCATTTTCTCTAAATTGCTAATTATACTGAAATTACATAAAATCATAACATATATATAATTAATCATGAATGTAACACTTCCGAAGCAATTCGCAAGTAGTTGAATCTAAAAATTGCTAATGAACAGATTCACATTGAACAAATTAAACATGTAAACAGCAAAATTAAACAAAATTCCTAAATTGCTAATTACACTAAAATTACATAAAATTGAATCATATAATTAATTAATTATAAATGTAAGCAATTAGGAAGTAATTTAAGCTAAAATTGGTGAAAAACATAGTCAAATTGAACAATTAAACAAGTAAATAGCAAAACTGATACAAAATTGAATTGAGATCTAGAAACCTTAGCGGCGTTAAAAGCTTCTTCAGATTTTTTGAGAGTGAAAGTTTTCTTCTTCTCGTCGACGGAAACCGTCATTTTAACGGAAGATAAACAGCAACGAGTTGATGATGATGATGATGATGATGATGATGTGATTGTTGTTGTTGGTGTGTGTATCAATCTTGATGGTAACGAATATGACGCCATTTTTGTAAATTCTGAGTGTGTGAGTGTGTGTGTTTTTATTGATGAAGAATAAGATAAGAAAATATAGAGGATATGTTGTAATAATGTAATCTATCCCAAATGCATACATGGCCCCCAATTACCAAACACAAAATAAGAAAGGTTTATTTTGTTTACTTGATTTCGTTACGGCGTAATTTGTTCGTGAGTAGATCAAAGCGACTTATTAGACATCAAAAAAATATAAAACAAAATTTGAATGATAGTTTAATATAATAAAAAAAAAAAAGTTAATTAAATAAATCGTTTTATGGTTTATCCAAAATTATGGATTTCGTAATTAAGTTTAAAAGGTTGCATAAATCGTCCAAATTTAAAAATTAATTATGCTTTTCGTCCCTAATTTCTAATTTGCACCCGTAATTGGGGCAAACCTTAGGGACCAAATCCGTAATTGCGGACAAACTTTAGGAACGAAATCTGTAATTGGAGCAAATCTTAGGGACGAAAAAGGTAATTAGTCTCTAAAAATGGATGATTTATACAACTTTTTAAATTTAGAGACGAAATCCGCAATTTGAGGTAAATCTTAGGACAATTTTTGTAATTAACTCTAAAAAAAATAATATATGTTTTTTCTTAACTTTTAGATTGTTAACACCTTTCTAGTTATATTGAAAATTGAAAGATGAAAATGTGTGATATTAAATTGTTGAATACGTTGGTGGTTTCAAAAATAAATATTTTTATAATAATATAAAAAGTTATAACTTTACTAGCAATTTTAAAAATAAATTAAGTTAGTTTTAGATAATGTGAAACCGCTACTTTTGAAATCATAATACTAAATCATATTTATAATAAAAAATATTTGTGGATGTGTCGCGACCCACTCTCACCTCCATGCAGCTCCGCTACTATACACAAGGTTATTTTGATTAATTTCTCTTTTTCGTCGTTTATTTGAAAAGGTGAGGAAGATCGTTTTTATAGTTGTAAGATAGTAGAGGGTCGTGAGATCGTAAAAGAGCTAATATTAATTGGTTTGTATAATTGTTAAACCATAAAGGATCGTCAAATCATTTATAAAACAGTTAAAGTGCTAAAATTAACCATTTTGATTTGTTTCTACTTCCCTTTACCCTTGCAATATCACTAGCATTTACAATTATAATCTTGCATATATTATTCTTTACTATTATACTAAGGTTTAGAGAATAAGCGAATTCTCAACGATCAACATTCTTGTCCCACTTGATCGTTACTTAATCGATTTAAACTCGACTTAAATAACTACACATAAATGTTCCTTTACCATTGTATAAACCCATGTATAAAGTTAAGTTGATATTGTATACATTCTAGAAATATACAACAATAACTCTTACTAAAAGAACATTTTAATACGATATAGCAATCTTGATCCGATCCTACTATCCACTATCCAGTATCCAATTTGGCAAAGAAAAAAACGATACAAAGTAGGATCCAGATCTTAAAAACTTTGGTATACGTATCTCAATTCTGCATTATTTTGTCATTACCTTGATTTGCTGCAAAGAACGTAAACCATCATTCATAGCCCTACCAGATAAATCAAATTATTTAAGCATCATAAAATCTATTTTTATAACATACGCGTAAAAGGATTTTAAAAAGTGTTTCAACTGCCTACCATTTACAATGAACCTGGCTTTATCCGGGTATAGGCATTTTTGTGTATCTTAAAACCCAACGACCCGATTAAACACCCCTACGGGGCTTGACATAAGAAGACTAAATAAAGTAAAAGACTGCATAAACTCTTTTTACATAGTGGAATTAGTCGATCAAGTTTTTCATTATATAACTCCTATTGTCCCCATTTATTCCCCATTGTTTTCATCTTCTCCAGCTGCAACTGCGTGACCTTTTCCATCAAGTTTTTCATCGTCACTTCCGCTTCCTGCACACAACACGTAAGTAAACCAACAATTTCAATCATTTCAGACAATTAGAGACTAACCCAACAGATGGACCAACATACAAAAGAAAAAACGAACCTTTAACTTTTTTCTTAAGGTTTCCTCTTCAGCATCTCTACGCTCTCTCTCCTCTGAAAATATGGCGATTATACTATCCTGCTCTTTGTTCAGAACCTCAAGTTTTTGTTTTTCCTCCGCCAGCTGAGTAGGCAAATACAAAAGTAATATATAATGAGCTTATATGCACAAGTACTCTGGAAAAATCAAAAAATAGCCACGTCTTTCTTTTATAAATAGCAGCAAAGTAATTTACCGTATATTTGGTTAAAAAAACAATAAAAGAATGTTGCTATTTCTGGTAATTTGCAAGATACATTGTGATTATAACACATGGTAAATAGCAACATAATTTCATTTTTCCACCGTTTAAAGGAACCTTCGTTTATTTCTTTTGATACAGACAAAGTAATTTACCTTATGATTGGTAAAACAAATTAAAGTAAGATACTATTTCTGATATTTTCAATGTAAGTTCTAATTGGTTAATCCGAAAAAATGTGAAAGTAAATTGCTCCTTTGCAAGTGAAATTACCTGAGCTTCTAGTTCTTTGCACCGTTTCTTTTGAGTTTCTAGATCCTGTAGCAAATCACCTAATATCTCTTCGTCTCTCTTTCTCAATCTACAAGAATAAAAAAGAATATTAGTCACGTTATTAGCATGCGCAACAGATCTTAACAGATATAAAACGAAAGCAATTACATACTTTTCCTTCAACTCACGATTCTCTACCACCAATGGATGTAAATCACAAGTGCCATAATTTGAAGGAAACATTTCATTCCCATTAACAGCAAGAAACGGAGAACGAGTAATAACTTGCATAGCTTTTGAGATCTGAGTATGACTTTGTTCCGGCTCACGATGCCTGACCTCTAGAGCTGTAACTGAACGAGTTTTATGAGGTGATGAAACTTTCTGAGAACTATCATTTCTGTGTCGCGGTTTCATGGTGGTTTGTGAATTGTCTTCACGAATGTTTTCGGTCAAAGGTGATGTTGACTCAGAAGAGCTTGTATTTACACCAGTACCCTTTTCTCCGATATTTCCGTTACCATTGATGGTTGCAGTAGGTTGCCTATGTGGCGTAGTTACTTCATCGTTTTGATAATTTTGTGACGAGAAATTTTTTGATTGTGGAAACGGTAGTTTACTTTCTGATGCAGCACTCTTCCTTGTGGAACGCCTTTCGGGTGTGTATTCTTCGGGATCTAACAGAAAAAAAAAATCATATAACTAATTATTGGCTTTTTGCCTTTTTGGCTACTACTCCCAAAAGTATTTTCGGTAGGCCTTAAACTACGTACTTTTGTCTAAGTGGGCAATTTATTTAGGACAAAGGAGGCATAATCTTAACGATAATTTTATTTTTACTAGGCAGTTCAAGACAAGAATATATTCTATTATGAACAAGTCGATTTGGTTTACGTGTTATCTCTGACACGTCAAGTGGATAAAATTTCAAATACTTTAGCTAAAAGAAGGAACGGGTCAAACAGACTTGTTTTTATTCAAAGTATGATATTACTATTGAAAAGATGAACAAACTAAAGCAATCAAAACAGCATATATGATATACCTTTGTCTTTATGATTTTTAGAGAATCTATTAACTTCGCGGCCACGGCGCGCAGCGTAGCCAATTTTGTGACAGAAATTATTCCTGAATCAAGAAGTGTTTATATTTAGTTGAAAACAATATAAGAAAATTGCTGCTCCAAAAAGATATAAGAAAAATAAAAAGCGTGATTAGCATAAAAAGAATAAATACCAGTATGTCTTCTGCATTTGAATAAGGCGTGTTTCGAGTCTTTGAAGAACATTAGTGCGCTCAAACCCTTGTTTGTCATGAGCTGGCTCCACAAAATCAGCTTCCAAAACACCTACCCAATATCAAGAAAATAACACAATGGTTAAGAATAAAAGAAAAAAAAATAGAAATAAAAATCTAGTTTTTAAGGAATTAATATCAACCTATAACCCCACGACCATCACTTCCTGCAGCATTCCAAATTCTCCAAAATGGCTGTAAAACAAAATGATATTATATTCCAACCAACATCATTTTTTTTTGCTAAAATGTGTACTAAAAATAAAAAACGATTCTATTTTCATATTATATTTTTTAAATATTGAAAGCTTTTGAAAACTTTAATAAATAAATCATAAACATAAGTTTTTTTATAGATCAATATTTACCGTTTATATTAATAAATAGCCATTATAAAGATGAAAGAAACCATGATAAGGATTTAAAGTAAAAACTAATTAAGTTTAACGGTCAAAAGTTAAACCTTTGGTGTAATGAATAGTGCACACCACCTATGGTGCTATTTCGCATTATTATTCACCACAATAACAGTGTGAAAATTTAGTGTCAACATCAGAGATCTTTATCTTTGCATTTTACACTAATTTGGTGAAAAGAAAGTAATATTTTGCGCTAATGCCTCATGGATGATGATAGTAAAAGTCAAAAAAAGTCAAACCTTAATGAGTCTGTTTTTATGATAAACATTGAACCCTTGTACATCAATATGAGCTTTTGCATCCTTAACAAACCCGACAGTAACTACAGCAACCATCTGTTCATTTGAAAGAGACAGGTATTAATAGAACGTAACTTTAAATTAGCACAAAAAACAAATTTTAACAAAACAAAATTACGTTTGAATGCTGAGGAACACCATCTTGACCAGGTTGTGGGCGATATGTGATCTCATTTGTCATCATCATATCATTTACAATATTATGATGCACGACATCTTTCCCACGAAGAATCATCCGGAAGGTATGAGGAACTCTTAAATAAAGAATCGATGCATAACTCTAACAAAGTTAAATTAAAAAAAAATTAAGCCATGATCAATCAATCAATAAGACATATAGCTTGTTTTTGAAAGTCAAGACGGTTTACTTACTCTTAGTGAATGACGATACGTTAAAAAGTGTCTAGAGTTCGGATACAATTGTGCCATTTCTATATTTTTCTCATCTCGATTAACACCTCGAATTTGAATATCCTGCGAAGAAGTAATATTTATAGTTAATTAAGCTCAGGAAATATTTATCATGTTCTACTCATAAAAGAGTTACATTGATTTCAAGGCTGATGTAAACAAACATGTTTATCGGTATCAAAATCGAGCTCTAATTGTCCTTGATCATCCTCCCATAGATTGTATATGATAATCCGTGTACCTTGATCCTTCATGTGATCAAACTACAAGGTAAAAAGGAAAAGAAAAAAAAATTACTATAATATTTGTTATAACCAAAAAATCTATCAATCAATCAATATACCATATTAGCGTATATAAACCATGGAGCTACAGAAAAAGAAATATTACTTGTCTCAAGAGGTCTGCTTCACTTGAAAATGGAGACCAGCGTACCATCGCCTCGACATTTCTATCCCAATCACTGCCTGAAGACCGTTTTATCTTCTCCCATTCTTTCTCGCCTCTTTTATAATCAAGCTTTTTGTTGTAGTCAACAATCACCATAAATAAATATATCAAAGTAAGGGACTTGATATGAAAAGATAGATAAACAAAATTTGCAACACCATCCCAAGTTGTTAGGTTCATCTAAGCTAATTCTTAATACTAAACATACCCTTTGTGTTATGATATACCTAAAGAAAAAGCCCACAAACAGTACCAAAACATTTTACATGGCAACAGACCTACATTTCTTGACAGTTTATATTATAAAAAGATCTAAACGCCTCTACAATTTCAGGATTCAATATTTTAGAAGATAATTTATTTAATTACCATGGGAACGACTATATCTTCCTTCCCGGTGCTCCGCAAAAATGTGTAGGATAACAGACCAATGCTTTGTGTAGGCCTTCGAATCAATGTTAAATAAAATGTCATTATTTTTATTTGTTAACAAATTACTTATTAGTCAATAATATAAATGTAGCACCAACCGTTTTCCGTTTTTCCCAGAGCATCGAGAAAAGACAATAACATCGGCTCCAAGCCTCATGGTGCTAGTTTTGAAACCATTTCCATCTATCAAAAATAGCACGATGACAAATTAAAAAGATACATCAAAGGGATACATTTAATCAAAATGATAGTAGTATCTTTGACCACTTACATTGTCCAATAGTATCTTTGAGCTTGCTTTTTAAAGAAAAACCGAGAGACATGCACAGTCGCATTTTATCTGGGTCCATCCCACCACCATTATCTACAAGAATGGTTAATGTGTTAATTATGATTAAAAAATATTATAATTATAATATTAATCTAAATTTTTGATTAAAAACTATTTAGGAGGTTGCCTAAGTTCAAAATAGACTTCAAGTGACTTCCAACTTGTTTAACTTGGCCCATGTGACCCATTTGAGATATAAACAAACCCAAAACGACACATTTATAACTTATAAGTAAATAAGTTGAAATTGCCAGAAATACCTTCAATCAGCAACATTCTGTTTCCGTCTTTCTGGTTTGTTAACATATCAACTTTGACGTATGAAGCACTATTACAAACCTAAAAAAAATGATAAATGGTAGAAAGTATTAAGTTAATAAGTGGCACATCATAATAATATAAGCAATATGTAAACATACGAAAGTACCTCGTCTAGTGAATTGTCCAAAAGTTCCGCAAAAGCTGCATGAGTACATATATACAGACTAATCTATAAGTATATAAACTATAATAACAATAACCAACTAAAGGAATTCTAAGTTGGTGGAGTAACATTACCGCCAAGAACCCATTTATGACTAGTTGCATTGGAGTGCAGAAACCTTGGATGAACCCTCAGATGATCCATGCCACCTGCAGATATGAATAAAGTGAGATATACAAGTGGGAATGTTAATCTCAAAGACTTAATCTCTACAAATTCTATAGTACAAAACAGTAAGGCGAGAAAATATTGAAGGAGCTATATTGCTTGTCGAGACACAAAATCTTAATTTCCAACATTTTTTGGTATTGCAAGATATTATATGTTGCATTTGAGGCCAACAAATATCATAAAACAAAAAGAGAGAGTCTAGGAAATAGCAAGTATGTGTGTCGACAGTTTTCACTTGCTAGACTCCAACTTCGATAGCCACATAAATCATTGGACCCCTTCTCGTGTTTGATACTTATAATATGTACATATATGCTTAGTACAAAATGCTTGAATCCTAAAGCCAATAAAACAATATAAATTTATTTGGTTAAGCGGGAATCAAGTCGATATTTAAGGACAGTAGGACACCCATTACACAGTCTAGGTTTGATTAAAAAGTAGTTAAAATAAAATAGCCTCTACAGAATTAACTACTTAAAGGGATAATAATTACAGGTTTGGACTTTTGATACTGCCTAACATTACTAAAACCTACTTTGTTGAACTACTTCTTTTACTGTTTCATTGATTGTTACTCGGCCAAGATTGGTAAGAATCCCATCAAATATTTCAAAACTGATTGAGGTACTTCCAACAGTAGTTTAATTTTGGGAAGATATGATTCAGCAGGTAGTTGCTAACAAAGCAGAATCTCACAAACAGCTAATTCAAAAGCTTTAACTAATCAAAGAAGTAACACAAATCTCGGCCGCTAAACCAACCAATTTTGAGACGAAAAAGGAAACAAATCAAGCAATATTTGCTCTAAACAGAAACACAAAGAAACTTCCCTGAAAACAAACACGATAAGTTCAAAACAAGTAAATAATCTATGGTGTGCGAGGGCTCCATTAATTTGAGCCTCCAAACTTACCTTCATTAGTATTAGTAGTATATCTAAGTGAACATAAAAATAAGTTAAAGTCCAATCTTACTTATTAGGCCAAATTTAAAATTTCCGCCTTTATTTCTAAGACTCATTTCTAACAATAATTGGATTGTTTAGTTGTGAAACAATGTTGTATAATATCTCTAGAAAAAAAAATCCAATTAAAACATTAAAAAACTTTTTATCAATTTCTAAAACGAAGAAAAATAACATTTCTAACATGTTTTTCAAAATAGCATCATTTTCATTTTTCTAGAAAATTAGAGACCGAAAAAATAAAGAAATTTTTCTACAACCAACTGCTTTTCTATAGTTCGAGATAGTTCCTTCCCTTTCACAACACCCTTTTTTTTACTTTTTTTCCAAAAAAGTCCCAAATTATTATGTTCTTCCCCTTCCCTTTCTTAACAACTTTTTGTAACTTTTCTTTTTCCAAATAAGTCAAAGAAAAGAAAAAAAATCCTATCTTAGGTGTTTGTTTCGGCTTATATAACCTGCTTATGAGCTTATGTATATTATGAAAAGCTTATAAGCCCATTTTTCCCGACTTATAGTTCCTTATAAAAGTTCTAAAGTCATAAGTTCAACTTGATAAGTTCATAATCCCAAAAAAAATAAGCTTATTAGCTAATCAAAAGTTACATAAGCTCATAATTCCGTTACATAAGCCAAAATAAACAAACTTAACAAACAATTAACTTAATAATAAGCCCTAACTTAATTCATAACTAAATTACCTGAATTATAATTCCAATCACCACCAGATATTCCTTCAAAATCCCCAGCTTTCCAAAACTGTTTACACCTCTCATCTCCGTTCTCCGTCCTCTCCGTTGTAGCCGTGTCCTTAACCTTCTCATTCATCCGCAATGCCGCCGAAGGCAAAGGATCTAAAAAACCTGCTGGAAGTACTACACCACCGCCATCTCCCAAATTTTTCTTCCGTTTACTATTTCCAACTTCATTTTCATAATTCCTAACCCTAAACCTTTTTCCGTTACTATTTCCGTTACTGTTTCCCGACGAATCTTCGTCATCTGAAGTGTCGAGATTAACTACTGGAATATCGATATCGTTAAGTTTTTTACGGTTTGTTTCTTCGATGTATTCTTGCTTTACTTTAACTACTCCAGCCATGGCGATGGGTTTAGATAGTTCTGGATTTTTTTTTTTTTTTTTTCTTTTTTGAGCTGGGTTTTAAAAATGGAAATCAAAAGGTTCGGTTGCGTGACATAAAATGACAGAGGAAGGTTTGAATCACGCGCGTTTTTAAGCGCTTGTAATTCACGCGCTATGTGAAGAATAAGAAAGAAATGAAAGGTTTGACAAAATTAAGAAGTTTTATGCGAAGTGTAATAGTTTATGATTTAGCCATAAAGATAATAATGTAGAAAGAGTTTTTTGTTCGGACCAAAAAATGAATTTGATATTAAGCGTTTATGATGGTATGTTAAGAAAAGTTATCTATGTGTAAGTGTGGTAATAATGTTTCGTTTTACGGTTAATATGTTAAGTGTAATAGGTTTTAATTCGTCTCAACAGGGCATCACGCTCATTCTAGACATAAAATACACATACCTATACTGATGCAGTAAGCTCATTTGATCGTGTTATGACAACGACTAAATTTTTTTTATCTTGTATCTAATACATTTTGCTTTGAATTGTGATCTATTTCATAAAACATGTATTTTTTGTTTAACTCGAACTTCTTGTTAAAAATAAGTGTTAATATATAGCCAAAAAGACATAATCATATTGCGTTTAATAGTTTCTAATTTTAGTGTTTTGACTATATATTAAATGTAATAGTTTTTCATTCGACCCTCTAACCCTAAAAAAAAATTGTCTATTCCCTTCTGGCTATAAAAATAATTATTCGATAACGGTTTTAAATCGTGTTCCCTCGGACACAACAAAAGTTATTATATGCGACGCTCAATGAAAAAAAAAAAAATTCACATTTTACGTAGATAACAAAGACATGTATGGAATTATTTATATAAATTTGTTTTTGAAAGTTTTTGTCAGATTAATTTTATTTAAATTGAGTTGATAGCAAATAATGAAAAAAGGGGGAACGGAGTTGACAAATTTAATTGTGTTAAGATGATAAATGATTGATAGTTTAGTAAATTTAATACTTAAAAATTCAACTTTAAGACATTGTTAAATGCTTTATGTGTAGTTAACATATATAACTAATTGATAGGTTTAAAGAATTAACTTAATATATTATATAGTTGTTATTTGTTTATATAACTAATAGATAGGTTCAAAAAATTAAGAGTAAATTACAAAGAAGATCCTTGTGGTTTGGTTCAAATTTCATATTTTGTTCTTTAAGATGAAAAATTACATTGAATGTCCTTTATTTTGAAACATTTAAAACCGAAGGTCCTTTGTATTAACGGACGTTAAATAATCCCATTAAGTCCGACATGGACAAGGCATGTGAGGGTAAAAGTGTAAAACCATCATTTGATCCTTAAAGTAACTTCAAACTAACATAAATTATAAAGATTCAAAATACATGGACCCACATAGGAGTATCGTTTTTACCCGAATCCGAATAACCTACCCGACTCAAAATGAGTTCGGGTTAAATGGGTTGAACGGGTTAAATGGGTCAAACTCGAATAACCCGAAGCTTATATGGGTATAGGTACATGTCTATTTATCTTCATTTCGGTAACCCGCATAACCCGATTAAGTTAACTCCTATATAGGTATCAATAGCTTATGTCAAATTTTATTAGTTATGCTTGATGAAAAAATTATTAGTTGCCTCTTATTAGTTTGTTTTTATTTTCATAAAAAGTATAAAAAGGTTACAGAAAGTTATTCAAAGATAAATATTTGTTTCGTTTTTGGTTTGTCTAAGATGAAATGGTTATAAAATGGCAAAATCCACAATAAGTTGAACATATTTTATACGTTGTGAGTTTGGCCTATTTCATTACCCTCTATATTAAAAACCGTAGTTGCCTATGGTTCCGTGCATTTTAATATTTTTTTAATCGGTTTTAATTAGCGTTTCCCCCCCCCCCCCCCAACTTTAGAAACTTTAACGCTTTTTCACCCTAAACTTTAAAAACTTTAGCGCTTTCCCCCTCAACTTTTAAAACTTTAACGCTTTTTCACCCTAAACTTAAGACACTTTAACGCTTTTCCTCCCCACACTTTAAACAACTTTTAACTTTCCCTGTCTGCACTTTATATGCTTTTGCGTTTTCCCCCCCTCAGCTTTAAATAATACTTTTACGCTTTCTACCCCTCAGGTTTAGATATGTTTTTCTTTTTGTTTTTTTACTTTTTGGTAACATTTTTTTTACTTTTCTATTTGTTTTTTTTACTTTTCGTAACTTTTTTTTTACTCTAAATTTATGTTTCGTTTTTTTTAGTTAATATGAAAATTATAACTAAGTATACTATCTTAGTTAAAATCCAATTAGTTGTAAACCGTATTTGTTGTTAATCGGGTAAAATGGGTTAAAATGGTCAAACCCGAATAACCCAAATCCGAATAACCCAAACCTGTTTAACCCATATTGTTATTCGAGTATGGGTATTTTTTCTCACAACTCAAAACCCAAATAACCCAACCTAAATAACCCGGAACCCACAAACCCGACCTAATCAACACCCCTAGACACACATAAACACAAACAATTAGATCTTCATGTCCCGATGACGGTTAGCGAGGGTGTGTAACATGAATCGAACACCATAAGTGGAAGACTAATCGCAACCAGAATGGAAGACGAACTTGGTAAATCACCGATCGTTGTCACCACCACCACCATTACCACGTATCAACAAATCTAGTCGTGGAAACAACGGTCACGACGACACGTCAGCAGTAGCAGATTCATAACGGCCTCTTCACAAAGATTATTTTGCGCATATCCAGATATCAAAGTAGAACAAACAACCAAATATGGTCCAGGACTTTCATCGAGTAGGTAGCGTGCAATTTGGTAAAATTATACATATATTTCAAATTATTCTCTGTTCCAAGTTTAATAAAATGGGTGTGGATTTGTAAACATGTATTGAGAGTTTAGAGTAGGAAATCGATCTGAACGTCCATTCGAAATAGTGGGTTTCAATTAAAGTTGACGACAACCCTGACACGAACCCGTAAACCCTAAGTAGGCAAATCCGACAAAAAGTGGCGAATGATTATCATCACGAAGCGATGATATAACAAAAGGCTTCGTGGATGATTGAGTTCATTCATGAACTGATCGTAGATGTATCTCCCAAACGGATAAGGACGGTTGTTGTCACACCCCGCTAAAGCGGAAACACAGGATTTGAAGAGCAATAGCATTCGATAGCAAAATATAGATAAACGCCAAGTTATATTAAATAAAAAGTTACATCAAAGTTTACATAATAGTTTAAAATATCGATTACATATCCGAAATCAAAATGGGGTGTTCATAACCAAACCACCCAAACCCTTCCCGTTCCTGAAGACATCCGCCCAAAGCATAAAGTCATCACTGATAGCTTACTCGTTACCTGAAAATACGAGTCAAGTGTCAACTACGGGAGACGTAGTTAGTGAGCTACAAATTTAAGTAAAAGCATACAAGTTTCAGCGCGCATAAAAATAGCGTAAAGTATAGTTTTCAAATAGTTGTCGCATAACCATGCATAAAGTATTAGTTTCCAAAATAGTTACCACATAATCATGTGTAAAGTATTGCATTCGCATTTGTAGGCATTAAACACATAGCGCGACTATGTGTCAATCCTAAGTATTGCCCAATGATCGTTGCTAAGCCTATAGCCTACCCTATTAGTATTATACACCATCGTTATAAGTCGTTGTGGTGAGGGTCAATTTACCCTAATAGCGCTATCCATATCTACTAATGGTCCTTTCCAAAGGGATTAATAACAACTAATGTCCTTGGTAGTATCAAGAGTTTTAGTGGTATCTCACGTCCATGTTGTACAACGTCCGCAACATGACGATCGATGTTTTAGTCATTGGCAAAATAGTTTTCGTATCCTCGACATTGTTGGCAAAACTCTCAACAATGCCGGCAAAATAGTCATTCGTTTTAGTATTAAAAGTATATAAGCATCTCGTAATAGCATTCAAAGTATACAAGTGTTTTCGTAAAAGCATTCGAATATCAAATCGTTTTCGTTTAGCATTCAAGTATCAAAGCGTTTTTCAGCTTAAATAATAATTAAGCCTAAAACTTGCATTTCACCCCAAAAATTATTAAAAGCGTTTAAAGAGTAGAGGTTTGTAACTCACTGGTTGCGAAGATAATCGTAAGCGGGAACGGTCGGAAAAGAGAGCCGGAAATCACGAGACGCCTAATAATACCAAGATTTGTTCAAATGTTATGATCTCATTTTGTTATTATATATAATATATAATAGATGAATTCTTGTTAAACTTTAAGTGTCAAGGTCCAATTTGTCCAAAAATAGTCCGAAACGGTTATCGTTTTGTTTTAGTCCAAAAGTCCAAAGTTAACGTTATTGTTATTATGATAAATATGTTTTGTTTGCTAAAGTGTCTTATATTTTCTAACAAAATTTGGGCAGCGCTTCCGCGCCCAAATTTTATGTCCAAAATACAAACCACTTTCCCGCTTACAAAACACATATACATATTTAAACATGTTCATTTTAGCATAATAAGTCCAATACAAGTCATCAATATGATTATTTTTACCAAATTAAGTCCCAAATGTTAAGTCTCAAAAAGTCAGCGGGGGTACGATAGTCCAAAACGACCAAACGGCAATTTTTCGGAAAAATGTCAGCCCTGTGCGTCGTCCTGGGCCTTATGAACGACGCACAGAGCGCCTCAGAGCCACGCTGCGTCGTCCTGGCCTATAGGGACGGCGCACAGCTCGTGGTTTTTGTGTTTTCTTGCAAAAACGTTTATTCCAACCATAGATTTCGACATGCAATCGGTCTAAACTTCATAGTATGTCTTTTTAACAGTTTATACATAACTTTTATCCATAGAATCGTAGATCTAGGTATTATTTTGATAAAAACCCGTTTTTGTATAAAATGTGTTATAAAACTTTGTGAAAAGTTATTTTTAATGGTTAGATCATCCATGCAACGAGTTATAATAGCAACATAAGTAAAAAAGAAGAGTTTCACCGAAAGAAAATCTTAGATGATGTCTTGGAAGAGATCTGAGCTCCAAAAGTGTAGAAAACGTTTTGAAACCGAAATAAACTTGATTCCCTTGCTTCCTCTTGATGTTAGAACGTTTTTAATGTGTATTTTAGTGGGTTTTGATGGCTGAAAGTTACTGATTTTGGTGGAGTTCTTGAGAGAAAGATGGAGAGAAAATTAGTGTGTGTGTGTTTTTGTTTTAATAAAATGAAAATGAAAATGAAATAGAAGTGTAATGATAATAAGGCCTTGGGATAGGCTCTTGGCAACAAATAAGTAGTCTAGGTCGTTTGTGATTGGTAGTTGGTATTATAAAAACGAGATAAGTAACAAGAATCCAAAAAAATTCGGACTTGGCATCCAGGACGGTGATGTGTAAAATCTAGTCTATTAAACTCGACCTACTATTTCACTTAATTACACACTTATAGGCAGTTGACCTATTCGTATATAATATAGCTTTAAGTAAGTAAAGGTTCGTTCGCAGGGACTAATTTAGTTTTTAAAATCGAATTAATAATACTGGTTGTTTTTGGGGTTTTTGTAACTAAAGATTAACTATATTGCAAAGTGATTGTAAAAAGTGATTATAAAAAAAATCAATGTGAGAAAAGTAATTGTTGTTATCAAATAATGGAAAAGTATACTCGTTTGACACTTCACTTGTTTTCTAATTATGTTTACGAAAATGAATGTATAATTAACTTCTTATATATAGCAAAACTCCTATCGAATATTTCACTAACTTTAACTACTTCAAATTATAATGTTCCTCTCGAATACAATTATAATTATCAACAATTAAGCATTAATTAACAAGCCGGTATTATATGATTTAATCTTATGAAGTTTCCTCTCGAATAACTTCTCTAATTATTAAGTCCTCTCGAATCTTAACAACTAGACTTACTCGTTCACGTTTTACTGCCTAAATTGTTATTAGTAGGTCCTCTCGAATCCTAATAACTTTAAACCGATTATAGACCGACCGATTATTTCATACAAGTTAATTAATCTATCTAGATTCCTCTCGAATACCTAGAATATTGATTAACTAATCTGAATATAAACAACTTATAGTAATAAATCAAAACATAAACAATTAAGGATCAACGATTAAACATAAACACCTAAAACAATCAATAACGAAAACATAACCGTCAAACAAGTTCCATAAATCAAACGAGCATAAAAGAGTTTTAGCTACTCATTATAAAGTCTAAATCAGCAGCTAAGAATAAAGAAAACATAACTGAAAAGTCTTGAAAAAGAAAGAAAGACAAACGAAGAATTTCGGAAATCGTTGCGTGACCGAATATTAAACAAACTCCGACTCTAACTCTTTTCCTAGCTCCCAATCGTGATCTCCAACTCCAGTAGATGATAATAATAATTGGTGATGAAAATTGGTCGTTTGGGTTGGTATTTATAGAGATAAATCAAGAGGAAATCCAGTTCGAGTCAAATTCCAAAAGATGAAAATAGCGTTAGTGCGCAGCACCAACCCCTCAGTGCGCAGCACCGTGACATTTTTTTCCCATATTCGAATTTTTGGTTTTGTAGCTCTCTCTTTCTTCTTTCTTTTCCAATTTGAATCACCTAAATCGGATATCGTATGAAGAAGTTATGATCAAAACGGTGGAGGTGCTACTGCGACGTTCTCTTCGTCAGAAATCACTATTTTTCATCTTTTAAGCTCATTTCTTCCACCATTTCCACTTCCCGATCATGTAAACCTGTAAAATGGACAAAAACACTTTTCCACACAATTAAATGTAAAAAACCTATCCTATCCATCATGTTTACTATGAAAAACGACCAAATATCGCATAGAAATAAAGGTATAAATATGCGATATCAGACGGCGCACAAGGCCACTCTGTGCGTCGTCTTGGCTCATTTTGCCATTTTCTGATTTTTGTTGTTTTTGCGTTTTGTTTCGTTGGATCTTTTCGTTAACTGAAAGTTATAAATTTTGATACGTTATGAACTTAGGAAAGTTCCTTAGGTGTTTTCTTGGTATTAGGGCTTACATAAATTGATTCCGGAGTTGTTTTACGATTCCGATCCCGATCCGCGCTTAAAGGTTTAAATGACGTAAACTTACGTTTAAGAGTTTTGTGTGAGTTACATCGAGCTTAGCTTAAGAGTTGCGTCTACGTAACCACGTAACACTTAAAGTTAGTTATAACGGGTAGCAAATATAAACACATTGAGGTTATAAGTTAGCGTTCTCGACCTGAGTTTAGACGGTTGTCACAGTAGACCATGGAGACCAACATCGAAACCAGTTGATTGTCCAAAGTATCATTTTTTTTACTTTTTTGAAGACCGAGACAATGACATGGAACAAATAGCGTCACTGGTCATAAACCTTGCCCTTGTCGTACTATGAAGTGGGGATTGGACCAACGTACCCCATTCTCCTTAAGGCATTGCCGAGAAACTGCTGGCCCAAAGTAGTGACCCCCCCGTTCCTGAGCGGCGGTTCCGAGGTGATAGATCGTCCGCAACCTACTGCTGGTGAGCACAAATTCACGACCATTTACCGTTGCAGCAAGGCCATGACGACGGTCACCAGTCTGAGGATGAGAAAGCTCTACAGGCTGCAGAGTATCCCAGAACTGTTGAACACTCAGGATAATGATAGGCATATCTTCTTGCAATAGAAAAGCCAACCGAGACTCCTGAAGAAAGTTTAGCAGAAGACAAAACGAGATAGCTTCCTGAGAATCCGAAGCTAAGTTGACTGTATGGTTATGCCTCTTGTTAAATGATCTTTGAGCCATATTAGAAGTCTGCTAAATATGAAACATAAAACTGATCAGAACAAGTTCGCCGAACGTAGATGTTCGTCGAACACAAATGTTCGTGGAAGAAATACTATTTAAACCAAGTTTTTGTTCCTTCAAAATATTCGCCAGTTTATATAAAATATGTTCGCTGAACAAAAGTATAAAAGTTTTAAATTCTCTAAAGGCCTTGACGAACATAAGAATGATGTTCATCAGAAATGTCCAGCTAACAACAAAAAGATTTGAGTGAAAATAGTAAGGCCTTGGCGAACATAAAAGAAATCATGTTCGCCAAGTATGTTCGGCCAACAAGAATGTGATAAAGAAAATCCAAGGCAATGGCAAACATACAGGGAAGCATGTTCGCCACGTATGTTCGTCTAACATATAGTAAAAATAATTAAATGGTCCAAGTCTATGACGATCACGAAAGAAATCATGTTCGCCATAACACAAAAAGGAGTCAATAATTATTAAGAAGAACATGAAATAAATCATGTTCGCCACACAACTTAAGGGAACCTGTTAGGGACATAACTAAGACCAAAGTAGAGCTAAGTTCGGCGAACATGAAATAAATTATGTTCGTCAAAGCCTAAATATGTCCGTTAGAAAGGCAACATTTAATGCGCCGAACGAACAACAAAGAGAATTTGATGATTCCTACTTTTTAGCAACTTAAGTTCATCGGTCGAGGGAATCTTTTCAAATCACTCAAATCCTAATCATTGAAAAACCGTTGGGTTTCCGGCCAATACTTATGAATATTCCGACGAACATTCCGGCTAAAAATCTGGGCACTTAAATTCTAAAGATTATGGGATTTAGCCTACAAACAAACAAGAATTACTGATTAAAAAGACTTACTTGGTAGGATTTCGTGAAGACGATGATGTTTGCAAACGAAAGTTTGTCAAGCACAGTAATTTTGAGAGAAAATTACAGAGAGAGAGAGAGAGATGTGAAAAGTGAAAAGTGAAAAGTGATTGAAGTGTGAAAAATTTGTTAAATTTATATAGTCACGAACGTGGGCCAGAGAAAGTGGACTTAGTATCTGGGCTTTGCATTTAGGCTTTAAACATAAGAAAAACCAACTAAAACAAAATTGAAAAAATTTAAAGAAACTTTAACGAACATTAGTTTATATTGAACTATAGTATACATAATGAAATTTGATGATTTGATCATATTGCTTATCGAAACGGTTTTAACAAATAAATCAAAAGTTACAAAATAATTAATTAAAGTAAACCCATGTTTATGCAGTTGTCCAATATTAACCAGCTTATTTTCGTTTTACGTGTTCCGAATATTTTAATTGGGAGATGACAACGGTAAATATTTATTTTCATTTCATCGTTGTTATTTTATATGTTTTATTTTCATTTCATCGTCATTATAATACATAATTCTGAGTTTATTTTCGTTTTAAAATTTAGGTCCAACAACAATTTTCTACTTGGGAATGTGGGTATTATGTAATGCGATGGAAGTACGAATTTGTGTTGTTAAAACAACATTATTTCCATCAACTGAAAAATACTAGTAAATCATTGTAATCATTATCTCTATCATATTTAACTCTGTTATTTCATGATAATGATATCAATCGTTTTCTTTTTATACAGATCTCATGGTTAAAGAAACAACCTTATTACCCGAACGTGTGTGATTTTTTAGTTGGTATGTTTTCAAACAGATTTGTAATTCTCACTTGAACTAATTTCTATGTTTTAAAGTATTTCATTACTTGGTTGGTTGTATTGACATCGAATTATATGAATTATCATGTAATGATTTGGGTTGTTGAATGTATGAAAATTAGTGTTTTGATTGAAATTATAAATTTTTATTAAATATATTGTAGCAAGTTTTAAAAATATATAATAGCACGTTTTGGTTAATTTCAAAAATTAAAAAATATATATGAAGGTTATGGAGACCGGCTTTTCTCAAAACACATGTTCCCTATAATAAATTAAAATAATTTAAATAAACCTAAAGAGACATGTTGTTCTTAAATGTTATTTAACCGGTCTTTATACTTGAGACCTGTTCCAAAGAGACTGGGTATGAAAGAGGTATCTATAATACCATAACACAGTTTCTATGACCCTTTTTTGTAGCAGTACTACAAGGTTTTCGATTTCTACTACCTTTGGATTTGATCGTATTCAAGTACAATCATACCACTTGTATCATTAGTGGAAGATAAAGGGTGTTATGTATAATTTTGATAGAAGGTTTTACCTTACCTACCTTATTAATAATCACTTTGAGCTCACAATAAATAGATAAACATCTTTATATTAATTACTCTTCATGTTATACGTGATTTTAGGGGGTGTTTGTTTGGATTTATATAAGCGGCTTATGGCTTATTGACATTTCCGCTTATGTTTCATAAATCTGGATTTTTCGGCTTATATAACCGTTTATGTGCTTATTACCGTGTATTATGACATAATAAATAGTAATAAGCCTATAAATGGTTACATAAGCCGGAAAATCCGGACTTATAAAACATAAACCGAAATATCAATAAGTTATAAGCACTTATATAAGACCAAACAAATACCCCTAATCTATTCCGCAACATACTGATGTAACTATAATTGCCAGTTAATATATATGACCGATCTCCAATAAAGTTTCGGAAAGGAGAATTATAAGTTACGTAAAAGAAGTAAAGTGGCCACTCAATCTTATTAGCATATGTCAAAACCATGCACGCAAAACAAATACCTAAAAAGGTTGATATTAATGCATATCAAATAGTACTAATATCATTGTCTCATCAATAATCATTGTTTTTTCTAGAAAATTATGTATTACATCTCTTAACATAAATATTCACAGAAATTCCTTCACATAATTTCAATATAAAATGTGAGTTATTATTTTTAAGCCATGGGGGCAATGACATAGCTAGGCTATTTTATTATTTAATTTTATTTTGTGTGTGTGTAATGAATGGATAAGTTTTTTGGAATTTGTTTTTCTATTGATTGTTTTTTATAGAAAGGTTATTGTTTTTTTTTTTTTGAAAGTTGTACATGAGTTGTCCTTAGGGAATTGAATAATTTTTGGTTAATGGTTATTTATGTTGTACAGATCGGTTATAAAATGGTTATGTTTTCTTTCTATTTTAAGGGAAGTACCGCTGTAATGTGTGATAACCCCCCTCGTAAAGATGATAATGGTATTAGTTGTAATAATAAATAGTTTATTTTTCGCGAATACGTAGAGAACCGAATCGGAAATAAAAATCGAATATATTATCTTTTAGTTTATTATATGAACGTTTTTTCAGCTTAACCTTTAAATTTACACGTGAAGAACTTTATCGAATATACATAATGCAACAATAACATATACTTTTATTTAAATATATTTTAAAGCGTGTTATTAAATATTATGTGGTTTCGTTTATATCATGTGGTTGACTTCAACTACACCTTAAAGTTCGTATTAGAACGGGTTAAAGAATAAGAAAGGTTATGTGAACTATATATATATGAGGTTGACTATAAATAACTTCACATTTAATGTGTATTGCTATTGGTTAACCAATAAAGTAAATTTACTTGGTATTGTCTAACTAAAGATATAAAAATATAGAACATAGTTAATAATATGTATATGTTAGGAAACGCATCGTTCAGTAAGAAATTAAAAACATATAATATAACGGTTTTTTATACTACATTTTAAAATTTTTATATGTATTTTTTTTTGTAGTTATATGTTTTTATTTTATTAAAAAGTAAAAAATCATAGAAAAGTGTTATGTTAAAAACCAACTCTAATGAATAATCTTTATGAAAATAAATAAATAATATATGACAAATATGTTTGATTTTAAATAATTATGTCAAACTATTATCATTTGAATATTCATTAAAGTTGAAGAATTAAAATTGAAAGTTTAAATTGAAGAATCAAAATGAAAATATTAAATAATGATGTTATATGAAATCGTCATTATGATTTAATGGTTTAGAATTACTCTTAAAACTCATCTAATGGTATCGGTTTTGCCATTGAATTTTGATGCATCTTTTTTAGAATATATTATAGATAATAATATGCTATTGATAACAATGAGTTTTGCTAAATACAGTCTCATGACTATATTTAATATAATAATACATGTATAAAAAGTTTGTACATTTAAAAAATCAACCCCTTGTATTTAGGATAACCACCTTCTGTTTTTCCAGAGAACAAAATATTTAATTATATTGGAATATATATTAATCATAGTCATTATAAAATGGTGTTTATAATTTCCCATAAATTTTTATAAACATGTACATCTCAAATTTACTCCTATGTATTTTGAGAATTTTGTTCATCGTCTTTAAAAGATTCTTAAATTAAAATAAGATTGTTACTGCTTTAAAGGCTGTCCCATGATATGTAAGTTGATTTACAAATCAAAATGCTATATACTCAATTCTCTTTCAAAAAAAATGTGTGAATAATTAAGTAGGGTGTTATGGTATTTGAATTAAAAAAAGGAAAGAAAAGGTTATTTCAGGTGGATTGATTCTGCCTCCGTGATTCATTTGGATCCAACTGATCCTTCTCCAAGGACCGGTCCTGAGACAATGATCACCTTTCTTTTGAGAACCAACTAGGAGTGAGAGAAGAATCGAACTCTTAACCCATTTCTCTATCAAACTTATTAGATGTAATCTGTGGCGAATCCAGAAATCTATGTTAAGGGGGGCATAATTATTTTTCAACCAATTGGATGGGGGCAAACATATAAAAGCCTAAACAAATTAGGCGTGGCGGCAAAAATTTATACCAATTTTCTCTAATTTTTTCCTGATCAATGGGAACAATTGCCCTCCCAATTTCTACATTGGATCCGCCACCGGATGTAATTATAAAGTTAATATAGTATACACATGTTATGTTTTTTACATATAATTTACGCATTTATTAAAATTTGTTATAAGTATACCTCACTCAATAAGTATATATGGGGAGAACAACCTTATAAATACAAACACTTACAAAACCCAAACAATATATACTAGTTTTAAAACGTTTTTTAGAAAAACAAAAAAAATCTTTATCATTTTCTTACCACGTTTCCTACATGGGCGGTAAAACGACTACGTAATTCGTTTGTTACTCACAATCAATACATGTTTAACTTAAAAAATAGTTACACGGTTCATATATACTCGTTTTTTCGGTCATTAGTAGTAACGCAAAATTATGGATCTTATTCACACATTGTTAAACATTATTTCTCCGGTTTTATCCATCGTCGTATTCATAGTCATCTTTCCCCTACTTTTATTGTACCGCCTCTTGAGATTTTGTGTTAGAACTTTGCTCCAAGAAAACCTAGCGGGAAAAGTTGTTTTGATAACCGGGGCATCTTCTGGTATTGGTGAGGTAAAATTTACACTCATAGGTTAATATATGTTTTAAAGTTTTATATGTTGTAGTTACAAAACTAATTAAAACGTACATTATTTACTTGTATATTATTAATAACAATCTTTGTATTTAAAGTATCACTTCTGAAATTTAAGGAATTACAAAATTTTGATGCATGTTCGAGCTTCTAAACCACACTCTAAATTTATATTTGCATGCTTTTGATGTTACTAATTTGTTGTTTTTGAAGCATTTGGCGTATGAGTATGCGAAACATGGAGCGAGTCTAGCGTTGGTCGCGAGAAGAGAAGAGATGCTTGTTTTGGTGGCTGAAAAAGCGAAGGCGTTGGGATCACCAGGAGTGATTGTGCTTAAAGCTGATGTTTCGAAGATTGATGATTGTAAGAGATTTGTTGATGAAACTATCAATTATTTCGGAAAATGTGAGTTTCGATATTACTTCTAAATTCCTCTTTTGATATTATGTCGAAGATGCTCAAAGTTGATTGAAATACATAGAATTTATTATGTAGACGGATTTTAATTTTAGAGAAAAGTGAGTGGAATCGAAGGTAATTGAAAAAAAAACCGGGTTCTTGAGTTTTTTATTTTAAGAGAGGAAGACACTACAACAAATATATTATTTGTCTACATTTGTATCTTTGCGCTTTTAAAAGGCGTTATAAATGGGTATAATATATTTTTAATTAAAAAAATGAATAAATACGAAAAACTAAACACTTATAAGTGTTTAGACAAAAAAGTTCGCACATTTAATTTAAATGTGTACAAATATAAAAAAGTTCACAATTAAAAGTGTGGAGACCTATTTGTCAGATGTCCCAAATTTTCATCTACACTTTTTAGTGTGGAGAAGTTGTACATTTGTACACGATTATAAATGTGTATATTTTTTTAAACAACTAAAAGTGCGTAGATTTTAAATATTTTACATATTTATAAATTTAATAATTTTGTACACATTTAAAAGTGTGAACAAATCAACAAAAAACTACACACGTTCTGTAAACGTGAAGAAAAAAGTATTTAAAAACAATATTTTTCTTGTAGTGAGAGATTGAAGGTGTATGAAAATTCGATTGTTTTTAGCTCAAAATTCAACATATTACTTTTTAAATGATCGAGAGTCCTCTCTTTCGTACTCTTTTCCTTTTCTTACCAGAAACTCAAGAACACAATCGGAACTTTTAAATTAGTTTTTAGTATTGATTTTCAGTGGCTTCAGTTCTTTAGGCGTCTAATGAAATATAAATTCATAAGTCTAATCATTATTTTCAGTGGCTCTTTCTAAGGGCTACGCATACATATAAATTCATATGAATTTTTTGTCTTTAATTTATTTACATTTTTAAGTGTTTGATATAATTATTTACATTCTTTAGACAAGCGGGCAACAAAGACAAAAAAATGTTTTTACGTACACTTATAAGTGAACAATTGTTTTGATTTTTCTATTATCTATTTACGTTTTTAATATACATATATTATACGTGCTTATAATTGTGAACAAAATTAAATAATATACGCATTTTCTACAAGCTTTTGTTTTTTTTTAATGGATATAAGATTTCTTGAACTCAATTTCGAACAGTGGATTGCCTGATAAACAATGCTGCAATCGGGATATGTGGTATGTTCGAAGACCAAGGATGCATAACCGATCATATTCCAACCATGGTACTCGTCTCTATCGTAATATTCCCATTTCATTGAGCTCAAAATGAATCAAGAAACCTAAGAACATAAATAAAACGGATACTTCACATGTATGTTCTTTTTCAGGACGTAAACTTTTGGGGATCAGTTAACGCGACACATTTTGCACTTCCACATCTAAAGAAGAGCAAAGGTAGAATAGTTGTGATCGGTTCTTGTGGAGGATGGTTCAATACGCAATCAGTAAGCATCTATAACGTAAGAAAAAATCGCTTGAACTTTATTTCCTACATATGTTGTTTCGTTCTCATCAGTTCTCATCAATGAATGTCTCTTTAGGCAAGTAAGGCAGCACAACAAAGCTTCTTTGAAACACTACGAATCGAGCTTGGTTCTAATGTTAAAATTACAATGGTAACGCCTGGAATAATTAACACGGTTTTAGCTACAAATGAATTCATAGATGAGGTAAATTAACATAAGTTTATGAATGTATCCGATTATATCATATTTTTGTAATGTATCATGATATATTTCATAAACTTATTTGTTGGTAGGCAAATCTAAAGTGGATGCCAATGGAATCGGTGGAAGGGTGTGCTAAAGCGATTGTAAATAGTGTAAGGCGTGGCGATGAATACTTGACCGAGCCTGGATGGATGTACACAGTATTTATATGGGCGATGTTGTTACCAGAGCTAATGAACTCATTTCGCAACTTTCTCATGGCCTCAGAGCGGAAGAGTAAGTTACAAAAGAGGAAATCGGATACCAATGGTTCACTTCAACCCCTTGATATAAAGCACGATTAAAGTCGTGAAAATGAAAGATTTGTACGATGAACACACTCTCAATGGCTACAGAGTCGAGCATTCGGCTTCATAGATATATCGAGTTGACAAGTAAAAAGAAATAAGAGCTTTCATTTGATATCACTTTAAGCCCTCCAAACCCTTAAACGTTGTAATAGTTGCTTATTGTAATATTTTTCATGCGAAAAGTAAAAATATAGACCTTAAATATAATGTTTTGTGTATGTAAGCGAAAATAATAGTACTATGACAATTTTATATTATAGAAACTGAGATTTGGCCTATATAAATCTATATAATACCAAAAAAAAGTGCCCCGTATGTCACACCCCGCATAAATGGCGGAACCGAGGTGTGCAGTGTATACGGTATCAGAGATTCAAAGGTTACATAAACATAAGTAAGCAATACATTATCAACATAGATTAAAGAGTTTGAAAGTAGAATACTTATTACAATCATCCGAATAATATCAAAATACGGCTACAGCGTTTGGGATACTAAGGAATTAATACAAAGCAAAATAATTCCAAGCAAAAGATCCACGTAGCCAGTCAAAGCATATCATCATAAAGTAACCTCAAATCCCTGAAAAGCGTTAAAATACGACGTCAACATAAAGTTGGTGAATTATTCGCAATAGTAAATAAAATCATATTAGGATAAAGGTTTCAATACGTTTTGACCCAAAAGTGTTATGATTTGAAGATAAGTCATTTGAAAATGATGTTTCAAAATATACGTGAAGTATACAAAATCTTTTGATAAAATACTCATACATATACCATAAAAATACCATAATCATTTCATAGAATAAATATCATACTCATACCATAAAATAAATACCATACTGGATAGAATAACAGCTTTAGGAACATACGATACACCTGAACCATAACAATACTGGCAACTAACCCCACCTAGTGTCTTAAGCTAGGTTGTCCTCGAAAATCACGGTCATAACATTACTAACACGGACAGGGCGCATCCATCATCCATCGTGTTAGAAATGAGGGTTTGTTAGACCCATATAGCGCTATATATACGAACCGGCGGCTAAAAGCTAACAGGTGTGTATACGGGGCCTTGTACTACCACAAAGGCGGTACAAGTTTGGGTAAGACCATCTAAAGCATTCATATCCATAAATACATACCATAATACATACTCATAATACATAATATACCATAAAAATACATTTATACGACGCTAATCATGCCCAAAATGTAAAAGCGGTAAAAAGGGCAGCGAATAACTCACAAAATAGCAAAGCAATCCAAATCACGATATGTCGGGAAATACTATAATACCGTCAAGCTTCCACGTCTAAGTGCCCTAAACATCACGTAAATAAACATGTCTAAGTATCTCTAAGTCTAGCGGGATATGCCTTATCGATTAACGTTTTATACGGGTTTTAAAAAGACCAATAGGAATATCGATATAACGGAATACAAACGTTTCGGAAAGTCTAGCAATGAGTTACGTGACAAACAAGCCTCTTACGTGCACTACAAGTCACGTAAGTGACTAATTACGTGTTCTAGCAAGTTACGGGACAAGAATTACGTGTTTAACAAGCAATTACGTGATTAGGACTACTTTCGTGAACAATTACGGAACTTAGGGACTAGATATGTAAAATAAGCAAGAGTTACGTGAATCATAAGCCAATTACGTGACCAAGAAGGATAATTACGTGATCAAGAAGGATAATTACGTGATCAAGACCTTACTTACGTGCGTAACAAGGCAAATACGTGTTTAGGACTAATTTCGTGAACAATTACGAAACTCAGGGGCTAATTACGTAAATAAAACCATAGTTACGTGATCTGGGCCTCAGTTACGTGATTTGGGCCTCAGTTACGTGATTTGGGTCAGTTACTTGATCAGTTACGTGCACGTAATCACAGTTACGTGCCGTAACTGGATTTTTACGAAAAATAACATTCGGAATGAGATTTCTGAGTGTTTTAGGTGTCTAAATGATCCATAAATGAAACCCTATGTCCAGAATATGTTTAGGAACAATAATCTTAAATAAAATTCGAGTTTTGACGGTGAAAAGTGGTATTTTCGGTATTGAATCAAAATAATAAAGTTTACAACCAAATTGGAGAAATACTTACCCGATCGTAACGAAAATTGGAGGATAGATGAAGGTGATAATGGTGAGCAATAATCTAGTCTCGGATTTGAATTTCAACGGTCGGATCGCCGGAAAATGTAGAGAGAAGGAGGAGGGTTTGTAGGTGTTAATTCTAGAGAGAGAAGTGTATGGGGAAAATGGTGGATAAAGACAATATGGTAGGTGAAAGGGGAGGATAATGACAAAATCTGGTTTCTAATGAGACAAAATGTTGGTAGACCCTTTTAGGACGTTTTTTGTAATAAAAATCTGAAAAGGACTAAAATTGTAATAGAATTTCTCCCATAGGACTAGTTTTGTAATAAAATTTCCGAAAGGACTGAAAACGAAATACTTTTTAAACGTTAATCTTAATCGTATAATTAAGGCATAAATTCCCCTAAACTTATCATAAGAGCATACTAGACTTATACTAAAGGCACTTAAGACTATACGTTCCCGACATAACGATTCGAACCACTTAAAATACAAATACGATACTTAATAAATACGGGAAATACGAATACAATACTCATAAAATACGAATACGATAAAACATAAAAGGAATCCAATAGGGTCAAAACATGAACATAAACAAATAAAACGAATACGGGACGATAGAAATATACCTAGAAATTCGCGAATGTCACAGTCTCCCCAAGTAAAAAGAAATTTCGTCCTCGAAATTATCACTTGGTACTACTTCCGGGGGAAAGGTGAGGATACTTCCGCAGAATTTCATCTTCGCGTTCCCACGTGAACTCAGCTCCAAAACGGGAATTCCAACGAACCTTGACAATCGGGATCTTACTTCGTCGTAGACGCTTAACATCACTAGCAACGATCTCGATTGGTTCCTCAACGAAATGAAGCTTATCATCAATCTGGAGTTTCTCTAGCGAGACTAATAACGTTTCGTCAGCCAGGCATTTCTTCAACTGAGATACATGAAATACATTATGTACGCTGCTCAGTTCTGCCGGCAAATCTAGTCGATACGCAGCTGGGCCGACGCGGGCTAAGATCTTGAATGGACCCGTGTATCTTGGACTCAGCTTGCTACGCTTCACGAATCGGACAACCCCTTTCCATGGAGATACCTTCAATAATACCATATCTCCAACACTGAACTCAAGAGGCTTCCTGCGCTTATCAGCATACTTCTTCTGTCGATCTCTTGCAGTAATTAATCGTTCCTTGATCTTGAAGATCTTGTCAGTGGTCTCTTGTATAATCTCTGGACCAGAAATCTGACTATCTCCAACTTCTGCCCAACATACAGGCGATCGACACTTGCGGCCATACAAAGCTTCAAAAGGTGCACACTTGATACTCGTGTGATAGCTGTTGTTGTACGAGAACTCAATCAACGGCAAATGAACATCCCAACTACCACCAAAATCAATTGCGCAAGCTCGTAACATATCTTCTAAAGTCTGAATAGTTCTCTCACTCTGACCATCGGTCTGAGGATGATAGGCGGTACTCATATCTAACCTTGTACCCATAGCAGTCTGGAATGTCTTCCAAAATCGTGAGGTGAAACGAGCATCACGATCGGAAATAATCGATACAGGGACTCCGTGTTTCGATACAATCTCTGCAATATATAAACGCACGAATCTCTCCATCGGATAATTCTCACGAATCGGTAGGAAATGCGCAGACTTCGTCAAACGATCAACAATAACCCAGATACTGTCATAACCACTCGAAGATCTCAGAAGCTTCGTAACAAAATCCATAGTAATTCGCTCCCATTTCCACTCGGGAATCTTCGGTTGTTGGAGTAGCCCAGACGGTTTCTGATACTCAATCTTCACTTTGGAACAAGTCAAACATCGACTAACATACTCGGCGATCTCACGCTTCATACCCGGCCACCAATAGAATTCTTTCAAGTCATGATACATTTTGTCGGAACCCGGATGAATGGAATAGTTAGACTTATGGGCTTCGTCTAGAATCAACTGACGGATACTAATCGGAACCCAAATACGCTCGAGGAAATACATAACTCCATCCTCCTTCGGTTCTAGTTCCAACGCCAACTTATACAATCTTTCCTCTTTAACACGGCCCTCTGTCATAATACCCTCTTGTGCTTGAATAATCCGAGCCTTCAAGCTCGTCTGAATAGATATCACCATAGAACGGATACGGACTGGTTTGACTGTTTCTTTACGACTTAGTGCATCAGCAACAACGTTCGCCTTACCGGGGTGGTAGCGAATGTCGCAATCATAGTCGTTCAATAACTCAACCCAGCGTCGTTGTCTCATGTTCAGCATCTTCTGATCGAATATGTGTTGAAGACTCTTGTGGTCGATAAATACAGTACACTTGGTCCCATACAGATAATGTCTCCAAATCTTCAATGCGAAGACGACGGCTCCCAACTCTAGATCATGTGTCGTGTAATTCTGCTCATGGATTTTCAACTGACGCGAAGCGTAAGCTATAACTTTACCATTCTGCATAAGCACATAACCCAGACCCTTGTGCGAAGCGTCGCAATAAACAACAAAATTCTCGGAACCAACTGGCAGACTAAGAATAGGAGCGTCACACAACCGCTGCTTCAATACTTGAAAGGCTTTCTCCTGATCGGAACCCCAAACGAATGGTTCACTTTTCTGCGTCAACTTCGTCATAGGTGAAGCGATTTTGGAGAAGTTCTCGATAAATCGGCGATAATACCCAGCAAGACCCAAAAACGAACGGATTTCGGTCGGTGACTTTGGTGCAACCCAACTTTTAACAGCTTCAATCTTAGCAGGATCAACATGAATACCCTTCGCGCTAACCACGTGGCCAAGGAATTGAACTTCGGATAACCAGAACTCGCACTTAGAAAATTTCGCATACAACTTTTTCTTTTCGAAGTACTTCTAGAACAAGACGCAAATGCTCTTCATGTTCCTTGCGACTTCGGGAATAGATAAGAATGTCGTCGATGAATACGATAACGAATTTGTCAAGATACGGACGACAAATACGGTTCATTAGATCCATGAATGCTGCAGGGGCGTTTGTCAGACCAAACGGCATCACCATGAACTCATAATGACCATACCGAGTACGAAAAGCGGTCTTAGGTATATCATCTTCCGGAACTCTCAACTGATGATAACCAGAGCGAAGATCGATCTTAGAGAAATAGCAAGAACCTTGAAGTTGATCGAATAAGTCGTCAATACGAGGAAGGGGATAACGGTTCTTCACAGTCAACTTGTTTAACTCCCGATAATCAATACATAAACGCATGGAGCCATCCTTCTTCTTAACAAAGAGGACAGGAGCACCCCACGGGGAGAAACTAGGACGGATAAAACCCTTATCGACCAGTTCCTGAATTTGCTTCGACAACTCGAGCATCTCGGAAGGAGCCAAACGATACGGAGCTTTAGCAACAGGTGCAGCTCCAGGAACAAGATCAATACGAAAGTCGGTTTGTCTCTGGGGAGGGACTCCAGGTAAATCTTCGGGAAAAACGTCAGAATACTCGCGAACAACCGGTACACCATCAATCTTTATCGCATAATATTTCTTCACCAATTGAGCGAGATATAAGGAACAACCTCGACGGACGTACTCACGAACTTTCAGACTTGAGATGACTTTAAGGCGTTTCCCAGCCTTGTCTCCGTGTACAATCAACTGATCTCCATCCGGCTTCTGAATACGAATAAGTTTCTCATAACAGACTATTTCTCCTTTATGCTTCGCTAACCAATCCATACCGACTACGACATCGAAACTACCGAGTTTCATAGGAATAAGGTCGATGGCAAAAGGAATATCGGCTAATACGAGGGGAATATCACGAATAACTTCTCTAACGCAAGCGCATCTACCATCAGCTATTTCTACCTCATAAGCAGGCTCTAAAGGACTAGAAGCACGGTTTACTAAGGGGCGGAAATCACTAGAAATAAAGCTTCTATCGGCACCCGAATCAAACAAGATAAAAGCAGGATAATCATCGACAAGAAATGTACCAGTGACTACGGTAGGATCCTGGTGAGCTTCGGAAGATTCCATGGCGAAAGCTCGGCTCTTGGCAGGATTTCCTCTTGCACTAGTACCAGCACCATGAGTAGGAAGGGGAGTAGGTGCTATAAGCTTAGGACACTGATGACGACGATGACCCACTTCTCCACATTCAAAACACGCTCCATTAGCTCTTCCACAGAACTGCTCGGTGTGGCCTAACTTCTTGCAGCGTTTACAAACCCAACACGCCACATTCGCCGCATGAGCACTGCCACAAGTACCACACTTAGGGCGCACGCCCTGATAACCAGTTCCAGAACCCGTCAAAGCATACACTTGAGGAATTTGGGGTCTCTGATCATGACCACAGCTTCTCTTCCTCGAATTTCCCATGTCTCTCCTAACAAATCTTCCAGAATCTCTTCGGCTTACAACTGGCTGCAGAACACCACCACGAATCATACTTGCGGTCAACCGACCAGCGATGTCAACCACACTCATGGGTATAGCTGCTGCAATCTGTGCCACAATCACGGGTATAGCTGCTGCAATCTGCTCCGCAATCAACTGACTGATGTTCGGAGTAGTGGTATTAGCATTGGGGGCAGCAGCGGTATTCTGAGCTGTAGCACCCGCTCTCGTACTGGCGCGACCTCGCCTCTACTACCTTCTCGTAGCAGTGACGGCCGGAGTAGACCTAGTAGAAGCTCTCTTTGGCGGCATCTTCTTACGAATGTCAAACAGAATAAATCAGAACGATAACCGGATGTGCGACTAAAACGAGCAGGCCTCAAAGCATAAAATGCAAAACAAAAGCACATAATGCATACGAATCACATACAGGCCCACAAAAGAAAGAAATGCGCACATAGAGTAAATCAGATAGGTCCAAAAGCCTAGGTCATAGTCTAAGTGATTCCGTAAGGTCACTTAGTTCGCTATAACCATTGGCTCTGATACCAACTTCTGTCACACCCCGCATAAATGGCGGAACCGAGGTGTGCAGTGTATACGGTATCAGAGATTCAAAGGTTACATAAACATAAGTAAGCAATACATTATCAACATAGATTAAAGAGTTTGAAAGTAGAATACTTATTACAATCATCCGAATAATATCAAAATACGGCTACAGCGTTTGGGATACTAAGGAATTAATACAAAGCAAAATAATTCCAAGCAAAAGATCCACGTAGCCATAAAGTAACCTCAAATCCCTGAAAAGCGTTAAAATACGACGTCAACATAAAGTTGGTGAATTATTCGCAATAGTAAATAAAATCATATTAGGATAAAGGTTTCAATACGTTTTGACCCAAAAGTGTTATGATTTGAAGATAAGTCATTTGAAATGATGTTTCAAAATATACGTGAAGTATACAAAATCTTTTGATAAAATACTCATACATATACCATAAAAATACCATAATCATTTCATAGAATAAATATCATACTCATACCATAAAATAAATACCATACTGGATAGAATAACAGCTTTAGGAACATACGATACACCTGAACCATAACAATACTGGCAACTAACCCCACCTAGTGTCTTAAGCTAGGTTGTCCTCGAAAATCACGGTCATAACATTACTAACACGGACAGGGCGCATCCATCATCCATCGTGTTAGAAATGAGGGTTTGTTAGACCCATATAGCGCTATATATACGAACCGGCGGCTAAAAGCTAACAGGTGTATACGGGGCCTTGTACTACCACAAAGGCGGTACAAGTTTGGGTAAGACCATCTAAAGCATTCATATCCATAAATACATACCATAATACATACTCATAATACA
>CAJVGC010000432.1:3135644-3285890 GCA_910822075.1 Senecio squalidus
CTGCATTTAACATTTTGAAGGAAAGATTGATTTCAGCACCGATTATGACTAGTCCCAATTGGGATTTACCGTTTGAGCTAATGTGTGATGCAAGCGATTACGCGGTCGGAGCAGTTTTAGGACAGAGGATTGAGAAGAGATTTAAACCAATCTATTACGCAAGCAAGACCCTTACAGATGCGCAAGAAAATTACACCACCACTGAAAAAGAACTGCTAGCTGTTGTCTTTGCTTTTGATAAATTTAGATCTTATTTAATCATGTCTAAAACTATTGTATTTACTGACCATTCTGCTTTGAAATTTTTGTTTAGCAAAAAGGATGCCAAACCACGATTACTCCGCTGGATTTTACTTTTGCAGGAATTTGACATTGAAATTCAGGACAAGAAGGGAGCGGAGAATTTGGCGGCAGATCATTTGTCTAGGTTGGAAAACCCGGAATTGGAAAAGCTGGATGAGTCGGTCATACGAGACACTTTTCCCGACGAAGCTCTCATGACGGTTAAAGTAAGTGACGAGGTACCTTGGTTTGCGGATATTGCTAATTATTTGGTTGCCAAAACACTTCCCACGCATAAAACTTATCAGCAAAAGAAGCGATTCTTCGCTGATTTGAAACATTATTTTTGGGAAGACCCGTTTTTGTTTCGTGCTTGTGCAGATGGCGTTATTCGGAGATGTGTTTCTGGAGCTGAAAAAGACAAGATCTTACGCCATTGCCATTCGGGACCTGTAGGAGGACATCATGCTGCGAATTTCACAGCTAAACGCGTTTTTGATGTCGGGTTCTACTGGCCATCAGTGTACAAGGATGCTCAGGATCATGTGAAGAAATGTGACGCTTGTCAACGGACTGGTAATATTTCTTCACGCGACGAGATGCCACAAACGGGCATCCAGGTATGTGAAATTTTCGATGTATGGGGTATTGATTTATGGGACCCTTTCCTTCAAGTCGGGGAAATAAATATATTTTAGTAGCTGTCGACTACGTATCAAAGTGGGCTGAGGCGAAAGCTTTACCCACCAATGATGCGCGAGTCGTCGTTCACTTTTTGAAACAATTATTTTCCCGATTTGGTACCCCTAAAGCTTTAATTAGTGATAGGGGTACACATTTTTGTAACGCCCAACTTGAGAAGGTGTTAAAAAGATATGGTGTAAACCATAAATTTTCAACAGCTTATCACCCCCAAACGAGCGGACAGGTCGAGGTTACTAACCGAGGCTTGAAGCGCATTTTGGAAAAGTCGGTCGGTGCAAATCGTAAGGATTGGTCCGATAAATTAGACGATGCTCTTTGGGCGCATAGGACTGCATTTAAAACTCCTATTGGTTGTACTCCTTATCGTTTGATTTATGGTAAAGCATGTCACTTACCCGTTGAAATTGAGCATAAAGCCTATTGGGCTTTAAAAGCTGCCAATATGGAAATGATTCCTGCAGGGAAGAACAGGTTCCACCAGATCCAGGAGTTAGACGAGTTGCGCATGAACGCTTATGAGAACTCGCTGTTTTACAAGGAACGGACAAAGAAATGGCACGATAAGCGAATTAAGACGGATAGGAACTTTATCGACGGTGATATGGTTCTTTTATATAATTCCAGATTGAAGCTATTTCCGGGGAAATTGCGGTCAAGGTGGTCGGGGCCGTATATCGTGCTAGATGTTTTCCCCTACGGTACGGTGGAGATCGCCAACGAAAAGGGCGAGAGTTTTAAAGTAAATGGGCATCGTTTAAAGAAATATTATGCCGATGGACGCGACAACCAGTTTGATCTGTTTGGAGACGACGAGGAGCTCGATCTCCATGAACGTGACGGTTAAACAAACTTGGTTTGAGTCGAGCTTAACGACTCATCACTAAACAAATAGCGCTTACGGGAGACAACCCGCTTCTTTTCCCTTTCTTTTATTGTTATTTTTAGAAAAAATAAGAAAATACAAAAAGGCCGTATATCGTGCTAGATGTTTTCCCCTACGGTACGGTGGAGATCGCCAACGAAAAGGGCGAGAGTTTTAAAGTAAATGGGCATCGTTTAAAGAAATATTATGCCGATGGACGCGACAACCAGTTTGATCTGTTTGGAGACGACGAGGAGCTCGATCTCCATGAACGTGACGGTTAAACAAACTTGGTTTGAGTCGAGCTTAACGACTCATCACTAAACAAATAGCGCTTACGGGAGACAACCCGCTTCTTTTCCCTTTCTTTTATTGTTATTTTTAGAAAAAATAAGAAAATACAAAAAAAAAAAAAGGTGACCTGAAACAAAAATTCAAAAATTAATAGAGTCTAGTTACTTAGACTCTATTGGTGGAGAAGCGTATCGTTATCAAGCCTATGATAGAATACTTGTCATGACTGAGCTTTGAGCGATTTCACATATATATTACACTTAGATTAGCTTTTTGAGTGATTGAGTGTTATACTTCCCAAATCGTGAGATTGTTTAGTTATGCATTTAAATTTTGGCTTGGTAATTATTAAATCCATCTTCGTAAATAAATTTTTTTTTTTGTAATTTACTCGACTCGTTGGGTATTTTATTTTTATGGAAGATGTTTGTTTTGTTCTAGATTTAACAGTTTACTTGAGGACAAGTAAGATTCAAGTGTGGGGAATTTGATGTGTCTGAAATAATGCATATTTTGTAGCCACATTTATCGTATTTAAGCATCATTATCTGCAACTTTTGTTATGATTTGGTATATTTTTAGTTAGAATTGCAGATTAATGTTATATTTGGGCCACGGAGCGAAAAGGAGCTGAAACTGGCTTGAAACGGAGACAAACGAGCAGAAAATACGAAGTTTGAGAAACAGCCGGCGGCTGAAATCCCTTAGCCGGCGGCTGAATTAAAGTTTTCATTAAATTGTTTTAAACGTGCCGCGGAAGCAACTTTTGGGCCCGTGTGTGTCAGCCGGCGGCTGAAATGAGCCAGCCGACGGCTGAATTGGAAATTTCAGTAATCAGAGTTTTAGTCGAATACGTTTTTCCGCTTGGCTTTTGCTTATAAATACAAGATCAAAACGTCCAGAAAATATACTTTTCCATTATTTTCACCTGCATTCATCTTGGAGAGCTGAACGAAGAGTCCTAGAAGCCATCAAACACTTGGAAGCTTTTGGTTAATCTCTTTTAACCAACTTTGATTTTAGTAATTGTTTTGATTCAAGTTATTTACATTATTATTCTTGATACAATGATTTGTTTAAAGACCTATTTTGTTATTTGCTTACAATCCAACATGAGCTAAACTCTTTAAGCGATTGCTTGGATTGTTGAACCTGGATTTATGTTTTAATCAAGTTTATGTTTGAACTTATTGATTTTTCCATTATTATTTACGTTTAATCGCGATCCATGTTTATTCAAAGTTATTAAATTTACTACTTAGCGTAATTGATAGATCTATAGCATAACTAGCGTTCTTATATGATTTATTGGTTATTTACAATTATATGATTTATTAGATAATTGTAGCTTGAGACTTAATTGAGATAGGCTAAGAGATTAGTAATTTAATAAATTGAATGAACATGACAATTATATCAGGATTGAATAATTGAGACTTTTGTTAATTCGTAGTCGACAGATTAAATTGTAAATAATAGTGAACTTAAAGCACAATTTAGAGTGGATAAATCTAAGATAACTCTTGATGTACGAATAATCGTATGATCTTTCTCTAAAATTGTAGGATTAGATAACTCTAGCGGGAAATCTAGTTATCATAGGAATCACAGTTAAATCAATCAAACATATTCTTGTTAATTCATAATCCAGGTGAAACGTAATTCCAAGTAATCGTTGCTTTTAAATCTGATTAATTCTCAAATACTTTTCGAAACAGTTTTTCATCCGCAATCCATTTAGTTAATTAAATTGTTATTTAATTTAGTTATTTGTTTTCTGAATTATGTTCTCTCAGAACTAAAACGTCCCCCATATTTAATTGCTTTTATTAGTTTAATTACATAATTTGAGATAACGGATATTAATACACGTTCCCTGAGTTCGATCCGGACTTACTAATTCTATATTTACGTACGATCAGGTACACTGCCTGTTTTGTGTGTTAATATACGTTGGTAAAAATCCTTTCTAAACTTTAATAAATTTTATGTTATAAAATACACATCATAAAGTCTTTGAGAATGATGCTGCGGTGGTTAAGGGAGATTATAAGATCTTCAATGATCGTCTGGATGAATTGCTGAAGAAGCGAGAAAAGGAGAACAAGGACGATGAAGATGAGGACGCCGAAGATGATGAGAATGAGGAGGATAAGGCTGACGATGAGGCGAAGGATGATGAGCCGAAGGATGATGATGATCAGGATAAACCTGATGATGGCGGTGATGCCGGTGCTCAATCCTTTATGGGCTCGGGTGATCAAGGAATGGCTGATCCTTCAGAACAGACGCAACACGGTGAATCCGCGTCTGGTTCTGCCAAAGATCCGGGATCTCCAGCCAAGGACGCACCACTTGAGGGGGAGACTGCTAACCCTAATGTTGATCTTGTTTTAGTCTCTGCAGGTACCCAATCTCATCCACTCAAGTCCGCTCAGCCAGCGATGTCATTCCAAGGCTCTACCGGCGTAGTACCTATATTTGATGCTATGCCGATGCGAGAAGGAGATGCTGCCTCGATAGTCCAGGCGAGTCGTTTGTTTGAGGACTCCGAGGACGAGGTGGACTCAGCTCGGTTGAAGAAAGTCACCGCGACACAGGCAGGCGGTGTTAAAGACAAGGTTGCTTCCCCTGCTGGTTCTAAGGGGAAGTCTAAAGAAGAAGTTGCACCGGAAACTCCAGTTGTTCCCGCTCCTCTCGTGCCACCTCCTGTTCATTACATTGATAGCAGAGGGAGAAAGATTGATCACACCGTATTTGGGGAACTGGGAGTTATAGTCGGGTGTAATCTAGTAGGTCAGTGCAAGAGGATCGTTCTTGCATGGCGTTACATAGATAACACCGACTATTTTGTTTTGCTGCGAGGAGATGGTGTGCAGTACATGCGTATGAAATACGCGACGTTCAACTCTCTTCCATACTATGAGTTGAAGCGTCTGGCGGATTTGGAACCCACCAACCTCACTTCGGATGCGGCCAAGCTGTTTTTCAAGACGTTGAGATCCGACATCCATTTTGGAAAGCTTGAAAACTTCAAACTCACCCAGCCTATCATCCAGAGGTCAGAGAAGAGAAATCCAAAGACTAAGAGGCGAGATTTTATACACATCTATCCTGAAGTCAAGCAACTCAGGAGGATCAGGTTGCCCTCATTACCTCAGGATTTCTTAACTGATGTTGAGGCTTGGGGGTTTGACGACAAAGCTCGGGAGGCCGTGGTGTTTGGCAAAGATGGCAAAGTGCTGCTGAGGATCTATGATCCTATTCATCTTCTCTGCCTTTCCGAAGCTGATCTGAAGAGGCTGAATGAGAAGAAGATCTATTGTGCAGAGAATGAGCAATCTTTTGGCATAGTCTTCTCACATGTGGTGCACATTTGCGTGTTAAAGGGCTATCACTCGCAGAACTTGCCATTAGTGACTGAAGAAGCAGCTTAGACTGTGGTTTGCAGGGTATTAGCTGGTTTTTGGTATTTCTTTATTCCAGCTCAAACTATATTTTTTGTCTGTAATTCATGTACACATCTTATGATATATCAATGTTTATTTTGCTTGATTGATTGTTTGTAATGTGTGTGATGCGTGATTCGGTAGGCTTTTAATTCCTATTTGAATTACGTGGTCCGGTTTGCGTTCAAACTTCAACTTTCAAGTTTAATTTACATGTTAAGTTTAAAGCGTTTAGACTTCGCAACATATACAGTTGCGAACTCGGACAAAAACCGTTTGCTTAAATGCAAAACTCTTTTCAAAAAGAGTCTAAAGTTTTGCAACTCATCGAGTCTAAAGTTAAATAATCTCGGATGAGTCTAAAGTTTTTGAAACTCATTGAGTAAAAGATTAAATAATCTCAATTGAGTATAAAGCGTCCAAAATGATAAAAACCTAAACTTTTTGATCGTGACTTCGAAACTTTCTTTTTAAGTTTTTAGGATTTGTATAGTTCCAAAATTAATAAAAATCAGAAAATCATAAAAAGAGGGGGAGAAAGTTTGTGAAAACCTTAGGAAATGATAGTACATCGCGGATTTTAAAACTTAGAATCATAAGTGTTTGTTCGATGTATTAGTAGGTACGGCCAATATCATATAAACAATTTTCCGAACCTGTTTCTAATGGGTAACACGGTTAAGTTTGTTCATCTCAATGACAAGCTGAACACTTTCTTCAGTGTGCCTGGAATCTGTCACCATAGGATTATATATATATAAATAAGTATCTGAGAGTAATAGAAAAGCGAGGAAAAGAAAAATTGAGAGAAAATCAAAAAATATAATAAATCGTTTTTCTAAAACTCAAAGAGTTTTTATTAATAACTTCTAAACACCTTGAGGCGCTCCAGGATCTATAAGGTTGCGAAATCATAGTTTCCTGCAGTTAGTATAAAGGTTGAGGAGTTAAGTAAAACTCGTATCCTTGAGGCGCTCCTGGATTCTATAAGGTTGCGAAATCATAGTTTCCTTGCAGTTAGTATAAAGGGGAGAGTAGAGTCAAATAAGAATTCCGTAACTCTTGATGCTTACTTGATAAACGGCAAAGACAGAGGGAGGAGTTCACGAGTCTAATAAAGCTTTTAAGCTCAAAAATATATAAAAAATATATTATAAATAAAAAAAAAAACAAAAAGAAAGCCAAAAAGCTTCTCTAATTATGAAAAATGCACAAGTAAACTTTATACTATAAGTATGCATTTTCAATACTTAGAGTAGTTAATAAAATAGAAATAAGGTGACGGGTTTCCTAAATAAATACTGGAAGTTTGATGACGCTTTGAGGGGAGTTCGGATTTAGCTAAGTGTAAATATAAGTGGGATCCATATAAACAGTTGTAATTTAAATAATCGGAAGATTCTTTGTATGATATCTATGTTGTATTTAAGAGGACAATATACTAATAATCGGTTGATTCTTGTGATTCGACTTCTGCGATATGATCCTAAAAGCAAACTAATCCCTATCCAAAAAGATTTGCTCTTTTGTAGGTTGCTAAAGTAGTGTGAATAGCTTATAGTTAAAAACCACAAAAAGAGTTTCGGTTTTAGGTTAAGAAAACAAACAAAAATCAAAAATATTTTATTTCTATGTTTATTTTCTTCGTTGTCACGTATCGCTTATGGTTAAAAGGTTTTATCACGTGTTTTCTGAAAAATGAGAAATTTTGTCAGTAGAACACAAACACGTATTTGGTCAGTTTGTCTTTGTAAGCCAGGTTTACAAAGTTAAGGATCGGATCTTGAAGAGTCTAGCACTTCTTGGAAGTCAAGGAACTCGAAGCTGATATTCATGGAGCCGCGTTGCTTAATGATGAAGATTAGTTGTGAGAAAGATTCGCAACTTAACGGTTGCAAACTTTACACCGTACAAGTCTCTATGAAGTTTAAAGGACCAACTCTCGATCTCTCGACACCAAAAGTTCAAGACAATTTGGAAGAATACAAGCTACATCCAAGGGGGAGTTTGTTGGAGCATTATTGTCTGTATTTGTATTCATTTGAACGTGTCATAGAGTTAGTACGTAATTAGATCGAGTTGTAAAGTCCAAACGCATTTACGAACAAGTTACGTTCAAGTACTGAGTTACACTCACGTAACTCATGAGTTACGCACGTAACTAGGAGAGTTACGCGCGTAACTCACTTCCAAAGAGTTACGTGAGCGTAACTCTCTTCTAGGGTTTCGGGCCACCTATAAATAGCAAGCCTCGAAATCATAAATGCGGGTTGTTGAACGTTGTCAGAGCATTAGAGCGAGATTAGTTACGTGAGCTAGGGTTAGATCACGTAACTCTTTGTTTTTGAGTGTTAAAGTCTTGTAATCGAGTGTTTAGGTTCTATTCGTGATTGAAACAAACACGTAAGCTTAATAGAATCAATCATTTGATTATATCTTCTGTTCTTCCCCGTTTACTTACTCAAATTAGTTATTCCGCAATTAGTTTGTGTTAGGATTCAAAGGAGGTCCGAAAAGAGGCGACCAACAACATATGAAAAAAGCATATAAGATAATGTGAATTTATATAAAAAAAATCTTTAGAATCTACCCATTTAACCTGATAGAGGCAAAATATAACCCAAATTGACCCGTTTACCCATTTATGGGTTAAAAGTCTCATCATAATATAGTCCTAAAATAACAAAAAGAGCAACTTTTCCTTCCTATTATACCTTTGTATGTAGATCTCAAGCTGGAACAGTGGCGATGATGAATTCTTAGATGTTGAGCGGGAATCTTGTGTGTTGGCTGAAGATGTGTCTCCATTGTCGGATGTATATGTCTATTATCTCCCTACCTTTCTTTATAAGATGGAACTTGTTTTAGTCATCGTCTGTTTAAACACGCTTATGTTATACATTCCAATTGAAAAACCTTACATAAGACCTGCTGGATCCATTCAACCCGTATCCATTCAAAAATCTTTTCAGAATTTTACGCATCAGAAGGTAGTGGCAAGGTATGATTTAAAGCGACCGGTAATTATTTTTATCTGAAAACAAACGTGCACAACTCTTCATTTTAATATTTCTAATCGTATTCTAATTTATACAAATCTTTATAATGCTTCAGGCTCAATCTCTGTTGAGCATGGTGAAAAATTGGTGGGGAGCAGGATAAGGTTTGGTGGCCTGAAGATAAAACGTAAGTATCATAGCACTTGAGTGGAGAATCTTTGATCATCTTTTAACGTGAACATCTATTTCTGCACTAGAGGGCTCGAAAATTTACCTTCAAACTGGATGCCAAATGGAAGCAATTCAAGAAATTTATCAATAATGGAATTCCAGTGACAACTTCAGTAACGTCATTTCTAGTACGTGTCAAAACGGTCCGATCGGCCCCCAAACACTTTCTGTAAACAGTCTAAAGTTTGAAAAAGGATTATATATACGAAAGCCACCCACCTATTCAACTTTTTTAAACCCAGATCAACATGGGTCATGTGACATCCCGTCATTTTGAGGTATTAAACGTTACCGTTATCTATTCTTTTTATTCGCAATTGTTTTGACCCTTTGTTATTTCGCTTTCAATTGGTTTACGCTTTATTTATGTGTCGGGTTTTACGTTATTTGGTTGTTTCCTCCTTTGTGGCGGAAACTGAATATGAAAATGAATATTTAGCAGGTATATAAATCAGTTCGCAGATATACGTAATAATTATAATTTTCGTAATAAAAATTGGGAGAATTTTTTTGGTAAAGTCTATCCAATCTGTTTCAACTCGGACTTCACAATTGCCTTTTTTGATCTGTTTTGAGTTTTGACCCGTTGCCCAATCCGTTGACCAGCCCATTCTGCCACCTCTAGTTATATATTTTTCATTGATGTTGTCCCAGGTACCAGTTTTAACGAACAAACAGAGGTAGTAAGTTTGACCCATTTACATATGAATGGGTTGTTTTGTGTATATGTTATCTCTACCGAGGCAAACAGGTATAACAAAAAAGAAAACTTGACTAAAAAACAAACATGTCAAATGGATAGAAAGTCGTCTTAAGTGAATGCTTATTGCATATAACTTCTACATATTTATTTTTTAATTAGTTAGATTATCATCGAAGAAATATCATTTTGTAATCATATTTTACACTTTTTTATTTATAAAAGAAAAAGATATTAAAGGTATTAAAGTATTTTGTGTGAAACCAACCTGGCCCGAATAAAAGAATTACACGTCACCCAACCCGCCCGATTTGCCTATTTTCCACATCTAATCAAAATTGAATGTTGTTGAAATTTATAATAACAGTGAATGTATGTAAATCGTGAAACACTTTGTACAAACATAACTAACTTTTTTTCTTTCCGTTTTTTAGATTCGGATTATGATTGAAGGAGAACAATAAGATACAGGTTTGCAGAATTAAGAAACATACGCCGTTGCCGACATGAAGAAAATGTCAACAAAACTGCAAAAACAAAAAATGATCGGAGAAAAAACCCAAAAATCTCCAAAAAGTGGAATACGTGGAAATCCTACCTGGAACTTCCTTTTCAGAATGATTTTGTAGATGACATAACTCAAACCTCGAAGGACACCCGTTGAAATGTGGGCCCAACAATTGAACTCGTATATTGACATAAATGACCCCTGAAGACGCTCGCTGGTATTCTTGTTTCTTTGGGTGAAGAGATGGCGCAAACGAGTGAATTCAAAGGATTAGGCTAGTGAGGTGGGTGTGAAACGTCTGGTTCACTGTCGGAGGTGGTTCGAGCCTGTGTGGTGAATGGTTCACGTGATGAAATGGAGATGGAAATGGAAACAGAACCGTATATGGAATGGTTCAAGCGAGGGAATCGGATGGTAAAAATTTGGTTTGCACGTTAACCCAAAATCCTGTTGAATTCTGTGACAATCCGTCTTTTCGAGGTATATTTTATTTATCGATTATTACTCTTTTTATTCGCAATGATTTGGACCCTTGCATTTCGCTTTATTTTACTCACGTTTTATACATTTGAGTCGGGTTTATGTGTTTTATCACTTTGTCTCTCGAGACGGAAGCTTTAGAATCACCTAAGTGCCTAATATCTAGTATACTCGCGTTATTAAAGTATTGTGTTTACGCCATAATCGTCGGTTAAGAAAAATCATATTTCGAAATTTCATTACAAAGTTAGTCCTCTAACTTAATCTGTTACAAAGTTAGTCCTTTAACGGAGAACTAACGGAATCTGTTACAAATCTGGTCCTTTAACGAAAAGATAACGGATTGGTCCCAAAAAGTCCCCGGTGCGCAGCACCTAGGCCAAAAATGGCTAAATTCCAATTCCGACTTTGTGGTCAAATTCTTGAGGTTCTAAACCTCCTTTTCACGTGATTTTTCCTGCAAACTCCCTCATTTGGGTATGTTAGATTCAAATGTGGATCTCAAAGCATGTTATAACCATTTCTCTTTCCAAATTTCCAACTTTTACATTCAAACATGTTATCACTTTTGTCACACAATTCTCTCTTCACACTTGTCTCACATTCTCTCAAACTTTCCAGAGAATTGAGACCTTTTACACTAGTGTATTGAAGAGGAATTCAAGCTAAGAAGTCCACAACTTCTCCACTCAAGAGTTCCATAACAAATTCATCCATTTCGGTAAGTGTTTTCTTAAGAGTTTTCTTCATTTCTTTCTCTTTTCTTCCATCAAACTTAGAGTTTTTAACTCATAATCTTATTCCTTTGTCCTACCAAGTTTTACTTCCGGTGATGACCTTGAAGATGGGGAGTTTCGGTGACCTTCTTTGAAGAAACATTAGTTCGGTTTTGGGTATGTAAACTCTCCGAATTTTCTATATTCTTTCTTCATTTGAACACCTCTAACATTCTTCTATTCATGTGTGAAATGGAAGTTTTGGTACTCGCTACAAATACCTTCGGAGTTGCTACCTTGCGGAGAAAACTCCATATTGTGTTTTGGTAAGAAAATTCCTCCGAAAATCCTTATTTTCCTTCTTTTTGAGACTCTTACTAATCGGTGGCTTTATTGGTATTTTTGGAGTGTGTCTACCTCCTCACCGCCACCATCAACAAGTCTCTCTCTCCGAAATCCTTGCAAGTATCAATCATCTACACGTCTTGCGGGTGAAATCGGTAAAATATTCATTTTCCCTAAACTATTTCGTTTCATTTTTCTTTACTTTTAAATTCGGTTTTAAGCCTTGAAAACGGTTAGGTTAATATATTAGACCAACACCTATCGATCTCGGAATTATTGGACTTAAAACGAGTAAAATAAGTAAAGATATGCTAATTACCGAAATTAACGTATTTATGTTATTACTATGTAAAAACTACACATTTATATATATAAAACACTTGGTAAATGTTAGTTAAACCTATTTTAACTTCTGGACAGAAAGTATTTTAAACTCAGAACGTCAAACGAACCAGAAAACGACTAAAACGTAAAATTCGTTAACGGAAAATACCCCGGTGCGCAGCACCGGGGGTCTGTTCTTCAAAATTTCGTTTTCTTGTTATTTTTCGACTTAGACTCGTAACGTATTTTAACTTTAAACTCATATCAGTAACATATTGTGTATAAAAGTACTATATAAGTCAAATACCGTCTTTGGACTCAAAGACATTACCGCAATATTAAACATTATCGAAAGAATTATACAAACGTTTTACTTAACTTTTTACAACAAATCGTTTAAAACCGTTATAACTCATTTTTACTCTATTATTCTGAAATAAAAGTCTTTTACTCCTAAATTGTCAAAGTTATATTTCAAATCCAAATCTTCAACTTTGACTTTCCTATAAAATCTTTGATCTTGACTTTTTCTATAAATTGTTGACTTTGACTTTGACCAAGTCAACATCTTTGACTTTGACCAAGTCAACGTCTTCAACGTTAACTTTGGTCGATTTCAATAAACTTTGGTAACGGTATTCCCTTCAATCGACGTTCCTGTTAGTCAAGTTTGGCTCGGAATGTTATTCCTTTCTAAAAGTCTTTATGACGTGAAATTATCGATATTTTCCTATCGTCTCTATCGGCGCGGAACATCGTCACCATGAACCGTCATCACGACTCGACTTTGGAAATCGTTGGAATACTTTATTAAATCTTAAACTTTAGACTTAACCGATAAGGCTAAACCGAACTATGTTATTGAGATACTTAGACTTTGTTATATTGATTTAGGGCACTTAGGCGGCGGATTATTAGCTTCATATTGATTATTACCCGTTCTCTTGCCGAGCTTATTTTGTGAGTTATTCGTAGCCCCTTTTCTCTTATTATTTTGGGCTGGAAAGCGTTTTTGAACTATTATATGATGTATATCTTGTATGCCTAGTGTATTAGTATCACCTTAGATTAGGATGCTTCTTAGGCTTTTGGTAAGCCCCCCTCATACACTTGTTAGCTATTTGCCCACGGTTGCATATATATAGATCTATATGGGTTTGACCAACCCTCATTACTCGAGAGGATATCCCTACGAGTGAATGTTATGGCCGTATGATTGTTTGTTGCCTTTGGTATTGCATCGCCTTAGGTTAGGGGATTTGTGGTCAGGTTCAGTGTATATTAATCTTTGGTATCTATACTCACACTAGGGTTATACATCAAGATATGCTTTTGAAACTTAAATTGTTAATCAAATCTTTTATTGGGTCAAATCTTATTTACTTATTGCGAATAATTCACCAACATTGTGTTGATGTCGTTTTTAACGCTTTTTCAGGAGTTTGAGGATTTTAGTTGATCATGCCTTGCACATTTTGGGATCATATATTACTTGTATTTGGAATTCGTTTTGCTTGATGTAATTCCTTTATGATCCGAGTATTTGACATTTGTATTGTATTTGTACTTGACTTTGGTTTCACATTCGGTTTTGTATTGTATTTTAAAACCTCGAGGCATGATTAATATATTTTGATGTTTTGTTTACGGTTGTATGTTGTAATCCTTGACTCTTGATATCTTTAACTGGAACACTCCGCGTTCCGCTTTGAGCGGGGTGTGACAAATTCAAAACCGAAGATACTAAAATGTTTGTTAGGAAGAAGTAAGATTTTAACATCGAGACTTTCGTGCAGATCTGGTGCGGTTTTTTTTACATTTGAACTTGTTTTTTCAATTGGTTTTTCGTCTAGTTTTTATTTGTATTTTGAAACTTTCGTTTTCTATATGATACCTATGATGAATGATATTGGATATTGGTTGTGTTTATTTGTATTTTATACTTTTGTAGTTATTGTTGTTAAAAATTAACTTTTCATGCGTTTTGTTTTCTTAATGACATGTCATATTTGACATCATTAGTAAAATGTACATATTATGGTTTGAACTATGATATATGTTATGTGGGTTTTTTTTGTTAATTGTTTCCGAATAATTTTATATTTGTGGTTCTCGACGAATAACGTTGGCGGTTCACTTTTATTACGGGCCGATGGATTTGATTAAGTTTTAATTTTAATCCGTCAAAATAGCCTATTTATAATACCAGATAGATAATATCAGTTACTTTGCAATGAAAACCGCCCAGAAGTAACGCCTTGTCTTTGTCTTCGACTTACACAAAATTTAAAATACTAATTATGGTTGTTATGTTAGATGTCATCGGTTACTTAACAATTCAAAATTCTACAAGGAAATGCATTGAATCCAGAACTAAAAATTTTATATAGAAATTGAAGAAAAATCTATAATCTATAATATATACTAAAAGACGTGCATTAAAAATCATATGACAAGATGGATTTGAAGATTAATTTTAACCGTTAGATCAAATAATGATATCATATTATATCATAATTAACTATTTTAGTTTTTACCATTTCATTTTAAATACAATTTAAACCTTTCAACTTTACTACATATTTAATAAGATATAGTTTGACACTGTTACTTTAAATGTTAAATATTTCTATCAACTATATTTTTTTATTGAAAGATAAACGATTTTTTTTTCTAAGAAAACAAAAAAATATAACCGTAAGAAAAAAAAAATAGTATGGACATACCAAAAAGAGACACTCTCTATATTTTCGTTTTTGTTTAACAATAAACGAACACTGGATTAACAAAAGACTTTAATTTGACCTCTATGATTTTATATTCTTGTACGAGTATAAAAGAACTATAAAAAATAATAAAAATGAATGTTGACATACAAAATGACACATTTTGTGTACCGATACATACAACCATAATAGATTAATAAAAGACTAAAAAAACCATATTGTGAAACTATTTAATTTGACCTTTAAGAATATGTCCGTAAGAAAACAAAATTGAATAAAAAAATTATTGAATACCTACTTCTACCAACATGACATAATCCTTATTTAAAATTTAAAATTTAATAGACTAAAATTATTTAAAACACCAAAATGACCCACATATAAAATTTATCAGAATTCAACTATTTTATTGAATTTATAAACACCAGACCACAATGTTTTAATAGGTTCTTTTGTATTATTTTCGATAAAATTGTGAGCGTATACAAATTTAAAAGTCAAACTGAAACACATACATATAAACGAAACAACAAATATATGATATCACAACTCATATTGTCATATATTATTAATGATACACGATGTTCCCTCAGTTTCTACATATTATATTTGTATTTTTTTCAATTAAATTATCCGTGTATACACGAAAAATAAACTAGTATTTTACTAAAACATATGGAAAAAACATTTAAGATAATGTGAATTCATATAGAGCAGATAAGGATTTCCATCTTCATATGTTTTAATAGAAAATTTTATTAAAATTTAGAAGTCATATGTGTTACGTTTAAGGGACAACAAATCTTTGGAATCTACCCATTTGAACTTATAGAGGCAAAGTATAACCAAACATTGACCCGTTTACACATTTATGGGTTAAAAGTGTCACCATAAATATTTGTCTTAAAATAACAAACATGAGCAATTTTTCATCCTATTATACTTTGAATATGTAGATCTCAAGCGGGAACAGTGGTGATGATGAAATCCTAATTGTTGAGCAGAAATCCTTCGAGTTGGTTGAAGACGTGTTTCCTTTGTCGGATTGTGGATATATCTATTATCTCCCTCTCTCTCTTTATAAGCAAGAACTCGTTTTAATCATCGTTTGTATAAACACACTTATGTTATACATTCGGGTGATTTATATTAAAAAGGGCTATTTTGGCCCCAAATGGTCAAACCGAATAAATTTGGGATTTTTGTTAGTTTTTTTTTTTGGGAAACAGCTTATCCAAACAAACATGAACATAGAAAGAGCTTGAGAATTTTCGGGTCAAAATGGGTTGGGTTGGGCTGTTTTGACAAGTCAATATATAGCCCTACTTTATATCTACCCTTATTATTGAGTTTTTTTATTTTGTTGTAATGTATTGAGGAAATATTAGTGAAGAATGAAGAAACCGAATAGTAAAACATGTCCTTCCAATTGGAAAACCTTACATAAAACCCGCATGATCCATTCAACCCGTATCCATTCTAAATAATGTTTCATAATGTTACCCATTTCAAGGTAATGGCAAAGTATGATCTAGGCGCCCATTTACCAATAAATGGGTTTAAATTGCCTCCTTTAATTTGTTTTCCTTGGAAAGCAACATGTACAACTCTTCATTCCAAATATGCTAATTGTAAATAGGATTATACAAATCTCTATAATGCTTCAGGCTGAATATGTTGAGCATAGTGGAAATTTGGTGGGTAGCAGGGTAAAAATTTGATCGCCTCAAGCACGGGCGAAGCTAGGAATTTCTTTTACGTGGCTTGAATGAAAAATAAGGGGCAAAAATTTCCAAATTGATTTTTAAAGGGGCAAAATTTTAAAAATAACATAAATATAACTATTTTTTACACTATAACACAATTCCACAGGGGTAATTGCATACTTTGTGCCTCGCTCCATTCCTGGCGTGAGGATAAAACGTATGTATCATAGCACTCGAGTTATATGAAATAATATTTGATCATAGTTAAATGTGATCATCTTTTACTGCAGTTATTACGAATGAGTTGTGAAGTCTTTAACATTCAGATAAAGTAGTAAAAGGTGTGATACCGACAAACATTTTCTCTAAGTTGTTTATTGGTATTTTTTATGCGTATTGCGTGTCACACCCCGCTTCAGCAGAAACAAGAAGTGTGCAAATAATGATATCAGAAGACAAGGTTATAACATACAACTATGTAAAATAACATCATAATCATAAATAATAATCAAGGTTTACAACAATAGACATGCTACAAATGTGTATCAAAGTACATATCCAAATACAATAATAAAAACATGGATCTCCTAGGAACTAATCTAAACATAGTAGTTCCACGAAAACAGGTAACAGATCCACATAACCCACAAAAGCCACATAAGCATGCCATCAATAAAACTGCAACCTCATACTCCTGAAAAGCGGAACATTAAAACGTCACGCAATTTTAAGTTGAAAAGTGACCCATTTAAAATATAAAAATAGTAATAAATTTCCAACCACGTCTTGCTTTACAACCATAGTGCGACGTCTAGCAGGAATGCAAGCAAATGAATCCCATCTCGTAGCGAGTAAAGTGCCTACGACCCTATAGAGAGATTAGGGGCGCGCTAGCGCTTGATCTATTGCCTAGATATCATACAACCAATCCAGAATAAAGTAAGCAACAATAATCAACCATCCTAAGGTTTCTAAACCTATGGCATAGCAACGAGTAATGATGAGGGACATCCTACCGATGAGGGTTTGTCAAACCCATATATATATATATATATATATATATATATATATATATATATATATATATATATATATATATATATATATGCAACCGAGGGCTCTGAAGAGTTAACATATGTTTAAACAAGGGGGCCTAACACAGGTCAAAGCCTAAAGACAATTTAATCTAAAAGCAATTCTAATCCACTATGTATACAAGACAAAATCACACAAGTTTTATACACGCTTTTCATGCCCAAAGAATAAAACAGTAAAAAGGGCAACAAATAACTCACAATAATACCAAATGCCGGTTACCAAGTCAAATCAGTCCAAAATCCGAGTCACAGTCACGACTCCTGCCTAAGTGCCCTAGATAAGCAATGAAAATGAATAAGTATCTTTCTAAGACTAAGTCTAGCACGGTTTAGCCCTTCTATTAATGTTATATATGAAGAATTCAATAAACAATTTCCAAGGAGTCATTTTAGGAAAAATAACGACGAATAGAAATTCGATAATAAATTCGGAATGTCATACCGGAAAATATGACGAAGGATAATCATGAATTTGATAAATAATTTAAGATTTCATATTAGGAAATATGACGATAGTTTGCGATTACAAAAAGAGTGATTAAATTCGGTTTGTAAGTTAAACTTTTTGAAAAAGTTAATTTTATAAATTTACAACGTTTACATTATTCAATAATACTTTCTAAGTTTAGGCGATAAAAAGGTGAATTTTATCAAAAGAAATAAATACCAATTTTTGTCGTAAAAGTACTCATTTTTTTTCAAAAAACGTAATTTTTATGAAAATTTATATTTTGAATTTTATAAGTTGAGGAATAAATACCGATTAAGTTGAATCTATGAAACCATGTGATTTTAATTAATTTTTTTGATTAGGTCGTATCTATGAAACTGTCGGTCACTAATTTTTTAGGGATGGATTTGGGTGATCGACATTTTAAGTTATATATGGAAATAAAATAATACTATATATGATAAGAAAAATCATCTATATATCATTATTATGTTTGTCGTCTAGGTGGCTTATTTGCGGTTTGAAGTCCAACCAGAGCATGATTTTCACCTTCACAAGTTGAGAATCATACTTAATTCATCCCCTAGTGAGAATTAAAGAATAATTTTGATATCTCACCAATTGTTGGGTAGTAAAACTTAGGTAAATAGATGGTCTACGAGTGATGACTTACGACATGAAGGACTACGACTTCGGCACTTTACGACATAAATATTTATGTTTGCGTTAGGGTATAGAGTATTTTAGTTTCATTAAAAAATAGTGAATTTAGATCTTAATTAATGTGTCACACCCCGCATTAAATGGCGGAACCGAGGTGTACAGTGTATTCGGTATCAGAGATTCAAAGGTTACATCAAACATAAATAAACCAAACATCATCAACATAGATAAAGAGTTTGAAGTAAAATACTTATTACAATCATCCGAATATTATCAAAATACGGCTACAGAGTTTGGGAAACTAAGGAATTACAATAACAAAATAAATTCCAAGCAAAAGTCCCAAGTAGCCAAGCAAGCATAGCATCGAAAAGAGGTAACCTCACATCCCTGAAAAGCGTTAAAATACGACGTCAACATAAAGTTGGTGAATTATTCGCAATAGTAAATGAAAACATATTAGTATAAAAGATTTCAATAAGTTTTGACCCAAAAGATAAGATTTGAAGATAAGTCCTTTTTGAAAAGATAGTTCAAAATATATTTGAAGTATACAAAACCTTTCGATAAAATATTCATACATATCCCATAAAATACCATAATCATATCATAAAATACATACTGGATAGATAGCAGCTCTAGGAACATACGATACACCTGATCCTTAACAATACTGGCAACTAACCCCACCTAGTGTCTTAAGCTAGGTTGTTCTCGGAAATAATCAGTCATAACATTACTAACACGGACAGGGCTCCTCCCTTATCATAATAACGTGTTAGAATGAGGGTTTGTTAGACCCATATAGCGCTATATATACGAACCGGCGGCTAATAGCTAACAGGTGTGTATACGGGGCCTCATACTACCACAAAGGCGGTACGAGTTGGGTAAGACCATCTAAAGCATCATATCTACAATACATATCCATAATACATACATACCAAAAATATATTAGTTTAACGCTAATCATGCCCAAAAATGTAAAAGTAGTAAAAAGGGCAACGAATAACTCACTGATAGCAAAGCAATCCAAATCTTTATATGTCGGGATATACTACAATACCGTCAAGCTTCAACGTCTAAGTGCCCTATACATCACGTAAATAAAACATGTCTAAGTATCTCTAAGTCTAGTAGGGTTATGCCTTAATGATTAACGTTTTATACGGGTTTTGAAATGACCAAAAGGAATATCGAGTTAACGGGATTACAAGTGTTTAAATACGTGATTAGTTACTTGCTTATGAAGGAATTACGTGATCGAAAGGACTACATACGTGATTAGCAAGAAAGTTACTCGAAATCAAAGAACTACATGATCATGGTGTTAAATATGTGCTAAATAAGTTATGGAAATCAACAAGAGTAACATGCAAAAGAAGTCACGTGCAGATCAAGACAATTATGTGATTTCAAGCTTGCTATGTGCAGAATTACATGCATGGAAAGTGAATTACGTGAACATGGGATAGACTTACGTGCATGGGGCCATAATTACGTGACAAAATGGTTTATTACGTGCTCAGCATGACAATTTCGTGAACCTATAAGCAATTACGTGATCCTTCAAGACTTACGTGACATGCAAGTCTGTTACGTGCAGAATTACGTGATATGCAAGGCTGTTACGTGATTTATGAGTCACGAAATACACAGTTACGGGCGTAATACTGAAGTTACGTGATCAGAAGTTCTATTACGTGAGGTTTAGGCATAGTTACGTGAATAGGAAGCAAGTTACGTGCCATAACGGGATTTTTACGAAAAATAACATTCGGAATGAGGTTTCTAAGTGTTCTAGGCGTCTATTTGACCCCAAATTGGAACCCTATGTCCAGTATATGATTAGGAACAATAATCCTCAATAAAATCTCGGTTTTGACGGTGAAAAATGGTATTTACGTGATGGAGTCAAAATAACAAAGTTTAAAACCAAAATGATGAAATACTTACCCGATCGTAACGAATTTCGGAGGATAGATAGAGGTGATGATGGTGAACAATAATCCGGTCTCGGATTTGAAATTGGACGGTTGGATAGCCGGAAAAGTTAGAGAGAAGGTGGAGGTTTATGTGTGTGTGTTGTGTGTGTTTTTAGAGAGAGAGTGGGTAGGTGACAAAAGATAGATAAGGACAAAATCAGATTCTAGATAAGACAAATAAGTTGGTGGAGGATGGTGTTTGTAATAAAATCCTAAAAGGACTAAAATCGTAATAGAATTTCTCGCGTAGGACTAGTTTTGTAATAAAATTTCCGAAAAGACTAAAAATGAAATACTTTTTAAACGTTAATCTTAATCATATAATTAAGGCATAATTCCCCTAAACTTATCATAAGAGCATACTAGACTTATACTAAAGGCACTTAAGACTATACGTTCCCGACATAAAGATTCGAATCACATACTATATACCCGATAAACGTAAATACTCATAAAATACAATTACGATACTCATAAAATACGAATACGATAAACATAAAAGAAATACATTAGGGTCAAAACATGAACATAAATAAATAAAACGAATACGTGACGATAGAATAATACCGTGAAATTCGCGAATGTCACATAATGTGTTCGGGAATTAATTCGAAGATAAAAATTGAATTCGCGTAGTTAATTTTAGTTTACAATGAACATAAGGGAAGCCGGTACCCCTAATCCTAAAGTATGCAAACTAAAGGTACTAAAGTCCTTAGCTTATTATGGTTGAAATAATTACCCGACAAAAGTGAAAATATTCAATAATATACGTAGTGAAAATTAATCGAAAATGGCACATACGAGAATCGGTGCCTGGAAATTCGCGGTTGTCACATCGTATTCCATCATTTTCCAATCTCGTGCCAGACTTTAATAGGCAGCGAACAATGGATCAGAATGTGGTGAACCGATTCAATGTCCTTGTCTCAAACAGGACATCTTAGGAATGAAGGTCCACACCCCGACGATCAAGGTTCGGCCTTGTAAGAAGCATGTCAGAACAAGCCCTTCATGCTAAAGCTAGAATAAAAGCTTAATTAGGAATGAGAAAACCATATTTCTTGTGCTTGGGCGAATCTTAACGGTCATGTTATTTCTATGCTTCCAAACATCCACATAGCCGTTTGGATAATCTCATCTAGAAGACGTTTTCCCTTTCCGGATAGTGTCAGCAAATTTAAGTCATTGAACGTTACGGATGTTAGACTCCAACTTTTAAGTGTTGCCAATGAACTTTCGATCATCCTAATATTGCATTCCAATACGAGACAAGGTTTCAGTTTCTAGCACCTCATCACAAACAGGGCATCTCGTAAATTAGATTTTCTATATTTACTTTCATTTCATATTATTTCAAAAAAGACATAGTAATTAAAAATAATAGAAACAAACATAGAAAGTTATTAATTAAAAGATTAATAAAGGGACATAACACTCTAGATGCACAATGTAGGTGTTATAAAACCCTAATCTTGTACTGTTGTCATATATATCAGCAGCAGCAGGTGTAGCCGTATCAAACCCTAATATGTCTACCACCTCATTTTCAATGTTTCAAGAAAACAGACCTCCGGATTTCAATGTTAGTGTCTTTACTTCGTATTTCTTTTGTTCTTTTTTGTTATGACAAGTGCATGCTAACTTAAAATATGTATCATCTTTTAGGGGATAGAAGAACGATCTTCGTTCATCGTTCATAGCATTTCAATGAAGATATCCGTTAGGTAAATGTTTAGATCTAATGCAAATAACCTCTTTCCGTAACTTTTGAGCAGATTTTTGTGGATCCGAGATCTAATTTTATTGACAAGTCATGTTTATTTCCTATGTGGTACAGCAATCTTGTAATGACCGAAGATCAATCAGTCGATGGTAAACGGAGAATCTCCGACGACCGAATCTGCTTTGCTGATATTTTCGGTACTTGTATGTATTCGATCTCTCTTACTTATAATTCTTTTTCTTAATAGAAATCCAACACTCTAGTATACCTTTTGGTAACTTTTATTTTTGTAGTACAGTTCATTAACTTAACAGAAATTCGTTCGATTTGACTGATTTGAATGGTGTGTGTTAATGATATTTGTAGCCCTCGCAGCGGAAAGGTTCTTTGGAGTCAAACCCATAAAACATATTGTAAATTACAACATTTGGAATGGTGATGTTCCTAGCAGTTTTATTCATGATGATCATGGTAAGGGTTGTCATTATGTCCTGCCCCTGTATGATTTGCATTTGTTTCCAACCATTTGTACTACTTTTTGGTGATTATTTTATTTTCCTTTTAGACATTATGCTTAATTGTGTTTTGGACTTGTTTTTGCAGCTGGTGATTTAGTGCTAATAAACCCGTTAGATTTCCTTACGTTGCTCGAGTGGAGAAACTCATAGTCGATAGTCAAAATAAGGTGAAATTTTCTGTTCTATGGTATTACCGGCCACAAGATACAGCGCAAGGCCGAAAATGTTTTCACGGTTTAAGGGAACTCTTATTATCAGATCATCATGTGGCCCTTAATACCATAGAACATAAAATTTCACCTTATTTTGACTATCGACTATGAGTTTCTCCACTCGAGCAACGTAAGGAAATCTAAGATACATCGCAAGGCCGAAAATGTTTTCACGGTTTAAGGGAACTCTTATTATCAGATCATCATGACTGGCTTAATTATGCAAGAACGATCTACGACAAGTGTCAAGTTCTTTCTTTCGACGACTATTCAAATCTTGAGAAAGTCAGTACTCGAGACTATTTCTCACGTTTTGAATACAAGGCTGTGAAAAAAGAATATGCAGACGATTATAAAGTTCTCACGTAGGTCTTTTTTGATTTATATATCCTCTTTTTGATAGAGAGTGGGGAAGGGTAGTGTAAAGAAAGGTGGTATATATTGTCATTGCTGCACAAAAGAGATCCTAATGATTCAAATGATCAAATTGGTCAAGTGTCATTGGCTGACCAAAGAGTCCCTGATGATTCCGAATATCATGAATGTAAGTGACAAAATTGATCATATGTAGAACGTGAAGTGTCAATTACATATGTTTTTATATGCTAATTTAGTCTCTTTTATTATTTTACTTTTATAGCATTGAAGTAGCTGGGATTCTTTTTTCTTTGAGTGAAGAGATGACACAAAAGCGTGAATGTAAAGGATTAGGTGAGTGTGATGGGTGTGAACCGTCTTGTTCACTGTCGGATGTGGTTCCAGCCTCTGTGGTGAATGGTTCACGTGATGAAATGGAGATGGAAATGGAAACGGAACCAGAAATAGAACCGTTAAGGCGAGGGAATCAGATAGTGAAAATTTGGTTTGCACATCATGCTGAATTCAGCACCGAAGATGCTAAAATCTTTATGAGGAGGATTTAAGATTTTAACATTTAAACTTTAGTTCATATTTGGTGCCGGTTTTTTTACATTTGAACTTGTTTTTTCAGTTGGTTATTTTCGTCTAATTTCTTATTTGTATTTTATTACTTTCGTTTTGTATATGATACCGATGATGAATGATATTGGATATCGGTTGTTTTTATTTGTATCTTACACTATTTTAGTTATTGTTGTTAAGATTAACTTTTCACACGTTTCGTTTTCTTAATGAGATGTCATATTCATATTATGGTTTGAATTATGATCTAAGTTACGGGTGTATGTTTTTTTTGGTTATTTGTTCGGCATAATTCTATATTTATGGTTCTCGGCGAGTAACCGCCGGCGGTTTACTTTCATTACGGATCGTTGGATTTGATTATCAGTCGGAAATATTTTAGTAAAACAGATGAAAAAAGCATATAAGATAATGTGAATTTATATAAAAAAAATCTTTAGAATCTACCCATTTAACCTAATAGAGACAAAATATAACCCAAATTGACCCGTTTACCCATTTATGGGTTAAAAGTGTCATCATAAATATTAGTCCTAAAATAACAAAAAAGAGCAACTTTTCCTTCCGATTATACCTTTGTATGTAGATCTCAAGCGGGAACAGTGGCGATGATGAATTCTTAGATGTTGAACGGGAATCTTGTGTGTTGGCTGAAGATGTGTCTCCATTGTCGGATGTATATGTCTATTATCTCCCTACCTTTCTTTATAAGATGGTACTTGTTTTAGTCATCGTCTGTTTAAACACGCTTATGTTATACATTCCAATTGAAAAACCTTACATAAGACCTGCTGGATCCATTCAACCCGTATTCATTCAAAAATCTTTTCAGAATTTTACGCATCAGAAGGTAGTGACAAGGTATGATTTAAATCGACCGTTAATTATTTTTATCTGAAAACAAACGTGCACAACTCTTCATTTTAATACTGTTAATCGTATTCTAATTTATACAAATCTTTATAATGCTTCAGGCTCAATCTGTTGAGCATGGTGAAAAATTGGTGGGGAGCAGTATAAAGTTTGGTGGCCTGAAGATAAAACGTAAGTATCATAGCACTTGAGTGGAGAATCTTTGATCATCTTTTAACGTGAACATCTATTTCTGCACTAGAGGGCTCGAAATTTACCTTCAAACTGGATGCCAAATGGAAGCAATTCAAGAAATTTATCAATAATGGAATTCCAGTGATAACTTCAGTAACGTCATTTCTAGTACGTGTCAAAACGGTCCGATCGGCCCCCAAACACTTTCTGTAAACAGTCTAAAGTTTGATAAAGGATTATATATACGAAAGCCACCCACCTATTCAACTTTTTTAAACCCAGATCAACATGGGTCATGTGACATCCCGTCATTTTGAGGTATTAAACGTTACCGTTATCTATTCTTTTTATTCGCAATTGTTTTGACCCTTTGTTATTTCGCTTTCAATTGGTTTACGCTTTATTTATGTGTCGGGTTTTACGTTATTTGGTTGTTTCCTCCTTTGTGGCGGAAACTGAATATGAAAATTAATATTTAGCAGGTATATAAATCAATTCGCAGATATACGTAATAATTATAATTTTCGTAATAAAAATTGGGAGAATTGTTTTTGGTAAACTCTATCCAATCTGTTTCAACTCGGACTACACAATTGCCTTTTTTGATCTGTTTTGAGTTTTGACCCGTTGCCCAATCCGTTGACCAGCCCATTCTGCCACCTCTAGTTATATATTTTTCATTGATGCTGTCCCAGGTACGAATTTTAACGAACAAACAGAGGTAGTAAGTTTGACCCATTTACATATGAATGGGTTGTTTTGTTTATATGTTATCTCTACCGAGGCAAACAGGCAAACAGGTATAACAAAAAAAAAACTTGACTAAAAAACAAACATGTCAAATGGATAGAAAGTCGTCTTAAGTGAATGTTTATTGCATATAACTTCTACATATTTATTTTTTAATTAGTTAGATTATCATCGAAGGAATATCATTTTGTAATCATATTTTACACTTTTTTATTTATAAAAGAAATAGATATTAAAGGTTTTAAAGTATTTTGTGTGAAACCAACCTGACCCGAATAAAAGAATTACACGTCACCCAACCCGCCCGATTTGCCTATTTTCCACATCTAATCAAAATTGATTGTTGTTGAAATTTATAATAACAGTGAATGTATGTAAATCGTGAAACACTTTGTACAAACATATCTAACTTTTTTTCTTTCCGTTTTTTAGATTCGGATTATGATTGAAGGAGAACAATAAAATACAGGTTTGCAGAATTAAGAAACATACGCCGCTGCCGACATGAAGAAAATGTCAAGAAAACTGCAAAAAAAAAAATGATCGGAGAAAAAAACCCAAAAATCTCCAAAAAGTGGAATATGTGGAACTCGAAGTTGAATATGTGGAAACTCCTGAAAAATACGTGGAAACTCCTACGCGGAAATCCCTGATAAATACCTCGAACTTCCTTTTCAGAATGATTTTGTAGATGACATAACTCAAATCTCGTAGGACACTCGTTGAAATGTGGGGCCAACAGATTGAACTCGTATATTGACATAAATGACCCCTGAAGACGCTCGATGGTATTCTTGTTTCTTTGGGTGAAGAGATGACGCAAACGAGTGTGTTGGAACATTATTGTCTGTAGTTGTATTCATTAGAATGTGTCGTCGAGTTAGAATGTAATTAGATCGCGTAACTAAGTTACGGTCGCGTAACTCTTTTAGGGTTTCGAGGTGACTATAAATAGCAGCCTCGGGATCATAAATGCAGTTGTTGAAAGTTGTCAGAGCACTCATATCGAGAATAGTTACGTGAGCTAGGGCTTGTGAGCGTAACTGTGAGTTCTTGTGTGTTAAAGTCTTGTAATCGATTGTTTAGATACTATTCGTGGTTGTAATCAAACACGTAAGCTTAATAGTATCATTCATTTGGTTATCTCTACTGTTCTTCACCATTTACATATACATACTAGTTATTCCGCAATTAGTGTGTTGTAGGGTTCAAAGGAGATCGTGAATTAGGCGACAGAGAGAGTGAATTCAAAGGATTAGGCTAGTGAGGTGGGTGTGAAACGTCTGGTTCACTGTCGGAGATGGTTCCAGCATGTGTGGTGAATGGTTCACGTGATGAAATGGAGATGGAAATGGAAACAGAACCGTATATGGAATGGTTCAAGCGAGGGAATCGGATGGTAAAAATTTGGTTTGCACGTTAACCCGAAATCCTGCTGAATTCAAAACCGAAGATACTAAAATGTTTGTTAGGAAGAAGTAAGATTTTAACATCGACACTTTCGTTCAGATCTGGTGCGGTTTTTTTTTTACATTTGAACTTGTTTTTTCAATTGGTTATTTTCGTCTAGTTTTTATTTGTATTTCTTTTTACAATTTAGATTGTAAATCCAATCGAACCAATAAAAACTGCAATTCTTTTTACTCCTTTTAGAAATCCACAAGAATTAGAGAAGAGTAATTTATTCGTATATTCATTCCATGGTTTTTGTGCTCACACGACTCTTAAATCTCATGTCATTTCTATGCTTCCAATTACCCAAATCGTCGTTTGGATAGTCTCATCTAGCAAATTATTTCCCTTTCATGTAAGGTTGCTAGTGTAGTCAATTCGGAACAAAGAACTTAAGTCATTGCATATTACGGATGTTAAACTCCACCTTTTGAGTTTTGCCAATGAACTTTCTAACAACCTAATATTGCATTCCAAAAAGAGACGGTTTTCGGTTTCTAGCACCGCATGACCAAATTACAACCGGGTATCTCGATTTTCAATAAGATTTTCTATATTTACTTTAATTTCATATTATTTCAATAAATGTATAATAAGATAAATATGAACAAACATAGAAAGTAATTAATTATAAATTGAAAAGGACAAAACATTCTAGAAGCACTAGTAACTATGTTATAAAACCTAATATTGTACTATTGTTTTGTCAGACATCAGCCGCAGGTGTAGCTAGCCGTATCAAACCCTAAAATGTCTACCACCTTTTTTTCTATGTTTCAAGAAAACAGACCTCCGGATTTCACTGTTAGTGTTTTTTCTTCTTATTTCTTTTGTTCATTTTTGTTATGAAAAACGCATGCTAACTTACAATCTGTATCATCTTTTAGGGGATCGAAAGCATTTCAATGAAGAAATCCGTTAGGTAAATGTTTAGATCTAATGCAAATAACCTCATGCTGTAAATTTTGAGCAGATTTTTGTGGATCTGAGATATAATTTTATTGACAAGTCATGTTTATTTCCTATGTGGTACAGCAATCTTATAATGACTGAAGATCAATCAGTCGACCGAATCTGCTTTGCTGATATTTTCTATACTTGTATGTATTCGATCTCTCTTACTTATAATTTGTTTTCTTAATAGAAATCCAACACTCTAGTATACCTTTTGGTAACTTTTATTTTTGTAGTACAGTAAATTAACTTAACAGAAATTCGTTCGATTTGACTGATTTGAATGGTGTGTGCTAATGATATTTGTAGCCCTCGCAGCGGAAAGGTTCTCTGGAGTCAAACCCATAAAACATATTGTAAATTACAACCTTTGGAATGTTGATGTTCCTAACAGTCTTATTCATGATGACCATGGTAAGGGTTGTCATAATTTTCATTTGTTTTACAACCATCTGTACTACTTTTTGGTGTTTATTTTATTTTTCTTTTTAGACATTACATAAATTAATCGACAACTTATATTTTTCTAGTTTTTTTTAGATTATTGTAGTGTATGTGTTGTTTTTTATTGCTTTGATTTAATTTTTCATCTTGATATGTGCGCTTGTGTCCGGCCAATCGATTAAGTCAATCAAGAATGGAAAAATTAATCTCTTCGTTTTGCGATCTAAGATTTATATTTGGCCATCGAAAGTAGTACCAAGTTTTTGTTTCTTTAACTTCATTTGTGCAATATAGGGTTTAATTACGGCATCGACGGGTGTGTTTATGTGCTATATCTTCAATTCGTTATGCAATCTAGGTTTTAATTTGGCCGACGAAGGTCACACAATATGTTTATTGCTTTAACTACATAGTTCTTGATTGTGCACTTGTCATCAATGAATTGATTAAGTTGATTAGAATGAAATGTTGATCAAAGAATCAATCTCTTGTTACGTTTTGTACGATTACTTTTTATTTTTGATATTGATATGTATATATTATTGATCTTTATTATCCCTAATATTTTCTATATTTTATAGGGTTTTTGAAAAGGGTGAAACAAATCTTCATGATCAACGTGCGTGAAATACCCAATGATAGTGAATCGGGAATTTTTAAGCCTATCCGTGCAGATTTGGTCCTGAAGGAACCAAATTATTCTATAAAATTCACGGGAAGGTAGTGATCTGATATCCTCTTTTTCTTGTCCTAACATTAGATACCTATAGTATTTCAATGATCTAATATCCTCTTTTTGATAGACACTGCGGAAGGGTACTGTAAAGAAAGGTGGTATATATGTCATTGCGGCACAAAAGAGATCCTAATGATTCACATGATCAAATTGGTCAAGTGGCATTGGCTGACCAAAGAGTCCCTGATGATTCCGAATATCATGAATGTAAGTGACAAAATTGATCATATGTAGAACGTGAAGTGTCAATACATATGTTTTTATATGCTAACTTAGTCTCTTTTATTATTTTACTTTTATAGCATTAGAAGTGGAAAGAAGACCGGGAAATCAAGCTGAATATGAAAATGAATATTTAGCAGGTATATAAATCAATTTGCAGATATACGTAATAATTATAATTTGCGTAATAAAAATTGGGAGAATTGTTTTTGGTAAACTCTATCCAATTTGTTTCAACTCGGTCTACACAATTGCCTTTTTTGATCTGTTTTGAGTTTTGACCCGTTACCCAATTCCCATTCTGCCATCTCTTTATATATATATTTCATTGATGCTGTCCCAGGTACGAGTTTTAACGAACAAATAGAGGTAGTAAGTTTGACCCATTTACATATGAATGGGTTGTTTTGTTTATATGTTATCTCTACCGAGGCAAACAGGTATAACAAAAAAAAACTTGACTAAAAAGGAAACATGTCAAATGGATAGCAAGTCGTCTTAAGTGAATGTTTATTGCATATAACTTCTAAATATTTATTTTTTAATTAGTTAGATTATCATCGAAGGAATATAATTTTGTAATCATATTTTACACTTTTTTATTTATAAAAGAAATAGATATTAAAGGTTTTAAACAAAAGTATTTTGTGTGAAACCAACCAGATCCGACTCGTTTTGACCCGAATAAAAGAATTACATGTCACCCATCCTGCCCGATTTGCATATTTTCCACATCTAACCCAAATTGAATGTTGTTTAAAATAATAATAATAGTGAATGTATGTAAATCGTGAAACACTTTGTACAATCATGACTAACTTTTTTTCTTTCCGTTTTTTAGATTCGGATTATGATTGAAGGAGAACAATAAGAGACAGGCTAAACATACGCCGTTGCCGACATGAAGAAAATGTCAACAAAACTGCAAAAACAAAAAATGATCGGAGAAAAAACCCAAAAATCTCCAAAAAGCGGAATATGTGGAACTCGAAGTTGAATATGTGGAAACTCCTGATGAATACATGGAAACTCCTATGCGGAAATTCCTGAGAAATACCTGGAACATCCTTTTCAGAATGATTTCGTAGATGACATAACTCAAATCTCGAAGTAAACCCGTTGAAATGTGGGCCAAACAGATTGAACTCGTATGTTGACATAAATGACCCCCCTGAAGACGCTGGTATTCTTGTTTCTTTGGGTGAAGAGATGACACAAACGCGTGAATTCAAAGGATTAGGCTAGTGAGATGGGTGTGAAACGTCCGGTTCACTGTCGGAGGTGGTTCCAGCCTGTGTAGTGAATGGTTCAAGTGAGATGGAAATGGAAATGGAAACGGAACCGGATATGGAATGGTTCAGGCGAGGGAATCGGATAGTGAAAATTTGGTTTGCACGTTAACCCAAAATCCTGCTGAATTCAAAACCGTAGATACTAAAATGTTTTTTAGGAAGAAGTAAGATTTTAACATCAAAACTTTCGTTCAGATCATGCGTTTTTTTTTTACATTTGCACTTGTTTTTTCAGTTGGTTATTTTCGTCTAGTTTTTATTTGTATTTTATAACTTTCGTTTTCTATATGATACCTATGATGAATGATATTGGATATTGGTTTTTTTATTTGTATTTTATACTGTTTTAGTTATTGTTGTTAAAAATTAACTTTTCATTCTTTTTGTTTTCTTAATGAAATGTCATATTTGACATCATTAGTAAAATGTATATCAACTAATATTTGAATAAGAACATATTAATGTTTAAACTATGATCTATGTTATGTGCAAAAAGTAGTCTAGATTGGCTAAAATAGCAGTCAAAACCATATGAGAGTGACATAAAATAATTGTGGCTCTGTTAGCTGCAATGTTTAAACTATTGATACATTAGAATACGACCGTTGCGAACAAAATTATTTAAGAAGAAAGCATTGAATTCGAATTGCAATTTGTTACTCTTTTCTTTATTCTGCCCAAGAAGTAAATAGCTTAATAAAGGTGGAAAAAGGTATATTATGTGAGATAAATTTCAATTCTGTTGGGGTTGATGTCAATAAAAAGGTCACACCGTTTTCATTTCTCTCCTTTTGGACCCTTTCAAAACCGAAAGCTTTTCTAGATTACTTTCTTTGTCACGACCTAAAAGAAACGAACAGAATTAATAGACAAGATTAAAAAATTTATTTCTAACTGCTCTATCTTGCAACATGAAATGTTTCACTCTAAATTAGTTGATACAAATGCCTTGTTTGAAAAAAATGCTATACGAAATGAAGCAATTTTATAAAAAGAATTTAGCGGAAAAAAAAATATTTAGTACAGGCCACCCGTTGAGGTAAGATTGAGTCGATGAGACTAAAGTTAACATTGGTTAATATATCTAATATGATTAGAAAAAAACTGTAAAAATCATATTAAAATGATACTGTAAAACAAGATCAATCCATTTGACAAGTGTTTTTTGCGTACGCCTACTTGTTTGTTTTTCCTTCAAATATGTTCGTTTGATGCTTTGATGTGCTCTCATTTATAATACATCACAATCGAGTTGATCGATCTTTTATATTAAAAGATAAAGTTGATCTCTCTTTTATATGTAAAAATAGATTAAAGTTAGCATATAGGAGACAAACTAACTTTTTTAGAGTCACAAATATATGTTAAAGTTGATCTCTCTAAAAAAGGATTGTCTATAAATTTCATACCGGGTGACATTGATTGATTCATTCATTGATGTAAAGAAAGAGAAATGAAGTACATTAGGTGTTGGATGTTAATCCTCTTATGTCTTGTGGTCTCTATGAGCATGGTCAATGGCGACCCTCTTGTTCCAGCGTTATGCATCTTCGGTGATTCTGTAATGGACGCCGGAAACAACAATTACCTTCCCACTTTGCTCAGAGCAAATTTCCTTCCTTATGGAAGAGATTTCGTAACTCATCAACCTAGTGGTAGATTCTGCAATGGAAAATTAGCAGCAGATTACACCGGTAACTATATTACAATCTCATCTGTACATTATTCGTAAAATAAACAAATCAAAACGTCCTTTCTTATATCGCCTTAGTTTAATTGGCAATGATGATAGCGATTGAATGTATGTTATTTGGTTGATAAGCGAAGACGAGCCTTTTTAGTAGTTAGTTAGAGTCTGTAAACAGAAACAAACTCGAGCAGGTTTCCCATCCAGACATAATCAACGTAAAAAAAAAATTACCGTTAGGACGATTTATGTAATTTACCCTTATATAAAAGTTTTTTTTTAAATATAATGTGTATGAAATATTTATTTATTATAAAAGGAAAGTAGTTGGTTTGTTGAGTTTTGAAGCTGTTGATGTATAACTCTAAGTGCTATATGTAACAAACTCCATATACATAAGTGTTTTGATAACGTTGATGACGCTAGCTTGTTTTTAATTGTGTTTACATGTTTTCTTTACGTGAACAGCCGAATTCCTGGGATTTGACACATATCCACCACCTTACCTGAGTCCAGCTAACGAAACACTTCTACTAACGGGCGCCAACTTTGCATCTGCTGGTTCTGGTTATAATGTCAGGACGGCGCAATTATATGTAATAATACTCTTCTCTTTCTCTTTATGCTAGGTTTTTGCTAATATGCTGAAAGTAAAGAGTTCATTTGCGTTACTGTACGTGAATCAGTGACCTTCCTTTTTATCCTTTTAGATCGTCAAATGGGTAAAATTAAATTTTAAACAAAAGAGAAACGTGTCGAATGTGTGGGAGTCATCAAATAGGTTGAAAGTCACTGAACGTATTCTAATGCATAGAATCTCTTAAATCACCTTTTTACATTAAACGGTCGTTGCCGTTTGACACGTATTACAAATTTGGTCTCTATTCCCGGATCATGTCCTTGTGCTTTGAATGCATTCAGGTCTAGTCCCGCGTTGACTAAAATACCCTTAATTTTGGTAATATTAAGTCAACTAGAGACTAGATCTGTAACGAATTTAAAGTAGAAGGATAGGATCCGGGAAAACAAAGTATAGAGACTGAATCCATAATACCGGGCAAATCACATGAACCATTTAAATAATTTGCTCTAAATTATACAAAAACCTTTTGGGTCAACTAAACCCGACTTGACCGACAACAAAAATTAACCATAGTGAATGGCTACCCAATACATCCTATTATGCTTCTGATTACAGCTTGTTAATATCTTGCAGAAAGCAATTTCTTTAACACGACAGGTTAAGTATTACAAGGACTGGCAAAAGCGAGTGGTGAAAATGGTTGGAAACGAGAGAGCGAGCACCATTTTTTCAGGAGGAATTCATATTTTAAGTGCTGGTAGCAGTGATTTCCTCCAAAATTACTACATCAGACCCGTTTTGAGAAATATCTATACACCTTCAAAGTATTCAGACATTCTTTTGACATCATACTACACCTTCGTACAGGTACCATACTATGAATCGCCAAATTTCCTCCGTATAAACTGTCTTTAGTTTTTATTTGATGTTTATCTATTAACAAAACAAAATATTCTTATTGTAGAATCTTTATGATTTAGGAGTAAGAAGGATCGGTGTAACAACACTACCACCAGCCGGATGTTTGCCAGCGGCCATAACATTGTTGTTGGAGCATTATTGTCTGTATTTGTATTCATTTGAACGTGTCGTAGAGTTAGCATGTAATTAGATCGAGTTGTAAAGTCCAAACGCATTCACGAACAAGTTACATTCAAGTAACTAAGTTACATTCACGTAACTCTTGAGTTACGTGCACGTAACTAGTAAGTTTCGTGCACGTAACTCTCTTCCAAGAGTTACGTGAACGTAATTGTGCTAGGGTTTCGGGTCTAGTATAAATAGCTAGCTCAGAATCATTAATGTCGGTTGTTGAACCTTGTCAGAGCATTCATTACAGAAAGAGTTACGTGAGCTAGGGTTTGTGAGCGTAATTCTTTGTCTTTGAGTGTTAAAGTCTTGTAATCAATTGTAAAGATACTATTCGTGTTTGTTATCAATCACGTAAGCTTAATAGTATTAATCTTTTGGTTATATCAGTTGTTCTTCACCGTTTTCATATACATTCTAGTTATTCCGCAATTAGATTGTTATAGGATTCAAAGGAGGTCCTAGATTAGGCGACCAACAAGTGGTATCAGAGCCTCTATACTTGTTATAGAGGTCTTTGAATCTGTTTGGTGAAGTTTTTGGCTGATTTGGGTTAAATCTAAGATTTGAAGAAAGTGTACCTTATTTCGGATTTTTAGATCTAGGCCGTTCTAGCCGGAGTTTGGAGCTTAGGTTCAGATATTACATCTACAGTTGGTAGTATTACATATCTGCAGAAGAAGGGCACTTAGTTTTGTGTATTTCTTCGTTTACGGCCGTTTTTGTGAAGTTTTAGCTGCTGCACGAAATTGTCACGTAATTGAGGTAATCTGCACGTAATTCTCTATTTCGCTCACGTAATTGTGCTTTTACGTGCACGTAACTTGTGAGGCTTGCACGAAATTGTTAACTTACGTTCACGAAATTGTTAAGTTACGCTCACGAAATTCTATATTTCGTGCACGTAATTGGGTATTTCGTGCACGTAACTCTTGTTCTGAAATCGTTCGTCTACTCATTTTACAAGCCGTTACTCTGCCCGATTTTCATTGGAAAGGATAGGTAGGTGTTAGGTTAGTTTTTTGGGTATTCGTAAGCTGAAGATTTTGGGAATTTGTGTGAAGTTAAGATGGCTCTAGCTACGAATTCTAATTCGCTCAACATGGAGACAAGCCGTAACCCTCAACTTCCTCCTTTATACAACCCGAACCGTAGTGTAGAGGACTGGATGATGAGTTTTAGGACGTATGTAGCGTGTACTGATCCGGGTATATGGGCTCCTATTCTCACGAAGTATGAAGCTCCCCATGACCTCAACACAGCCACCGGTATTAAAACCTATCGGCCTCCATCTACTTATTCCGATGATGAGAAAGCTCTTTGTCTCAAAAATCAGAAAGCGTTAGGAACTATTCAGTTCTGTCTAACCGATGAGATGAGGGCTATTTTCCGACTGCTCGATAATCCACACGATCTGTGGAATGCTATCGCAAAGAGGTATGGAGGTACGGAGGAAATGAAAGAAGTCAAAGCCGACTTGTTGAGGCGACAATTTGATAACTTCAAATGTGGAGAGAATGAGACACTAGATATGCTCATCTCGAGATTTAGTCGTCTGATAAATGATCTTTTTGAATTAAAAGTTGAGTTCAGCAAGCTCCAGACTAACTTAAGATTCTTGGATAGTCTGCCTCCGCACTGGGAGTTTCGTGTGCTTCTTTTGAAAGACAAACCCGAGTTAAGAGATTATAGCTTTGAGGATCTCATTGACAAACTTCGTATAGCCAATCTGCAAATGCAAGAAAAGGCTTATGGTAGCAATACGTTTGCTGAGAAGGTACTAAGGGATAATGCGGGAGTTGCTTTCCTCTCGGATATCTCAACCAGAGTACCTTCATCCTCCAGTTACTTACCTCCGACTCTCAACTCTCCGAATGTTCAAGATAGTCCTCCCGTATCGAGCTCAGCCGATTCACTGTGTCCTTCCTGTTCTTCTTGTAGAACTTGCTCATCGAGACGGGAAATGAATACGGCATTTGCGGCTCCTCTTCTAAGATCACAAGGGAGAGGAAAGGAAACGGGTTTCAGCACTTCTAGTTCCCAGAATGTGGAGCCTGATCGCTTACAATCGTGCTTCGTTGCAGCATACAATGACTTGATCGACGGACGGATCGCATGCTCCTCCCTCAACGAGGAAGATTACGAGCAGGTTCATCCCGATGATCTAGATGAAATGGATATTCGATGGAATATGGCTATTCTGACTAAGCGGATTAAAGGGTTTCTCAATCGCACGGGAAAGAAGTTTGTTGGTGGCGATAGGAAAAGTGGAATGGGCTTCGACAAGTCGAGGGTAAAGTGCTTTAAATGCAACAATTACGGGCACTTTGCTCGTGAATGTGGTCAACACTCTCGTGAAGACCCTCGACATGATCACGGAGAAAGATATAGTCAACAACAACAAGGTCAAGCCTCCCATCAAGGAAGAAGCTATCAACAAGGAGGATATCAAGGTCCAGCATCGAGGAATCTCCGAATTCAAGATGCAGAAAAGGATACAAGTGCACTCATAGCTGTGGATAACCGGGTAGACTGGAATGCCTATGAGGATATCGCTCCAAGGATGGATAACTTTGCACTAATGGCCTCTACTTCTGATGCTTCTTCTAAACCTGAGGTAGATTTCGATCCTTTCACTCCGGTTTGTACTAACTGCAGTGAGCTAGAGGCCAAGCTCACTGTATGGAGTACCTCTGCTAGAGAGTTAAGTGTCGAAGCTAATGATTTTAGATTAAGAAATGATGCCTTGTGTAAAGAAAACAGAATTTTGACTACTTTTAAGAAAGAAAAACAAGTTGAAATCTCTGATTTAAAAATTGTTATTACTCGACACATTTCGAAAATCCAAGAGTTCTCTGATGCTTATGCAGCTGAAAAATTAAATGTTGCCAAGAAACAGAGTGAAATTGATACTCTGCAGGCAAAGTTAGCTGCAATTGCAAACTCTAAAGAGATTTTGGCTCAGTTGATCGAATCTCAACGGACGAACACTAAGGATAAGGGTGGACTGGGGTATTCTAGTATGCCCCCTCCAATGACTTTCACCCCAATCCCAGCCGATGGGTCGTCCGTAGAGTTAGCTCAGTCCTCTTCGATGACCTCTGAAGCTCCAAAAGCTGAAGTAACTGGTCTAGAAGCAAGCATAAAGGAAAATGAGTCTAAAGTCGTTTTAGAACGTCCAGACCATAAGTCGAAAGACTTAAATGACCTAAAAGACGTCCATTTAACTGCCCATCAAGAGAGTCATTTCGAAAAAGTCATTCAACGCCTTGAGAGTCGTCTTATCACTAAGATGGACAAAAAGTTTGAAAACCTTCAAGTGCGTGAAGAAAAACGGAATCTCAAGCAGTCCACATTTGAGTCAAAGTCTAACAAGTCAAAGTCTAAGGGTAAGGAGAAGGTTAAAGAAACCAAACCTATTCTCACCGTCCAAACCCCTATGACTAAGATCTTCACTAAGGGAGTGGCTTCTTCTTCTAAGCCTACAAGTTTCTCTCCTAAAGTGTCTAAAGCTAAATCAACCAAGGTAATACCACCACGAAACGACAATCAAAAGAAGATTCCAACTTCTCAGGTTCCCGAGGTTAATTCAACTGACCCTCGAACCTGCTATTATTGTCGATGTGAGGGACACATTGCCAAGGTTTGTCCTCGTTTGAAAAGCTTAATTTTGAAACGTAAAGAGTCAAGAACAACTTCAAACGTTAAGTCTGTTCCTCAAAGGAAGAATCAACCAAACAAACCAAAGGTTGATTCTCCTTCAGTCAAGGTCAAAACCGATCCAAAATCGAAATTGACTGAGACTGTTAAAGATGATAAAGAGTCGCTCGAACATCAGGATGACACATCAACCACTACTGATTATCAGAAAGACCATAAATTGGTTGATGTGATCATTACCGATGAAAGTGGGAGACCCAAGTCGGTTAAGGCTTGGGTCCCCGTTACAAACTAACCTTTCTTCTAAGATGTGCAGGAACGACCAAAGTGAACTGTAGATAATACGTAGTATGTCATCAGTGGTTGTTCAGGGCACACGACAGACAACATCTCCCTTCTTACGGGTTTCTTACCTATAGATGGGGTATCGTTGTATTCGCTGGAGATAAGGGTAGTACAATTACGGGTCAGTTTTGAGAAAGTTTTCTTCTGCTTAGCAGTGTAAAGGAACATGAAGGATCACGTGAGCTTACATACGATCAATCGATCATATGCCTTCATCGTTATGACGGAAATCAGGTTTTATCTCTACGTTGAGTGTAAAGTTTTTGGAAAACACGGGTTTCTTCACATCTAGTGATAGTGTAAAGGGGTAAATCACTTAAATAAGTTTAAAGGTTAAAATTAAACGGAAAACAAACGTTTTAAGAAATTGTCGCACATCACATAAAGTGTCACGCAACATTGAAACTGTTGCGCAACACTTGATGGATGTTACGTACCGTAACAAGTGTTACGGTAGCGCAACAGTTGAGGGGGAGGTATAACAACTTCTTTTTCTCTCAAAAAAAGGTTTTTTGTGAGTTTAAAGAAATACCTCTTAAGTGAGTTTAAAGATTTCCTTCTCCACCGAGAAGGTAAGTTTTCTTACCTAATTTGGTAAGTTTAAAGCGTTTAGACTTCGCAACATATAACAGTTGCGAACTCGGACAAAAACCGTTTTGCTTAAATGCAAAACTCTTTTCACAAAGAGTCTAAAGTTTTTGATACTCGTCGAGTCTAAAGTTTAATAATCTCGACTGAGTCTAAAGTTTAATAATCTCATTGAGTCAAAGTTTAAATAATCTCAAGTGAGTATAAAGCGTCCAAAATGATAAAAACCTAAATTTTTGATCGTGACTTCGAAACTTTTCTTTTTAAGTTTTTAGGATTTGTATAGTTTCACGAATAATAAAAATAAGAAAAACATAAAAAGAGGGGGAGAAAGTTTGTGAAAACCTTAGGAAATGATAGTACATCGCGGATTTTAAAATTTAGAATCACAAGTTTTTGTTCGATGTATTAGTAGGTACGGCCAATATCATATAAGCAATTTTCCGAACCTGTTTCTAATGGGTAACACGGTTAAGTTTGTTCATCTCAGTGATAAGCTGAAAACTTTCGGTGTACCTGGAATCTGTCACCATAGGATTATATATATATAAATAAGTATCTGAGAGTAATAGAAAAAGCGAGGAAAAGAAAATTGAGAGAAAATCAAAAAATATAATAAACCGTTTTTTCTAAAACTCAAAGAGTTTTTATTAATAACTCCTAAACACCTTGAGGCGCTCCTGGATTCTATAAGGTTGCGAAATCATAGTTTCCGTGCGGTTAGTATAAAGGTTGAGGAGTTAAGTAAAACTCGTATCCTTGAGGCGCCCCTGGATTCTATAAGGTTGCGAAATCATAGTTTCCGTGCGGTTAGTATAAAGGGGAGAGTAGAGTCAAATAAGAATTCCGTAACTCTTGATGCTAACTTGATAAACGGCAAAGACAGAGGGAGGAGTTCACGAGTCTATAAAGCTTTTAAGCTCAAAAAATTAAAAAATATATAAATAAAAAAAAAAAAAAAAAAAAAAAAAAAAAAAAAAAAAAAAAAAAAAAGCAAAAAGCTTCTCTACTTATGAAAAATGCACAAAGTGCTTAAAATCAATACTATAAGTATGCATTTTCAATACTTAGAGTAGTTAACTAAATAGGAATAAGGTGACGGGTTTCCTAAATAAATACTGGAAGTTTGATGACGCTTTGAGGGGAGTTCGAACTTAGTTAAGTGTAAATATAAGTGGGATCCATATAAACAGTTGTAACATAAATAATCGGAAGATTTTTTATATGATATATATGTTGTATTTAAGAGGACAAATATACTAATAATCGGCTGATTCTTGTGATTCGACTTCTGCGATATGATCCTAAAAGCAAACTAATCCCTATCCAAAAAGATTTGCCCCTTTGTAGGTTGCTAAAGTAGTGTGAATAGCTTATAGTTAAAAACCACAAAAAGATTTTCGGTCTTAGGTTAAGAAAACAAACAAAAATCAAAAATATTTTATTTCTGCGTTTATTTTCTTCGTTGTCACGTATCGCTTATGGTTAAAAAGGTTTTATCACGTGTTTCTGAAAAATGAGAAATTTTGTCAGTTTAAAGAACAAAAACACGTATTTGGTCAGTTTTGTCTTTGTAAGCCAGGTTTACAAAGTTAAGGATCGGATCTTGAAGAGTTTAGCACTTCTTGGAAGTCAAGGACTCGAAGCTGATATTCATGGAGCCGCGTTGCTTAATGATGAAGATTAGCTGTCTGAAAAGATTCGCAAGATAACGGTTGCAAACTTTACACCGTACAAGTCTCTATGAAGTTAAAGGAAACAACTCTCGATCTCTCTCTCGACACCAAAAGTTCAAGACAATTTTGAAGAATACAAGCTACATCCAAGGGGGAGTTTGTTGGAGCATTATTGTCTGTATTTGTATTCATTTGAACGTGTCGTAGAGTTAGCATGTAATTAGATCGAGTTGTAAAGTCCAAACGCATTCACGAACAAGTTACATTCAAGTAACTAAGTTACATTCACGTAACTCTTGAGTTACGTGCACGTAACTAGTAAGTTTCGTGCACGTAACTCTCTTCCAAGAGTTACGTGAACGTAATTGTGCTAGGGTTTCGGGTCTAGTATAAATAGCTAGCTCAGAATCATTAATGTCGGTTGTTGAACCTTGTCAGAGCATTCATTACAGAAAGAGTTACGTGAGCTAGGGTTTGTGAGCGTAATTCTTTGTCTTTGAGTGTTAAAGTCTTGTAATCAATTGTAAAGATACTATTCGTGTTTGTTATCAATCACGTAAGCTTAATAGTATTAATCTTTTGGTTATATCAGTTGTTCTTCACCGTTTTCATATACATTCTAGTTATTCCGCAATTAGATTGTTATAGGATTCAAAGGAGGTCCTAGATTAGGCGACCAACAATTGTTTAGTCCGAGAAGCAATGAGTGTATAGCTAGGCTAAACAGAGACGCCGTGATGTTTAATATCAAGCTAAATGAAACATCTCAGAACCTACTCGCCCAATTTCCGGACCTTAAACTTGTGGTCTTTGACATCTATCAGCCTCTCCTTGATTTGATCACAAAGCCTAGCGATAATGGTAACATATAAACATTTCACCAGCACTTACTAATAGATGTTTGTGGCGGAATACTGGTAACAAGTGAAAACGGGTTTGTGTTGGAAAGCAATATAAAAAACAGATAATCCTAAACTTTCAGAAAACGATTTGGAAAAGTTATATGCATATTAAAATTCTCTAGACGACTTCAAATATATTTGATCCGATCCACACATTTAACTCATTCCCGTTTTAGCTAGATCTGTACGTTAATTTGTGTCATTTGACTCGTTTGAAATATATCTCACCCTGACCCAGCACATTCATAGCTAAACGAGTCAAAATCCCCACATCTTTTATAAAACATTGAACAATTTGATTATGTGTAGGTTTTTTTGAGTCAAGGAGGGGTTGCTGTGGAACAGGGATACTCGAGACTTCTTTGCTTTGCAATGCAAAGTCAATTGGTACATGTTCAAATGCATCCGGGTATGTGTTTTGGGATGGAGTTCATCCATCAGAAGCCGCAAACCAAATCTTGGCAGAAAATTTACTCGAGCAAGGACAAGCCTTAATTTCTTAAAACAGTTTAGTCTGTATCCTTATGTTTGTGAGAAGGTAACAGTGTTGGGTAAGGGTCTACGTTACAATAAAATATTATTTGTATTCAGTTTTTATTTCTATATTGTAATGTAAACGAGCTTTTACTCGGATCTAGTTGTTTAAGGTGTCGGGTGGATACCAATAGAGAACTTCTATATATTACATATTAGATTAAAAATTTGCCAACATCACCACACCTTGTGCTTCTGTGAAACATAGTCAAAAGATTTCACGACTCCAATGTAATACCTGCAGCAAAAACTGTCCACATTAAAAGAGCCACAACGGTTAATTAATTTCACTAAAGTGCTGTGATACTTTAGTTACTTACTCTTTATCTTTCGGCCACCAAACTTTAATCTTTCTCCCCACCAAAGTTTCAATATTCTCAAAAGATTGAGCCTGAATCGGTATATAAAGTAGTATAATCCAGAACATGGTTAGAATAACTAGAACATACAGTTGTGCATGGGTAAATGGGTCGATTTGGGTTAGACTTTGTCTTTAATGGGTCAAATGGGTGAAAACTTAAGAATTGGTTGACACGGAAACATGAACAGGTTAAGGGGGTAATCAAACAGGTCAAAATGCATAAAACCGCTTAATTCGTTTTTTTAAGAAACATATTCAATACATTAACTACCACCTCTAACTAGAATAGTTTCGAACCCATCCCTACCACCTCTAACTAGAAGAGTTTCCAAAAGCAGATAGTATTACCTGTTTCTTTAATGGAGCGTTATTTCTCTTGCGATTTCCTGTCACTTTGGGCTATATGGATATAACTTAACCCGTCTTTCGAAGAAGGGGTCACCCACCACTAGACAATATATCAGGTGTTTCTGAAGTAACATTTACGTTGGCGATATTCTACTGATTAGAAATCTAATTAGCTTATGACACTAGTTTTACTGATAAGTCTTCTTTAGCCTTGAATTCCAAGAAATTGTTATTTAGCTTCTCTTCAATAAGGAGTACTTTGACGCACCTTTCAGCCTTTTTCAAACTCTATCCGTCTCTTTTTAAGATTCATTTCAGCAGTTCTTCTAACCAAATTGGTGTTTTTCTTCGTTTCCATAAGCAAAGTGGACTTTTTCATGATCTGCTTCCTTTTCATGAATGGCTTCCAAGTGAGCTCGAAGCCATGAAACGTTAAGTTTGACTGCCTCTGCATCTGAAAGTATAGTCTCGATTATTGCATATTCAAATTAACATCATTGCTTTGTATCTGCCTGACAACTTCACAAACCGAATCAAGAAAATTTTCTCTTGCAGAAGCTTTTTGGACTGAACATTCAGATGTTATGTCACCGTGTTTCTTGAAAATGTCTTCATGAATCGGTGCAACGCTGTTCTTCACCATATAGCCTTGAACACAAACTATGCCAGATTGCAAAGATGAAACTTCTGTGGGCAGTGGCGGTACCGCCTGTAGGAAATGAATATACATTAGAAGTGGTAACGGGTGAAACGGGTCGGGTTGACCCAGAACTATATAAACGGGTCAATTTGGGTTGAACTTTGTCTCTAACGGGTCAAATGGGTGAAAAGTTAAGAATTGGCTAAAACAGAAACGGGTTGAACAGGTCAAGGGGGTAATCAAATATGTCAAAAACCGCATTAAATGCATCAAAATGCAGAAAACCTCTTAATTCGTTTTATTAAATAAACTTAGATAGGTTTTTAATCATATTTAGAGCATTAACTCTTTCTTTTAATAAAAAAAAAAGCGACAAGAAGTCAAGAACTGCTAGCGGGTTGGCTCAACCTCTTTTGACCCTAATAAATAAATACCCGTTAACCAACCCATCTCTGCCACTTTTAACTAGAATACCTTCCAAAAGCAGACAGTATTACCTGTTCCTTCAAAGGAGCATTATTTCTCTCGAGTTTTCCCTTCACCTCTGTTACAGATTGTGATGCCATTTGTGGTTTATCAAATGAAACCCTTCTCGGTGGTGCTTCTGCCTGTGTCTGTGCCAGCTGAACGAAATGGATATAAATAAGATATGGCAAAAATGGGGGGTACATGTCCAGATGGATCAAATGGCCCGGGTTGACTCAAATGTTGAGTTAAAGAAGTTCCAGAGTATAAAGAGAGGGAGGGAGATCCATACACAATCCGGCTTAGGAGACACGTTTTCAACGAACATGTCTATAAGCAATCTCCGCTTTTCTGTCTTGAGGTTTAAGAATTCTTCATCACCATCAGCATATAATACCTTAAAACGATAAAGCAACAATCATACATATTATATAAAAAATGCTAATCAACATATTAGAGAAAATATTTGTCGACATCACACCTTGTGCCTTTTTGTAATACAGTCGAAAGATTTCACAACTCCTATGTAATACCTGCAGAAAAGTATGTTTGCATTAAAGAGTCACAAAGACTAATTAATTTCACTATAATGCTATGATACTTACGATCGATCTAGAGGCCACCAAACTTTTATCCTTCTCCCCACCAACTTCTCATCATTCTTAACACATTGAGCCTGAGTTGTTCACGTTTGTTTTCAGAGGACACGTGTTAGAGTTATTATTTTGGGTAAACGGGTTGGTTTCCGATATATATTCCTCTAACAAGTCAAAAGGTTGAAGAGTTTAGAACTTGTTATAATAGAAACAGAGAAACAGGTTAAACGGGTATTGGGGTCATTAAACAGGTCGAAAGTCGTGAAAAATATTTGAAATGCATAAAACCTTCGAAAAAATCAAATTGGTTTTTTAATCATACAGCAAAGAAGGGCTTGCTTGCGGGTACTCACCCGTTTTGACCCATCCTAAAAAGTACGCGTAAACCAAAATGTGCCTGCCACCTTTGACTAGAATAATTCCGAATAACAGATAGAATCACCTGTTCCTTCAACTGAGCTTTATTTTCCTAGCATTTTCCCTTCACTTTTTCTGTTACAGATTTTGATACCATTGGTGGATCAGCATCAGGTGAATCGCTTGTTGGCAGTGCGCCTGGTTGTGCTAGCTGTACGAATGGTTATAATAAGATATGAAAAACATGTCCACTTGGGCAATGGGTCAAACGGGACGAGTTTACCCGTTAGTCTACTTACATTTTCTTTGAACTCTGCAATAACCAACATAGTAAATTCAATTAAATCCACCCTCCCTCCCAAAATAAGTTTTCACCTTACTATTTTTATCCCATAAATAACTGCAGCTTCTAAAATAGGTATAGATAATTGATTATTTATCATTTTACCACTACTTAAAATTAATATTTTCAATACTCAAAGAACCATTGTCATTCAGAAAAAACTAAGTTGCCATCATTATATTTTTCTAAAAAGAAAAGACAGATAGTTTCGAAAAGCAGATAGTATTTACCTGTTCCATCGTTGTAGCGTTATTTCTCTTGCGTTTTCCCTTCACGTTCATTAGTGCCATAAGTGGATCATCAGATGAAAGGGTTTGCTTCTTACTTCTGAGTTTCATCGTGTTAGTTATATCCTTCCTCAACTAGCTTGTCTAACTTGTCAATTCAAATATGTCACACCCCGCATAGAAATGGCGGAACCGAGGTGCGCAGTGTATACGGTATCAGAGATTCAAAGGTTACATTAAACATAAATAAACCATACATCGTCAACATAGATAAAGAGTTGAAAGAGAATACTTATTACAGTCATCCGAATAATGTCAAGATACGGCTACAGCGTTGGGATACTAAGGAATTAAATACAGCAAAATAAATCCACGCAAAAGATCCACGTAGCCAAAAGCATAGCAACAAAAAGGTGTAACCTCAAATCCCTGAAAAGCGTTAAAATACGACGTCAACATAAAGTTGGTGAATTATTCGCAATAGTAGTTGAAAACATAATAGTAAAAAAAAAGGTTTTCAATAGCTTTTGACCCAAAAGTGATACGGTTTGAAGATAAGTCATTTGAAAATGATGTTTTGAAATATGCGTGAAGTATACGAAACCTTTTGATAAAATACTCATACTTGTACATAAAATACCATAATCATTTCATAAAAATACCATACTTAGTTCATAAAATAATACCAGACTCGGTTCATAAAATAATACCATACTCAGTTCGGAAATGATACCATACTCCGTTCATAAATAATACCATACTGGATAGAATAATAATAGCCTTTGGTAAATACGATACACCTGATCCTCAACAATAATAAAGGCAACTAACCCCACCTAGTGCATTACGCTAGGTTGTCCTCGATAATAATACTCGGTCATAACATCACTAACACGGACAGGGCTCCTCCCTTATCATAATAACGTATTAGGATGAGGGTTTGTAAGACCCATATAGCGCTATATATACTTCCGACGGCAAAAGCTAACAGGTGTGTATACGGGGCCTCGTTCTACCACAAAGGCGGAACGAGTTGGGTAATGCTAACCTAAGGCATCCATATCCAAAATACATACCATAATACATAGACATAATACATACATACTATAAAAATATATTTGTTTAACGCTAATCATGCCCAAAAATGTAAAAGAAGTAAAAAGGGCAACGAATAACTCACTGATAGCAAAGCAATCCAAATCTTTATATGTCGGGAAATACTACAATACCGACAAGCTCCAACGTCTAAGTGCCCTATACATCACGTAAATAAACATGTCTAAGTATCTCTAAGTCTAGTAGGGTTATGCCTTAATGATTAACGTTTTATACGGGTTTTAAAATAACCAAAGGAATATCGATATAACGGAATAACAGTGTTTCGGAAAGTCAATGGACTAGATACGTGTTCTTCATACTTACGTGCACTACAAGTCACGTAAGTATCAAGTTATGTGATATAGATGAGTTACGGGTATAGTAACTTGACAAACAAGGAAGTTACGTGAACTAAACAAGAATTACGTGATAAAGGAACATAATTACGTGATTATGGGAATTAAATATGTGCCAAGTAAGTCATGGAATCAACAAGTGTTACATGCAAGGAAAATCACGTGCTAATCAAGACCATCATGTGGTTTCAAGCTTGTTAGGTGGTGAATTCTATGCATGGCAAATGAATTATGAGAAAATAAGGGTAATTACGTGAAATGCATGACAATTACGTGAACGGAATTGGAAATTACGTGAGCATATGAACTATTACGTGACATAACACTAATTACATGACATGGGTACAATTACGTGAACGTAATTGTAGTATTACGTGACCAGTTCGTATTACGTGATCGAAGGGTAACTTTCGTGAACGTAACATATGAATTTCGTGAATAGTATGGAAGTTACGTGGGCGTAACATGTATTTCGTGAGCTAGGGGTGTTTATTTCGTGCAAGTAACTCTTATTACGTGACATAACGGAATTTTCACGAAAAATGACATTTAGAAATCGGTTTTGGAGTGTTCTAAGTGTCCATATGATCTATAATCATAACCCTATGTCCAGAATATGATAACATACAATAATCCTTAATAAAATCTCGGTTTTGACGGTTTAAAATGGTAGTTTCGTGTTTGGATAAAATGGAATAAAGTTTAAAATCAAAACGGAGAAATACTTACTTGATCGGAATGAAATTCGGAGGATAGATAGAGATGATGATGGTGATCAATAATCCGGTCTCGGATCTAAATTTGGACGGTCGGATCGTCGGAAATGCTAGAGAGAAGGTGGAGGTTTAATGGTGTTTGTGTGTGTTTTAGAGAGAGAAAAGTGTGTGTATGAATTACTTGGAGGAGAAGATGGAATGAGGAATAGGACAAAAATTCAGAATTATAATGAGACAATTAAGTTGGTGGAGGACTAAAGTTGAAATAGAAATCTCGCGTAGGACTAGTTTCGTAATAAAATTTCCGAAAGGACTATAAATGAAATACTTTTTAAACGTTAATCTTAATCATATAATTAAGGCATAATTCCCCTAAACTTATCATAAGAGCATACTAGACTTATACTAAAGGCACTTTAGACTATACGTTCCCGACATAAAGATTCGAATCACATACTATATACCCGATAAACGCAAATACGCATAAAATACAAATACGATACCCATAAAATACGAGAAATACGAATACAATACTCATAAAATACGAATACGATAATCATAAAAGAAATACAATAGGATCAAAACGCGAACATAAATAAATAAAACGAATACGTGACGATAGAATTATACATCGAAATTCGCGACTGTCACAAAATAGTTTCTTTATCTACCTAGAAAAGATACCGTGCAACCGTTTTAGAATAATCATCAGGAAAAAAGATACTAAAAATAGTTACCAACTTTCAGCATTGAGTTTCAAGTTTATTACAATGCTGTGAAATAGCTGATGCCATGTCACAAGTGTGTAAACTTAATAATGTCGCGTCTAGTCCAAAATGCCAAGTGACAAATGTGTAAACTTATGAGCTTATGTAATTTTTTATAAACTCATAAGCCATTTTTTTCCACCTTATAAGCTTATCAAGTAGATGTTTTTTCGGCTTATTAAACGGGGTTATAAGCTTATGTATTTTTATTATAAGTTCATATAAATATTCACTTACAGATGGGTGGGTTCTTACCAACGGAACGACATAAAATACCACATAAAATACCGTCCCTACTACATACTTTACTAATTTCGTCTAAAAGATCATAATGTTGCTATTACAAATACTTTAAAAAAATGTTTGATAAATTTATTGAATTATCCTTAGTTAAAGTTATTATATATATTATAGAAAACACTAAATAATTAATTAACGGTAAAACTGTTATTTTACAAAAATGAAGAAAGAAAAAGTATTATTAATAATCTACTGATTCTAATCTACTTTTTCTATAAATGGGAGACTCAGCTCATGTCATTATGCTGATTTGGCGTGTTCTAACGTTGTCCACGTAAGACAATAATTTAATTGTTGATGTCATACGCTTAGTTGTAATTAATTAAATTTAATTTTTCAATTTTTTATTTTGAAGATTATGTAAATGACTAAAAGGCAATTAGCTTTTCTTAGAACTCACATACCTCTTCAGTACGCTACTCCTACTTCTAAGATTTATTTTCTCAATAAACAACATAATTCAAACCCAAAAGAAGCTAAGTCGCAAGCAAGCTCGTTGGCAAGACTTCCTAGCCGAGTTTGACTACCAATTGGAGTACAAGCCGGGGAAGGCTAATGTGGTAGCCGACGCATTGAGTCGCAAGGCGGAGTTTGCGGCCATCTCCCAAGCCCAATTCTTCCTCCAAGATCGAATCAAGGAAGGGTTGGAACATGATCTTTTAGCCAAGAAAATCATCGCTTTGGCGAAAGACGAGGAAGATCCGGAACGAGGGGTGTCCAAGCGGGCACCAACGGCGGTTGTTACTTCATACGATCGAGAGGTTGAGGAGATCTTGTCGGATCGTACGATACGGAGACGAGGAGTGCCGAGCTATAAGGAGTATTTGATCAAGTGGCGTGACTTTCCCGATGGCGTGTATTCGATCTCTCTTACTTATAATTCTTTTTCTTAATAGAAATCCAACACTCTAGTATACCTTTTGGTAACTTTTATTTTTGTAGTACAGTTCATTAACTTAACAGAAATTCGTTCGATTTGACTGATTTGAATGGTGTGTGTTAATGATATTTGTAGCCCTCGCAGCGGAAAGGTTCTTTGGAGTCAAACCCATAAAACATATTGTAAATTACAACATTTGGAATGGTGATGTTCCTAGCAGTTTTATTCATGATGATCATGGTAAGGGTTGTCATTATGTCCTGCCCCTGTATGATTTGCATTTGTTTCCAACCATTTGTACTACTTTTTGGTGATTATTTTATTTTCCTTTTAGACATTATGCTTAATTGTGTTTTGGACTTGTTTTTGCAGCTGGTGATTTAGTGCTAATAAACCCGTTAGATTTCCTTACGTTGCTCGAGTGGAGAAACTCATAGTCGATAGTCAAAATAAGGTGAAATTTTCTGTTCTATGGTATTACCGGCCACAAGATACAGCGCAAGGCCGAAAATGTTTTCACGGTTTAAGGGAACTCTTATTATCAGATCATCATGTGGCCCTTAATACCATAGAACATAAAATTTCACCTTATTTTGACTATCGACTATGAGTTTCTCCACTCGAGCAACGTAAGGAAATCTAAGATACATCGCAAGGCCGAAAATGTTTTCACGGTTTAAGGGAACTCTTATTATCAGATCATCATGACTGGCTTAATTATGCAAGAACGATCTACGACAAGTGTCAAGTTCTTTCTTTCGACGACTATTCAAATCTTGAGAAAGTCAGTACTCGAGACTATTTCTCACGTTTTGAATACAAGGCTGTGAAAAAAGAATATGCAGACGATTATAAAGTTCTCACGTAGGTCTTTTTTGATTTATGTGTATATATCCTCTTTTTGATAGAGAGTGGGGAAGGGTAGTGTAAAGAAAGGTGGTATATATTGTCATTGCTGCACAAAAGAGATCCTAATGATTCAAATGATCAAATTGGTCAAGTGTCATTGGCTGACCAAAGAGTCCCTGATGATTCCGAATATCATGAATGTAAGTGACAAAATTGATCATATGTAGAACGTGAAGTGTCAATTACATATGTTTTTATATGCTAATTTAGTCTCTTTTATTATTTTACTTTTATAGCATTGAAGTAGCTGGGATTCTTTTTTCTTTGAGTGAAGAGATGACACAAAAGCGTGAATGTAAAGGATTAGGTGAGTGTGATGGGTGTGAACCGTCTTGTTCACTGTCGGATGTGGTTCCAGCCTCTGTGGTGAATGGTTCACGTGATGAAATGGAGATGGAAATGGAAACGGAACCAGAAATAGAACCGTTAAGGCGAGGGAATCAGATAGTGAAAATTTGGTTTGCACATCATGCTGAATTCAGCACCGAAGATGCTAAAATCTTTATGAGGAGGATTTAAGATTTTAACATTTAAACTTTAGTTCATATTTGGTGCCGGTTTTTTTTACATTTGAACTTGTTTTTTCAGTTGGTTATTTTCGTCTAATTTCTTATTTGTATTTTATTACTTTCGTTTTGTATATGATACCGATGATGAATGATATTGGATATCGGTTGTTTTTATTTGTATCTTACACTATTTTAGTTATTGTTGTTAAGATTAACTTTTCACACGTTTCGTTTTCTTAATGAGATGTCATATTCATATTATGGTTTGAATTATGATCTAAGTTACGGGTGTATGTTTTTTTGGTTATTTGTTCGGCATAATTCTATATTTATGGTTCTCGGCGAGTAACCGCCGGCGGTTTACTTTCATTACGGATCGTTGGATTTGATTATCAGTCGGAAATATTTTAGTAAAACAGATGAAAAAAGCATATAAGATAATGTGAATTTATATAAAAAAAATCTTTAGAATCTACCCATTTAACCTAATAGAGACAAAATATAACCCAAATTGACCCGTTTACCCATTTATGGGTTAAAAGTGTCATCATAAATATTAGTCCTAAAATAACAAAAAAGAGCAACTTTTCCTTCCGATTATACCTTTGTATGTAGATCTCAAGCGGGAACAGTGGCGATGATGAATTCTTAGATGTTGAACGGGAATCTTGTGTGTTGGCTGAAGATGTGTCTCCATTGTCGGATGTATATGTCTATTATCTCCCTACCTTTCTTTATAAGATGGTACTTGTTTTAGTCATCGTCTGTTTAAACACGCTTATGTTATACATTCCAATTGAAAAACCTTACATAAGACCTGCTGGATCCATTCAACCCGTATTCATTCAAAAATCTTTTCAGAATTTTACGCATCAGAAGGTAGTGACAAGGTATGATTTAAATCGACCGTTAATTATTTTTATCTGAAAACAAACGTGCACAACTCTTCATTTTAATACTGTTAATCGTATTCTAATTTATACAAATCTTTATAATGCTTCAGGCTCAATCTGTTGAGCATGGTGAAAAATTGGTGGGGAGCAGTATAAAGTTTGGTGGCCTGAAGATAAAACGTAAGTATCATAGCACTTGAGTGGAGAATCTTTGATCATCTTTTAACGTGAACATCTATTTCTGCACTAGAGGGCTCGAAATTTACCTTCAAACTGGATGCCAAATGGAAGCAATTCAAGAAATTTATCAATAATGGAATTCCAGTGACAACTTCAGTAACGTCATTTCTAGTACGTGTCAAAACGGTCCGATCGGCCCCCAAACACTTTCTGTAAACAGTCTAAAGTTTGATAAAGGATTATATATACGAAAGCCACCCACCTATTCAACTTTTTTAAACCCAGATCAACATGGGTCATGTGACATCCCGTCATTTTGAGGTATTAAACGTTACCGTTATCTATTCTTTTTATTCGCAATTGTTTTGACCCTTTGTTATTTCGCTTTCAATTGGTTTACGCTTTATTTATGTGTCGGGTTTTACGTTATTTGGTTGTTTCCTCCTTTGTGGCGGAAACTGAATATGAAAATTAATATTTAGCAGGTATATAAATCAATTCGCAGATATACGTAATAATTATAATTTTCGTAATAAAAATTGGGAGAATTGTTTTTGGTAAACTCTATCCAATCTGTTTCAACTCGGACTACACAATTGCCTTTTTTGATCTGTTTTGAGTTTTGACCCGTTGCCCAATCCGTTGACCAGCCCATTCTGCCACCTCTAGTTATATATTTTTCATTGATGCTGTCCCAGGTACGAATTTTAACGAACAAACAGAGGTAGTAAGTTTGACCCATTTACATATGAATGGGTTGTTTTGTTTATATGTTATCTCTACCGAGGCAAACAGGCAAACAGGTATAACAAAAAAAAAAACTTGACTAAAAAACAAACATGTCAAATGGATAGAAAGTCGTCTTAAGTGAATGTTTATTGCATATAACTTCTACATATTTATTTTTTAATTAGTTAGATTATCATCGAAGGAATATCATTTTGTAATCATATTTTACACTTTTTTATTTATAAAAGAAATAGATATTAAAGGTTTTTAAAGTATTTTGTGTGAAACCAACCTGACCCGAATAAAAGAATTACACGTCACCCAACCCGCCCGATTTGCCTATTTTCCACATCTAATCAAAATTGATTGTTGTTGAAATTTATAATAACAGTGAATGTATGTAAATCGTGAAACACTTTGTACAAACATATCTAACTTTTTTTCTTTCCGTTTTTTAGATTCGGATTATGATTGAAGGAGAACAATAAAATACAGGTTTGCAGAATTAAGAAACATACGCCGCTGCCGACATGAAGAAAATGTCAAGAAAACTGCAAAAAAAAAAATGATCGGAGAAAAAACCCAAAAATCTCCAAAAAGTGGAATATGTGGAACTCGAAGTTGAATATGTGGAAACTCCTGAAAAATACGTGGAAACTCCTACGCGGAAATCCCTGATAAATACCTCGAACTTCCTTTTCAGAATGATTTTGTAGATGACATAACTCAAATCTCGTAGGACACTCGTTGAAATGTGGGGCCAACAGATTGAACTCGTATATTGACATAAATGACCCCTGAAGACGCTCGATGGTATTCTTGTTTCTTTGGGTGAAGAGATGACGCAAACGAGTGTGTTGGAACATTATTGTCTGTAGTTGTATTCATTAGAATGTGTCGTCGAGTTAGAATGTAATTAGATCGCGTAACTAAGTTACGGTCGCGTAACTCTTTTAGGGTTTCGAGGTGACTATAAATAGCAGCCTCGGGATCATAAATGCAGTTGTTGAAAGTTGTCAGAGCACTCATATCGAGAATAGTTACGTGAGCTAGGGCTTGTGAGCGTAACTGTGAGTTCTTGTGTGTTAAAGTCTTGTAATCGATTGTTTAGATACTATTCGTGGTTGTAATCAAACACGTAAGCTTAATAGTATCATTCATTTGGTTATCTCTACTGTTCTTCACCATTTACATATACATACTAGTTATTCCGCAATTAGTGTGTTGTAGGGTTCAAAGGAGAACGTGAATTAGGCGACAGAGAGAGTGAATTCAAAGGATTAGGCTAGTGAGGTGGGTGTGAAACGTCTGGTTCACTGTCGGAGATGGTTCCAGCATGTGTGGTGAATGGTTCACGTGATGAAATGGAGATGGAAATGGAAACAGAACCGTATATGGAATGGTTCAAGCGAGGGAATCGGATGGTAAAAATTTGGTTTGCACGTTAACCCGAAATCCTGCTGAATTCAAAACCGAAGATACTAAAATGTTTGTTAGGAAGAAGTAAGATTTTAACATCGACACTTTCGTTCAGATCTGGTGCGGTTTTTTTTTACATTTGAACTTGTTTTTTCAATTGGTTATTTTCGTCTAGTTTTTATTTGTATTTCTTTTTACAATTTAGATTGTAAATCCAATCGAACCAATAAAAACTGCAATTCTTTTTACTCCTTTTAGAAATCCACAAGAATTAGAGAAGAGTAATTTATTCGTATATTCATTCCATGGTTTTTGTGCTCACACGACTCTTAAATCTCATGTCATTTCTATGCTTCCAATTACCCAAATCGTCGTTTGGATAGTCTCATCTAGCAAATTATTTCCCTTTCATGTAAGGTTGCTAGTGTAGTCAATTCGGAACAAAGAACTTAAGTCATTGCATATTACGGATGTTAAACTCCACCTTTTGAGTTTTGCCAATGAACTTTCTAACAACCTAATATTGCATTCCAAAAAGAGACGGTTTTCGGTTTCTAGCACCGCATGACCAAATTACAACCGGGTATCTCGATTTTCAATAAGATTTTCTATATTTACTTTAATTTCATATTATTTCAATAAATGTATAATAAGATAAATATGAACAAACATAGAAAGTAATTAATTATAAATTGAAAAGGACAAAACATTCTAGAAGCACTAGTAACTATGTTATAAAACCTAATATTGTACTATTGTTTTGTCAGACATCAGCCGCAGGTGTAGCTAGCCGTATCAAACCCTAAAATGTCTACCACCTTTTTTTCTATGTTTCAAGAAAACAGACCTCCGGATTTCACTGTTAGTGTTTTTTCTTCTTATTTCTTTTGTTCATTTTTGTTATGAAAAACGCATGCTAACTTACAATCTGTATCATCTTTTAGGGGATCGAAAGCATTTCAATGAAGAAATCCGTTAGGTAAATGTTTAGATCTAATGCAAATAACCTCATGCTGTAAATTTTGAGCAGATTTTTGTGGATCTGAGATATAATTTTATTGACAAGTCATGTTTATTTCCTATGTGGTACAGCAATCTTATAATGACTGAAGATCAATCAGTCGACCGAATCTGCTTTGCTGATATTTTCTATACTTGTATGTATTCGATCTCTCTTACTTATAATTTGTTTTCTTAATAGAAATCCAACACTCTAGTATACCTTTTGGTAACTTTTATTTTTGTAGTACAGTAAATTAACTTAACAGAAATTCGTTCGATTTGACTGATTTGAATGGTGTGTGCAAATGATATTTGTAGCCCTCGCAGCGGAAAGGTTCTCTGGAGTCAAACCCATAAAACATATTGTAAATTACAACCTTTGGAATGTTGATGTTCCTCACAGTCTTATTCATGATGACCATGGTAAGGGTTGTCATAATTTTCATTTGTTTTACAACCATCTGTACTACTTTTTGGTGTTTATTTTATTTTTCTTTTTAGACAGTACATAAATTAATCGACAACTTATATTTTTCTAGTTTTTTTTAGATTATTGTAGTGTATGTGTTGTTTTTTATTGCTTTGATTTAATTTTTCATCTTGATATGTGCACTTGTGTCCGGCCAATCGATTAAGTCAATCAAGAATGGAAAAATTAATCTCTTCGTTTTGCGATCTAAGATTTATATTTGGCCATCGAAAGTAGTACAAAGTTTTTGTTTCTTTAACTTCATTTGTGCAATATAGGGTTTAATTACGGCATCGACGGGTGTGTTTATGTGCTATATCTTCAATTCGTTATGCAATCTAGGTTTTAATTTGGCCGACGAAGGTCACACAATATGTTTATTGCTTTAACTACATAGTTCTTGATTGTGCACTTGTCATCAATGAATTGATTAAGTTGATTAGAATGAAATGTTGATCAAAGAATCAATATCTTGTTACGTTTTGTACGATTACTTTTTATTTTTGATATTGATATGTATATATTATTGATCTTTATTATCCCTAATATTTTCTATATTTTATAGGGTTTTTGAAAAGGGTGAAACAAATCTTCATGATCAACGTGCGTGAAATACCCAATGATAGTGAATCGGGAATTTTTAAGCCTATCCGTGCAGATTTGGTCCTGAAGGAACCAAATTATTCTATAAAATTCACGGGAAGGTAGTGATCTGATATCCTCTTTTTCTTGTCCTAACATTAGATACCTATAGTATTTCAATGATCTAATATCCTCTTTTTGATAGACACTGCGGAAGGGTACTGTAAAGAAAGGTGGTATATATGTCATTGCGCCACAAAAGAGATCCTAATGATTCACATGATCAAATTGGTCAAGTGGCATTGGCTGACCAAAGAGTCCCTGATGATTCCGAATATCATGAATGTAAGTGACAAAATTGATCATATGTAGAACGTGAAGTGTCAATACATATGTTTTTATATGCTAACTTAGTCTCTTTTATTATTTTACTTTTATAGCATTAGAAGTGGAAAGAAGACCGGGAAATCAAGCTGAATATGAAAATGAATATTTAGCAGGTATATAAATCAATTTGCAGATATACGTAATAATTATAATTTGCGTAATAAAAATTGGGAGAATTGTTTTTGGTAAACTCTATCCAATCTGTTTCAACTCGGACTACACAATTGCCTTTTTTGATCTGTTTTGAGTTTTGACCCGTTACCCAATTCCCATTCTGCCATCTCTAGTTATATATTTTTCATTGATGCTGTCCCAGGTACGAGTTTTGACGAACAAATAGAGGTAGTAGGTTTGACCCATTTACATATGAATGGGTTGTTTTGTTTATATGTTATCTCCACCGAGGCAAACAGGTATAACAAAAAAAAACTTGACTAAAAAGGAAACATGTCAAATGGATAGCAAGTCGTCTTAAGTGAATGTTTATTGCGTATAACTTCTAAATATTTAATTTTTAATTAGTTAGATTATCATCAAAGGAATATAATTTTGTAATCATATTTTACACTTTTTTATTTATAAAAGAAATAGATATTAAAGGTTTTAAACAAAAGTATTTTGTGTGAAACCAACCTGATCCGACTCGTTTTGACCCGAATAAAAGAATTATATGTCACCCAACCTGCCCGATTTGCCTATTTTCCACATCTAATCAAAATTGAATGTTGTTTAAAATAATAATAATAGTGAATGTATGTAAATCGTGAAACACTTTGTACAATCATAACTAACTCTTTTTCTTTCCGTTTTTTAGATTCGGATTATGATTGAAGGAGAACAATAAGAGACAGGCTAAACATACGCCGTTGCCGACATGAAGAAAATGTCAACAAAACTGCAAAAACAAAAAATGATCGGAGAAAAAACCCAAAAATCTCCAAAAAGCGGAATATGTGGAACTCGAAGTTGAATATGTGGAAACTTCTGATGAATACGTGGAAACTCCTACGCCGAAATTCCTGATAAATACCTGGAACATCCTTTTCAGAATGATTTCGTAGATGACATAACTCAAATCTCGAAGTAAACCCGTTGAAATGTGGGCCAAACTGATTGAACTCGTATATTGACATAAATGACCCCTGAAGATGCTGGTATTCTTGTTTCTTTGGGTGAAGAGATGACACAAACGCGTGAATTCAAAGGATTAGGCTAGTGAGATAGGTGTGAAACGTCTAGTTCACTGTCGGAGGTGGTTCCAGCCTGTGTGGTGAATGGTTCACGTGAGATGGAAATGGAAATGGAAACGGAACCGGATATGGAATGGTTCAGGCGAGGGAATCGGATAGTGAAAATTTGGTTTGCACGTTAACCCAAAATCCTGCTGAATTCAAAACCGTAGATACTAAAATGTTTGTTAGGAAGAAGTAAGATTTTAACATCGAAACTTTCGTTCAGATCTGGTGCGGTTATTTTTACATTTGCACTTGTTTTTTCAGTTGGTTATTTTCGTCTAGTTTTTATTTGTATTTTATAACTTTCGTTTTCTATATGATACCTATGATGAATGATATTGGATATTGGTTTTTTTATTTGTATTTTATACTTTTTAGTTATCGTTGTTAAAATTAACTTTTCATGCTTTTTGTTTTCTTAATGACATGTCATATTTGACATCATTAGTAAAATGTATATCAACTAATATTTTAAAAGAGTTAATTACATAAATCGTCCTTAAGGTTTATCCAAAATTACGAATTTCGTCCCTAAGTTTAAAACGTTGCATAAATCGTCCACTTTTGGAAACTAATTACGCTTTTCGTCCCTAATTTCTAACGGACGTCCATTTTAGGGACGAAATGTGTAATTATTTAACGGAAATTTTAACGGAAAATTTTAACGGACATCCATTTTAGGGACCAAAATCGTAATTAGTTTCCAGAATTGGACGATTTATGCAACATTTTAAACTTAAGGACGAAATCCGTAATTTTGGATAAATCTTAAGGACGATTTATGTAATTAACTCATTTGAAAAAGAACATATTAATGTTTGAACTATGATCTATGTTATGTGGGTTTTTTTTTTGTTAAATTGATTCCGCATAATTTTATATCGGTGGTTTTCGACGAGTAACCGCTGGTGGTTCACTTTTATTACGGGCCGTTAGATTTGATTACTTTTAATTTTAATCCGTCGAAATAGCCTATTTATAATACCGTTAGATAATATTAGTTACTTTGCAATGAAAACCGCCCAAAAGTAACGCCTTGTCTTTGTCTTCGACTTACACAACATTTAAAATACTAATTAAGGTTTTTATGTTAGATGTCATGGGTTATTTAACAATTCAAAATTCTACAAGGAAATGCGTTGAATCCGGAAGTAAAAAGTTTTATATAGAAATTGAAGAAAAATCTATAATCTATAATATATAATATATATATATACTAAAAGACGTGCATTAAAAGTCATATGACAAAATATGGACCATTAGATGGATTTGAAGATTAATTTTACACCCTTAGATCAAAATGATGATGTCATATGACATCATAATTAACTATTTTCGTTTTAACTCTTCCATTTTAAATATAATTTTAACCTTTCAACTTTACTACATATTTAATAAGACATAGTTTGACACTATTACTTTAAATGTTAAATATTTTTAATAACTATATTTTTTTATAAAAAGATCAACGATTTTTTTTTCTTTTTGGTTTTTTCTTTCTAAGAAAACAAAAAAATATAACCGTAAGAAGAAAAAAAAATAGTATTGACATACAAAAAGAGACACCCTCTATATTTTCGTTTTTGTTTAATAATAAACGAACACTAGATTAACAAAAGACTTTAATTTGACCTCTAAGGTTCTATATATTGTACGAGTATAAAAGAACTATAAAAAATAATAAATGTGAATGTCGACATACAAAATGACACATTTTGTATACGGATAGATACAACCATAATAGACTAATAAAAGACTAAAAAAATCATATTGTGAAACTATTTAATTTGACATTTAAGACTATGTCCTTAAATAAAGCAAAATGGAAAGAAAAAAAATTATTGAATACCTACTTCTACCAACATGACATAATCCAAATTTAAAATTAAAAATTTAATAGACTATAATCATTTAAAACACCAAAATGACTCACATATAAAACTTAACAGAATTCAACTATTCTATTGAATTTATAAACACCAGACAACAATGTTTTAATAGGTTCTTTTGTATTATTTTCGATAAAGTTGTCTACGTATATAAATTTAAAAGTGAAACTGAAACACATACATATAAACGAAACAACAAATATATGATATCCCAACTCATATTATCATATATTGTTAATGATATACGATGTTCCCTCAGTTTCTACATATTAAATTTGTATTTTTTTTTAATTAAATTATCCGTATATACGTCGGAAATAAACTAGTATTTTACTAAAACAGATGGAAAAAACATCTAAGATAATGTGAATTCATATAGAGATGGTAATAGATAAGGATTTCCATCTTCATATGTTTTAATAGAAAATTTTATAAAAATTTATGAGTCATATGTGTTACTTTTAAGGGACAACAAATCTTTAGAATCTACCCATTTGAACTTAAAGAGGCAAAGTATAACCCAAATTGACCCGTTTACACATTTATGGGTTAAAAGTGTCACCATAAATATTAGTCCTAAAATAATAAACATGAGCGATTTTTCATCCTATTATACTTTGAATATGTAGATCTCAACCGGGAACAATAGTGATGATGAACTCCTAATTGTTGAGCAGGAATCTTTCGAGTTGGTTGAAGACGTGTTTCCTATGTCGGATGGTGGATATATCTATTATCTCCTTATCTCTCTTTATAAGCAAGAACTTGTTTTAATCATCGTTTGAATAAACACACTTATGTTATACATTCGGATGATTTATATTAGAAAGGGTTATTTTGGCCCCAAATGGTCAAACCGAGTAAATTTGGGATTTTTGTTAGTCTATTGGGGGAAACAACATATCCAAACAAGCATGAACATAGAAAGATCTTGAGAATTTTCGTGTCAAAATGGGTTGGGTTGGGCTGTTTTGACAAGTCAATATGTGACGTCCCGTCAATTTGAGGTATTAAACGTTATCGTTATCTTTACTTTTATTCGCAATTGTTTTGACCCATTGTTTTTTCGTTTTGATTTGATTTATGTTTTATTATTTGTCGGGTTTTACGCTATTTGGTTGCTTCGTCCATCGTGGTGGAAGCGTTATAGTTATCTATGTGCCGATTAGTTAGTATTCTCGCTTATTAAGTTAGGGTGTTTACGCCTTCGAAGAATTTTAAAATGATTATTCATTCAACAAAGAATCTAATCAATCTTCAACAAGTTAAAAGATAGAGTGAAACTACGCATTCAAGGGAGAACGTTTCACTTGATTTAAAAAATGTTTGAAACGATTAAAGGAAATAAATGTTTGCCTAAATGGGAATCAAGAAATCGAAGACTACAACTCTACATTCAACTTCTGTTTGAAATGAAATAATCCTCAAATCAACTTTTCAAAATGTGTTTTTCGCGATAAAAAGATTCCAACGCTACTCTGATGATATCTAAAGTTGAATTAGAATATCAAGAAGATAAATGAAAAGGAGGATATTGTTAAGACTATCATTCAAGGTTCGTCAAAAGATATTTTTGGGTGACAAAGATATTAAGACTTCTTCAAAAGACCAAGGCCTGGGAAATACTTCATCTACGACACATTCAATACAACATCAAGATCAAACTTTAGAGTGAAAAGAAATTGATTATTCAAGCAACTTATCTTGAGACACTTTTAGAGACCAAAGCGCCGAAGATTCCAACAGGCTACCTTGATACATCTAAAGTTGCGGTTGAAGATAAAAGCAATCATATACACTTTCAAGATAACAACTTTATTTTTTAACAACTTCAGTCTTCAAATAAGGTGGAATTGTTGGGTACAAAATATGACCAACATTGTATTTGTATTTGGTATTAGGGACTTATATAGAATATCTAGAAAGTCTTTATAAAGTTCTCACTTTCCTATAAATAGGCATGTGCAGTGTGATAAACGTAATTTTTGGAGCATAATGCTAAATCTACCTTTTCTCTCTAGAATTCACTTTCTCTCTCTTGACTAATCCAAGACCTAACACTGATTTATATACTTTATTGCAAACAATATTCTTGTGCGTTCTTGTAAGGATGTTTGGCGGTGGACCTTGAATAAAGATAGGAAGTTCACTGTTAGAAACTTGACAAAATTGATTCACAAGAAAAGTTTCGATCGAGATTCAAGTGTAGAAGAAACCAGTTTGACAATCTTATTCTGAAGAAAGTGGATATTTTTGTGGGAAGAGTGATATGGCTCAAATGACACATATTTTAGGGCATATTTTATATATATTATACTTGAATTTACGACATATATATTAAGCGGAATTGATCTATTTCATTTGTTTTATGAAGTTTTAGAGAATCACTCCATGAAAGGAGACAAAAATATAAAACAAGCAGAAAAGAGCCTAAAGAGAGCGGAAATGGCGCCAAACGGTGAAGGTTGTATGAAGACCATGGCTACGACATCCGAAAGACATTTTGAAGACTCTACTGCACCTAGATGACCTAGACAACACATATCATGCCTGGATAAAGACATCTTGAAATTAATGCCAAAAAATTGACATTGTGAATCATAATGAAAAAAGTACATTTTCTGTGCGTACACGATTATTGGGGTATGCTATAGTTCAGTCCACTGGGTATCATATTTGGAACAAAAGAAACAATATAATTTTTGATGAAAATACCATAAACAGTACCCCCTTATTCCTTCAAATCAGACTGTGTGTTTATGGATGGGTTTCGAGAAGATGTGCAAAAAGTAGTCTAGATTGGCTAAAATGGCGCGCAGTCAAAACCATATGAGAATGACATAAAATAATTGTGGTTCTTTGTGGCTTTGCAAGTTTTACTTTGTTTTTATTCTGAAAGTTTTATTGTGGCCTTTTGGCTTGGTATGGCTTTAGATGTTGCCTTTACATCTCGTGGTCCACTTAGTGTTGATGTGTTGTTAAAAAGAAAAATGCATTTTGCTCATATGACATGTCTTTATGTCGAAAATGATACAAAAGATATAAGTGGAAAACACACAAACGAGAAAAGAAAAATAGAATAGTAAACATAAAAATAATGCTATTTTGATCATTTTGTCATGACTTAATGAACAATATATTAAATTTGACGGAAAAACACCAAGTAAGTGAAAATTTATACATTAGAATACGACCATAGCGAAAAAATTATTTAAAAAAGAAAGCATCGAATTTGAAATGCAATTTGTTTCTCTTTTCTTAACTTTGCCCAAGAAGTAAATAGCATAATAAAGGTGGAAAAAGGTATATTATGTGAGATAAATTTCAATTCTGTTGGGGTTGATGACAATAAAAAGGTCACACCATTTTCGTTTCTCTCCTTTTGGACCCTTTCAAAACCGAGAGCTTTTCTAGATTACTTTCTTTGTCACGACCTAAAAGAAAAAAACAGAAATGTTTCGCTCTAAATTAGTTGATACAAATGCCTTGTTTGATAAAATGCTATACGAAATGAAGCAATTTTATAAAATAAATTTAGTGAAAAAAAATATTTAGTACAGGCCAACCATTGAGGTAAGATTGAGTCGATGAGACTAAAGTTAACATTGGTTAATTTCAGTGGCGTAGCCACATGCGCCTTTGGATGGGCTATGGCCCTCCCTAACTTCTTATTTACTACTCCAATATATGTGTAAATTTTAGTAGGATTTTAAAAAACTAATATTTTTAGTCCACCCAAGTTAAAGATGGTTCACTTATTACTATCACTTTTCACTTACGTAAAATTCTAATTTATCTATTCCAGATTCTAGTTGCATATTTAAGTACTTAGATTTAAATATTAATAAAAGTTTTAGGTCATTCTAAAACTCATAACCGCTTTGTTTATCTTTATCTCACTCGATTTAAGCTAGACTCCATTTTAGATGATTTAATAGAGCGACGTGTATAATTAAAACGTAATTATATATATATATATATATATATATATATATATATATATATATATATATATATATATATATATATATATATATATATATATATATATATATATATATATATATATATATATATCATCTTATTCTTTATGAATATTTAAGTATTTTTCTGGTCCGTCCTATCGATATATCCTGGCTACGCCACTGGTTAATTTATCTAATATGATTAGCAAAAAACTGTAAAAATCATATTAAAATGATACTCTAAAACAAGATCAATCGATTTGACAAGTGTTTTTTGCGTACGCCTACTTGTTTGTTTTTCCATCAAATATGTTCGTTTGATGCTTTGATGTGCTCTACATGTATAATACATCACAATCGAGTTGATCTATGTAACACCCCGCTAAAAGCGGAACGCAGAGTGTTCCAGTTAAAGATATCAAGAGTCAAGGATTACAACATACAACCGTAACCAAAACATCATAATGTATTAATCATGCCTCAAGGTTTTAAAATACAATACATAATCGAATGTGAAATCAAAGTCAAGTACTAATACGATACAATGTCAAATACTCGGATCATAAAGGAATTACATCAAACAAAACGAATTCCAAATACAAGTAATATATGATCCCAAAAGATGCAAGGCATGATCAACTAAAATCCTCAAACTCCTGAAAAAGCGTTAAAAACGACATCAACACAATGTTGGTGAATTATTCGCAATAAGTAAATAAGATTTGACCCCAATAAAAGATTTAGTAAACATAAAAGTTTTAAAAGCATATCTTGATGTACAACCCTAGTGTGAGTATAGATACCAAAGATTTCATACACTATCATGACCACAAATCCCCTAACCTAAGGCGATGCATACCAAAGGCATAAAATTTATCATACGGCCATAACATTCACTCGTAGGGCTATCCTCTCGAGTAATGAGGGTTGGTCAAACCCATATAGATCTATATATATGAACCGTGGGCATATAGCAAACAAGTGTGAAAAGGGGGGCTCACCAAAAGCCTAAAAGCATCCTAATCTAAGGTGATACTAATACACTAGGCATACAAGATATGTATCATATAAAATTTCATAAACGCTTTCCAGCCCAAAAATAATAAGAGAAAAGGGCTTCGAATAACTCACAAAATAAGCTCGGCAAGAGATCGGGTAAACAACAATAAGAAGCTAATAATCCGCCGCCTAAGTGCCCTAAATCAATATAACAAAGTCTAAGTATCCCAATAGTATAGTTCGGTTTAGCCTTGTCGGTTAAGTTTAGAGCTTTAGATTTGTTTAGGTATTCCAACGATTTCCAAGTCGAGTCGTGATGACGGTTCAAGGTGACGATGTTCCGCGCCGAGAGAGACGATAGGAAAATATCGATAAGTTTCACGTCATAATGACTTTTAGAAAGGAATAACATTCCGAGCCGAACTTGACTAACAGGAACGTCGATTGAAAGGAATACCGTTACCAAAGTTTATTGAAGTCAACCAAAGTCAACGTCGAAGATGTTGACTTGGTCAAAGACAAAGATGTTGACTTGATTAAAGTCAAAGTCAACAGTTGATGGGAAAAGTCAAAATTAAAGGTTTGATTTAGATTAGTCAAAAGTCAACTTATTTAAGAAAAGTCAAAGTCAATGATTTTTAAGAAAGTCAAAATTGATAAGTTTTGGTTTGAAATATAACTTTGACTATTTAAGAGTAAAAATATACTTTTGTTTCAGGATAGTGAAGTAAAACGATTTAGAACGGTTTTAAACGATTTATTGAAAAACATAAGTAAAACGTTTTCATAATTATTTCGATAGTGTTTAATATTGCGATAATGTCCTTGAGTCCAAAGACGGTATTTGGCTTATATAGTACCTTTATACATGATATATTACTGATATAAGTTCAAAGTTGCGATATGTTACGAGTCCAACTTGTTAAATAACGAAAAACGACAAATTTTGGAGAACAGACCCCCGGTGCTGCGCACCGGGGAGTTTCCCGAAAACGTTTATTTACGTTTTTGTTGCTAACTGTTTCGTTTGACGTTTTTAGGCGAAAGTGTAAACTGATCAATTGTTAGTTTAGGTTTAATTAACATTTACCAAGTGTTATATATGTCTAAATGTGTGGTTTTACATATATTTATTATAAGATACGTTAATTTCGGTAATTATCTTATCTTTACATATTTTACTCGTTTTAAGTCCAAACTTTCTGAGATCGATGGTGTTGGTCTAATATGTTAACCTAACCGTTTTCCAAGGCTTTAAACCGACTTTAAAAGTAAGGAAATGAAAAGATAAGAGATTATGACGATTGTTTACCGATTCACCCGCAAGACGTGTCGTAGTTGAAATCTTGCAAGAATTCCGGAAAGAGGAGACTTTATGATGGTGGTGGTGAAGAGGTAAAGAGCTCCAAAATACCAAACATGTCCATCATTAGTCAAGGTCTTAAAAGAAAGGAAGAAATAAGTATATTCGGAGGAATTTCTTACCGAAAGTAAATATGACCGTTTCTTCCAAAGTGGTAATCACTTCTTTCCAAGACAAGGGGATGAGTGTATGAGAGCTTCCATTTCACACATGAATAGAAAGATGTTAGAGGGGTTCCAAAGAAGAAAAAGATAAAGAATTTTCGGAGAGTTTACTTACCCCAAAACAGAACAAAGTTTCTTCAAGGAAAATCACCGGAACTCCTCATCTTCATGGGTGTCATTGGAATCAAAACTTGGTAGAGACAAGGGAAATAAGATTTATGAGTTAGAACTCCAAGTTAAATGAAAGAAAGAGGGGAAAAATGAAGGAAACCTCAAAGGATAACTTACCGAAATGATGGTTCTTGTGAAGAACTCTTGAGAGATGAAGTTGTAACCTTCTTAGCTTGAATTCCCCTTCAATACACTTGTGAAAATGTTCTCAACTCTCTGGAAAGTTTGAGAGAATATGAGACAAGTGTGAAGAGAGAATTGAGTGACAAAAGTGATAAAAGTTTGAATGTAAAAGTTTGTATTTTGGAAAGAGAATTGGTTCTAACATGCTTTGAGATCCACATTTGAATCTAACATAGCCAAATGGGGGAGTTTGCAGTAAAAATCACGTGAAAAAGGGGTTGTAGCATCTCAAGGAATTGACCAAAACTCGAAAAATTGGATTTTAGCCGAAAAAGCACTAGGTGCTGCGCACCTAGTACCCTGGTGCTGCGCACCGGGGTCTTTCCTGACCAGTTTCTGTTAACTTTTCGTTAAAGGACTAGGTGTGTAACAGATTCCGTTAGTTTCTCCGTTAAAGGACTAACTGTGTAACAGATTAAGTTAGAGGACTAACTTTGTAATGAAATTTCGAAATAATGATTTTCTTAACCGACGATTATGGCGTAAACGCAATACTTTAATAACGTGAGAATACTAGATATTAGGCACTTAGGTGATTCTAAAGCTTCCGTCTCGAAAGACAAAGTAATAAAACACATAAACCCGACTCAAAAGAAATAAACGTGAGTAAATATAAGCGAAATACAAGGGTCTAAAACATTGCGAATAAAAAGAATAAATATCGGTAAAGAAAAATAACTCGAAAAGACGAGTTGTCACAGCATCCCCCAGTAAAAAGGAATTTCTTCCTCGAAATTCTACTGAACACTGCTGCTAACAAAGAGATGTGGATACTTCTTCTGCATCTCGTCCTCCCGCTCCCATGTAAACTCAGCTCCAATCTTCGAGTTCCATCGGACCTTCACTATCGGGATCCGATTCCGCCGTAACTTCTTGACATCTCGGTCAACAATCTCCACCGGCTCCTCTATCACATGAAGTGATTCATCCAAACGTAGTTTCTCCAGGGGTACAATCAGGGTCTCATCCGCAAGGCACTTCTTGAGATGCGATACATGAAATACGTTGTGCACCCCGCACAACTCAGGTGGCAACTCAAGACGATAAGCCACTGGGCCAACACGAGACAATATCCTAAAAGGACCCGTAAAACGTGGACTAAGCTTACTGCGTTTCTCAAATCGAAACACACCCTTCCACGGAGAAACTTTCAACAATACCATATCTCCAACCTGAAACTCCAAAGGTCTCCTACGCAAATCCGCGTACTTCTTCTGACGGTCTCGGGCGGCTATCAAACGATCCTTGATCTTGAAAATCTTATCCGTCGTCTCCTGAATCAACTCGGGACCCGTAATCTGGCTATCTCCTATCTCTGCCCAACATATCGGAGATCTACACTTCCTACCGTAGAGAGCCTCCAATGGCGCACAATTGATACTGGCGTGGTAACTATTATTATACGAGAACTCGACCAATGGTAAATGTCGATCCCAGCTCCCACCAAAATCTAGCACACAAGCTCGAAGCATATCCTCCAATGTCTGAATAGTACGCTCACTCCGATCATCAATCTGAAGATGGTATGTCGTACTCATGTCTAATCTGATACTCAAGGCTCGCTGTAAAGACTGCTATAATCCCGAAGTAAATCATGCATCACGGTCTGAATCAATGATACTGGAATACCATGTCTATCCACGATCTCGTCGATGTACAATCTAGATAATTTCACTACTCGGTATTCTTCACGAATAGGAAGAAAGTGCGCTGACTTAGTCAGCCGATCGACGATAACCCAGATGGTATCATAACTTCCTGCTCTACACCCCCGACAAACTCCTCACTCTTCTGGGTCAATCTATTCATAGGCGAGGCTATCTTCGAAAAAAATCCCGATGAAACGACGATAGTAACCTGCTAAACCCAAGAATGACCGGATCTCAGTGGGTGTCTTCGGAGCGACCCAAATCTCTAACGGCTTCAATCTTGGTAGGATCAACGTGAATGCCCTCACCACTAACCACGTGGTCAAGAAACTGAACCGCAGATAACCAAAACTCGCATTTCGAGAACTTAGCATAGAGTTTCTCCTGCCTCAACAACTCCAACACTAGTCTCAAATGTTCCTCGTGCTCTTCCCGGCTACGAGAATATATCAGAATGTCGTCGATGAAAACAATCACGAAATTGTCGAGGTACGGACGACATATACGGTTCATCATGTCCATGAAAGCTGCAGGCGCATTCGAAAGACCGAAAGGCATAACCAAAAACTCGAAGTGACCATAACGCGTCCTGAAGGCGGTCTTCGGAATGTCCTCCTTCTGCACTCTCAACTGATGATATCCGGATCGTAAATCAATCTTCGAAAAGAAACATGAACCCTGAAGCTGATCGAACAAGTCATCTATACGTGGCAAGGAATACCGATTCTTCACCGTCAGCTTATTCAGCTCCCTGTAGTCGATACACAACCTCATAGATCCATCCTTCTTCTTAACGAAGAGTACCGGCGCGCCCCAAGGAGAGAAACTCGGTCTAACAAAGCCTTTATCCACCAACTCCTGAATCTGCTTCGATAACTCTAACATCTCCGAAGGTGCTAACCGATAAGGAGCCTTCGCCACCGGCGCTGCTCCAGGAACCAAGTCTATACGGAACTCTACCTGTCTGCTAGGGGGTAAACCAGGCAAGTCCTCTGGATATACATCAGGAAGTCACGAACTACCGGCTGCTCCTCAATCTGCCCCGTAGTGTCTTTCTTCACAAGGTGTGCAAGAAAAAGTGTGCAATCCTTCTTGGTGTATTCCCGAACCTTTTTACATTAAATGGTCGTTGTCGTTTGACATGTATCACAAATTCGGTCTCTATTCCCGGATCATGTCCTTGTGCTTTGAATGCATTCGGGTCTAGTCCCTCGTTGACTAAAATACCCTTAATTTTGGTAATATTAAGTCAACGAGAGACTAGATCTGTAACGAATTTAAAGTAAAAGGATAGGATCCAGGAAAACAAAGTATAGAGACTGAATCCATAATACCTGGCAAATCACATGAACCATTTAAATAATTAACTCTAAATTATACAAAAACCTTTTGGGTCAACTAAACCCGACTTGACCGACAACAAAAATTAACCATATTGAATGGTTACCCAATACATCCTATTATGCTTCTGATTACAGCTTATTCATATCTTGCAGAAAGCAATTTCTTTAACAAGACAGGTTAAGTATTACAAGGACTGGCAAAAGCGAGTGGTGAAAATGGTTGGAAACGAGAGAGCGACCATCATTTTTTCAGGAGGAATTCATATTTTAAGTGCTGGTAGCAGTGATTTCCTCCAAAATTACTACATCAGACCCGTTTTGAGAAGTATCTATACACCTTCAAAGTATTCAGACATTCTTTTGACGTCATACTACACCTTCGTACAGGTACCATACTATGAATCGCCAAATTTCCTCCGTATAAACTGTCTTTAGTTTTTATTTGATGTTTATCTATTAACAAAACAAAATATTCTTATTGTAGAATCTTTATGATTTAGGAGTAAGAAGGATCGGTGTAACAACACTACCACCAGCCGGATGTTTGCCAGCGGCCATAACATTGTTTGGTCCGAGAAGCAATGAGTGTATAGCTAGGCTAAACAGAGACGCAGTGATGTTTAACATCAAGCTAAATGAAACATCTCAGAATCTACTGGCCCAATTTCCGGACCTAAAACTTGTGGTCTTTGACATCTATCAGCCTCTCCTTGATTTGATCACCAAGCCTAGTGATAACGGTAACATATAAACATTTCAATAACACTTACTAATAGATGTTTGTGGCGGAATACTGGTAACAAGTGAAAACGGGTTTGTGTTGGAAAGCAATATAAAAAACGGATAATCCTAAACTTTCAGAAAACGATTTGGAAAAGTTATATGCATATTAAAATTCTTTAGACGACTTAAAATATATTTGATCCGATCCACACATTTAACTCATTCCCGTTTTAGCTAAATCTGTACGTTAATTTGTGTCATTAGACTCGTTTGAAATATATCTCACCCTGACCCAGCACATTCATAAGTAAACGAGTCAAAATCCCCACATCTTTTATAAAACATTGAACAATTTGATTATGTGTAGGTTTTTTTGAGTCAAGGAGGGGTTGCTGTGGAACAGGAATACTCGAGACTTCTTTGCTTTGCAATGCAAAGTCAATTGGTACATGTTCAAATGCATCCGGGTATGTGTTTTGGGATGGAGTTCATCCATCAGAAGCCGCAAACCAAATCTTGGCAGAAAATTTACTCGAGCAAGGACAAGCCTTAATTTCTTAAAACAGTTTCGTCTGTATCCTTATGTTTGTGATAAGGTCACAATGTTGGGTAAGGGTCTACGTTACAATAAAATATTATTTGTATTCAGTTTTTATTTCTATATTGTAATGTAAACGAGTTTTTACTCGGATCTAGTTGTTTAAGATGTCGGGTGGATACCAATAGAGAACTTCTATATCTGAGCTTTTACTTCCTACAATACTAGATAAAAGTTAAAAAGACGCTGACCTCATTCGACAAAATATAAGGTGTTTCATAACAATTTCTAATTACTACTCATCATAGCATAATTTGATTAATCAATATTAACGGACGATTTAACCACGAACCCATTTCAGCATTTCGTTCCAATATGTTCTGACTTGGCTTGTTTTCAACAAGCTCAAGTACTTTTACACACCTTTCAGCCTTTTCAAAGCGTTGTTGTGCCTCTTTTAGATCTGTTTGAGCGGCACTTTTAACCAAAATGGTGTTTTCTTTTGTTTCCATAAGCAAAATGGAGTTATTATTCGCCTTATCACTTTTTTCAAAGGCTTCCAAGTAAGCGCGAAGCCTCGATACATTAATTTTGGCTGCCTCTAAAGCTAACACTTGGTTTTTTATTTCTTCCATATCAGAAGTGATTGTTGTAAAATCGTCTATTTGAATTCGACTGACAACTTCACAAACAACCTCAAGGTAATGTGCTCTCATAGAGGCTGGTTTAATTGCACATTCACCGGCTATGTCACCATGTTTATTAAAAATTGCTTCAAGGACGGGTGCAATGGTGTTATTCACTTCATAGCCTTGGACACAAACTCTGCCAGATTGCAAAGATGAAACTTTTGTGGGCAGGGGGGGTTCCTCCGGCAATATATTTATGTTGGTCACCCTAAGAGTTGCAGAATAACTAATATGTGTATATAATGGTGAAGAAACACGAATATAAGTGGAGTATTCAGATAAAGAAGCATAAAACCGGTATCTGATGTAATCGTTGCCCTGAGTTATCGTTAACCCTCAATCATGTGACTGCTCATTAGTTCGAAACCAAAACATATAACTTACAAACAAAACAAAAACAATAGTCTAATCCTTTAGTACCAAATTCTAAATCACAGAGTGTTTCGGTTATGAGAAAATAATATGAATTTGATCAATTGACAGTAGCCCTGCATAACGGACAAACATTATTAAGTAACAACCAATCCTTGATACATTCTACATGATACGCATGTCCGCAAGCCAATGTCCCGGTCATCTTGTTTTCTTCGTATTCAGCCAAACAAATACAACAAATATCAATGCACTTTGCACCTTGTACATGCACATTCTTTGAAATCTTTTCCTCCGATAAACCCGAACGACTTGTGTTGTTCATGTTGATGTCGTTGTCTGGTCCTCCAATCATATTGATTAATTGGTCTAGACGACGTACTAAAAGGTTTCGTCGAAATATTAAGTAACCCGAACGGTCTTGTCTTCGAATTGAGTAACGACTCAATTACAAGAGTATTTGAGAGATGACATGCCTAAATAAAAATGTAAATTCAACACATGTACCTATGATCGGGTTGATTTTGGTTAATGTAATATCTATACCGTTCAAATAATAAACAACAAGTTACAAAATGGAAGGAACATTCCGACATTTTTTTAGCAACAAGTTATACAAAAACAATCGTTGCTATTTTAATCGGTAAATTAACAACGAGATATTATCGTTTTTAACCATAATCTTCACCTTTTGCAGTTATTAACAACTGAGAAGTATTTTGCACTATTTATAAGCCTACACAAACCTCCTAACCAGATCGGAACACATCTCCATTTTAGGTCATTTTACGTGAAGGGTGTGGGTTAGATTCGTTGTGTAAACATTTTTTTTTTTTGCTTTAGCCATACTTGGCCAACCAATTCGACCCGCCCCACCCACCCCACTTGACCGGTTCGATCCGACACCCCATATCCGATTTATACATTTATTTATTTTTTAAGTGAAATGAGCCTTAAATAATAAATAAATTGGTTGATGTTTATTATGTTTTCGTCTTATAAATATATGTGTATTTCTATAATAAGTTTAGAAACATAAAATTGTCTTGTATTTTACTAACAAGTTATCATTTATCGTTTATTTAAATAATTGATCATGTGTATTTAAGAATAATCGTTTATAAATACAACACTATCATATGTGTGTGAATTTATTATCCATAACCGTAAAAATGTAACAAAAGAGTAATTAACATGTCGTTTGCTTATAAAAAGATGTCTCTTATAATAAAAGCCTTATACATCCAGCCGCAACGGGCGGGTGAATTTCTCGTTACATAAAACTTTGAATTAAATGTGTAAATTATTCATTTATTATTTTATTTTTATAAATAACTAATTTTGATTCGGTAAATATATTCAAAATGAATATAGCCTGTGAACTTCGAACTTGGTACCTCTTAATTTTTACGAGTAATATAAATAATACATTATCTATCTTAAAATAAGAACCGACAATACATTACCTATCTTAGGTAGAGTGGTTGGGGTATATATAGCCCGAGCATTAGTAAAACCCAGGACTCTTACCTAAACTGGGATTTTAGGGCCTTAACGAGCCACGTCAGGCCGAAGCGGATCAAGCTCGAGTTTTCGCTGGACTTTTTTTTATTGTTTTTTTCAATTACTACTGTGCATTTGTTTTCTTATAATTAATAAAAGATGATGCGTTTAACTTATTCTTATAAAAACAATTCAAAGATTTACAAAATATACAATACATAATTACTAAAAGTTTAAAATATATAAACGCTATTTTTCAAAATAAAAGATTAGATTATGATATGAGTCACAAGTAAATGCTCGTGAGAAGTACATGGGAGGTAATCACGGGTGACCCGCACGTGAGACAAGAACTTTTTAGTTAAATACCTCAGTTAGCATAATGTCACGCCCCACCCGATTTTACGAGGTTACCCGAGAGTACGGATTGTTCTACACTTGATTAGAAGATTAGTGGAATTCTATGGAGGGTGCAAGAAGTTCTTGGAAACTCTTGGAAGATGTTGGAAGTCTTGGAAGGTCATAGAGCTCTTAGAAGCCACAAAAGCTCTTAGAAGCCCTAGAATCTTAGAAGAGTGTAGAACTTGTACATACCCTAGATGAGTAGTATAAATAGGGGAGGCAACATTTGGCCAAACCATCTCACAATTCACTTGTAATCTTCTCTCGTAAAGTTCTCTCTAGCAATACAAAGTATTTCCTCATTTCACTTGTGTTCCTTTCTTTCTTAGTTGCGTAGATCGTTAAGTGTTCGAGCAAGGCTGACTTAGTAGAGACTAAGTGCCGCACGAAAGACCCTTATCGAGATAAGTCTGTGACAATAATCAAGCGTTAGTTAGATTTGACTTGTTTTTTTCTTCCTTTTAGTTTTGTAACAAATAACATGCTGACATTCCTTTAACCCTCTTCAAGCAACACTAGACACAAATAACATGCTGACATTCACTAATTTGACACTTAATCAGTTAATCCACTTTATCCTATTAGCAAGACATCTCTATTTCTATACACGTTTATGCATACTCACATCCAAACTAAAATGGCTTAACTGTAATCGGATTCACTACAGGTGAATCTGTTATGGGCCCACGCAACTGCATCTCCAGTTTGAGCTCTTCGTTTTCCAGATAAAGAGTTCTCGACCAATCCCTTTGCAGCTCCAAGTTGGCCTCTAGTTCAACTATATGCTCCTTGAAAATGGCTTGGGGGTCTTTCTTGAACGAGATTTTCCCCTCCTCTATCACATTGAGTAGTTCCCTAACCCTTTTGACATAGTCCTTTAAAAGATCATATGTTACCTGAGAATGAGAGAATGAGAACATTAATGAAAAAATGAGTTAAAAATAATACATTAAAAAAAACAACTAATTTATATCAAGAATAATTAGTTAACAAAAGCTAACACATTACAACCTTCATGTTAGGTGGAGGAGTCTCGAGTTGAAGCTCTTCAGCGACTTTTTTTGTGACATTCGCGAATTTCACGGTATTATTCTATCGTCTCGTATTCGTTTTATTTATTTATATTCGTGTTTTGACCCTATTGTATTTCTTTTATGATTATCGTATTCGTATTTTATGGGTATCGTATTTGTATTTTATGCGTATTTGCGTTTATCGGGTATATAGTATGTGATTCGGATCTTTATGTCGGGAACGTATAGTCTTAAGTGCCTTAGTATAAGTCTAGTATGCTCTTATGATAAGTTTAGGGGAATTATGCCTTAAGTATATGATTAAGATTAACGTTTAAAAATATTTCATTTTTAGTCTTTTCGGAAATTTTATTACGAAACTAGTCCTACGCGAGATTTTTATTGCAAGCTTAGTCCTCCACCAACCTTTTGTCTTATTATGAAATCAGATTTTGTCTCTATCTACACACACCTTCTTCTCCAAGTAATAACACACACTCTCTCTCTCTCTCTAAAAACACACACAAACACCTCCACCTTCTCTCTAGCTTTTCCGGCGATCCGACCGTCCGATTTTAGATCCGAGACCGGATTATTGATCACCATCATCACCTCTATCTATCCTCCGAATTTCGTTACGATCGGGTAAGTATTTCATCACTTTGGTTTTAAACTTTATTCCATTTTTATACAATCACGTAAATATCACTTTTAACCATCAAAACCGAGATTTTATTAAGGATTATTGTATGTTATCGTATTCTGGACATAGGGTATTAATTATAGATCATATGGACACTTAGAACACTCAAAAACCGATTTCCAAATGTTATTTTTCGTAAAAACCCTCGTCATGCACGTAACTTGCATCCTAATCACGAAATTCTGGTTTGCTTCACGTAATACTCCTATTTCGTTCACGAAATTGACTTCAGTGTCACGTAACTTCGGTCGATCATCACGTAATTCATTCAGGTTCACGTAATTCCTATTTTACTCACGAAATAGCCAAATTACGCTCACGTAATTCCCATATCCATATTTCGTTCACGAAATTCTAATTAGTTCACGTAAGTCTCGGTTGTGCTGCACGTAATTGATTTATCCATGTTTCGTTCACGTAATACCATGCATGGTCACGTAATTCATATATTTCTCTTATATATTTCTTTTGCACATGATAGCATGGAAATTATTCATATATGCATGGTCATGATCACAATTTCCACTTTCTTGTGCACGTGATAGCATGAGAATTATTTCTTTTGCACGTGACTTCTCCTTGCATGTGATTCTTTATAATTTCCATAATTTACTTAACATGCATTTAAACACTCGTAATCCCGTTAACCCTATATTCCTTTTGGTCATTTCAAAATCGTATAAAACGTTAATCATTAAGGCATAACCCTACTAGACTTAGAGATACTTAGACATGTTTTATTTACGTGATGTATAGGGCACTTAGACTTTGAAGCTTGACGGTATTGTATTATTTCCCGACATATAAAAGATTTGGATTGCTTTGCTATCAGTGAGTTATTCGTTGCCCTTTTTACCGCTTTTATATATTTTTGGGCATGATTAGCGTTAAACAAAGGTATTTTATGATTATGTATGTATTATGGCATGTATATGCACGGATATGAATGCTTAGATGATCTCACCCAACTTGTACCGCCTTTGTGGTAGTACAAGGCCCCGTATAGACACCTGTTAGCTTTGAGCCACCGGAAGTATATATAGCGCTATATGGGTCTAACAAACCCTCATTCTAATACGTTATTATGATAAGGGAGGAGCCCTGTCCGTATTAGTAATGTTACGACCGTTTATTATCGAGAACAACCTAGTTTGAGACACTAGGTGGGGTTAGTTGCCTTTATTGTTATGGTTCAGGTGTACCTTATTTCCTAAGCTGTTATCTATCCAGTATGGTATTTATTGTATGATATGATTATGATTTTATGAAATGATTATGGTACCGTATGGTAATAATCTAAATATTTTATCGAAAGGTTTTGTATACTTCAAACATATTTTGAAATATCATTTTCAAAAGACTTATCTTCAAACCTTATCTTTTGGGTCAAAACTTATTGAAAACTTTTATACAATTATGTTTTTATTTACTATTGCGAATAATTCACCAACTTTATGTTGACGTCGTATTTTAACGCTTTTCAGGGATTTGAGGTTACCTATTTTGATGCTATGCTTGCTTGGCTACTTGGGACTTTTTGATGGAATTTATTCTGTATTGTAATTCCTTAGTTTCCCAAACTCTGTAGTCGTATTTTGATACTATTCGGATGACTGTAATAAGTATTTTACTTCAACTCTTTATCTATGTTGATGATGTTTGGTTTATTTATGTTTGATGTAACCTTGAATCTCTGATACCGTATACACTGTACACCTCGGTTCCGCCATTTCTATGCGGGGTGTGACAGAAGTTGGTATCAGAGCCAATGGTTATAGCGAACTAAGTGACCTTACGGAATCACTTAGACTATGACCTAGGCTTTTGGACCTATCTGATTTACTCTATGTGCGCATTTCCTTCTTTTGTGGGCCTGTATGTGATTTATATGCTATATGTGCTTTTGTTTTGCTTTTTATGCTTTGAGGCCTGCTCGTTTTAGTCGCACATACAGTTTATCGTTCTGATTTTTTCCGTTTGATATTCGTAGAAGATGCCGCCTAAAAGAACTTCTTCTAGAGCTACTTCTACTAGAGCTACTCCTGCCGTCACCGCTTCGAGAAGGTCGGCAAGGCGAGGTCGCGCCAGTGCGAGAGCGGGTGCTACTGCTCAGAACACCACTGCTGTCCCCAATCCTACTTCTGCTACTCCGAACATCAGTCAGCTGATTGCGGAGCAGATTGCAGCAGCTATCCCAGTGATTGTGGCACAACTTAAGGAGACACCAGTGCAAGATGCTGATTTAGAGTTTGACGTACCTGAGATGCCCGATATTGGAGCTGAAGGTATGGCGTCTGGGCGCGATGGTTCCGATGTTGGCAGAGCAGTGCACGTAGGAGCTGGTGGACCAAGTATTGTGATTGAAGATCCACCCCGAGGCTGCTCATATAAAGCCTTCCTGGACTGCAGACCTCCTGAATTTAGGGGTACTGAGGATGCTGTTGCTACCCTACAATGGTTTGAGAGGATGGAGTCGGTATTTGATGTATCAGGATGTGCTGATGAGAGCCGTGTTAAGTATGCTACCTATCTGTTCCAGGGTAAAGCCCTCACTTGGTGGAACTCTGTGAAGAAGGTTCAAGGTCGAGCTGCTGTCACCTTGATGACCTGGGAGAATTTGAAAGTTATAATGAAGAAAGAATATGTGCCGTCGTCGGAGACGCAGCGATTGGAGGATGAGTTTTGGAACCTAACTATGCAAGGTTCTAACTATCGTGGGTATGTGAACCGCTTCTATGACTTATGCGTCCTGGTTCCTCGTCTGGCTCGTACTGAGAACGAGAGGATTGAACGGTTCGCGAATGGTTTGCCGCAGACTATGCGAGACCATATTATTTCTCATCTTCCGGGTACACTTCAGAGCGCCGTTGATATTGCGGGTAGGTTGGTCGCTAGTGCAATCCGTGGTGGTACACTGCAGCCAGTTGTGAGTCGTAGGGATACTGGTAGATCTGCTAGAAGGGATGGAAGTAATTCGAGGAAGAGGAGCCGTAGCCATGACCAGAGGCCTCAACTTCCTCAGGTGTATGCATTGACTGGTGCTGGAACTGGTTATCAGGGTAAACACCCTAGGTGTGACACTTGTAATAGTGCTCATGCGGCTAACGTAGCGTGTTGGGTTTGTAAACGCTGCAAGAAGTTAGGCCACACGGAGCAATTTTGTAGAAGAACTGTTGGAGCATGTTATGAGTGTGGAGAAATGGGTCACCTTCGTCAGCAGTGTCCCAAGCTTGTATCGTCTACTTCCCATCCTACTCCTGGTGCTGGTACTAGTGCTAGAGGAAACCCTGCAAAGAGCCGAGCTTTTGCTATGGAATCTGCGGAAGCTCATCAGGATCCCACCGTAGTCACTGGTACATTTCTTGTTGACGATTATCCTGCTTTTATTCTATTTGATTCGGGTGCCGATAGAAGTTTTATTTCTAGTGACTTTCGCCCCTTAGTAAACCGTGCCTCTAGTCTTTTAGAGCCTGCCTATGAAGTAGAAATAGCTGATGGTAGATGTGCCTGTGTTAAGGAAGTTATACGTGATATTTCTCTCGTTTTAGCCGATATTCCTTTTTCCATCGACCTTATTCCTATGAAACTCGGTAGTTTCGACGTCGTAGTCGGTATGGATTGGTTAGCGAAACATAAAGGAGAGATAGTCTGTTATGAGAAACTTATTCGCATTCAGAAGCCGGATGGAGATCAGTTGATTGTTCACGGAGACAAGGCCGGGAAACGCCTTAAAGTTATTTCTTGTTTGAAGGTTCGCGAGTATGTCCGTCAGGGTTGTTCTTTATATCTTGCTCACTTGGTGAAGAAAGACTCTGCGATAAAGATTGATGGTGTGCCGATCGTTCGCGAATATTCTGACGTTTTTCCCGACGATTTACCTGGAGTCCCTCCCCAGAGACAAACCGATTTTCGTATTGATCTTATTCCTGGAGCTGCACCTGTTGCTAAAGCTCCGTATCGTTTGGCTCCTTCCGAGATGCTCGAGTTGTCGAAGCAAATTCAGGAATTGGTAGATAAGGGTTTTATTCGTCCTAGTTTCTCCCCGTGGGGTGCTCCTGTTCTCTTTGTTAAGAAGAAGGATGGCTCCATGCTTTTATGTATTGATTATCGGGAGTTAAACAAGTTGACTGTGAAGAACCGTTATCCCCTTCCTCGTATTGATGATTTATTCGATCAACTTCAGGGTTCTTGCTATTTCTCAAAGATCGATCTTCGTTCTGGTTATCATCAGTTGAGAGTTCGAGAAGATGATATACCTAAGACTGCTTTTCGTACTCGGTATGGTCATTACGAGTTCATGGTGATGCCGTTTGGTATGACAAACGCCCCTGCAGCATTCATGGAACTAATGAACCGCATTTGTCGTCCATATCTTGACAAATTCGTTATCGTTTTCATCGACGACATTCTTATCTATTCCCGAAGTCGCAAGGAACATGAAGAGCATTTGCGTCTTGTTCTAGAAGTGCTTCGAAAAGAGAAGTTGTATGCGAAATTCTCTAAGTGCGAGTTCTGGTTATCTGAAGTTCAATTTCTTGGCCACGTGGTTAGCGCGAAGGGTATTCATGTTGATCCTGCTAAGATTGAAGCTGTTAAAAGTTGGGTTGCACCGAAGTCACCGACCGAAATCCGTTCATTTTTGGGTCTTGCTGGGTATTATCGCCGATTTATCGAGAACTTCTCCAATATTGCTTCACCTATGACTAAGCTGACACAGAAGAGTGAACCATTCGTTTGGGGTTCCGATCAGGAGGAAGCATTTCAGATATTGAAGCAGCGGTTGTGTAACGCTCCTATACTTAGTCTGCCTGTTGGTTCCGAGAATTTTGTGGTTTATTGCGACGCTTCGCACAAAGGTCTGGGTTGTGTGCTTATGCAGAATGGTAAAGTTATAGCTTACGCTTCGCGTCAGTTGAAAATCCATGAGCAGAATTACACGACGCACGATCTAGAGTTGGGAGCAGTCGTCTTTGCATTGAAGATTTGGAGACACTATCTGTATGGGACCAAGTGTACCGTATTTACCGACCACAAGAGTCTTCAACACATATTTGATCAGAAGATGTTGAATATGAGACAACGACGCTGGGTTGAGTTATTAAACGACTATGATTGCGACATTCGCTACCACCCTGGTAAGGCGAACGTTGTTGCTGATGCATTGAGTCGTAAGGAAACCGTCAAACCGGTCCGTATTCGTTCTATGGTGATATCTATTCAGACGAGTTTAAAGGCTCGGATTATTCAAGCTCAGGAAGGTATTATGACTGAAGGCCGTGTTAAAGAGGAAAGATTGTATAAGTTGGCGTTGGAATTAGAACCGAAGGAGGATGGAGTTCTGTATTTTCTTGAGCGTATTTGGGTTCCGGTTAGTATCCGTCAGTTGATTCTGGACGAAGCCCATAAGTCGAATTATTCCATTCATCCGGGTTCCGACAAGATGTATCACGACTTGAAAGATTTTTATTGGTGGCCGGGTATGAAACGTGAGATCGCCGAGTATGTTAGCCGATGTTTGACTTGTTCTAAAGTGAAGATTGAGTATCAGAAACCGTCTGGGCTACTCCAACAACCGAAGATTCCCGAGTGGAAATGGGAGCGTATTACTATGGATTTTGTTACGAAGCTTCCGAGATCTTCGAGTGGTTATGACAGTATCTGGGTTATTGTTGATCGTCTGACGAAGTCTGCTCATTTCCTACCGATTCGCGAGAACTATCCGATGGAGAGATTCGTACGTTTGTATATTTCCGAGATTGTATCGAAACACGGTGTTCCTGTATCGATTATTTCCGATCGGGATGCTCGTTTCACTTCTCGATTTTGGAAGACATTTCAGTCCGCTATGGGTACACGGTTAGATATGAGTACCGCCTATCATCCTCAGACCGATGGTCAGAGTGAGAGAACTATTCAGACTATGGAAGATATGCTACGAGCTTGCGCTATTGATTTTGGTGGTAGTTGGGATATTCATTTGCCGTTGATCGAGTTCTCGTACAACAACAGCTATCACACGAGTATCAAGTGTGCACCGTTCGAAGCTCTATATGGCCGTAAATGTCGATCACCTGTATGTTGGGCAGAAGTTGGAGATAGTCAGATATCCGGTCCGGAGATTATTCAAGAGACCACTGACAAGATCTTCAAGATCAAGGAACGATTGATTACTGCCAGAGATCGACAGAAGAAGTATGCTGATAAGCGCAGGAAACCTCTCGAGTTCAGTGTTGGAGATATGGTATTATTAAAGGTCTCTCCATGGAAAGGGGTTGTCCGATTTGTAAAGCGCAGCAAGCTGAGTCCGAGATACACGGGTCCGTTCAAGATCTTAGCCCGTATCGGCCCAGCTGCGTATCGACTAGATTTGCCGGCAGAACTGAGCAGCGTACATAATGTATTTCATGTATCTCAGTTGAAGAAGTGCCTGGCTGATGAGACATTATTCGTTGCCCTTTTTACCGCTTTTATATATTTTTGGGCATGATTAGCGTTAAACAAAGGTATTTTATGATTATGTATGTATTATGGCATGTATATGCACGGATATGAATGCTTAGATGATCTCACCCAACTTGTACCGCCTTTGTGGTAGTACAAGGCCCCGTATAGACACCTGTTAGCTTTGAGCCACCGGAAGTATATATAGCGCTATATGGGTCTAACAAACCCTCATTCTAATACGTTATTATGATAAGGGAGGAGCCCTGTCCGTATTAGTAATGTTACGACCGTTTATTATCGAGAACAACCTAGTTTGAGACACTAGGTGGGGTTAGTTGCCTTTATTGTTATGGTTCAGGTGTACCTTATTTCCTAAGCTGTTATCTATCCAGTATGGTATTTATTGTATGATATGATTATGATTTTATGAAATGATTATGGTACCGTATGGTAATAATCTAAATATTTTATCGAAAGGTTTTGTATACTTCAAACATATTTTGAAATATCATTTTCAAAAGACTTATCTTCAAACCTTATCTTTTGGGTCAAAACTTATTGAAAACTTTTATACAATTATGTTTTTATTTACTATTGCGAATAATTCACCAACTTTATGTTGACGTCGTATTTTAACGCTTTTCAGGGATTTGAGGTTACCTATTTTGATGCTATGCTTGCTTGGCTACTTGGGACTTTTTGATGGAATTTATTCTGTATTGTAATTCCTTAGTTTCCCAAACTCTATAGTCGTATTTTGATACTATTCGGATGACTGTAATAAGTATTTTACTTCAACTCTTTATCTATGTTGATGATGTTTGGTTTATTTATGTTTGATGTAACCTTGAATCTCTGATACCGTATACACTGTACACCTCGGTTCCGCCATTTCTATGCGGGGTGTGACATTTTTCATATTGGATATTTCGTGTTGCAAGCTTCTAATGAAAGAATCGACTCTCTGAGCAACTTGATAAACATCCCAGTTACGTAACTTAGCATCTGAACAAAATGTCGGCATCGTGGATAACCTAAAAATAAGTGAGTTTAACTGGTTTTCGGTAATTCAAAATAATATTTGGTAATGAGGTAAAACTGAATTGGTACAATAAACAGTTTATAATTTTTGACATTTTTTTTATTGTACCAATTCAGTTTTACCTACCAATTCAGTTTTACCTCATTACCAGATACTACCTCCGTCCCATATTTATTGTCCACTTTTGACATTTTAAGTCTTTTGTTTGTAACTTTGACTTTGAATAACTTTTTTCGTGTTATATAATATTTGATGCAAATTATATGAATGGATTGAGTTTTAAATGTATTTTTCATTGGTATAATTTTTATTAAGAATTATATAACACAAAAAAGTTATTTAAAGTCAAAGTTGAAAATAAAAGACTTGGAAAATCAAAACTGGACAATAAATATGGGACGGAGGGAGTATAATTTTGAATTACCGAAAACCAGTTAAACTCACTTATTTTTCTATTTTTGGTATTTCAGGTTATCCACGATGCCGACATTTTGTTCAGATGTTGAGTTACGTAGCTGGTATGTTTATCAAGTTGCTCAGAGAGCCGATTCTTTCATTAGAAGCTTGCAACACGAAATATCCAATATGAAAAAAGTCGCTGAAGAGCTTTAACTCGAGACTCCTCCACCTAACATGAAGGTTGTAATGTCTTAGCTTTTGTTAACTAATTATTCTTGATATAAATTAACTGTTTTTTTTTTCTACCGTATTATTTTTAACTCATATATCTAGTAATATTCTCATTCTCAGGTAACATATGATCTTTTAAAGGACTATGTCAAAAGGTTAGGGAACTACTCAATGTGATAGAGGAGGGGAAAATCTCGTTCAAGAAAGACCCTCAAACCATTTTCAAGGAGCAGATAGCTAAACTAGAGGCCAGCTTGGAGCTGCAAAAGGATTGGTCGAGAACTCTTTATCTGGAAAACGAAGAGCCCAAACTGAAGATGCAGTTGCGTGGGCCCATAACAGATTCACCTGTAGTGAATCCGATTACAGTTAAGCCATTTTAGTTTGGATGTGAGTATGCATAAACGTGTATAGAAATAGAGATGTCTTGCTAAATAACTGATTAAGTGTCAAATCAGGTTCTGCCTGGTTGGTAAGGGGTTTTCCTGGTGAAGGAGAGGTCTCGAGTTCGAGCCTCTCCAGAGGGTTTCCTCTTTGGCGGGCATTGAGGGGGTGGCTGGTAATGGTGGCACGATGATACTCCATTACTGGCCCGCAGGAGTTGCCGTTTCAAAAAAAAAAACTGATTAAGTGTCAAATTAAGTGTCAAATTAGTGAATGTCAGCATGTTATTTGTGTCTAGTGTTGCTTGAAGAGGGTTAAAGTTTACGTTTTAACAAATATGTTCAGTTACCGTTAACCCTTGATGTTGTGATTAGAGTTGAAACTTAAAAAAGCATTTTCGAACCTTTTTCCAACCTGGTTTATTGCAATCTTCTGCACAAATGTTTAGATTTACAGCCTCTAAAAGATATGTTTTGACCAGAATCCCGACGCATGTCTAATTAAACTAAAGAATCATACACAAATGACGACAGACTGAAAAGCAATCGCCAATCGCATGACTAGTAATCTTGAAACTTAAAGAAACGTTATTTAACCAATTTACAACATTGTGTAATGAATTTTATCCCTGGCTTTTTCAGTCCGTCGTTCCGACCAAAAAACCCAACCCAACCCACCCATTTTGCCCAACTCATCCACAATTTCCGATTTAGTATAACCAAACCAGTAATATCCATACAAATTTAAGAATACAATCATAAACATACAAAAAAGAAAAACTTAAAGGAAAATATATGAAATTGGCTTACTGTGTTTGGCGATTTAGGGGAAAAACTAAAAATATGTTCTTTGATAAGAACAATGTTCTGCAAATAATTTGCAAGTAATGAAAATGTAATCAATTCAAATAATATATTTGAAGTAAAAAAAAAATTGGAAAGAATTTTAATGGTGGATTTACCGTTTGAATTTGGGCGGGAAGGAGAAGATGAAGACTTTTTTATTTTGATACTAATTTTCATTTTTAATAAAATTAAACATATCACTTTTATTGTGTTAAAATATAGATCTTAAAATAAATATACAATTTTAATTTATTAATTGTCAAACATCAATTTTAGCTTATTTTCTTATATATGTTATTATTTTTTGGTTAGGCTATTAAAAATAATTATGTGTATTGTTATTTTTAGTTTTATATTTTCTTTTTTGAATTATATTTTCTTTTTCTTAATTTTAGATCGTCACTTTTATATTTAGATTATCGATTAAAATATAAGTTTTTAAAACCCAGAGCAACTCGTGGACATTAAAAACTCGTTTGAAACAAAAATAGCTTTGTTCTTTAAGAAACTCAATAATGGTGATTGGATGGGCTTTGGTTGGGTTTATGTTTTCTTCGTATGAACTCGGATAACTTAAAATTACGGTTTTAACAAAGACAGGTGTATCGTTCTTGTTTAGAAACTATTAACATCAATTCCCGAAGATTTCATCAGGCCGGTTCACACGTTGTGGACTCGATGAGTTCAAATTTACAGTCAATGCATATCTTGAAAGACATGAAATAGACAGAATCAAGTAAATATAGACTTAAAAAAACACATAGTTTGACAAGTTTCAGTTTCATTACTTCCCGGCACGTTGTAGATTACACGCAATATAAACTCGTAAATCATAACCTTGTGAACCTTATATAAAACGCGTAACAAAAAAAGATCTTCCAAATATTATGGGAAAAGGCTATGTACATAAGACTTAAGTTTAACCTCTGTCTTTCAAAAAAGAGCGTTTCACCACATTCGACAAAAAAAAGAATGCATAAAACATTATAGCATATGATTTGATTAGCCTATAAAATTAGTTGCCTTACCCACGAGTCTTTTTCAGCTTTAGTTTTCAGGATATCGTTATTCACCTTCTTTTCAACAAGATCAAGTACCTTTACACGTGATTTAGCCTGTTGAAATCGTTGTTCTGCAGCAACGAACTCTGTATATCTCTCTTTCAGATCCATTTGGGCCGCTTTATTAGCCAACGAGATATTTTCTTTTGTGTCCATAAGCATCTTGTCGTCTTTCTTTGTGGGAAAGTTTGCCATGGAGGCTCGAAGCCACGATACATCAATATTGGCTGCCTCTGCATCCGAAACTTCATTCTCGATCTCTTCCATTTCAATAACATCATTTGTGAGAATCCGTTTGACAACTTCACAAACAGTCTCAAGGAAAGAAGTTTTCACAGTAGCTGTTTTAAAAACACATTTTGCTGCAATGTCTCCGTGTTTTTGGAAGATGGTTTCAAGAATCGGTGAAATGTTGTTCTTCACTTTGTAGCCTTGGACACAAGTTATGCCAGATTCAGGTGTCGAAATCTTTCTCTGTAGTGCCTGAACCATCTGTACAAAATGAACATAAATCGAAAATTTAGCATAATCGCTTTATTCCTAGGATCCTAGTATGCCAGAACATAAAGAAACATCTATAAACCTAACCTCGTATATATGTGAATAGCGTGGAATAACGCCATAACGGGTATGGCGGGCAGGTTAAATAACGGGTCATTACAACTAATTTTTTAAAATTCAAGTTAGACTAGGTTGCCCCGAAATGCTTTGTCCAAAAGTATTCTTACAAATAATTTATGTGTATCATTACACTAAAAATACCTATCAGGTGACTTTCGACCCGATTGGCATATTTCCTATTTAGACTTTTTTTTCTTTAATCTGTTTAACCCGTTGAAGACGGAATATGAACTGCATCTACCCATTCAAAAGTAAATGGGTCAAAATTACTACCTTAATACAACTTTTGTACAAAATACGGTCAGCCTGTTTTATTTATAAAAATATCCGTAGTCAAATCACAGTGAATATCTATCAACAAATAATCCACATGTTAACTTCCAACGAAAAGATACATACCATATGCAATTTTAACATAATCTAATCGCTACATCCTTAATAATATATTCTTTTAGTTAAAAAAATTACCTGATCCGCGATGAGGTTATCCTTTTGTGTATCATCATTGGTGCCTGGCTGAGTCGATATTGCATCAATTAGTAACTGAGTGCCATTAGGGTAAACGTCATCATAACCCTGGTTGACACCAATTCCGTTCTCAACTTCCTCATCTTTTGATTCAATTGTATTATTCTCTTCATTATCGGCATCAACATCTTGGCCTGCATCACATTCACTATCCTTTTCGTAGACTTCATCTTCTTCTTGAATATATTCGTTTTCTTCTTCTTCCCCACCCTTATCTCCTTTATCTGTACCAAATATATTTGCAGTTAAAATCAAATACTCCATACAAAACAAAAGGTCATCTTTACGACTGATAATGAACAAACCGGAAAGTGCATCTTACCATTGATAAATTCCATCACGGTTTCTTCACTATTCCACTCATGTACCGTTTGAATTGGGTGTGCAAAGGAAAAGTTTTCAAAACCACCCGCTTGTATCCCATTCTGTTCTAAATCCTTCAACATTTTATTCGTTACATACTTGATGGCCGGTCTCACCTCAGACATATTTTGTCCAAGAGTTCTTATTGCATCTACGTAAAAGAGCTACATGCTCAAGAGAATCAAGTCATATACGTGTTATTTAATATGACAGAAAAAAGTCACAATCTATGAATCTAATATACATATCATTTAACGATTTAAACAAAAAATGTTTTTCCGTGCATATAAGTTGCAAATATACGAGATGGTAATGATATATGTACCGTTAAGAAAAGAACCGGTCCGCTGTAACTTGATTTGTTACCATCCTTTCTCCACCCAATTTTGCTTCTTCGTAAACAATCGAATATGTATCCACACCAATCCATATTTGCAATTTCTTCAACATTTTCAATACACGGTAGGATTTTTTGGTTAACTGTCCCACACTTAATGCCTTCGGCCAATAATGTCATCATTAACACTAGCATGTTCATCTTGAACAATTTCCCTCCACGTTTATTATTAGCTATCTTATTAACAACATCGCTAACGTATATTCTTTGGGTTCCTTTGTCAAATACTGGATATTGTTTACGCCATTCGTTTGTGATACCGTCTTCACTTTTTCCCGCCCTTGTAACAGCGTTTACTTTATTCTGTCCAATAGGGAAACCTAAAATGTCATGTACAGATTGTTTTGTAATCTGTACTGATTTATCTCCTATTATGAGCGTATTTGTCACTGCATCAAAATTATCAATAACAAAGCACGCCAATTTACGCGGGATTACTGAAACTTTTAGATCAAATATTGCTTCAAATCCCATGTCAATAATATCCTTCTTTTGTGCATCTGCCAGTTTTCTAAGAACCGTTACCAATTGTCCGGGACATTGTCTTGTTTTGAGGCTTTCTAGTGTTCTTCCCCTTTTTTTCCCAATCGAAACTTTTTTTCGTTCATTTTCCACAATGCTACATTCCATTAACTTCTGTCTCTTTCCACCGTTTAGTGGTGGTACATAATCTGCATCATCAGAATGTTGCCGTATAACCACACCTGCAATCCGCCCAAAAAATTGTAAAATTTTCGGCTAACATTGGATTATCCAATGCATATAGAACAAAAATGCATCTTTATTACATTCCATTAATTTCTGTCTATTACCTCCTTTCAGCTTTAACAACGTTGATACATAGTAGTCATCAGAATGTTCTCGTTTAACAACACCTGCAATCCCAAAAGAATGTTGTTTAAAATTTCAAGTTACATCAAATGCATCTAATGAGGCCTTTGGCCTAGCGGTTCCAGGATGGCCCGTCAACCAAGAGGTTGTGACTTCAAGTCTCGGTTCAGATATAGATTCAAAGTCTTACAACCAGCGACTCTGGTTCAAACAAAACAAAACGAAACAAATAATCATAGCGGTTGTGTCAACTATGGTCCGTTTAGTATTTCTAACTCGAGTAATTATGCTTCAAGACAGTATGCATCAAAGTACTTTCCATAAATAAACGAACATTTAAAAAAATTATTATTTCGATATAATACAATTAGTGTGATGGAAATTACATTTCGGGCGACTTTCAACCTGTTTGACCCATTTCCCCACACACTCTTAAACGTAATAACCCAAAACACAGACACGTACAAGTGCATCTAAATCGAGTGCATCTATATAATACTAAGCTTAAATCATCTAGTGCATCTGGGTATTATCCGAAACACAATATTCCATAAATTCTAAATCAGAATAATAAAGATGCAATTGATTAGATCAGCTTACGATTTTGTTGAATCATTTCTGTGCTTTTGTTCTTCATTAGTTACCAATCAGATGCACCTTTTTTTTATTCAGATTGAATCGTATTTTAGGATGTGAGTGACTCGTTCCCTTTTTAAGTGCATATTTGGGAAAAGACACCAACTTTATGCATCTTAACCGTTATACTACTCCCGCGGTAGCGCTGGTAAATATAAATAAAAAAAGTATTAAATAAAAATAATCAATAATAATATATAAAAATTAAAGAATATACATTAACAAACCTTACATATTTTTTTTTCTATTGTGTATAAGGATATTTTTTACTATACTAAACTTTACTTTTATAATCATTTGTTGTAATTGATCTTCTATATAATCATAGACAAATAGATATAGTTTTCTAGAGGTATGAATTGTGTCGTGTTTGCGTTATAATATCGCAGTTTGATAGGTTCAGAAACCTTAATTCACAATCATTAACCATGTCGAGTTGTTTAACTTAAACTAACGTTATCGATTTACTTACAACTTATTTTAAATTAAAACCTACACGATATAAATGTTAATTGAGATTTTCAATATTTTAAGTGCGCATGTTAGATTTTAAAAAATATTCACTACTTTAAATAACAAATCAAATATTAATGGAGAGTTAAAAGAAAAAATATAATCTAGTACAATTTTATTATGTCAAAAAATGAATTTTTAACATTTAATTTTATTATTGGTGATATTAAATGGTTTGGTTGATTATATATGGGTTTGAACAAAAAAAAAAACAAATTCAACCTATTTATTAAACGTTTTAGTTTTGTCGATCAATGAATGACCATAACCTATTTAACCCTAACATAAACCCGTTTATATTTAGCGGTGTTCATTTAATGGTTTAATCTGAAAAACCACTCATCCAAATAAATATGGTTTATTTGGTTTGACTTTTTTGGATTTGGTTGAGATAATTGACTATGACAGAAATTAACTATAGGTTTTAGGTTTTAAATAATAATATTGGGGTTCAATTGAATAATTGAATAACCGAGCATATGTGTTATAATTCGAAATCTTAATTTTGAAACCTAGAAGTGTGAGACATTATTACATTTTGAGTTAATTACATAAATCGTCCTTAAGATTTATTTCAAATTACGCATTTTGTCCATAAATTTAAAAAGTTACATCAGGGTCTACTTTTAGAAACTAATTACGCATTTCAAATTACGCATTTTGTCCTAAGGTTTTCTCCAATTACTAATTCCGTCCTTAAGTTTTGCCCCAAATTATAAATTACGTCCCTAAGCTTTGCCCGAGTGTCCATTACAAATTAGGGACGAAAATCGTAATTAAATTTTAAAAGTGGACGATTTATATAACTTTTTAAACTTATGAACGATAGCCATAATTGTGAATAAACTTAGGGAAGATTTATATAATTAACTCTACATTTTATCTTTCTTAAAAGAAGATTGGAGTTTATGATTATCTATTTTGACGGTTAGTAATTTTATTTTCTTTAAACTACTAAGATTTTTCAAATATAAAAGTTAAATTAGTTGGTTTGAACATTACAAAACTAAACTTTTAAATTTATATTTCTTAAAAATTAATATAAGTTAACTTCATTTAGTTTCAATAATTTTTTTCCATTTGTATTTCACATTATGTTGAGTACCGTAATATGATATTAGAATAATGAAGGTTTATTTTGTCATCTTTTATTTGATTTTTACGAGATCCAAATCGGTTAACATGATAGTTAATTTGGTTGGATTGGTTTGGTTTGGTTTGGTTTTGTCCATATTTGGTTCCAATCTGCGTGTGTAAAAAATATTTTCAAAATTAAATAACCCAATCAAATAACTCCGATCAAATGAAAACCGACCGTTCGAACCCCTAGTTATATTCGTGTTTGTGCGAATCGTGTCTAATATTTTCACTGATTTTCTAATATAAGATAAATGTAAATTAAATATTCTATTTGATAACAATTTCTTTTTAACAAGTACACTACAAACTTTTCAGTCACGAAAAAACCGAGTTTATATGTTCCGTAACATGAGTTGAACTTGCCTTATGTATTGTGCTTTCTTAAAGCTCCCGATTCTTGTTCATAGTCCGTCTGTTTAACGGCTTGGGTGTCCGTAACCCAAATCAGACATCAATCAACAAAGAAAAAGTCTCAAATTAACATTCGGTCTATATAACAGCACTTGTAATAACCACATGTATAATCCATTCACAAGAATACATATACAAAAAAAGAGTCCCAAAACGAATATGAACAATAAAACCGAATAAACTGTGCGGTTGTACATACACAACATACAAAATAACAATCATTTTGGGATTCCGTTACCCAAACTTGTGTTGCGTTGCAGACTTGCGTCGCGTCGTCTTCATTTGCATAACGCCTAAAATAAATAATAAAATGACCAACTCATGCTACAAAAAAATGAGCTAACAGAAGTGGTAAATGAGTAAAATTTTAGGCTTTTCCATTGGGTTTGGACTTGGTAGAGTTTATCTGTTCCAGAATATCCACCACTTGTTTCATGTCGGGCCGCTTTCGAGGTTCTGATTCCAGGCAATGAAGAACAAGTTGAGCGAATATCATTGAGGATTTACTTGAATATTGGCCTTCTATCCTTGCATCCATTATTGTTTTTATCTTTTTCCTGTTTGGGAGCAACGGCTTTGCCCATTCCACCAGGTTGTGCTGTGCACCTGACCGTCTTGTGTCCAGTGCACGTAATCCCGTCATCATCTCAAGCAGCACAACGCCAAACCCGTAAACATCACTCTTCACATATAAATGCCCTACAGTTTTTGTATATATAACCATTTATGCACTCGAAAACCCATCAAAATTTCTATCAAAACGCTATTCGACCTATAAAAAAAATCACTATTCGACCTATAGAACAGAGTACAAGGCCAAGTCACCACCGAATGACTCAGGCACCAAAGATACTTATTATTATGCGGGTTAGGGAGATATCCATTCCTTGACTTGCAATACCCCAAAAATACTAATCGGAAGCATGACTTTCTAGTTGTGAAGAACAGAACCTTATTGGTTGCTCTTCACAACGACGTTAGCCTTGAAAAAGTATAATACAAGGGTAGGTGCTAAACGGAACATATACAAACCATTGGAAGGTCATATTATGTACAAACTTAGGTGCGAAAGGGTAAGAGGCATGGTGAGCGGATATGTTGGGGACCGCTAACAATGTTTTTTTCTGAAACTTTGATTTAATAATATACATTAACCCATTTCTGAGGTAAGTCTTTTCTAATTTTACCCGTTAAGAGATTTAAAAACACTCAACTCGCCTCATTTGTAAGTAAATGGGTTTTAACAGAATTTCAAAGTACTTTCACGGTAAATGGTAGAGAGCTCACCTGTAGCAATGTATTCTGGAGCAGCATAACCGTATGTTCCCATGACCCTTGTCGTCACATGTGAATCTCCACCAGAAGGACCCAATTTCGCCAACCCAAAATCTGAAATTTTTGCATTGTAGTTCTACAAATAGTTAAAAGAAAAAAAAAACATAAAAATCAATGATCAAGAGAACCGCCAGAGCATAAATACGATAATCTTAATAGAAAGAAAAAAAAGACAGACTACATAAAACTCTCACCCCATCGAGCAATATATTTGAGGCCTTGATATCTCTGTAAATGACGTTGTCATCAGAACTGTGTAAAAAAGCTAGTCCCCGAGCTGCACCTATAGCTATTTTAAGCCGTAGTTTCCATGAAAGTGGTTCAACAGCAGAACTACCTGCATAACCAATCAAGTCTCAGTAAGCATCACATATATACTTTAAACGATTCGGTTTTTCATATTCAATATGTTGACTTGTTACTGACGTCTAAAAAGATGGTTTTCCAAGCTTCCCTTCTGCATGAATTCATATACAAGGAGAAGGTCTTTATCCTCCCTACAGTAGCCGAGAAGCTTCACCAAGTTAGGATGAGAAAGCCGCCCCAAAAAGTTGACTTCCGACTGCAATTTTATTCCAAAAATATATTTACAACATACAATGAGAAAAATCCCATGTAAGTTTGGGAAATACGATAAAAACAAACCTGCCATTCTTGAAATCCTTGAACACTTTGATGATTCAATTTCTTGATGGCTACGATTGATCCGGTACCGGTTTTAGAGGGCAACATTGTCTTTTCATCCACCCAACCCTTGTAAACAGTCCCAAAACCTCCCACACCCAAAACCATATCCGATTTAAAATTTCTAGTGCAAGCTTTCAAATCTGAATACGAGTAAACCTTCAAATCCGCAGCCGGTAATACCTCACCGGTGGCAGTACAGTAATCATCGTAGACGGTGCCACTACTAGTTGTGCCAAGTGATGTCCCTGAACCAACTAAAAAACAAAAAACAAAAATCAAATAATAAGTTACAAGTAAATAAATAAACGCCAAAAATTATTGAATCAACCTATAGTGGAAGAAGGTTTGGTATTCGTGCTTGGATTAGTCGAGATTGTAGATATAGCAGCATCTGCAGCAGCGGAGTGTAAACAGTTTCCCATTTTTGATGAAAACCGGGTTGCTATATTACCATAATATTGTGACTTTGTCTTTGATTTTGCCTAGTTTTAAGAAATGTATTTACCAAAAAACACCACTATGCTTGAAATTTTGAGCACGGAAATGGCTCCACTAATATTGATCAACGATGATAGATCTTACTCTTACTCTTACTCTTCTCTTTGTTTCTCACGAGCTCAATGTTTTTCCTGTCAATGCTCAACATAAGCTACAAATTTTGTGCAAAAAGTGCCATTTAATCAACAAACCAAAGGATTTTACGTCTGATCGGTATTCAAGCTAAATATAATCATAATTTCCTTTAGTTAAGGTTTTGAAGCAATCACTAATTATTTTTAAGGATAACTAACAAATTTCTTCCAGTCTAGTCCATTCTTATGATAAAATGGTCAGTTAACCAATTTTTTTTTTTTTTTGGAACGGCAATTCTCCTACGGGCCAGTAATGGAGTATCATCGTGCCACCATTACCGGCCACCCCCATGCTCGCCTAAGAGGAAACCCTCTGGAGAGGCTCGAACTCGAGACCTCTCCTTCACCGGGAAAACCCCTTACCAACCAGGCAGAACCTGATTGGTCAGTTAACCAATTTGATGATACATATGAATATGACCACCAATTTACGGGAGTTATAGGGTTGACATGACCCTAATAAGCTTAATCGGGTTCTCAACTCACCCGTAATCGGACCCTAATAAGGGATCGGGTTAGGGTCAATCGGGTCGGGTTATAAAAAAATGAAATAAGGTGCTTATAAAAAAGGGCTAATTGCATTTGATAAAAAGTTAATTTGGTCACATTCCTAATTCTAGAAATCAAGTATAGAAATAAGTACGATATGCACTGGCCACTTTGGGTTTTAATACTCATCGCCCCCAAGACCACAAATAAGTCCTACAAATGTAACTAATGAACATAAATGATAACAAATTTATAACGAATCATAACTCAACTTTTATTTATAATTAATAGATTCGTTACTGATATGGAAGCCTCGAAGGTGGTAATATTTATGTAAATTAAATGTTTATTATTTACATTTTTTTTGACTTAAGGGGTGTTTGTTTGGGCTTATATAAGCAACTTATGGCTTATTGTATTTCGGCTTATGTTTCATAAACCCGAATTTCCTGGCTTATGTAACCGTTTATAGGCTTATTATGTCATAATAAATAGTAATAAGCCCATAAATGGTTATATAAGTCAAAAAAATCCGGCTTATGAAACATAAACCGAAATGCCAATAAGTCATAAGTTCCTTATATAAGCTCAAACAAACACCCCTTTTATCATCGCCCAAACGTCAATGGATAATAAACCCAAGAAAAAAACATTTAATTTTTTTTCTTTTTGCAATTATTACAACTTTTCATCTATAACTACAAAACTTTAATGTGACCAAAAAGTAGGTAGATTGCAAAAAAATGAATGTTTGTTCTATTTTAGATAATTCCTATACTTATTTCCAAAATTAGAAATGTAACAAAAGAATCTATCTTTCTATATATAAATAAACACATAATTTTACCCGAACACTTAAAACTGCGTTATCCTAAGATTACAAAAGTAACACAATCAAATAAAAAAAGAAGATGACGAATTTGGGGATAAAAATAAATCCAAACAAACATAAGACATATAAAAAAACCAAACACAAAATAGATCTACCTTAAATTCCGGTGTTTCTGGGTTTGGTCATCGAAACAGGTCGGAATAAGATGAACACAAACACAGAGACACGTTGTTTGTGTTTGTGTCGTGAAAAAGAAGAAGAGGTGTTTGATTGTAAAATCGGGGAAACAAACAAAAGAGCTAAGACAACCACATACATACACCGTCCCAAGTCGTCGTTTTAGCTCATTATAATTATAAGACTTAATTATATAAATCGTTTCTAAGATTTTGTTATCGATTTTTTCCATCAAGTTTAAAAAGTTTTATAAATTATTCATTTTTAGAGACTAGTTATCTTTTTTGTTCTTAGGATTTGCTTTGATTACGAATTTCGTTCTTAAAGTTTATACTCAATTATAGATTCGGTCTCTAAGGTTTGCCCCAATTACGCATTCAAATTAGAAATTATGGACAAAAAGCTTTAATTAATTTCTAAACTTGAACGATTAATACAATTTATTAAACTTATGAACGAAGTCTATAATTTTGGGTAAATAATAGTGAGGATTTATGTTATTAACTCTAATTATAAAGTTAACATTTGTTAATATTTTTAAATTAATTTATAAAACAGCTTTTCATTTTTATATTAATATAAAATACTGCTTTTTAATATTTAATATTAAATTTTTGCATCTATTAGTTTTGAACAACAAGTTAATAAAGGATGAGGTTGGTTAGTTCATGTTGGTGTGGCATGTTAGACCACGACTGGAGTCCGAGGAAATGATTTTTACCGGAAAAAAGAAAAGATAAATAAATAAATAAATTATTTTGTTATAAAAACAGTTTACAAAAGTTTATTGAAAGTAATAAGTTCTACGTACGATATCAAATATACCAAAAACAATTTTTTATACTTCAACTCTGATTTTGTTCCATTAAAACTTATAAATTACGTCAAATAACTAATATAATTAAAAGTGATAAAACCCAAATATTTAATAGATATATGATTGGTTGACTTTAGAAGATGCTCCACAAGTACCTCACATTTTACACTAAGCTTTATTCTCATTTTCATACCATGAAAAAAAAATGAAAGAGTCATGTTCCCATTAATATGACAAGATACTTTTAGTAACATAGAAGACAACTTTAAACTTATTCATAATCATGGACCGATAACGAGCTAAAATCACGTATTCGATCCGTGGTTTGAACTTTTTATAAACTTATCAAACGTGTAGACCACGGACCGAGTCCGAATTCACACTCCGAGTCTGTTGTGAGTGCAAACAGCCCCTAATAAATATATAACCAAGTCAAGTAATCGAAATTGTAAAAATTAGATGATGGTGAAAATAAAAATTGTGAAAATTGGATGGGATTAATAATAAGTTGTTTAATTAAACACTTTCACATACGTATCTACAATATATCATTTAGGGAATCAATATAGGTCACTCTTATTCATTTTAGTGAGTACATAAACTATTGAACTCCAAAATACTTGGCTATGAGCCTAAAGAAAAGGTCTTACAAAAATTGGAAAAAGAACCGGAAAGGAAATTTCGGTTATAGTTTTTGTTATTAGGCTACCTTTTCGCTTTTAATTTTTGATGCTTTTGACTTTGAATTTAAATTTTATCAATTTTTTTTGGTTACAAACTTACAATAATAAATAAAGTAACTACGTCTTTGTCACACACCGTTTAATGCGGAAACACGAGGTGTTCCAGTTTTATGATATCATGAGTCAAGGTTACAACAAACAAACTATAACAAAATACATCGAAATATATAAACGAATCATGCCAAAGGTTTACAATACAATACGATACAATAAATCTCGTCTCAAATACATCGAATACAAAATAAAAACAAGTTCCAATAAAAAGCAATCAACGATCCGCACACAAAAGCATGCATGAAATCATAAAAAAGTCCTCAAACTCCTGAAAAGCGTTAAAAACGATATCAACAACATGCTGGTGAATTTTTAAAAACGACATCGGCAACATGCTTGTCATCCTTCCTGAGCAACTCTAAAACTAATCGCAAGTGCTCCTCGTGCTCTTCACGTCTACGAGAATAAATCATAATGTCGTCGATGAACGCAATCACAAATCTGTCGAGGTAAGGGCGACAAATACGGTTCATCGTGTCCATAAAAGCTGCAGGCGCATTCGTGAGACCAAATGGCATATCAAGGAACTCGAAGTGGCCGTATCGGGTCCTAAAAGCACTCTTCGGAATATCCTCCTCCTGAACCCTCAACTGGTGATAACCGGATCGTAAGTCAATCTTCGAAAAGAAGCAAGAACCCTGAAGTTGATCGAACACGTCATCAATACACGGCAAAGGATAACGATTTTTCACCGTCAGCTTATTCAGATCTCTGTAGTCAATGGACAATCTAATGGAACCGTCTTTCTTCTTCGCGAAGAGTACAGGTGCGTCCAAGGAGAGAAAACTAGGTCTAACGAAGCCCTTATCTACCAACTCCTGAATCTGCCTCGATAACTTAACCATATCCGAAGATGCCAACCGATTAGTAATAATTTACGATTCCAATATCCATCACAAAATTATTTTATAAATAAATATCATTTTATGTAGATATCATCCAAGATATTGACGGTTTATATAATAAATAAGTTTAAACCTTTTATTAACATGTTATGTCTACCACGATATCTGTACAAAATCCAAAAGGTTTACCAGAATGATTGTACGTGCTCTTTCAAAGGCGGTAAAATGGATAACAAAAAACTACAATCTGATCAAACTATAAAGACGATTTTTGTGATTAACTATTTAAAAAAAAAAAATAGAAAAAGAAAAAGTTTATCAAGTTAATGGGTCTAAAATGCTAAACTAAACTTTATATTCTTAACAATTCAGCAAAATTTATTTGGGCCTTCACCTACTTCTAGAAGACTAGAACCACCCTCACCGGTGATCGGAAATGCCACCGTTGTAACTCCTTTCTGTCGCCGGCGTACGACGGTATACTACCACATTTTATCTCTAATTGTTTCATATATTTGTTTCAATAATTTACTTATATAACCTTTTTTTAGCATTACTTTATTTAAACATTTGTTATTGTATTCGCTTAATAAAAATTAGAAAATCCAATAAGCTAAATTTTTAATGTTTGAACCGGCTTATAGCTCATTTGGTCTTGGGCTTAAGTTTCATAAGCTCATTTCTTATGACTTATTTTGAAACTTTCCGGTGTTTGTTTGGGGCTTATATAAGCGGCTATGTTTCATAAGTCCGGATTTTCGGGCTTATATGTGTATTATGACATAATAAATAGTAATAAGCCCATAAATGGTTATATAAGACGGAAAATCCGTGCTTATAAAACATAAGTCGGAATGTCAATAAGTCATAAAGCCCCTTATATAAGCCCAAAAAAACACCGATTCCACAAGCCGAAAAGTTTCAAAATAAGCTACAATCACCCCCTAAAAGATATTTATTGTTATACATACAATCCTAGGGCAATGACTATCATGATTCTCACTGGTTAACGAGATATTTTTAGAATATTTGTTTTGTTTCTTCCTCATCAAAATTGTTTTCTATCTTCGTTTATGAAACGACACTTGGTATAATGGATATATAGAATAATGTCGACGAGGAAGAAACAAAAAAGACATTAATTTTGGAAGTATCTTGTTATGACCTTGATGAGATTTATCAAGGTTGTGAATAACGTAAGGCGTGGCGGCATGGTCAAGTCTCAAAACATGACGAGACATGACGTTTTTCAAGGCGTGACAATATCGCCGAATTTAATATATTTTATAATTTTATATATAATTTTTATATGTTTTTACTATTTTTAAGTTATATAACTATAAAAAAAATCGTTGTTTTCACGTTTTAATATACATCTAATCGAAGATATAGTCATCAATATACAATTAAATGATCTTTATAGTCATTTTAAACTATTTTTAGGTTTTTTTTTAAATTTCCGTAACGCGTTACAAAAAACTCGCGTTAAAGCGCGCCATGGCGCCCCTCGACACGTTTTTTGAACGCCACGCCTAACAAAGACGTCTTGCATGTTTTTCGTGAAGGCAAGGCGCGTTTTTTAGAACCTTGAGATTTATGATAGTCATTGTCTCATAGGTAATGTTACGTCTACCACAAATGCTTTCAAATATCTCGGTTTCATGTTTTATCAAAATTGTAACAAACAAACAAAATAAACCTACTAAAATCGGTATGAAAAACATATATTGATTATTTTGTTTTTGTTTTTCAATATATGCATTGTCATGTAAACTTCATTTCATTTGAGTCGGCCTGTTTAACGTCTTGGGATCGTCTACCAGCTCAAAATTAAATTCTGTTTTATTTACAAAAGTAGATGTAGCTATGCACAAAATCTCTGCGTCTCTCTATGTTTTGTCACTGTTTTACTAAAATTACATATTAAAAAGGAAATCGTAGTCATGTCATTTAACTATCCGTAATGTGTTCCATTTTTCATTTGCGTAAACATGTTTTGCATTGGAAATTAGGATTTAAAGAGTATGAATGAATGTACATTGCATTGCTTGTTTCCGTAGTTTTGGATACGCATAACAATCATTTCATTTAAATAAGTTGATGATATTTTTATGATGATATTTTTATGATATTTTTATGGAAGAAATAGAGTGTCGGGTGTCAGATGCAGAGGCAGCCAACATTGATGTATCATGGCTTCGACCTCACTTGGAAGCCATTCACAAACGGAAGCAAAGCATGAAAAAGTCGAGTTTGCTTCTGGAAATGAAAGTGAACACCGTTTTGGTTAATAGAGCCGCTCAAAAGGATCTTACAGAGAGATGCACAGAGCTCCTGGCTTCCCACGAACGATTTGAGAAGGCTGAAAGGTGCGTGAGAGTACTCAATCTCGTTGAAAAGAATCTAGTCAACAAGATCTTAGATTCCATGGCTGAAAAAGACCGGAGTGTCGTACAACCACTTTTATAGGCTCATTAAATCATGCTAGATGTGCAATCAGTAGATCGACTCTATTTTGTAACCGTTACTTACAAAAACGCCTTGTATTTATGTCTAATGGTGTGAGACCTCTTTATTGAAAGACGGGTTAAGTTATATCTATATAGCCGTACCTAAAATACTTGGGATTAGCTTGTTATCAAATCATTATTTTGATATGCTTGAATTATCAACATAGGTTCTTTCGTTATTTGGGATTAGCTTGTTTTTAAATCAAGCTAATCAAAACACCGTAAATCAGGCTAATCCCTCTGACATGGAATTAGCTTGTTTTTAAATCATTATCATGTGTGAATGTTTCTGTAACGGTGTTAAAACAGGTGGGTTGGGGCTTAGTGACGGGTCGGGTGGATCAAAATGCAAAAATATGAAGTTATAAGTTTGGGTCTAAACTTGTACAATGAATGCAGCTTCCTTAAAGCTAAGATTTGTATGTCAGGTTTTAAGGTTTGCTTTAGCTGACTTTTTTCCGGATTATGGTTTTATGTCTGTGTGGGTGTAGCGTCGTCCCTTGGACCGCCCTCTATATGATCAGATCTTTCACAATACTTTTATGTATATGCATAATTCTCGAAACACGATGACATTGCAAGTGAATATCCTGTGTCTTTAAAACAACTTGTATACGAGAACCAAAAAAGGTTGAGAATCGTGAGAATCATAAAAAAAACACTTTATATGATGTATACGGCTCTGATACCACTTGTTGGTCGCCTTCGTAGGATCCCGATTTGTACTTAAACACCTAAAAGTCGCAGAATTACTTCTAAGTGAATATGTATGGTGAAGAACACGTAAATAACCAAATGATAGATATTATTAAGCTTACGTAATATTACACAAGACGAATAATATCACATACACGTGATTCCAAGACTTTAGACTAAACAACTGTTACGCAACTCCAAAGTGGCGCAACACTTGATTTTCTCTCACTAGACGACTACGTTTATGACCTCAAGTTGTGAAGTTGGGGTATTTATAGGTGACCATACACTTGTGAAGTTCTCTCTCTAGACAACTACGTTTATGACCCTAAACTTCACGACATGTCCTATACTAAGTACAAGTTACTATCAACGACGAATAGGCTTTAACAATAAGACAATAGACTATAAGTTTCTACTGATTACAAGATTGACCCTAAATATATTCAATTATAATGTTATGCGTTATTGAATGTCCAATAGCTTGGTTAAAGAGTCGTTATTTGATCTTTTGTGAGAGAATTTGTGATAGAACAAGAGATTCGATCATTGTGGAAGCTTAATGGAGTTAGGGGATTGATTCTTTGTATTGTAATTTATTCAAGTTACTAATTCAATTAATCTTTCGACTTATTTTCTTCTTATTGTTCATACTTCACCATTGACACCGATTGTATGTGATTTCCGCTCACATATAAGTGTTGGGATTCAAAAGGAAAAGATTCAAGTTATTAGTATTGTGGACTTAAAATTGATATCAGAGCCTCTATAATCAATATAAAGGTTTTTGAATTATTTTGGTGAAGACTATGAAGATTTTGGATAATTTTGGGATTTGAAGATTAATTTTTGTTTTATTTTTATTCTTATAATTGATATGAATCAGATTTGGAATTGTATTTGATTCATTAGTTGTAATTTTTATATTTTTGAAATTAGTTACTTATTGCAATTAATTGATTGATTATGAAATTGGGTAAATTTTTGAAGAAATTGATGGTTGGGGGAGTATTCTTGTGATTATGATTAATTGATAAATAGCTTTTAACTACGATGATGGTGGATTAATTCTTGAAGATTTTGTGTTCTAAATTGTCTTGAAATTTGATTTTTGTGATCTAAACTGAACTAAAGCTACTGAAATTACGTGGTTTTTCTCATATCCACGCTACTAGCCGTAAATCATTTAAAAGTTGAAGTTTTTACTAAGGATCGCTACTAGGTCGCACTACTGACCTAGCATGCTACTAGGATAACGCTAACACTTAGTTAAATTAGCCCTAGTACCGATCTCCCACACTACTAACACTTAGAAAATATTCAAGAACCACGCTCCTTACCCTACTTATAGTAGCACACGCTACTGACTGAGCACTATCCACTTTTAGAAACTAATTACTTTTTTCGTCCATAAGGTATACTCAAATTACGGATTTCGCCTTAAGGTTTGCCCCAAACGGTGTGACCATTAGAAATTAGGGACGAAAAACGTAATTAGTTTCTAAAATGGATTATTTATGCAACCTTTTAAACTTAGAAACGAAATCTATAAATTTAGGTAAACCTTATGGACAATTTATGTAATTAACTTTATATAAAACCACAAGTAAAAGTAAAAGTTAATATTTACTTAAAGTTGTCATTGCCGTTATTTTGTTACTATGAATCTTATTTATATTTACCGATCATTTTGTTATATATTTTCTCATCACTATACATATGATTATATACATTTTCATATGTAAATAATTTCTTTTCATAATCGACACATTTTATCGGTTTATATTTAACTAAAAGAAAAGATAAAATAAAAAATTCAATTTTACTGACCAAATACAAAAAGAGTTAATTGCATAAACAATTCCTATAGTTTGACCTAATTGTAATTTTTATCCTCATATTTTTCGAAAGTAAAAGCACGGTCTTTGTGAGAAAACCTTTGTATGTAAATATCGTCCAAGACATTGACGGTTTATATAATAAATAAGTTTAAACTTTCTGTATAAACCTGCTATGTCTACCACGATATACGTACAAAAGCCAAAAGGTTTACCGGAAGGATTGTACTTGCACTTTCATAAACGGTAAAATGGATAACAAAAAACTAAAATCTGACCAAACTATAGATACGGTTAATGTGATTAACTATTTAAAAAAAGAAAAAGAAAAAAATGATTATCATGTTAATGGGTCTAAACTTTATATTCTTAACAATTTAGCCCAAATACCAATTAGGTCTTCACCCACTTCTTAAACCCTTGAAGCTTCCAGAACCATCCTCACGGGTCATCGGAAATGCCACCGTTGCAACTCCTTTCTATCGCCGGCGTACGACGGTATACCACCTAACATTTTATCTCAAATTGTTCTGTAAATTTTGTTTCAATAATTTACTTATTTTAACATTCAGTGATTATTAGATTAGCTTATTTAATTTATTAGCTTATTAAAAATTAGAAAATCCAATAAGCTAAGTTTTTAATGTCTAACTTGAGCTTATGAGCTTAAGCTCATAAACAAGCATGTTTGTTTCGGCTTATATAAGCGGCTTATAGCTTATTTGTTTTTTGGTTTAAGTTTCATAATATTTTGAAACCTTCGGCTTATATATAAGTTTAATATCTCATGATAAACTTTTATAAGCTGAAAAGTTTCAAAATAAGCTACAATAAGTCGGCTTAAGTTCAAAACCAAATAAGCTATAAGCCACATATATAAGCCGAAACAAACACCCCTAAAAAAAATATTTGTTGCTATACATACAATCCTAGGGCAATGACTATCATGATTCTCGTCGGTTAACGAGATATTTTTAGAATATTTGTTTTGTTTCTTCCTCATCAACTCAACATTGTTTTCTAACTTGGTTTATGAAACCATAGTTGGTATAATGGATATATAGAATAATGTCGGCCATAGAATAATTATCTCTTCCTTATTTGTAGCAATTGTAGTTATAATACAATTGTGATTGTAAAGTCATTTCCTAGAATAGCTAGGTTAGCCTCAAGGTGTATATATGCATAGATCCTTGTATTAAGAAAAACACGTATATTGATCATTCTTTAAGATTAATATATTGATTCTTATAATTTGATATTCGTTATTGTTCTTATTTTTTTGTTAACAATATTCGTTTAATCAATAAAACTTGTGATATCAAATTGTTTATATCCGCTACTAAACTCCTTTGATAGATCAAGATCTTCATTCAACGTGTGGGTGTGTTCACATAAACCATATCAAGACATTATTGTTAACAAAACCTTCTTTATACATGACAAGGTCGTGATGTTGTTTTGTTATTCCTATATTAAAGCATAATGAAATGAATGTCCAATATGCTCGTAGTGCTTTGCGTTGACCTTATCTTTACTATCTAGTGTAGTAGTATTGAACTATTGATACAAGGGCCGGTGGATAAAGATCGGAACACTGATGCATGATTTTTGCAAACTTAAGAACTACTGGTGTAAACTTTTAGGCTTATGAACGATAAACGAAATTTAGGACAAAACTTGACTAAACTGTAATTTGCCTAAAATTGTGTTTTGCCTTATCATACTTTAAGTATATACAACTTTCTAATAATTCCAATATCGAAAAGTGACATAAAGCTTTAACTTTTGTTTATGTATATGTTATAAGGGTTTAGAGCAATGTTACTATATTTACAGTTAAGCTATGATTTGTATGTTTAATTATACATATAAAAATAAAATGGCACGTATTAAAATGATTCGCGTATAAAGAAAAGTACGAGTAATTACATTTTTATTTTATTTTTTAGTAAAATCCGTTAAAATATATAATGTTGACCCAAAGAATCAGGGTTTGCTTCCCACTATAACCAACTTTTAAAAAATAATTAATAGTTTTCCTCTTTTTGGTTCCTTTTCTTTTTGTTCAACATCAAAGAATCTTTTGTCTTCTGTTAATCAAACATAAAATAAATGATTATTGATTAAAACTGTTAATCAGTTGGTGATCATTAGAGTTATTAATTAACTGTTTTGAATCGTTTTCGGTTTTCGTCAACGGTTTGTTAATTCTCACTTTTATTTTTAATCCATTGATAGTTAATCTTTGTTATTTTTCTTTATCACTTGTGATACTGACTTGTAAGAGAGGATACTGAAGCATAATTTTTAATGTTTAATTTCAGAATTTAACAATTCGTGTATTAAAATAAACCCTCTTTTAATTTCAGAATTTAACTTCAATCTGATTGATGTCTAATTTTTAATGTTTAATTTTTAATGTTTAACCTCTGAACTTGCAAGTGAATTTGAAGTATTTTGTTATGTTATACATAGTATTTATAATATTTGTATATAAAAAGTCAATCCGCCTAGGCGCCGCCTAGGCACCGCCTAGGCGGATTCCGAGCTCCAAGGTGGTCGACCGCCTAGCTACCGCCTAGCGTTTTTTACAACATTGCTGATGCTTCAAACCAAATTAGAGCTTATTTGGTTCGGCGATAAGCCCATTTTCCCATGCTTATCTTATGGCTTATGAGCCGAAAAATAGGCTTATTTAAACTAATTTGAACCAAATAAGCTCATAATCCCGAATATAAGCTAAAACAAACACCGGGCTTAAGTGTATTATTAATAAGAATTTTATGGGTTTTGATTAGTTAAGCTCTTTAAGAAAATTGAGCTTATCAAACTCTCTAAAAAGCTTGTAAGCCATGGAAGAGTGCTGGTTAGAGTCATTTGGACCTTGATTCCGTTCTTTGCCCTTGTTGCCAAGACATGGTAGAAACAATAGAACATTGTTTTGGTCAATGTAAATGGGTAGAGACGGGGTGGGAAAAATCTTCAATTGGTGTCGAAGAAATACTAATGCATATAGGAAAATACTCATTCTCAAGCACGCAATGACGCGTTTGGCAAGTTGTAGTGTGGTCATCGTGTACATCATTTCAGTTATTAGAAATAAGACAATATTCAATGATATAAGACTTATTATTATGATCTTTATGCCGAGGTTCAAGTTCATTCCTTCTTTTAGATCAAATCACGAACAAAGAAATTCATACGGAATCTGCAGCCACACACTAACATGATCATCGTATCCCTCTTTTTTAGTTCTTGTTCTAAAATTCAGTCTCCCATTTATCTATTATCTTATTTTATTCTTAACAAGCTAATAAGCTTATAAACCTCAAAAATAAGCTAAAACACTCCGTCACTGTGTGCATTGTTAATGTAGGTTTTGGTAGAACCGAAGTTCTAACCTGGAATTTGAAATGGCGTCCGATCTGTCTTATTCTTCAGCCGAGTTTCTCAAGTCTGCTGCAATAACTCTAATAGATAACGAGTCTCCAACTAAGCTGCTTCTTTTCTATCTTGGGGTTAGTATTTTCCATTCACCTATGTGTTGGTCTTGTATGTATTACAATCAATTGATCATGCATGTAATGGTTGTTTGCTCTGATTCAATCTACTTTAAACTTGCCAAGTAAATACGTACGGTCTTCGTCAAACTGCATGAAGATGTATCGAACTTTACACTTATTGTTATTGTATATAAAATTGATGTAAGTTGATTTCACCAAAATGTGTGTTAGGCTTGCCTCAATGGTTATCACCTGTCACCGTTGTGTGGGAGATTTTCTACCAATGCTTGTGGCTCTCTCAGCAGGGGTGTTTTAAAGGGACCAAGACTTTGTGCAGGCTAGGTCGATCGGTCACAAAAGTGACACGGGTTTGAGAGGGCTAGCCAAGAAACCGTTTTTTTTTTATGTATTAGTTTATAGGAATAGTGATGTTTTCATTTTTTGTTACAATTAACAATTTTAACTCCGTTTCAGGAAACAAATTCTATTCTATCTCAAGGGCCATTTAAACGGACTCCTTATGAGGTACGAGAAATAGCTGAGGCACTGATTGCTAAAGAAGTGGTGAGACATCCTGATATGTCTGTCAATATCTCAGTTTCATGTTGTATCTGTCACATAATGAGAATTTTTGACACGAAACTCCCTTACAATGACCAACAAAAGAAGGTATGAAGCTTTTACATAAGTTTTTGATTTAACTTGTCGATAATCTTTAAGAGGGTTCTCCCAAATGTTGATGAATAGGAGTTTTTTGAGCTGGTAGTGATGACGTTTGAGAAACTATCTTTGGCATCTGGTGGAAGCTTTATTAAGATGCGTAAAGTTCTTGAAATGTTTAGGGCTCAAAGATTGCCGGTTCTAATGTTGGGACTGCATTTGGACGAATTAGTTGTTCGACTTTTTAAACAATTTTTAACCATTTCTGAGTAAGTTATCTATTTAGTAAGATCTGTTCTGTTTAAATGTGAACTGCAAGTAAAAGGAGTGCTTGTTTAGCTGATTTCTGTTATAATTTTTTATCAGATCGGGGATCCGGTCACTTGGTTAACGCTTAAGCCTTATTACCATTAAGTAGTTAACCGGTCGTTTAAAAGAAATTAAAAAAAATCTCCAATTAGACACATCTACTTTTGATTTAACAAAATGTCACATTTTCGTGATAAAAACAATCCATGCTCTGACCCTTTATTTCATTTAGTGGAAGAAGTTTAAGCTCAACTGTGTTTTTTCTTTTCTTCCGATGACAATTAAGCTCCAATTTAAATGCTGATGTACTCGAGATGGAGAAAATTATGACCATGATCATAGTGCATGGTAAACGGCTAAGATTTGAGCTGGCAGGTCTCGTAGTTACTAGTGTAAATACGGAGAATCAGGTGATTATTATTATGTTGCTGAAGTTTTCCAAAGTAGGTTCCTCATACATCCCTAATTATTTGTTATACTCGAGTTTCGTTCCTCTTGCAGATTGCTTTACCTGTTCACTGGAAACTCGGGAAAATGATTCTCAAGAGCTGTGCTACTCAACTCAAACCACATCTCCCGGATATGGTATGGTATACCGGGGTAACCGTTAATGATTAGGGGAAATGTAACTATATTTCTATCAAGTTTCACCATTGTTCCCCCTAGGTCATTTAAACTTTATTTAAAGAAAAGGTTAGGATGCATTTTGTTGAAGAAAAATGTCTCCTTTTTTAAATCTCGTCAGCTGCTCGTTACATGTATACAGTCCTTGGGAAGGGTTGGGTCCAAAGGACCTCGGGTTAGCGTTACCTGACAAATTAACCTTTATGTCAAACTATTAATCATATTCTGGATTATACAAATTTGTATCCTGATTTAGGCTCAATCCGTTGAAAATGGTGAAAACTTGGTGGGGAGCAGGATAAAAGTTTTGTGGAAGGACGGAGACGAAGTGTAAGTATCATGTTCATGACACTTGCGTAATATTTATGAAATCTTTACGACTCTTTTGACGCAAACATCTTTTGTTGCAGTTATTGCTACAAACAAGGAGTTGTAAAATCCTTTGACAGTATTAAAAAGAGCCACGAGGTGTGATGTGTGACAATCCGTCTTTTCGAGGTATATTTCATTTATCGATTATTACTCTTTTTATTCGCAATGATTTGGACCCTTGCATTTCGCTTTATTTTACTCACGTTTTATGCATTTGAGTCGGGTTATGTGTTTTATTTACTTTGTCTCTCGAGACGGAAGCTTTAGAATCACCTAAGTGCCTAATAGTTAGTATACTCGTGTTAGTAAAGTAGGGTGTTTATGCCGTAATCATCGGTTAAGAAAATTATATTTCAAAGTTTCATTACAAAGTTAGTCCTCTAACTTAATCTATTACAAAGTTAGTCCTTTAACGGTAACTAACGGTAAATCTTTTACGAATTTAGTCCTTTTTAACCAAAACTTAACCAAACTCACAACCAAGCTTTTTCCTTGCATCCTAACCGACTTGGGTGAGCCATGGGGCTGTGGAATGGCTCTAGCCATGGTGTGGACTTACTAAAGAGGGTTAGCCATGGGTTAACTTTTGTATAAGTTGACAAAACTCACCCATTTTGGTGTTAATGCCTTGGTAACTTGGAAGAGATTGTAGATCTCAATGAAGAACTCTCTTTTCCTGCCATCCTTCTTGTTTTCTAGTGACCAAACAACTCTCTTTCATCCTTTTATCATCAACAACATCACATAACACCAAATACATCAAACTCACTCCTCTCCCTCTCTAACTCGTTTTCTCTCCATCTCTCTATACCCTATATCATTTAGACATCCTCTGGAAGTGAAACAACTCGAAAACTTCAAGCTTTAAAGCCAAAAATCAAGTTTCATCTTCATATTTCGGTTTGGAGTCGTTAACGAGCAAATTCGGTTTCGGGACTTTTCACACGTGTTAACCACCCAAAAACCCTTTGTAAGTATGTTATATTAACACCCTTAAAACCCCTTGAATCCATGCTAAGCATATCTAACGAAAAACCCGTTTTTTTTGTTATTTTCGGACCAGGTCGCGTTTTGACCTAGTTTTGACCTAGCTGGGCCACTTTTACCCGGTGACGGGGCTGTTTGCTCGGACACGAGACCGAGCTGGGCCACTTTTACCCGGTGACGGGGCTGTTTGCTCGGACACGAGACCTAGCTGGGCCACTTTTACCCGGTGACGGAGCTGTTTGCTCGGACACGAGACCGAGCTGGGCCACTTTTACCCGGTGACGGGGCTGCTTGTCCGGACACCATCCAAGTCGGTTTCCTAGGTAACTCGTTTTTCTACCGTTTCGACTTTCGTTTTCATTTTTCTTTCACCCCGTTGACCCGTTAACCTTCGTTTTTGTTGCGTTATCTACGTTTTCAGGAGCTTTAACTTTTCGGAAACTTTCGGATTTTTCGGAGATCGTGTAGATTTTGCGGAGGACGTCGGTAGTACCCGTTTTTCCTTAAAATATTAATATCTCGTTTTCTTGACGTAAAATTTATATTTTTGAACTCACCATCTTTATCGAAATTAAAAAGCGAAATTATTGGACGTTATTAATGTTGACCATACTCGGACCTTTACGTAAAAATCGGTTAAATATAACGTTAATTATGCCGAAAATAATGTTTAAATGGTTAAAATTATAAAGTAAAACTTTTATAAAAATTCTCATAACTTTATATTCTGTAATAAAGTATAAAAATATATAAAAGTGAACTTTTAATATTTAATTGACATTTTTAGCTATTTATTTACACTTATAACGTATTTAAAACGTTAAAACGTTAAATTCAATTTAAAATGCGAAATAAATATAAAATCTTGACATCTCAGTTTATAAGACATAAAAATGTATAGATTTTACTAAAATAATTTTATTAAAAATTATTGGAACGTTTTTCGTAATTATTATGTACTTTTTGACTAAAAAAGACGTTATATAAACACGTTAAAACACATATAAGTATATTACTATACGTAAAAATAGTAACTATTAACAAATATACGTTTTTGGACTCAAAAATGTAATCGCTATCATAAACATAATATTTATTATTATTTTGCTCACTAAACGTATATATTTTTGATAAATATACTTTTCTCAAAAATGCGATCGTAATCTCAAATGATGATAAATATTGTATTTGTTTCGTTAAGCTCTTTTAAAATCATTCTCAAATTATTTTCATTCAAAATATTTTAAACTCTTTAAAATATCAAAATTTGACTCTTACGTTGACTTTGACTTTCCTTCAAATTGTTGACTTTGACTTTGACCAAGTCAACATCTTTGACTTTGACCAAGTCAGCATCATTGACTTTGACCAAGTCAACATCTTTGACTTTCACCAAGTCAACATCTTTGACTTTGACCAAGTCAACATTTTGACGTTGACTTTGGTCGATCTCAATAAAACTTTGGTAACAGTATTCCTTTCAACCGATATTCCTGGTAGTCATTCTTTGGGGCTCGGAATGTTATTCCTTTCTAATAGTCATTATGACGTGAAATTATCGATATTTTCCTATCGTCCCTATCGACGCGGAACATCGTCACCTAGATCCGTCATCACGACACGACTTGGAAATCGTTGGAATACTTTAATAAATCTTAAACATTAAACTTAACCGACAAGGCTAAACCGTACTGTATTTATTGAGATACTTAGACTATGTTGTATTGTTTTAGGTCACTTAGGCGGCGGAGTGTTAGCTCCATATTGATTATTTACCCGATACCTTGCCGAGCTCATCTTGTGAGTTATTCGTAGCCCCTTTTCTCTTACTATTTTGGGCTGGAAAGCGTATTTGAAACTATTATATGATGTATATCTTGTTGCCTAGTGTATCAGTATCACCTTAGATTAAGATGCTTCTTAGGCTTTGGTAAGCCCCCCTTTTACACTTGTTAGCTTTTGCCCACGGTTGCATATATATAGATCTATATGGGTTTGACCCACCCTCATTGCTCGATAGGACGTACCTATGAGTGGATGTTATGGCCGTATGATTGTTTGTTGCCTTTGGTATAGCATCGCCTTAGGTTAGGGGATTGGTGGTCAGGTTCAGTGTATGTTTAATCTTTGGTATCTATACTCACACTAGGGTTATAAATCAAGATATGTTTTTGAAACTTAATTGGATTATTAAATCTTTTATTGGGTCAACTTTTATTTAAATATTGCGAATAATTCACCAACATTGTGTTGATGTCGTTTTAACGCTTCTTCAGGAGTTTGAGGATTTTAGTTGATCATGCCTTGCACATTTTGGGATCATATATTTGTTGTATTTGGAATTCGTTTTGCTTGATGTAATTCCTGTATGATCCGCGTATTGACATTTGTATTGTATTTTGTATTCGACATTTAGTTTACTTTGTCTATGTATTGTATTTGTAAACTTTGAGGCATGATTAATATGATTCGATGTTTTGTTTATGGTTGTATGTTGTAATCTTTGACTCTTGATATCTTTAACTGGAACGCTCCGTGTTTCCGCTCTAAGCGGGGTGTGACATGATGTTGGCAACAATTTTCTCCCAAGGTGTCGATAAGCGTTTTCTATATACTATATATTTTGAGTTACGTTTTTTGCTGAATCTTTTTAGGTATTGTATGACGATGCTGATGAAGAGCTCGTAGAACTTGAGCATGTTCAGTGGGCGTTGCTTGCAAATGTGTCTGCTATCTCAGAATATGTATATATTTTCCTCCTTCAAACCAAATGAACCGTTTCAGTTCGTTATCTTTAATTTATATGAATTTCGTACAGGTGAATAAATCTAGCTTAGTTTGTGTTCACGGCTATAATGTGAAGCAGAGTGTGGCACATATACTTGAAGCCATTATAAAAAAACACGGGGACATAACATCTGAATGTTTATTCAAAACCTCTTCTGCAAGAGAATATTTCCTTGATGTGGTTTGTGAAGTTGTCAAACAGATTCAAAGCAACAATGTTATTGATATGCAAGAAATCGAGAGTAAACTTTTAGATGCAGAGGCAGCCAAACTTAATGTATAATGGATTCGAACTCACCTAGAAGCCATTCACAAAAGGAAGGAAAGCATGACTAACTCCACTTTGCTTATGGAAATGAAAGTAAACACCATTTTGGTTAAAAGAGCTGCCGAAATGGATCTAAAAGAGAGACGGACAAAGTTTGAAAACGCTGAAAGGTGCGCCAAAGTACTCCTACTTGTTGAAGAAAAGCTAAATAACAATTATTTGGAATCTGAAGCTGAAAAAGACTCGTGGGATGAACAATCGATTTTATAGGCTAATCAAATCATTACTTCAACACCTCGGATGTACTACATGAATGATAATTACGAGTTACTGTTTGTTTGTATCCTTTGACTGGTTTCTCTGTTCAATTAAGTTCGATTTCCCCGCTTCTTCTCTGGGTTTACATACACGGTCCTATAATTAACAAATTGTACCGAAATGTTGTGTGCCTTGAACTAAAAGAAATTATATAAGAGACCATCAAAACGAATACTATGAGATGTATGAATCAGGTGAATAAGATTAACATTATACACTCGCAAATTTGTTAGTATATTTCTTAAAGGAAGAGAAGTTTCCGAAAATGCAAGAGGCCATATCTTTTAATGCACTATCAAATAATGCATGTTGTTTAAGTATAATAGATTACAACTACACTCCAAACGACTAACCTTTTCGTCTTCTTCAACACAAAACAATGGCATCACCTTAGAGCAATAGCCCAGAAGAGTTCCGGAGCGATACCAGAACAAGGGTCAACTCTGACCCACAAGATACACCGGTCAGAAGCAGAAGTAATCAATGTTGAGACAAGTCCGCATCTAGCATTTATGTTTACTTAATTTATTAGGTAAATATAGCTTGAAACTGTGACGGAAGATAGGTTAAGATCACTAAATTGTTAAATCTATATTGAATAAGATAGTTGAACCGAAGGAATAGGGAAACTATTAGACTATCGTTGACGCGAAGTCATTAGGATAAATCTTAATAAACTGTGACGTACTTTAAGCATAATTATAGGTGGAAAACACGTAGGAGGACTCCTTGTGTACTTAATATAGTTTCATGTCTTCCCAAATAGTTATAGAAACAGTCGGAAAGTTGATCAACTTCTTTGACATGGTGAAAAACGTCTACAAGACTAAAGTAAAGCGTCTAAGAAGTGATAATGGAACCGAATTCAAGAACTCTACAATGCATGTCTATTGTTTGACGAATGGAATCATCCAATAGTATAGTGCAGCCTATGAACCTCAACTGAATGGATTTGCAGAAAGGAAGAATAGAACACTAATCGAGGCCGCATGAACAATGTTGGCTGACTCCCACTTACCTGTTACCTTCTGGGGAGAAGCTGTCACTACGGCGTGTTATGTCTTAAAACATTGAGTATTTGTTTTTTCTATTTTTTTTTTAGGGTTTGGAACCTAGTCAAGCTAGGCGGCTCATCCCCACGCCGATTAGGGTTTGAAGAAAAGACAGGATCAGACCCGCTCTGATACCATATTAGAGAATGAAACCCCTTAATCTTTATTATTACTAATCAAACATATTTATAAGAGTACAATAGAATCCCTAATCAGAAACCCCAATGGACCAAAGTCAATGGGTCGGGTTTGGGCTAACATATTCTAATACACTGATGCATGATTTTTACAAACTTAAGAAATACTGATGTAAACTTTTAGGCTTATGAACGATAAACGAAATTTAGGACAAAACTTGACTAAACTTGTGTTTTTTAGATCAAATCCTTATCATACTTAGAGTATATTCAACTTTCTAATAATTCAAATATCGAAAAGTGACATAAAGTTTTAACTTTTGTTTATGTATATGTTATAAGGGTTTAGAGCAATGTTACTATATTTACAGTTAAGCTATGATTTGTATGTTTAACAACTATTATGATATCCGTGCTTCGCTGAGGGTTGAAGTTCATACGTATTTAGAGTTGGAAAATGTTGATAAAAACATGATGTTTTCATCAACTTTGGACGTATATAAAGTGATGCATATTTAATATTTACGAAGAATATTTAATATGAATGTGTAGTCCTTAGAAAGGGATTTGCAACGATATATTATACGTCCAAAACGGAGTTAAGGTGAATGAGATATCGGCACCTAAAGATGAGTGCTTGGGTAACGTAACAGTTACGCTGACGTAACTAATAGTTATGCTGAAACTGTTACGATAACGTAACTGATAGTTACGTAGCGTAACTGTTAGTTACGCTATTTGATAGTTGTTATAGTTTCATTTTAATGGCCGGTTAATGTCATTAAAATTGAATTAAACACGAACGTTTTACTTTGGGCTATAAAATTGAGCTTCGTGACTCAATCATTGAGACCCCCAATTTTCCGATTAATATTTACTGTGATACCAATTTCCGATAGAATTTTCAGGCAAGTGTGCTCCGGCAGTTTCGATTAAAAACTGTTTTCGTCATTGTACACTCGGAAACAAACCGTGTAATATACGCGGAATTTGTTTTAAGGGAATCGTGTTTATCACGAGCCTTGACAGTAATTTCGTTTACATTTCGTGTAATTTCGTTTACATTTTCTGTAATTTGAATTTTGTTTAATTTAAACAGTATCGTGTTTTACATATAGTTGTATCGATTCCAATCAAATGATATACCATAATACGAATATGTCTATTTATCAAAATTAATGATACATATTTCTATAAAACAATAATTCAAACTTAAAGACATCCAAAATTTAATATTAAGTAGGGATAGCCGCTCGTTGTAGCATATTCTTATTTGGTTAGAAAAAGAGAAAAAAACCTTGAACAAAGTAAACAAGAGAACTAACCATTACAACAGTGATGTGGTTTTGTTTATGTAATTATTTATATTGTATTTAAAGTGAAATAAATAGAAATTGTAGGCTTATATCGTTGACATTTTTGCTTTGCAAAAGTGTTATATTAATTTTTGATCATCTAAACGGTAATTTTACAAATGAAATGACAATTGCGTTTTTATAAATGTATATTGCTTTGTAAAAGTGTTATATTAATTTTGTAATCACCTACACGGTAACTTTGCAAATGAAACGACAATTACGTTTTGATAAATGTGTATTATAGGAATAGAAATTATACATATAAAAATAAAATGAGACGTATTAAAATGATTCGTGTATAAAGAAAAGTACAAGTAATTACATTTTTATTTTATTTTTTTTAGTAAAATCCGTTAAAATATATAATGTTGACCCAAAGAATCAGGGTTTGCTTCCCACTATAACCAACTTTTAAAAAATAATTAATAGTTTTCCTCTTTTTGGTTCCTTTTCTTTTTGTTCAACATCAAAGAATCTTTGGTCTTCTGTTAATCAAACATAAAACAAATGATTATTGATTAAAACTGTTAATCATTTGGTGATTATTAGAGTTATTAACTAACTGTTTTGAATCGTTTTCGGTTTTCGTCAACGGTTTGTTAATTCTCACTTTTATTTTTAATCCCTTGATAGTTAATCTTTGTTATTTTCTTTATCACTTGTGATACTGTCTTGTAAGAGAGGATACTGAAGTTTTTGTGTGAGAAAAGATTCTCTGATGCTTCAAACCGAATTAGAGCTTATTTGGTTCGTCGATAAGCCCATTTTCCCATGCTTATTTTATGGCTTATGAGCCGAAAAATAGGCTTATTTAAACTAATTTGAACCAAATAAGCTCATAATCCCGGATATAAGCTAAAACAAACACCGGGCTTAAGCTCTTTAAGAAAATTGAGCTTATCAAACTCTCTAAAAAGCTTGTAAGCAATGGAAGAGTGCTGGTTAGAGTCATTTAGACCACATGGGTTTGGACCTTGATTCCGTTCTTTGCCCTTGTTGCCAAGACATGGTAGAAACAATAGAACATTGTTTTGGTCAATGTAAATGGGTAGAGACGGGGTGGGAAAAAATCTTGAATTGGTGTCGAAGAAATACTAATGCATATAAGAAAATACTCATTCTCAAGCACGCAATGTCGCGTTTGGCAAGTTGTAGTGTGGTCATCGTGTACATCATTTCAGTTATTAGAAATAAGACAATATTCAATGATATAAGACTTAGTTATTATGATCTTTATGCCGAAGTTCAAGTTCATTCCTTCTTTTAGATCAAATCACGAACAAAGAAATTCATACGGAATCTGCAGTCACACACTAACATGATCATCGTATCCCTCTTTTTTAGTTCTTGTTCTAAAATTCAGTCTCCCATTTATCTATTAGCTTATTTTATTCTTAACAAGCTAATAAGCTTATAAACCTAAAAAATAAGGTAAAACACTCCGTCACTGTGTGCATTGTTAATGTAGGTTTTGGTAGAACCGAAGTTCTAACCTGGAATTTGAAATGGCGTCCGATTGGTCTCATTCTTCAGCCCAGATGCTCAAGTCTGCTGCAACAACTCTATTAGATAACGAGTCTCCAACTAACCTGCTTCTTTACTATCTTGGGGTTAGTATTTTCCATTCACCTATGTGTTGGTCTTGTATGTATTACAATCAATTGATCATGCATGTAATGGTTGTTTGCTCTGATTCAATCTACTTTAAACTTGCCCCAAGTAAATACGTACGGTCTTCGTCAAACTGCATGAAAATGTATCGAACTTTACACTTATTGTTATTGTATATAAAATTGATGTAAGTTGATTTCACCAAAATGTGTGTTACTACGTATTAGTTTATAGGAATAGTGATGTTTTCATTTTTTGTTACGATTAACAATTTTAACTCCGTTTCAGTTTACAGAGGTTATTCTATCTTCGGGGCCATCTATAAGGACTCATTATGAGGTACGAGAAATAGCTAAGGCACTGATTGCTAAAGAAGTGGTGAGACATCCTGATATGTCTGTCAATATCTCAGTTTCATGTTGTATCTGTTACATAATGAGAATTTATGACACAAATCTCCCTTACAATGACCGACAAAAGAAGGTATGAAGCTTTTACATAAGTTTTTGATTTAACTTGTCGATAATCTTTAAGAGGGTCTCCCAAATGTTGATGAATAGGAGTGTTTTGAGCTGGTGGTGATGACGTTTGAGAAACTATCTTTGGCATCTGGTGGAAGCTTTATTAAGATGAGTAAAGTTCTTAAATTATTTAGCGCTCTAAGATTGCCGGTTCTAATGTTGGGACTGCATTTGGACGAATTAGTTGTTCGACTTTTTAAACAATTTTTAACCATTTCTGAGTAAGTTATCTATTTAGTAAGACCTGTTCTGTTTAAATGTGAACTGCAAGTAAAAGGAGTGCTTGTTTAGCTGATTTCTGTTATAAGTTTATTATCAGATCGGGGATCCGGTCACTTGGTTAACGCTTAAGGCTTATTACCATTAAGTAGTTAACCGGTCCTTTAAAAGAAATTAAAAAAAATCTCCAAATAGACACTTCTACTTTTGATTTAACAAAATGTCACATTTTCGTGATAAAAACAATCCATGCTCTGACCCTTTATTTCATTTAGTGGAAGAAGTTTAAGCTCAACTGTGTTTTTTTCTTTTTTTCCGATGACAATTAAGCTCCAATTTAAATGCTGACGTACTCGAGATGGAGATTATTATGAACATGATCATAGTGCATGGTAAAAGGCTCAGATTTGAGCTTGCAGGTCTCATAGTTACTAGTATAGATACGGAGAATCAGGTGATTATTATTATGTTGCTGAAGTTTTCCAAAGTAGGTTCCTCATACATCCCTAATTATTTGTTATACTCGAGTTTCGTTCCTCTTGCAGATTGCTTTACCTGTTCACTGGAAACTCGGGAAAACGATTCTCAAGAGCTGTGCTACTCAACTCAAACCACATCTCCCGGATATGGTATGGTATACCGGGGTAACCGTTAATGATTAGGGAAAATGTCACTATATTTCTATCAAGTTTCACCATTGTTCCACCTAGGTCATTTGAACTTTATTTAAAGAAAAGGTTAGGATGCATTTTGTTGAAGAAAAATGTCTCCTTTTTTAAATCTCGTCAGCTGCTCGTTACATGTATACAGTCCTTGGGAAGGGTTGTGTGGGTCCAAAGGACCTCGGGTTAGCGTTACCTGACAAATTAACCTTTCTGTCAAACTGTTAATCATATTCTGGATTATACAAATTTGTATCCTGATTTAGGCTCAATCCGTTGAAAATGGTGAAAACTTGGTGGGGAGCAGGATAAAAGTTTTGTGGAACGACGGAGACGAAGAATTGTAAGTATCATGTTCATGACACTTGCGTAATATTTATGAAATCTTTACGACTCTTTTGACGCAAACATCTTTTGTTGCAGGTATTGTTACAAACAAGGAGTTGTGAAATCCTTTGACGGTATTAAAAAGAGCCACGAGGTGAGATGTTGGCAACAATTTTCTCCAAGGTGTCGATAAGCGTTTTCTATATACTATATATTTTGAGTTACGTTTTTTGCTGTATCTTTTTAGGTATTGTATGACGATGGTGATGAAGAGCTCGTAGAACTTGAGCATGTTCAGTGGGCGTTGCTTGCAAATGTGTCTGCTATCTCAGATTATGTATATATTTTCCTCCTTCAAACCAAATGAACCGTTTCAGTTCGTTATCTTTAATCTATATGAATTTCGTACAGGTGAATAAATCTAGCTTAGTTTGTGTTCACGGCTATAATGTGAAGCAGAGTGTGGCACATATACTTGAAGCCATTATAAAAAAACACGGGGACATAACATCTGAATGTTTATTCAAAACCGCTTCTGCAAGAGAATATTTCCTTGATGTGGTTTGTGAAGTTGTCAAACAGATTCAAAGCAATGATGTTATTGATATGCAAGAAATCGAGAGTAAACTTTTAGATGCAGAGGCAGCCAAACTTAATGTATCATGGATTCGAACTCACCTAGAAGCCATTCAAAAAAGGAAGGAAAGCATGACGAACTCCACTTTGCTTATGGAAATGAAAGTAAACACCGTTTTGGTTAAAAGAGCTGCCGAAATGGATCTAAAAGAGAGACGGACAAAGTTTGAAAACGCTGAAAGGTGCGCCAAAGTACTCCAACTTGTTGAAGAAAAGCTAAATAACAATTATTTGGAATCTGAAGCTGAAAAAGACTCGTGGGATGAACAATCGATTTTATAGGTTAATCAAATCATTACTTCAACACCTCGGATGTACTACATGAATGATAATTACGAGTTAATGTTTGTTTGTATCCTTTAACAAATTGTACCGAAATGTTGTGTGCCTTGAACTAAAAGAAATTATATAAGAGACCATCGAAACGAATACTATGAGATGCATGAATCAGGTGAATAAGATTAGCATTATATACTCGTAAATTTGTTGTATATTTATTAAAGGAAGAGAAGTTTCCGAAAATGTAAGAGGCCATATTTTTTAATGTACTATCAAATAATGCTTGTTGTTTAAGTATAATAGATTACAACTACACTCCAAACGACTAACCTTTTCGTCTTCCTCAACACAAAACAATGGCATCACCTTAGAGCAATAGCCCAGAAGAGTTCCGGAACGATACCAGAACAAGGGTCAACTCTGACCCACAAGATACATCGGTCAGAAGCAGAAGTAATCAATGTTGAGACAAGTTCACATCTAGCATTTATGTTTACTTAATTTATTAGGTAAATATAGCTTGAAACTGTGACCGGAGATAGGTTAAGATCACTAAATTGTTAAATCTATATTGAATAAGATAGTTGAACTGAAGGAATAGGGAAACTATTAGACTATCGTTGACGCGAAGTCGTTAGGATAAATCTTAATAAACTGTGACGTACTTTAAGCATAATTATAGGTGGAAAACACGTAGGAGGACTCCTTGTGTACTTAATGTGACATTCGCGAATTTCTAGGTATATTTCTATCGATCCGTATTCGTTTTATTTATTTATGTCTATGTTTTGACCCTATTGTATTCCTTTTATGTTTTATCGTATTCGTATTTTATGAGTATTGTATTCGTATTTTCAGTATTGTATGAGTATCGTATTTGTATTTATATGATTCGGATCGTTATGTCGGGAAAGTATAGTTCTAAGTGCCTTTAGTATAAGTCTAGTATGCTCTTATGATAAGTTTAGGGGTATTATGCCTTATTTATACGATTAAGATTAACGTTTATAAAGTATTACAATTTTAGTCCTTCCAGATTTTCATTACAAAACTAGTCCTATGGGAAATTCTATTACAAAATTCATCCTCTACCAACTTATTTGTCTTACACTACACCTAACATTTTGTCCTTATCCACCATCACCTCCCCCATTTTCCCCATACACTTTCTCTCTCAAGAAACACACACACAAAACGCTATCTTCTCTCTAAAATAACCGGAGATCCGACCGTTGAAATCCAAATCCGAGACTAGATTATTGTTCACCGTTATCATCTTCATCTATCATCTGAATTTCACCACGATCGGGTAAGTATTCCTCCAATTTGGTTTTAAACTTTATTATTTTGATTCAATCACGAAAATACCACTTTTCACCATCAAAACTCGAATTTTATTGAGGGTTATTATACCTAAACATATTCTGGACATAGGGTTTCATTTATGGATCATTTAGACACCTAAAACACTCAGAAATCGAATCCCGAATGTAATTTTTCGTAAAAACCCAGTTACGTCACGTAACTGTGTTACGTGAACGTAACTGATCACGTAACTAAGACCTTTAGTCTTAGTCACGTAACTGATCACGTAACTAAGACCTTTAGTCTTAGTCACGTAAATGATCACGTAACTAAGACCTTTAGTCTTAGTCACGTAACTGAGCACGTAACTAAGACCTTTAGTCTTAGTCACGTAACTGAGCACGTAACTATGCCCGAAACTAGCTTTTGCCACGTAATTTGCTTCTTGATCACGTATCTAGCCATGAGTCACGTAACTCACAGTTACGTGATGCGTAACTAGCTGTTGTACTATTCGAAACGTTGTAATTCTTTTAAATCGATGTTCCTTTTGGTCATTTTAAAACCCGTATAAGACGTTAATCGTTAAGGCATAACCCACTAGACTTAGAGATACTTAGACATGTTTATTTACGTGATGTTTAGGGCACTTAGACGTGGGAGCTTGACCGTATCTGATTATTTCCCGACATATTGTGATTTGGATTGCTTTGCTATTCAGTGAGTTATTCGTTGCCCTTTTTACCCTTTTTACACTTTTTGGGCATGATTAGCGTTGTATAAATGTATTTTTATGTTATATGTATTATGGTATGTATTATGGATATGGATGCCTTTAGGTTAGCATTACCCAACTCGTTCCGCCTTTGTGGTAGAATGAGGCCCCGTATACACACCTGTTAGCTTTTAGCCGCCGGTTCGTATATATAGCGCTATATGGGTCTAACAAGCCCTCATTGTTAACACGATGGATGATGGATGCGCCCTGTCCGTGTTAGCAATGTTATGACCGTGATTTCGAGGACAACCTAGCGTAATGCACTAGGTGGGGTTAGTTGCCAGTATTGTTATGGTTCAGGTGTATCGTATTTACCTAAGGCTATTATCTATCCAGTATGCTATTTTATGAAATGATTATGGTATTTTATGGTATATGTATGAGTATTTTATCAAAAGGTTTTGTATACTTCACGTATATTTTGAAACATCATTTTCAAATGACTTATCTTCAAATTATAACACTTTTGGGTCAAAACGTATTGAAACTTTTCCACTATTATGTTTTCATTAATTATTGCGAATAATTCACCAACTTTATGTTGACGTCGTATTTTAACGCTTTTCAGGGATTTGAGGTTACACTATTTGATGCTATGCTTTGATGGCTACGTGGATCTTTTGCATGGAATTTGTTTTGCTTATGTTAATTCATTAGTATCCCAAACGCTGTAGCCGTATTTTGATATTTTCGGATGATTGTAATAACGTATTGTATTTCAAACTTTTTAATCTATGTTGATGATGTATGGCTTACTTATGTTTATGTAACCTTTGAATCTCTGATACCGTATACACTGTACACCTCGGTTCCGCCATTTTGCTGGGTGTGACACTTAATATAGTTTCATGTCTTCCCAAATAGTTATAGAAACAGTCAGAAAGTTGATCAACTTCTTTGACATGGTGAAAAACGTCTACAAGACTAAAGTAAAGCGTCTAAGAAGTGATCATGTAACCGAATTCAAGAACTCTGCAATGCATGTCTACTGTTTGACAAATGGAATCATCCAACAGTATAGTGCAGCCTATGAACCTCAACTGAATGGATTTGTAGAAAGGAAGAATAGAACACTAATCGAGGCCGCAAGAACAATGTTGGCTGACTCCCACTTACCTGTTACCTTCTGGGTAGAAGCTGCCAATACGGCGTGTTATGTCTTAAATCGAGTGTTCACGGTTAAACGTGTCAACAAAACTAGTTATGAATTTCTAAATAACCGAAAACCGAACCTTGCTCGATTGGAACCTTCTGGGGCTCCATGCACCGTTTTGAAAACAAATCATACAACAAAATTTGAACCTAAAGTAGTTCAAGGATAATTTCTTGGATACGTTGATGGGTGTGCAAATAAACGAGTTTATCTTAAACTTGAACGGAAAGTGGATATTGTTTTTAACTTAGAAATAACTAGTTACATTGTTGAAAAATAAAACGGTCCAACAGTTTTCTTCGATTATGATTCACTATTTGATTCATTTAATATTTCTTCTTCTATTGTGACAAACACAAGTTCAACCGACGAATTAATATATAATTAAGTATCTTAAATATATCGTAAGGGGCCCATATATTTAATATATCAAATATTAGTATAATATAATTAATATATAATTAAGTATCTTAAATAAACCGCAAGGGGCGCTGTCCCTTAACCCCGCAAGGGGGCGCAACCCCCTTGACCCTTGCTTCCTTGAGGAAACGAGATAGCTCGTACGAGCGTGCATCCCGCACTCTTCGACTCGCGAACGGGCTTAACTCGTTTTCTCTTCGGTCCTAAAGTAAGTCATAATAAACACTAATATGCTCGATGACACTAAAATCACCAACAGTCAATATTTTTCATACTATTTGATTCTTTTAATAAAAATAAATTAGAATGATTTTCACATTTTATTAACACCTTAGTTATTTGTAAATCATGTATAGTAGAAACTCGATAAACTAATACTCGATTAATTATTAAACTCTCTAAAATAATATTTTTTGACGGTCCCGACTCGGGAAAGGGTGCTAAATTAATAATTCGTCAAAATTATAGATAATACACTTTTTATAATCTCCATATACCCCATATAAAATATAAATTAATAATTCGTTATAAATTTAATATTAGATGAATGATTTATAAAGATTTCTTGAAAAATGACTCAATGCTCTTTTGCTTTTTGTTGAATCAACTTCACCTTTAATGTGGTCTCTAATTTCCTTATCGTTGCAAGGAGTGATGGTGTTGTTTTTCTCTTAGCTCAACTAGAAATTATCTAAAGTGATTGCCTCTTTCATAACCTCTTTTCGTGAAAGTGGTTACGTGATAGAACTTTCATTCAAATTAGATGAAGTTTGAAAGAAATTTTTAAATTGATATTTTGTTATGCATTGTACAATAATTATGTGAAAATATGAAGGTATTTGTAAATTGAGTATTTAAGTGAATCAATAAAATATTACTTAATATATAAATTAATAATTATTAATTTATCGATTAAGTAATAACTATTTTAATTAATAAATTTTGTTGTCCCGAGAATTTTTTTCTGAAGAAATGAAAGGAAAGGAAAAGAAGGAGGAAGAAAATAAAAAAGAGAACGTGTTCCCGAGTTTTTAAGTGAAGAGAACAGAAAAGAAGTGGGAAGAAAATTTGTTCCATTTTTCTCTTTTAATTTTCTTTCCAAAATTGAAAAGATTTGGAGAGAAAACTATATTTTGTACATTTTTTAAAAATTAATCCCCAAACTATCTTTAAACAAATATATATCTTTTATATACATGTTTATCTTTTTTCATCTTTACTCGATACAACCGAGTCGAATCGAATTGCTAAATTCCTCATATTTTGTTCTTTTTTTTTGTTTTTACACAAGTGAATTTTTTAAAACAATTTATCATATACTTGTTTTTCGTTAATTAATTCGTGTATTATGTAATGCTCATTTGATCTTGATGAGTTTTTATAATTTGTTTATATCGAAATTTTATTTTGATTTTTTTTTACTTTCTTTTCTTTCCAAATACTTCCACTCGGGAACGCGTTTTAAAAAAAATAATCTTCTTTCTTCTCTCTTCTTTCCTGTTAAATTATTTTCTTTTCAATTCTCTTCTTCCCTCACTAAACTCAGGAACAGGGTGTTAAGTTTCAAATGTGCAATCTTAGTTCTAGTGCAAAAATTTTTGTATGTATATTTTCACCGACAAATATGGTTTATGCAATTAACTAGGGTCGGACTTTATGAAATGTATTATGGGCGATTGTATATGGCCCAAATTTTTTAGAGGCACTTTATGTCTTATCATATACATATATATATGTTCAATTTCGGTTTATATTACATAAACTGATCATAATACTATCAATATCGCATATATATGTGTACGGAAGTATATTTTAGGACCCTATATTTTACTTTTTGTACGAGACATCCGAAATCTTGGATCCGACCCTACAATTAACAAGTCCAAAACTGTTGTACAAGTCGTCAATGTCAAGGATGATATTTATTCAAAAGATTTACTACTGCACTTTCAAAATTATAATGATGAAGACTATAATTTAACTAAAAACCATCAATTTTCTTCTCATTTAACGTGATGAGTCATTTATCTAAGTTTATGAGTTTAGGAACTTCAATATTTTTATTTTTATTTTGACATAGTAATTTCATTGTGTTTCTATATATGTCAAAACCTTATGATTGTGATGGGTTACCAAATGGGTCAAAAGTGTGGTAAAATACGTGATGACTCATTGATGTTTGAGAATGTACTATTATTTGACATGATGTAAAGTTTGTGAAAATAAGATGAGTCACATTTGATTTGATTGAAAACATATATGTGACATGGACGGTAAGAAAATGATTTGAGAGATTGTTTTATTATATCTTGGGTTATTAAATAAGTTGTTGGTCTATTTTTATTTATTACGTATATTAGTTATTTAATTTCGTTTATTTATATAAAGAACAAACACAAACAAATTTATTTATATTAAAATTATAATTTAAATTTATAGTTTCTAATACAATAATAAATTGTTTTATAATACAACTTTAAAATTGTTTCCTAATATAACAATAATTTGATTCATAATTACAACAATAAGTGTTTTCTAATAGAACTATAAGTTCTTTTATAATAATTTAGTATTGTTTGTTTGTGACTTATTTGCTAAATAATTTAGTATTGTTGATTTGATATCGATTAGTTTCTATAATATAGTAAGAAAATAGTAAGAAAATAGAAAGAAACAAGATTAAAGGTGAAATTTGAGAGTTAATCGATGCTTTTGACTATCTTGTGGTTAAACTACCATAACCTCTTGTATAAGGATCAAAGTAAGTTTCCGTAAAATGTTCCGCATTTGTATCTTTCCAACCATGTATGATACATATAATTTAGACATGTAAAGAAATTTGAGAAAAAGATATCAAAGGTGAAATTTTTGGAGTGAATCTGTCTTTTTGACTAGCTTGTAGTTAAACGGTCATAACCTTTTGTATAAGTATCCAATTAGTTATCCGTAAAATGTTCCGGAAAGCCGACATATGTATCTTTCCGACCATGTATGATACATATAATGTAGACTTGTCAATATGTACAGTTTTTTCCAATGAATATAACTAAAAATTTAGTCAATTTGTCTTTCTGAAACATACCCCCCCCCCCCCCCCCCCCCCCCCCCCCCCCCCCCCCCCCCCCCCCCCCTAGTATTTCTTCAATATCTTTTACTAGAAAACTTCAAATCGGTTGATGATATGAAAACTAGACTCACAGATCTTTCCAAACATATATGATACATATTTTTTTTGAACTTTCCAATCGTTCCAGTTTATCGTTTCAATATGACCATTTTCCAAAAATGTTATTAAATTCCTTTTATATTGATTATTGATTTTATGTTTTTGTAAACTTAGTTACTAGATGGAACAAACTAATAAAAACCCGAAGAATGATACTCATAGTTGGACGGACCAAGCTCTTATGACCTTATGTGATTTGTTCAATAGAAATGTTATGAAGCATGGACGAACCTCCCCGTTTAAATGGCTTGAACTTCAACCCGAGTTTGAGAAAATTATTAAACACAAATTCGGTAGTGACAAGGCTCTAAAGAACAAGTATGATGCGATGAGAACCGATTACAATCTTTGAAAGTATTTAAAGAATGGAGAAACCGGTCTAGGACGTTGGAATGCATCTATCGGAAAACTAGATTGTTCAAAAGCTACAACTATTTTACAGTATCAAAACAGGTTTATGTTTTGTTTATAAAATTTCAAATTATATCATTATATTAATGTATTAAAATTAAATTTAGGATTGCATTGGTTGTATTGATGGTACACACATAGAGGCATACATACCAGAGACTCAACAATTGCGTTATATAGGAAGAAAGGGGTTACCAACTTTTAATGTCATGGCAACATGTGATTTTAATATGTGTTTTACATTTATATCGGTCGGATGGGAAGGATCGACACATGACACTCGTTGTGTTTCTTCATGCCATCAACACACCATCAACGAACTTTCCAAAACCACATGAAGGTAACCAAATATATATAGCTTTATTATACCATAATTAAATGATCTATTTATTCATTTTTATCCATTTTATCAGGAAAATATAATTTGGTTGATAAAGGATATCCTGATCGAAAAGGATATCTTGTTCCTTATTCTAAGATAAGATATCACCAGTCTCAGTTTCAACATGAGCCGTCAACAAATATGCAAGAAACTTTCAACCGCTCACATTCATCTCTAGGAAGTTATATTGAGAGATGTTTTGAAATTTTAAAGAAACGATGGAAAATACTTGGTGCAATGCCCAAGTTTAGCGTGAAAACTCAAATTGATATTATTATGGCCACTTTTGCTCTACATAACTACATTCATATTAATTCTAATGAAGGCATTATGTTTACTACGATCGATGAACATCCAAAATACATTCCACATGATGGACTGCATGATGTTTATGGTAGCAACACATGCAATGAAGATTTCTCTGAAGGGACAACCGATGATATGAAGCAGACTCGTAATGGTATTGCTACTTCAATATGGAATGCACGTCGTCGATGATTTATTACTGTCTTATTTGGTTTCTATTTTTTTATTTTCTTTTATGTATAAAATTGGATGATTACGTTATATTTATGTAATGATATAGTTAAATGTGTTAACATTTAGGTTTTATGTATTAATTTCCATTTTCGTCATTTTATATATATATGCTACAGCTACAACTAATTTGCCAACCATCACTACAAAAATAAATCTCTAGCTACAGCTTCGAATAAAAGCTCAAGCTTACAACTTCCAGCTACAGCTTCTAGCTAATGTTGCCAAACATACCCGAGCTGGAGCTGGGAGCTGGAAGCTTGAACTTTTTCATTTTTGAAAGCTACTTTCATTAGCTTTTCATTTCAGAGCTTTTTGAAGCTTTTCTCAAAATGAAAGCTGAAAGCTTAACTATCCAAACAAAGATTTTTCTATATAGGAGCTTATTTTTCTAAAAACGAAAAGGTCAAACTTCAAAGCTCTCTTAAAAGCTTGTTGTCAAACATACCATATAGTTGTCATAGGTTATAGGTTTGGATGCACTTTGCACTTTCTCATATGTTTTGTAATACTCTTTTGTATCTTAATAATATCATCGTTTATGTGTACCCGTGGTTTTTCACGTTAAAACTTCTGTGTTCATTATCATTCTTTTTTTTAATTCGTTATTCTTATTGTCACTTTGTGACTTCTGACAACTTCCTTCCTTAACAAAAAAATTCAAAAATTATGTTGGTTTAAATATTTATGTTAATTTGTTTTCAAAGTTGCTAAAGTCTAGATATTAATTTTAGAATTTTATGATTTTACGATCCTGATTAATTAAAGCATGTCGATCTTGCACAAGATCTATCCAAATATCTGATCAATATAGTATCTTCATCTAACCATGTTATAGGTAGATCTGATCTTACATTACTTTAGTTAATGCATTAAATACCTACGAATATACCAACTTTATTTAAGAACGCACAATGGTTTAATCGGCTTAGAGATAATTGTAATTAAACATTCATTATAACAACCTTCATTTTTTCTAATAAACTTACATCAGCGGACACAAACAGACTATTAATACTCATTGGGTTTGTTTAAAGTCGAACACTATGTTTGATTACGCTCGCTAACTTCTCAATAAAAATTTAAATAAACATTAAATTAAATAAATATGAAGTTTGCTAATAATAGCTCTGACTATAGATAACATAGAAATTAATTACATAAATATAATGTATTACAATAAAAAAAAAAAGTTAACCGTTTACAAAACTGACAACTAAATATATAGAAATATGCTTTATTAATTATTAATTATTTTATAAACAATTGAACAACTTTTAAATATAGTTCGAAAACTATATTTAACTTTTTTTTTTTTTTAAATATTGTGAAAACCCAATAAGTTTGCATCATTTCGATTCGACTTTATGATGTGTCAAACATTACAGGGTCACGTGTATGGGGCAAACAACTACAATATTATTTCAACATTATTCAACCATTGGATCCACTTTCTTTTTCTATTTTTTTCGCAAGACTTTCCATTTCAAGGTAATTACAATATTTTATTCTACATATAGCCTGAACTACTATCGTACTCGTATGTTGCGGCGGCGACGACAAATAGATAAATAAATTTGTGGATAAATAATTTTTCCATGTATAAGTTTTTCGTAATACTTTAGAAATGATAAAGATTTTCGGTTGAAATTAATTTAAGGAATAATAATGCAAAGTGGAAATGTGTTAAATATTTCATAATATTTTATAATATGTAAAAATCGAATAGCATCGTGCTATAAAACTCTCGGTACATTACATTTGATGTGTGCGCTCTGTCTAGATCTAAGTTTTTGGTAGCCTTTACTAATATATTTGTGTTGTCACGTGAAATCTATATCCACAAAACCACGTAAATTTGTCTATGCAAGTAGAGTTGTAAACGAACGGTTGGTGAGCAGTGAGGCGGGAATTCGTTTATGCTAGTCTATTTAGTTAACAAAAAGAACATAAAATAAGATAATTTGTTTGTTTAATTAAATGAACGAACATGACGAAATATTTTGTTCGTTCATTTACATTTATGAATTTCATTATTTTTCATTTATTTATCTTATTTTATTAAAGCTAGTTTATTATATATATTTTTAAAATATGAAATATAATAATATATTATTTAAAGTTAATTTTTTTTCTTGAGAAGTAATTAATAAAATAAATAATTGTAGATATAAAAATAAATATAATATAAATGATTTTTGCTTAGACTTAGAAATAAGGATATTAACTTTATAAATAATTTAGGTTGTGTATATTATATTTGTATTCGTTTATATACGTTTAGCAATTAAACGAACAAACTTAAACTTCTAACAAACGAACATGAACACAAATGTTTTTGAGAAGGTGTTCGTATTCGATTATTTGTTCGGATAAATTTAAACAATCGAACACAAACAAGCCTTATTTGTATTTCGTTGATTCATTTATAGTACCACATCTGAGAATATGTATATTAATTTTGAAATTTTGTATGTTAGAGAATATTGTATTTATACTTATTCTTGACTATAAATTTCAATAATTATATGGTTTTATACTTGAAAAGTTCCAAAATTATATTAAGTTAATTTTTTAAATAAAAGCCGATTATTATAAGAAAAAAAAATTATTATTAGCTTTATTATACTAGGATATATTTTTTTAAACATAAGTCGATTATTTATAAAATAAAAGGTTTATTGTTAGTACTATTATGTTAGGATTTACTTTTATTATTTTAACAAGGTTTATATTACCCGTAGTTGCACCGGAATAAAATCTTTATGGGTATAATAAACATCTTTATTAACAAATGGGCTCGTTTTTTAGTTGTTAACTATTTGGCTTATTTTTAAATAGATAAAAGAGTAAAAAAGAGAAAGAAGAAAAAGTATGTGTTAAAATTGTGGTTAATTACAATGGAACTTGAGACCTATTAGTCAAAAGTTAAAGATCTATCAATTGGGCTAGAAGCATATATGTTTAAGAAACCGAACTATCAAGTATATAATATAAAAGTTAAAAGTATCGTTCATTAGTAAAGTAATTGTAGAATTGATACTAAGAGATAATAGTTACTATAATTACGTATAAGTTAATTATCTAAATTATATAATAAGTTATATTTGAATTTTAATTTTGATGACAAATTAAATATGAAAAATAAAAAAAAGTAAAATATTGGTTGGCATATTTAAATGTGTTAAATGTAAATAAAATATATTTTAGTAAATTTACTTAAATTTCAAACATTAAGACTAAAACCTTAAATGTTAAAATTAATAAGTTTGATTTATGTATTTAATAATTAGTATGCAAATGTAAGTTTAAATATTCACATGATTTAATTTGTGTATACATTACAGCGGAAGTTTTAGTATTCATTCGAGTAAAGAACTCCATTTATGATTTATGTATCAATAAAATTACAAAATACATTATTAATCTCCAACATACGATGGGTATCCCAACAAAATGTATACTCCACACTTTATTACCTGTATTTAAGACTTGACGTAAAATCAAGTAACAAAACTTGATATTCTTCATTTTGATTTTCATCGATCTCAACTCGTTAGTATCTTTGCTTTTAGACATATTTTATTACCGAAATAAGGTGAACATTTTATTATAAATCATTAGATCATTGTCTTTGTTCAAATGACTAATACAATTAAGAGTAAATTACATAGATCGTCCCTAAGGTTTATATCGAATTACGGTTATCGTCCCTAAGTTTAAAAAGTTGCATGGTATGTCCCAAAGTTTGGAGTAATTACGGATTTCGTCCCTAATTTGGATGTCCGTTAATTTCCACCGTTAGCCTTCCCTCACGTGTTAAACACGTGAGGGTATTTTCGTCATTTCGCACTATTCTTCCCCAAAATCAAATAAACCCTAATCAGATTCATAATCAAAATCAGATTCATAATCAAAAGCAGATTTAAATAAACCCTAATCAGATTCAAATCAGATTCATTTTGCACTTTCTCCCCCAAAATCAAAATCAGATTCGTAATCAGATTCAAATAAACACACACACAATCAAAATCAAAATCAAAATCAAAATCAAAATCAAAATCAAAATCAAAATCAAAATCAGATAAACCTCATAATAAAATCGGCGAGACTTGACACAGGCTGCTTCGAAATCGGCGAGACACAGGTTTCTGTTTAAATCAACATGTTGGTGGTGGTGGAGATTGATCGGTGGTACTCGCTGGGTTACGGGGCGGCGGAGGTTGGGGGTCTGGTGGGGTGGTGGCCGGACTGTTTATGGAAAGGTCATGAGACCATATTAATTGGTTCGATACATACCAGAATAGACGAGGAGCAACCTGCAGGAGAATCTTGTAAGAGGAGGCCATAAAAATGAGGTTGCAGATGAGAGAGAGGTTGAAGATGAGGCCATAAAAATGAGGCCATAAACCTGCAGGAGAATCTTGTTTTGAGTGAGGTTGCAGATGAGAGAGAGAGAGATGTTTGTTTGTAAAATAGAAAATATAGTAAATTACATAAATCGTCCTTATTAGAGAAAAGACTAAAATACCCCTCACGTGTTTAACACGTGAGGGAAGGCTAACGGTAAATTAGACGGACGTCAAAAATAGGGACGAAATCCGTAATTACTCCAAACTTTGGGACATACCATGCAACTTTTTAAACTTAGGGACGATAACCGTAATTCGATATAAACCTTAGGGACGATCTATGTAATTTACTCTACAATTAATAATGTAATTATTTGTCATGGTTTCAATCATTTCTCCATTAAAATTATTTATCGTGTGCTTTTTCTTTTGACGAACTACATGTTTAGGGTTTAAAAAGTAACTTAAGTTATCTCAAATGAACTTTTAAAAAACACATCATTTATTTTGAAAAGAAGACAAAAGGCTTTGTGGGCATTTCATGAACGAACACATGTTAAGATAATTAGTCAATTACGAGTTTTGATTATTTTGCTAATTAAAATATAAACTTAACATTTCTATAGTAGGTTGTGTTAAACCTAAACGGTTTTTAGGAATCAGTATTAAGGTGTTACCTAAAATTTTCCGTCAAAACCCCAAAATCCTGGACAATTTTCAGACAGTTATAACTGTCTGAAAACCGCTACAAAACTGCCTTATGATCGGTTTCTATAAACTGATGAATCTGTCTCATTTGAAGATACGAAAATTAACACAATTCTTTTACTTTTCCGATTTGTGATTCTGGTGCCTAGAATACAAATTGACAATTATCTTTAATTGTATTATCCCGATTAGGATTTCGTGCAACCCAGGAAATTTATAGGGTCGAAATACTTAATACAGAAAATGAATTTACTTGATACACAGAGAAATCCAAGATCGTCACATACAAACCCTAATTATCTTACAGGCTCATCATCATCATTATATGTTATTTAGTTTCACATTAAAATTGTGTGTATGATTAAATACAATAACATTTATCTTATTTTGAGTTTTTATTATGACAATCTTTATAGATCGATAACAATCGGTGATATTTTTAACCAAAAGGTTAATTTTGGCAGAATAATCTCAATTTCATGTTTCTTTTTTTCTTTTAAAACCGTAAACATAATATATTACCAAAACTGACAAAAGTCAGTCAGAATTAAGCTTCAAACAATGTTTTACTGTCTCAAAGTCACGTACTCTGATACTTTAACAATAAATATTTGTTTGAAAATACTTAAAGCTAAAGCAATAATCAAAGTGTTTAATCTTACATGGTATGAGTTCATTACTCATTACTTTCTAAGTAGATAAACACACTTTGCAACAAACATCATAGTCGTTCATAACCATGTTAGCACAAAATAAATGTATACATTGTATCTGGTAGGACATTGCGATGATCGAACACCCTTCAAGGGAATGAACCTCCGGTCCTCCACAACAGAATAAGTATTCGCTTATACGTTTTCTTAATATAAATAAAAAATCTTTATAAAGTAATTCAAATATATACATAATTTTTGTCAATGGTGGTTTGTCCCACGTCTTGGGTTCGAGCTCCCTGTGGGGTTTCCTCCTTAAGTGAATATTATGAGATATGTAACTAACTTTGGTGTAAGGTTCGTGGGTCGCATACTGTCCAAGTGACATCTCACTAACATTGCAGTTCTCAAAAAATATATATATATATATATATATACATAATTTTTATTATTTTATGATAATAATACATACCTAAATTAAAAAGACATAGATATGTTACGTCAAAACATTTATAGTACTATAGCACATTAGGTTATGTCGTTATGACATATGAGGGTAACTTATTATTAACTACTATTCTCACCTTGCCAACTCCAAACAATATCTTGTAACCCCGGTCTAATATCTTGTTCAAATTTCTTGTACTCAAGTGTATCTCCTTCCGACTTCGAAAACTCGACCACTGCGACTTCTGGTGCTACTTCAAACACTTCGGCCACCACCGATAACTTTCCTTTTCGTCCCTCGGATATCCCTTTCATCTTCAACTTGTACTCGTTTTTATTTGAAAACGAAATCTTGAAATGCAAGTTTTTAGCTAGGGATTCGAGTTTATTCATGATGGTTGATGCGCTATGTTTTGATGTAAATAAGGATCCGGATTTTTGATTCGGATCGAACATTGCTGAGAGGTCGAAACCGGATGACATAGAAGAGATGAGCGCGAATGCGTTGTAGAATGCGGGTGATGATTTTGACCTTCTAAACAACTTTTCCGATTCGGATATTGTATCATCCTTCTCTGTCGCGTTAATTAGACTCGGTGTTTTAAGCAATATGGGAGTCACAAAACCTGAAAGAAATAGTGAAACAGTCGAGTTAGCTATAATTTTTAAGGGTGACAATTTAGATCGGGTTCAGGAAATAATAAACCTAATAGTAGCATAATAAAAAGTTTATAAGTCCAAAAATACGCTAAAACAAGTACCCTTAGCTTAAAGGTATATGTATCTTTTTAAAAATGTATCGAATTTTTAAACAGCTTTCTAGTTATAAAAATTTCAATAAACAACCTGTCATGCCCTCTCTATCATCTTCACTGGATTTGAATCCTTTCAAGAACCACGAATTCCTCATGATCGCCGGAATCGTAACCCTCCGGGACGGATCAACCACCAAAAGCTTCGTAATCAACCGTCGTGCATCGATAGAAAACCACGGTGGAAACTGGTATTCGGCATTAAAAATCTTCTTATACATATGCATAACATTATCTTCTCTAAAAGGAAGATAGCCAGCAAGTAAAACATATAGAATCACCCCACAAGACCAAATATCCGCCTTAGAACCATCATAACCTTTTCTTCGTAAAACTTCGGGTGACACATACGCAGGCGTACCACACTGCGTATGAAGCATTCCGTCGTTTCTTAAATGCTCGGGTAATGCAGATAACCCAAAATCCGAAACTTTCAAATCTTCATTTTCGTCTAGTAAAAGATTCTCTGGCTTTAAGTCGCGGTGTGACACACCGCGACTATGACAATAATCAATAGCGCTAATTAGTTGTTGAAAATATTTTCTAGCTAAATCTTCTTTTAATCTCCCTTTCTCAATTTTAGTAAACAATTCGCCCCCTTTAACGTATTCCATTACAAGAAATATTTTGGTTTTTGTAGCTAATACTTCTTTTAATTGAACGACGTTTGGGTGGCGAACTAGCCTCATGATAGAGATTTCGCGGGTGATTTGTTCTACTAAGCCTTGTTTTCTTACGTTCTCCGTCTTGATCACTTTAACCGCAACACTTTCCCCCGTGAGAAAGTTTCTTCCATAGTATACTTTCGCGAATGTTCCTTGGCCTAATAACCTTCCCATCTCGTATTTCCCAAAGATTATGTGTCGACTTTCGCTTCCCAAACGACTATCGTCTAACACACTTTCCATTTTCCGCTTCTAATAAACGTATTATTTGCTTTATACTAAAAATTACTTACTCTCACACACAGCTTTTAAGGACAATGTATACTTATAAGCTAAAACCCTCTTGATAAGAAATGTATTATTTTGGTTGGTTAAGTTTATGATGAAAATAGTGAGAATTAGGATGGTGGGGGATGGGGATTAAATGGAGAATGGGGTGGGGTCCTAATATTGTGGGGTTTGTCATATGTTAATTGGTGGAGTTAGTTTTGTTAGGAATTTTTATCTTAGAAAAGGTATGGTTAGTTTCATTGACTTCTAGATAGTTGACACCTTGCAAATGGGTTATGTCATATATCATAATCAATTGATTTAAAATAGAAAGCAATAAATAAATAAATAAATATATATAATATATATTTGCCACAAATAACTAGTTTTAATTAAGAGCAAATTACCAAAATAATTATCTATCATTTACAGTTTACAAAAATAATCACCTAATTCGCGATGGATTTCTCACGACATTTTTTTCGTCACGAAAGTACACATATTTTAATCAGACCAATAAAAATACGACACGTTGTCGCGGTACTCTTCATTTTTCGCGTCAATATTCATTTTCGCGACGACGTATCTGATTTTTATTGGTCTGATTTTGTTTTACTTACTTCTAGCGACGATAAAGTGTCGCGAGAAATTCGTCGCGAAAAAAATGATTATTTTTATTAAATGTAAGTAATAGGTGATTATTCTGATAATTAATTATTTAATTAAAGCTGAAGTTGACTTGGAATTTTTTCTTTTTTCTGAACTAATTTAAATAACTTTTCTTTTTAGATTACTTTAGTGTATTTTAAACCAAAACAAAAAATTAAGAAAAAAGAAAAGTTTATCACCAATCATACTATACTATTAATATAAATAGAAAGTAATGAAAACATTTAGTTAAAAACGGATATTGGTAAACTTAATTATGTGATATAATAAACAAACCCCTAAAGTATAAGGGAATATAAAACGTCTATTAAGTAATTATAGATAAATATGTTATATATACGTAAACCTATTAAGCTTAACTATACAAGCTTGTTAGACAATATGACTAACATAGTTATTATTAATTTATTATCTAACATAAGTGAGTTTGTTGATGAACATAGTACACTTGTCATACAACACACAAAAAAGAAAAAGAAAAAAAGTAATTTAGGAAAAAAATTGAAAGGTTATGTTGATTCATTAACATGTTGTTATTTAAAATAGTATTTTATTAATTTATAGGTTTTGTTTATTATTCTTTTGTAATCATCTAATTAATAAAATAATTTTAAAACCTTGTTACAAAATAAGTATATTAAATATTTGACCATCATCAAATCATGGAATAAAATAACTCTTCATTATGAGAATCTAACAAGTATAACTTAACAACAAACATAAACCAAGTATAAAATGTATAATGATTATGCATGATATGTGAGCAACTAATTAAACAACTTCATTTGTCATTTTATTAAGGTTCAAGGATTAAATTAATGTGTGTGTGACCAATTCCTCATTCCACACTATGGAGGGAATGCTTAGAAATCGAGTATCATTTTTGTTACTTGTAGTTGGTTTGGTTATAGTTTAGCTACATATAGAATACGAACTTTTGATCGGTCGTTGTATTGAAATTCGGTTTTCATATAATTCAATAAACCCACGCCAAATCATGATACTTCTTATCCTTAGGTTTATCTCCATGTCGCACATGTTTTAGGCCTTTACTGTTACATATTTATATTTTGTTGAACTAATATAAAAATTTCAGAAATCATCAACTAAGAAGTGATTAGGGATTAGATATCGTGATCAATAAATATCTTTTACATGTAGATTAATCAATTCATCATCATCATCTACAGTTAGCTTCTGGTTTTTCTGGTATTGTATGTGGTTGTTTGAGCACGTCAAATACTGTTAAAACGTTTATAAAGAAGTTATGGTTGTCGTGGTAGCAATAATGACACTTTTGGTCCTACATAGCTCAAGAAGAAGTCGAGGTTTTATTAATATTGGCATATTCCAAATTAAAACATTATTCGAAGGATGTTTTGGTCATTTAAAGTCGAAACAAACTCACTATAGCTAGTGTTACAAATAAATATTTACACATTAGACTCTTTAAACTCACATGATTTTTCTTACAAACATAAGGGAACATATCCTTAAAACATATATATGATTGTGTTATTGTATGGTCATGTGGTAAAACTTGTATTTTCACAAATAAAGTGGTGATTTCAAAAAATAAAAGAAAAAGCTTTAATTAATATACGAATAATAATACATATCTTAACGTTTTAGAACACAACTATTAAATTATTTCTCCTTTGTGAATTAAACATCAAATAAGAATCATATCTGAAGTTAGCGGAAAATTTGGACATGTGTGATCGTTCATGACCATCATATTTTTAGGGCTTTCGATTTTTATATTCTTAGTATAAATTTTTGATTTAAAATTATATATTAGTTAAATAAGCCCTTAAAATAATCATTCCTTAATTTGTTCCATGAATTTACTAAAAAACCGATAATTGTTAAAATTTAGGTGATATTAATTTATTTTATTATATTTGTTTAATTTTTTTAATTTTTATCTCCGACGAAATTCAAACCTCTAAACTCAAAAACAAAAATACACTTAGAGCACCCGGAGTGGACCAAACCATCGCCTCGTTCTCGCCTCACAACGAGGATTGTCCCTCGTTATCACACCGCCGCGGCTCGTTCTCGGCTTGTTGTGAGGCGGTCGTTGTGCCTACAACGAGCCGTTGTCCACTTTTTGTTTTTTTTTTTCTTTTTTCTTCTTTCTCTTCTTTTTCTTTTCTTCTATATCTTCCTTTTTTTTTTTTTCTTCTTTCAATTCTATCTTTTTTCTTGTTTGTGATTGTTTTTTTTTTTTCTTTGTTTGTTGCAGAGGAAGGCTGTGGGAGGGAAGGGAGGAGTGGGAGAGAAAGGAGGAGGTGATTTATTTAGGTTTAGGGTTTGTTTGTTTTTTTATATATATATGTTTTAAAATTTTTAATTTTGCCCTAATGTTTTTAGGATTTGTATTTTTTATCATTAATTTTTCAGTTTTGACATAATGTTTTAGTTATTTACGTTTAGATTTATTTTTAATTATTGTATTGTATTTTTTTTTTTAATTATTGTATTGTGTTTTTTTTTTAATTATTGTATTGTATTTTTATTTTAATTATTGTATTGTAATTTTTTTTTAATTAATGTATTGTGTGTTTTTTTTAATTATTGTATTGTATTTTTATTTTAATAAATGTATTATTTATTTTATTTAAATCTTTTAAGAAAAATAAAAAAATAATAAAATAATCCCACAACCCACCACAACCCTCATTCTCACTGCCACGTCATCACCTTTTTCCCCACAACCCACCACAACCTCATTGTCACTCATTATCACTCCGAATGCTCTTATAAGTAAATCTACTTTGAAAATTACTGGTCAATGGTTAACGATAAGTAAATCTACTTTAAAATATTTTATTCATTTTCTCCAAATTGAATTATTTTTAAATAATTCCTAAAAAGATGGAGAGGCTGCCAAACATGTCAAACATCCATTATCCTTTTGGTCATCAATAATTACCTACAAGATTATTCTTTTTGCGTTCCCAAGATTTTGACATTTCTCCTATTTTATTTGTATTTAAATTCAATTATTCGTTTGGTTAGCAAGTCTTTAAATTTTTAATTTAATATAAAAGTCTTAAGAAAAAGCTTTTATAAATAGTTTGAAACTTTAAAAAAAATAAAAGTTTTAAAATAAAAGCTATAACTTATCGTCTTCAACTACCTGTAAGTATAACTTTAAGCCCTATTTACAACAAACACACTCTATATATTTTATAAATTAAACTTGTTTTTAAAACTAAGTAACGATACTCTCATCATATTAATTAATCAACTATTATATAATTCATTTGTAATATAATAACCGTCTATGTTAAAAGTAGATAATTATAATTTACTAATACTTTTCAATTTATCTTTAATTATGTTCTAATATTAGGTTTAGGGGTGGCTAATTATAAACAATTTCGACCAAAAAATTTCAATTTAATTTGAATTTTATAAACCAACCCAAATCGAATCACGCTAATCTTAAGTCACAAAGGATTCTTTTTTATTAAATTCATACTAGTATTTTGACATTCTACTAATTAAAAATCTAATAAAATATAAATGTATAAGATTAATATGTGTGGTCCTGCTAATAGTTGTGGCTTATAAAGATAGCAAAATTAATAAACAAAAGAGTAGTAGAGACTAGAAGTTACCTACTTGTCACGGAGTTAGCTTTCGAACTCGTGTGGCACTTAGATGATCCTGCTATCAAGGGTCTAAGTAAACCAGAAACGATTATCTAACACTTGCAAGGAGATTGCTTTAGAGTATTAAGAAACAAACTTGTATTATTGCTTTGGAAAATCTGGATGATTACAAATGAAACAAGGATTACATATTTATAGCCTACTAGAGAATAATCTAGACTTAGACTAATCTAGAGATTCTAGATTAGTCTTAGGCTAGATATTTCTAGTTTAATCTAAACTAGATATTTCTAAGGACTACTCTAGAATGTTTACATTCTAATCTAGATTATACTAGTTCTAGATCATAAATATCTAGGAATAATCATGAGGTCTCCAGAACTTTCTTGGCAGCAAGCAAATCGTTTGGGCAGAATGATGCGGTTCGTAACACCCTCCCCCACTTGAATTCACGACGTCCTCGTCGTGCCTTCTTCGTTGTACTCCTTCAACTGCTCTTCGAACTGCCAGAGTGTATCTTCTCGTTCCCAGCTTGCTTCCTCTTGGGGTAGGCCCTTCCATTTGATTAGATACTCTTTGCTTCTTGGAACACCTCTCTTTCGTACTTCACGGTCAGCCAAGATGCTATCAATTTGTTTGTTGAACTCAGTTGCTACCGCTGTTGGTGCCCGCTTTGAGATCCCCCGACTAGCGTCCTCGGTGTCCTCGTTGTACTTTTTCAACATGCTTACATGTACAACGGGATGAATTTTCAGTCTTTTCGGAAGCTCGAGCTGGTAAGCCGCTGATCCGACCTTTTTGATTATAGGAAAGGGTCCTTCGTATTTTCTGATTAGTCCTTTATGCATCGTCCGCATAGACTTAAACTGATTAGGGAGTAGCTTCAGCATCACCATGTCTCCTGTCTGGAATTCAATCTTTCTTCGTTTCTTGTCTGCCCATTTCTTCATTCTTTTTGCGGCTTTATCTAGACAGGCACGCGTTACATCTGCTTCTTCTTGCCACTCTTTTGCAAATTTAAAGGCGGACGGGTTATTTCCAGTATACGGAATAGTGAGGGCACTTGGGGTGAGAGGCTGTTGTCCGGTTATGATTTCAAAGGGGCTCTTGTTGGTCGATTCGCTCCTTTGCAGATTATAAGAGAACTGGGCAATATCAAGCAACTTTGCCCAGTCATGTTGATGAGCACTAACATAATGCCTTAAGTATAATTCGACCAAAGCATTCACCCTTTCTGTTTGCCCGTCACTTTGTGGGTGAAAACTCGTAGAGAAGTTTAGATCTGTTCCCATCAGTCTGAAGAGTTCTCTCCAGAATTTTCCAGTAAATCGCGGGTCTCGATCGCTGATGATGCTTCGTGGCAGGCCCCAAAGTTTCACCACGTGTTTGAAGAAGGCTCGGGCAGCTTCTTCTACTTTACAATCAGCAGTGACGGGAACAAATGTAGCATACTTGCTGAACCGGTCCACTATCACCATGATGGCTCCGTAGCCATCAGATTTAGGGAGTGCCACAATAAAATCCATCGAGACGCTTTCCCATGGTCTTTCAGCAACTGGGAGAGGCTCAAGAAGTCCCCCTGGATGTTTTTGCTCCACTTTATCTTGTTGGCATACCAGGCACGTTTTTACGTAGGTCTCGACATCGTCTTGAAGATGTGGCCAATAGTAGTAGCGTTGCACTAGAGCCAGAGTTCGGGTTGTTTCGGGATGGCCTGCCCACATTGAATCGTGACATTCTTTAAGAATTTCTCGCCTTATATTGCCCCATTTTGGTACATAAACTCGTGCGCCAGTCGTATACAATAAGTCTTCATCAACCCAAAACTTTCTAGTCTTTCCTTCCTTGGCCATTTTCAACAGATTACTAGCCATCTGATCATGTTGAAACCCTTCTTTGATTTTATCCATAAACACGGTCTGTGGTTGGCTAGAGGTAATGGTTGCAATCTCCGATTTTCTACTTACGACGTCTGCAACTACATTTGCTTTCCCCGGTTTGTATACCAACTGGTAGTCAAACTCCGCCAGAAAATCTTGCCATCGAGCTTGTTTTGGGGAAAGTTTCTTCTGCGTTTGAAAGTAGCTCGTAGCAATGTTATCGGTCATGATGGTAAAATGACTCCCCAAAAGATAATGACGCCAAACACGTAAACAGTGAATGATGGCAGTCATTTCTTTTTCATGAACCGTATATTTTCTTTCAGTTTCATTAAGCTTACGGCTTTCGTAAGCTATCGGATGTCCCTCCTGCATTAGAACACCACCAATAGCAAAATCAGAAGCATCAGTGTGTACCTCAAAGGGCTTCATGTAATCGGGCAGGCTCATAACGGGCTCCTTAGTCATCGCTTCCTTCAGTCTTTCAAACGCCTTCTCACATTCCTCTGTCCATGCCCAGGTCTTGTTTTTCTTCAGTAACTCCGTTAAAGGGGAGCTGCAATCGCCGAGTATCCCTTTACGAATCTTCGATAATAGTTTACTAGTCCAAGAAAAGATCGTAGCTCAGGGACTTTTGAAGGGGGCTGCCATTCCTGGATAGTTTTAACTTTGCTTGGATCCATCATCAGCTTCCCGTTAGAGATACGATGACCGAGGAACTCGACTTCCTGTTGAGAAAAAGAACATTTTTCTATCTTAACATAGAGTTGGTTTTCTCGAAGTACCTGGAATACTTGTCGTAGGTGCTTCACATGGTCCTCCAGCGTTAGGCTGTAAACAACTATGTCATCCAGATACACCACCACAAATTGATCCAAAAGGGGTGAAATATCTTGTTCATCAACGTACTAAACGTGGCTGGAGCATTTGTTAGTCCAAAAGGCATTACAAGAAATTCAAACGCGCCATACCTGGTAACACATGTCGTTTTCGGCTCGTCCCCTTCTGCGATCCGTACTTGATAATACCCCGATCGAAGATCAAGTTTGGAGAAATACCTCGCCTTTCCAAGTTGGTCAAAAAGGTCAGCGATTAACGGGATCGGATACTTGTTTTTGATGGTGACTTTGTTTAGAGCCCGATAATCTATGCACATGCGAAGGGTTCCATCTTTCTTCTTTTGGAACAAGATCGGAGCGCCATACGGGGCCTTAGAAGGTTGAATGTATCCTGAATCAAGCAGGTCTTTAAGCTGTTTCTTCAATTCGTCCAGCTCAGGTGGGGCCATACGATAAGGTGCCATGGAAGGGGGTCTTGCTCCCGGTTCTAACTCAATCCGATGGTCCACTTCACGTCTTGGAGGCAGCTTCTTTGGGAGCTCTTTAGGCATCACATCTCTGAATTCTTCAAGAACATTCTGGATCTCAGGAGGAGCTTCTACAAAGTTCTCCGTCTTCTTGTCTAGTTCTCTTATTGTGGCAAGGTAAGACGGAGTTTTATTAATGTCTCGCTTGAATTGTAAGGCTGAGATGAGCATCTTCTTATCCCTGTTGGTTTTCAATCGAGCTACTTGGATCCGATCATGCTCTAGGATCACAAGGGACTTGGCCATAGGGATTGGAAAGGCATGGGCTTTTCGAAAGAAAGATAGTCCCAACACTACCTTAAAGTCATCCATTGGGACTATGGTAAAATTAAGATGGCCAACCCAATTATCTATACGTACCTGAGTAGTAGCTACACCGAGGATTTCCTTTGCTTCCGAGTTTACGGCCTTGATGGTCCCTCCTTTAGGTTGGTATTTGATTCCCAACCTTTCTGCTTCCCTGGAATCTAAGAAGTTATGGGATGCTCCGGTATCGATTAGGGTTGTGGTACTTCCTCCATTCATCGCAAGATCGACATATAACAGCCCGTGATCCTCTACCTTCTCTGAAAATATCTCCGTCAAAGCAGCGAGGTGTCTGATCGAACCGAGTTCTCCTTCATTCTCATCCTGTTTGGTTTCCATCTCGGCAATCAAAGCATTCATTGCTTTGCGCTTGGGACATTCTCGAGTCCAATGAGGGCCATCACAAATAAAACAAGGTTTCGAAGGTTTAGTAATATCTCGTTTAGGGAAGGGAGGTCTGTCAAACCTTTGGTTGGGTTCCCGACGCTCTTCGAACCTTCTCGGTACAGCTTTCTCCATTACTCTGTTAACAACGGGTTTCTTCTGCCGTGTTGAGTAGTCAATCAGAGTTTCAGCCGCCGCAATCGCGTCATCGAGAGTCTGAATATTGCGCCTGTCTAGTTCAATTCGGGCCCATTCTTTCAAACCGTCCTTGAAATAAAACAACGCATCCCGATCAGTTAGGTCTTCGACTTCTAACATGGTGGTGGTAAACTCTTTGATATAATCTGGAATGGTTCCAAGTTGACGTAAGCGTCTGAGTTTGCCTTTGGCTTCCGTATCAGCATTGTGGGGCATAAAGTGCTTCCGCAATTCTGCTTTGAATTCCTCCCATGTGTTGATCACCGTGATGCCCTTTTCTCTTTCGGAATACTTCCTTCTCCACCATAACTGAGCTGCCTCTCGCAGAAATGTGGGAGCATGACTTATCTTTGCGGCGTCCTCAATAACACCCATCGCGTCAAAGTACTGGTCAAGACCAAAGAGAAAATTTTCAACAAGGGTAGCATTTCGTGCTCCATTATACGTATCGGGCTTTGGCACCTTCAAGTTAATTCCAGAGGAACTACTCGTTCCTCCCGTGGTGTTGGAACCGGTTACGCGGCGCCAGTTCCTCCATTCCTGTTTCAAGGCAGTCATCTCATCGCGTACCTTCTTTAACTCTTCTTCGACAAAGGTTCTAGTCGCCTGCACATTCTGAGAGACTGCATCAATATCCTGCGTAACCTGCTCCTTGAATTCCTCAATCATCTCTTTTGCCACCTTGGTGACTTCCAATCCGTCTTCAACGAAGTTATCAAGCTCCATGTTTACATTGGTGATCTGAGTCTTTAATTCAGCAACGATAGACTCCAGATTTGAGATACGTGATTCTGGATCGTTTGATCCTTCAGTATGGACTGTTTCATCGACTCCTGCCATCGTGTTGTATTTAACGTGAGTATCTAGATCGATCCTCCGCTCTGATACCACCTGTCACGGAGTTAGCTTTCGAACTCGTGTGGCACTTAGATGATCCTGCTATCAAGGGTCTAAGTAAACCAGAAACGATTATCTAACACTTGCAAGGAGATTGCTTTAGAGTATTAAGAAACAAACTTGTATTATTGCTTTGGAAAATCTGGATGATTACAAATGAAACAAGGATTACATATTTATAGCCTACTAGAGAATAATCTAGACTTAGACTAATCTAGAGATTCTAGATTAGTCTTAGGCTAGATATTTCTAGTTTAATCTAAACTAGATATTTCTAAGGACTACTCTAGAATGTTTACATTCTAATCTAGATTATACTAGTTCTAGATCATAAATATCTAGGAATAATCATGAGGTCTCCAGAACTTTCTTGGCAGCAAGCAAATCGTTTGGGCAGAATGTTGCGGTTCGTAACACCCTCCCCCACTTGAATTCACGACGTCCTCGTCGTGCCTTCTTCGTTGTACTCCTTCAACTGCTCTTCGAACTGCCAGAGTGTATCTTCTCGTTCCCAGCTTGCTTCCTCTTGGGGTAGGCCCTTCCATTTGATTAGATACTCTTTGCTTCTTGGAACACCTCTCTTTCGTACTTCACGGTCAGCCAAGATGCTATCAATTTGTTTGTTGAACTCAGTTGCTACCGCTGTTGGTGCCCGCTTTGAGATCCCCCGACTAGCGTCCTCGGTGTCCTCGTTGTACTTTTTCAACATGCTTACATGTACAACGGGATGAATTTTCAGTCTTTTCGGAAGCTCGAGCTGGTAAGCCGCTGATCCGACCTTTTTGATTATAGGAAAGGGTCCTTCGTATTTTCTGATTAGTCCTTTATGCATCGTCCGCATAGACTTAAACTGATTAGGGAGTAGCTTCAGCATCACCATGTCTCCTGTCTGGAATTCAATCTTTCTTCGTTTCTTGTCTGCCCATTTCTTCATTCTTTTTGCGGCTTTATCTAGACAGGCACGCGTTACATCTGCTTCTTCTTGCCACTCTTTTGCAAATTTAAAGGCGGACGGGTTATTTCCAGTATACGGAATAGTGAGGGCACTTGGGGTGAGAGGCTGTTGTCCGGTTATGATTTCAAAGGGGCTCTTGTTGGTCGATTCGCTCCTTTGCAGATTATAAGAGAACTGGGCAATATCAAGCAACTTTGCCCAGTCATGTTGATGAGCACTAACATAATGCCTTAAGTATAATTCGACCAAAGCATTCACCCTTTCTGTTTGCCCGTCACTTTGTGGGTGAAAACTCGTAGAGAAGTTTAGATCTGTTCCCATCAGTCTGAAGAGTTCTCTCCAGAATTTTCCAGTAAATCGCGGGTCTCGATCGCTGATGATGCTTCGTGGCAGGCCCCAAAGTTTCACCACGTGTTTGAAGAAGGCTCGGGCAGCTTCTTCTACTTTACAATCAGCAGTGACGGGAACAAATGTAGCATACTTGCTGAACCGGTCCACTATCACCATGATGGCTCCGTAGCCATCAGATTTAGGGAGTGCCACAATAAAATCCATCGAGACGCTTTCCCATGGTCTTTCAGCAACTGGGAGAGGCTCAAGAAGTCCCCCTGGATGTTTTTGCTCCACTTTATCTTGTTGGCATACCAGGCACGTTTTTACGTAGGTCTCGACATCGTCTTGAAGATGTGGCCAATAGTAGTAGCGTTGCACTAGAGCCAGAGTTCGGGTTGTTTCGGGATGGCCTGCCCACATTGAATCGTGACATTCTTTAAGAATTTCTCGCCTTATATTGCCCCATTTTGGTACATAAACTCGTGCGCCAGTCGTATACAATAAGTCTTCATCAACCCAAAACTTTCTAGTCTTTCCTTCCTTGGCCATTTTCAACAGATTACTAGCCATCTGATCATGTTGAAACCCTTCTTTGATTTTATCCATAAACACGGTCTGTGGTTGGCTAGAGGTAATGGTTGCAATCTCCGATTTTCTACTTACGACGTCTGCAACTACATTTGCTTTCCCCGGTTTGTATACCAACTGGTAGTCAAACTCCGCCAGAAAATCTTGCCATCGAGCTTGTTTTGGGGAAAGTTTCTTCTGCGTTTGAAAGTAGCTCGTAGCAATGTTATCGGTCATGATGGTAAAATGACTCCCCAAAAGATAATGACGCCAAACACGTAAACAGTGAATGATGGCAGTCATTTCTTTTTCATGAACCGTATATTTTCTTTCAGTTTCATTAAGCTTACGGCTTTCGTAAGCTATCGGATGTCCCTCCTGCATTAGAACACCACCAATAGCAAAATCAGAAGCATCAGTGTGTACCTCAAAGGGCTTCATGTAATCGGGCAGGCTCATAACGGGCTCCTTAGTCATCGCTTCCTTCAGTCTTTCAAACGCCTTCTCACATTCCTCTGTCCATGCCCAGGTCTTGTTTTTCTTCAGTAACTCCGTTAAGGGAGCTGCAATCGCCGAGTATCCCTTTACGAATCTTCGATAATAGTTTACTAGTCCAAGAAAAGATCGTAGCTCAGGGACTTTTGAAGGGGGCTGCCATTCCTGGATAGTTTTAACTTTGCTTGGATCCATCATCAGCTTCCCGTTAGAGATACGATGACCGAGGAACTCGACTTCCTGTTGAGAAAAAGAACATTTTTCTATCTTAACATAGAGTTGGTTTTCTCGAAGTACCTGGAATACTTGTCGTAGGTGCTTCACATGGTCCTCCAGCGTTAGGCTGTAAACAACTATGTCATCCAGATACACCACCACAAATTGATCCAAAAGGGGTGAAATATCTTGTTCATCAACGTACTAAACGTGGCTGGAGCATTTGTTAGTCCAAAAGGCATTACAAGAAATTCAAACGCGCCATACCTGGTAACACATGTCGTTTTCGGCTGGTCCCCTTCTGCGATCCGTACTTGATAATACCCCGATCGAAGATCAAGTTTGGAGAAATACCTCGCCTTTCCAAGTTGGTCAAAAAGGTCAGCGATTAACGGGATCGGATACTTGTTTTTGATGGTGACTTTGTTTAGAGCCCGATAATCTATGCACATGCGAAGGGTTCCATCTTTCTTCTTTTGGAACAAGATCGGAGCGCCATACGGGGCCTTAGAAGGTTGAATGTATCCTGAATCAAGCAGGTCTTTAAGCTGTTTTCTTCAATTCGTCCAGCTCAGGTGGGGCCATACGATAAGGTGCCATGGAAGGGGGTCTTGCTCCCGGTTCTAACTCAATCCGATGGTCCACTTCACGTCTTGGAGGCAGCTTCTTTGGGAGCTCTTTAGGCATCACATCTCTGAATTCTTCAAGAACATTCTGGATCTCAGGAGGAGCTTCTACAAAGTTCTCCGTCTTCTTGTCTAGTTCTCTTATTGTGGCAAGGTAAGACGGAGTTTTATTAATGTCTCGCTTGAATTGTAAGGCTGAGATGAGCATCTTCTTATCCCTGTTGGTTTTCAATCGAGCTACTTGGATCCGATCATGCTCTAGGATCACAAGGGACTTGGCCATAGGGATTGGAAAGGCATGGGCTTTTCGAAAGAAAGATAGTCCCAACACTACCTTAAAGTCATCCATTGGGACTATGGTAAAATTAAGATGGCCAACCCAATTATCTATACGTACCTGAGTAGTAGCTACACCGAGGATTTCCTTTGCTTCCGAGTTTACGGCCTTGATGGTCCCTCCTTTAGGTTGGTATTTGATTCCCAACCTTTCTGCTTCCCTGGAATCTAAGAAGTTATGGGATGCTCCGGTATCGATTAGGGTTGTGGTACTTCCTCCATTCATCGCAAGATCGACATATAACAGCCCGTGATCCTCTACCTTCTCTGAAAATATCTCCGTCAAAGCAGCGAGGTGTCTGATCGAACCGAGTTCTCCTTCATTCTCATCCTGTTTGGTTTCCATCTCGGCAATCAAAGCATTCATTGCTTTGCGCTTGGGACATTCTCGAGTCCAATGAGGGCCATCACAAATAAAACAAGGTTTCGAAGGTTTAGTAATATCTCGTTTAGGGAAGGGAGGTCTGTCAAACCTTTGGTTGGGTTCCCGACGCTCTTCGAACCTTCTCGGTACAGCTTTCTCCATTACTCTGTTAACAACGGGTTTCTTCTGCCGTGTTGAGTAGTCAATCAGAGTTTCAGCCGCCGCAATCGCGTCATCGAGAGTCTGAATATTGCGCCTGTCTAGTTCAATTCGGGCCCATTCTTTCAAACCGTCCTTGAAATAAAACAACGCATCCCGATCAGTTAGGTCTTCGACTTCTAACATGGTGGTGGTAAACTCTTTGATATAATCTGGAATGGTTCCAAGTTGACGTAAGCGTCTGAGTTTGCCTTTGGCTTCCGTATCAGCATTGTGGGGCATAAAGTGCTTCCGCAATTCTGCTTTGAATTCCTCCATGTGTTGATCACCGTGATGCCCTTTTCTCTTTCGGAATACTTCCTTCTCCACCATAACTGAGCTGCCTCTCGCAGAAATGTGGGAGCATGACTTATCTTTGCGGCGTCCTCAATAACACCCATCGCGTCAAAGTACTGGTCAAGACCAAAGAGAAAATTTTCAACAAGGGTAGCATTTCGTGCTCCATTATACGTATCGGGCTTTGGCACCTTCAAGTTAATTCCAGAGGAACTACTCGTTCCTCCCGTGGTGTTGGAACCGGTTACGCGGCGCCAGTTCCTCCATTCCTGTTTCAAGGCAGTCATCTCATCGCGTACCTTCTTTAACTCTTCTTCGACAAAGGTTCTAGTCGCCTGCACATTCTGAGAGACTGCATCAATATCCTGCGTAACCTGCTCCTTGAATTCCTCAATCATCTCTTTTGCCACCTTGGTGACTTCCAATCCGTCTTCAACGAAGTTATCAAGCTCCATGTTTACATTGGTGATCTGAGTCTTTAATTCAGCAACGATAGACTCCAGATTTGAGATACGTGATTCTGGATCGTTTGATCCTTCAGTATGGACTGTTTCATCGACTCCTGCCATCGTGTTGTATTTAACGTGAGTATCTAGATCGATCCTCCGCTCTGATACCACCTGTCACGGAGTTAGCTTTCGAACTCGTGTGGCACTTAGATGATCCTGCTATCAAGGGTCTAAGTAAACCAGAAACGATTATCTAACACTTGCAAGGAGATTGCTTTAGAGTATTAAGAAACAAACTTGTATTATTGCTTTGGAAAATCTGGATGATTACAAATGAAACAAGGATTACATATTTATAGCCTACTAGAGAATAATCTAGACTTAGACTAATCTAGAGATTCTAGATTAGTCTTAGGCTAGATATTTCTAGTTTAATCTAAACTAGATATTTCTAAGGACTACTCTAGAATGTTTACATTCTAATCTAGATTATACTAGTTCTAGATCATAAATAT